>JALAZF010000031.1:9310000-9915000 GCA_022829125.1 Lathyrus tuberosus
AGAAACTTCCTGCAGATTTCATGGTCATGTACTCTGTAAGCTTTAAGGTTTTATAGAAGACACCGAAAAGGAATTCAACAAAACCATGACGCATATGACACTTAATTTGACACATTTTTTTGCAATATCATTTTAGAAGTAAACATAATAGAGTACAAAATGAAAAGATATGATTAAGATATCCTTGTGAGAAAAGGCGCAAAAAATGAAACTTGGAAAAATCAAACAAGTCAAAAAACAGTAAAGCTCTCCAATCCTTAAAAGCGTGATTAACAAGGGACAATCACTTAAAGAAACATTTACCAAGCACTAAAAAAAGGATGAAAGGACAATCATGTATTAAAACAGAGCTGTTAGCAAGAAAGACTTCTTTCTAGATATTCCAAAGAACAACGTAAATAGTATATTAATAGAGAGCCATTCCTTCAGCTATGGTACAAACCCCTCAAATTTAGCTTAGGAAACTGATCCAAATGGATTGAGCTATAAGGTAATGTAAAATGGCAAGCAACTATTTCATGGCTTAGGTCACATGATACACATCAAGAGAAAGAGATAGCTTTACATGTTTCCTGTTTTGCAGCAATCAGAAGGAAATGGCTGTGATCATGAAAGCTTGATCTATAAGGAGAAAGACCAAGAATAGCTTTGCTCTACACATCTCCAACAACAATAATTACATTGGAACTCAAAACTTATCTCTATATTCTACTTTTACTGCTTTCTCTTTTAGCAATTTAAATCAAACAACTAGACCCTTTATTCATTTACATGGCCATAGGTTGACCCTTTATAATAGTGAACACATGCTATCACACCATCAAGGAAAAAGATTATTGCTTCAATATTGCTAATCTGTAACATCAGCATAACTTGTTTGGCAATTGAAGCTCGCTTTACTGGATAATAGAGATTATAGAACAAACAAAATACCTGAGTAGTAGCATGTGGGGAATGAATTGCTCGATCTAAAGCTGCTAAAGTTTCCAAAACCTGCAGGGGTTCATCGTGATCACTCATCATGTAAAAAAAACTAAATCTATTGACAGAACAGGAGAAAAATACAACGACGTACCAAAACCCAGGATGGACCCAAAACATTATGCAATCGATGAGCAATGTTGAAAAGAGTTCTCAGGGCCTACAGTTAACGAAATCCGCCAGGGAGAAACATGAGTAGTTGCAATGACACAATCAAATATACATACCCACTAAGAAAAATTATTTGGATAAAAATTATTATAGTCAAGGAAAAAAGTACTCATTGCCATTTATATAGCCAGAAAAACCACCTGTACATTCTTGGGCGTAAGCACAATGCTTTCCCTCTGGTCAACTGCTATTTCTGACCGTTTTGATACAGGAGACGGCAAAGCACTGCTAATATCTCAAGTTATAGCCAAAATCTCAGTACTGTCAGCTTGAATTTTCCAAAGACAGCAAAATAAATGATACTCGCTCCATTTTTTATTATAAGTCGATTTGGGAAAAAAAATTGTACCAAATTATAAGTCATTTAACAATGTCAATATATCATTAATGACACTTTACCTATTATATCCGCAAGCATTTATTATTCTCTCTTCTTTCAATTCTTTAAATTTATCTTTTCAATACCATCAATGAAGGACAATTTTGTAAAATCCTTCATAATTTCTCTTTTTCATACAATAATAATTACATTTCTTAATACGTTTGAAAATGTCAAAACGACTTGTAATAAAAAACAGAGGTAGTAAACAGAAATAAGTAAGTCGGCATTTAACATCATACCTCCTTTTTTCAGTTTCAACAGGAAAGTTGATGGTGAATTTGCAAAGGGATGCAAGAAATGAGTTTAAAGGTTCTACAGTCCGAAGAATCCCACAAGCCTGTGAAATCATATAATGCACATGTCGTTTTTAAAAGTTCAAGGTTGATTTTAGATGACACGAAAAAATCCCAAAATGGAGGTACCTGAGTGAATGCTTGATATCCCTTCAATATTTCCAATACAATGGCCTCTCCCTGTGACCTTTAAATTAACCAGAAGTCAAATGTCAAGAAAATATTGAAACCATAAAAAATAACATAGGAATAAGATAAGTCAAAACCAGCAGAGTAAAAAATAATTCTTAAATAACATTTTATAGGATAAATTTCTCAAAATCCAGCAAACTATTAAATATAATCCACCAGGTTGTCCATACTCAATTTTCAGACGAATAAGATTCAGTTTGCTCTCTATTTGTATGCTTTAGTAAACATTATTAAAAATAAAAACAATTCTATGCAAAAAATAAATAAATAAATAAAAAGAAAGAAAATCAGATGCAACACCAACATGACAATCACTAAATAAAAAAAGGTTGAGATGGAATAAAATTCAGTCTATAATATGGTATTAAAATTTAAACAGTATAAGATCATTACACTAATATAAATTTTTATTTATACAAAAAATGCATGTTTAAAAACAAACCTGGATAGAATAAGGGATAATGCATCAAGTATTGTCAACCAGAGCGAGTCAACCATTGAGAGGCAGAGAACTGTAGTTTTACCAGTCCATTTAACAGGTGGATCATTATCACATCTAGGGGATTCAAGCTGAATTGTAGAGAAAACAGGCCATTAAGCAACATAACCAAAAAAAAAGTATAAAAGGAAGACAATCTAAATTTACCTCTCCAACATCTATGGCCTCATCTGTTAAAGTTGCAACAGTGAAAACAACTCCTAGGAGTCCTTCAACTGCCAAAGTTATGGCATGTGCTTCACTGGCAACTAAAACTGCAGAATTGGATGCATCATTATCTAGGCTCCATTCAATGCCTACAGAAGGAACACCGTATATTTTGTTATCATAGATCATTTAACTATCTCAATGTCAAATGGTACTACTAAAACTAAACAAGCCCCCGGCTCAAAAATTAAGGCATCAAGAAAATGACGTGTAACTTTTATGAATATTTATTAGTCAGAGGATAGAATTGTGTGTTATAATAGTCAGCCACATCAAATATATCATGTCATACAGATTAATATTTCTTTTAAAGTGAATTGCAAGACCATTCTAATTTAAATTAAGGAACATTTTCTAGTTGGAAAAATATAGTCTGATATAGATCAATATTAATTTCTTTCTTGTCCCCTATTTCATTTTGGTTAATTTTGATCAAATTTGACAGAGGAAAAGCCGTATAAATTTAAGAATTTTTAGAGATGTTAAAAAATTAAATAGATCATGATTAGGGGAGATAAATCATAGGTGACCAAAGAGTTCAAACAAACTTATTAACAACAAATAACCTGTAACATAAAGCTTCAGATTTATCTGATAACCAAGCACAAACATAGATGTGAACAATGATTCCATTTATGGCCATATGCCAAACAGGTTAATGGGGATAATCATTTCAGTATGTTCCCATAGGGGGTTAGAGACGAGTCTAGGTAATTTAGTGTTAAAAAAAATGCAATGGCAACTAAATGGATTTAGTGATTTCCTTTTGAAAATTACTCTCTTCGGCACCAGCAAATCCATAGTTTATACGATGAGAGGCCATCACTGCTATTCAAGCCTCTCATTTAGTCCTTGGAAATTTATCGCTTTAGGTTGATCAATCTTCAAGTTTTTTGTTTTCCTTAAAGTTTTTGTTTTCTTTTAGCTGTGCTTTTCCGTACTTGTATCGTCTTTCTTCTAAACATTAGTCTCTTACACTGATTTTTATAGCGACTTCATTCATGGAAGTTTAAATGACAGGCAAATTCTGAACCAAAGTCCCTTTCAGGCGTTCTTGAGACCTAGAGTCTATTCATTTACCTTCCTTGTTTTAAAAAGGTAAAACAAATGTATCAAGCGAGTAGGAATACTTATGTTCATGATAGAAAATTGAACTCTCCCTCTAAGGTCAAGTCTTATTATTTGGAGTGAGGTACTTTATAATAGAACTAATCTTAATGGGTTGTTCCAAGTTCCTAGCCCACGTAAGGCCATTTCCACTGATAGGTGTGCAATGTCATTGAGTTTGCTCAGAATCTGCACTTCATTGGTTATTAGATTGTGCTGCTTCTGTTCCTATGTAGCAATCCGTATTTGGTGTTCTCGGTAAATGTTGGAATTTCCGCCTTCATTGCGGTCTGCCCCTAGTCGCCTAAATTTTGGCATTTGGCTTACCTTCATTGCAGCCTCCAACACCTTCATTGTGTTGGGTTTGAAGGGCAGGATTTAGTCCCACATTGCTTAGAGATACGGTATGTGTTATGTTTATAAAGCTTGGGCAACTCTCCCCTTACAAACCGGTTTTGTAGGGATGAGTTAGGCTCAATCCACATTCTATGAATGTATCAATGCCGTATCATCCAATTATAAATATACAAAAAAAAAAAATGACAACTGAATTACTATCAGACTTCCTACTCAGCTTAATAACCTCTGGATAAATAAAGGAAGTTTAGTTAAAACAAATATTTGACTTCGCAAAAGAGACAAGTCTCAACAGTATTGTTACATCAAAATATGAAAATTAATACCTTTGGCTTTGCTACTAAACATTCCTGCAACAGCTGCCAGGCTCTCCTCAATTGATTCTTGGGCCTACAGAATGCATACAAAAAAACAAAATTCTAACCGGAAATTTTATCTTAAAATAGACAGAGTACAGAAACCCCGACTCATGCCCCCAAGTCTATGCATGGTATGTAAGTGTTGGTAGACAAGATGCATGATATAAGCTAAAGTCAGAGAGTAGGCGGTGTTAAAAGCAATCAACCAGAGATATGCAATTCAATTTTCCTTTGTACAATGACCAAAATACATTGAAAAACTAATATATTTGTATGCTTTCAAATCATACCTGTACGTTTGAAACAACCCTAGCAAGAGCTTTGACCATTCCTTCCACAACATTTGTATTCTTAGGGTTCCTACAATGCCAAAGGATAGCAGCAACATTGGATGATAATAACATATTGTGAATCATATCTAATGACAAACCATTTAATTCCAAGTCCTTCCAAATGGTTTGGCCTAAGTTTACATCACATAACACGTATGAAAGGGAAAAAAAAGTAGCTAGGATGTCTAATCTCAACGTGTATCGTAAATGTTAGTTTCTTCAAAACATGCATGGATACACCAAAACAAAACCATGTATATAATCTCATAGCCCATAACAAGTATCGGGGGCAATGAGACACCCTTAAAGACCCCAAGCGTTCAACTAAAGCCACATGCACCAAAGATTTGCATGCATGTTGAAATAAAGACTTCAAGAGCAAATCCACCCCTTCAAACCCAACACAAAAACACAATGAACAATGAAGGTGTTGGAGGCTGGAATGAAGGCAAGCCAGATGCCGCAATTTAAGCGACTAGGAGCAGACCATAATGAAGGAAAAAATGCCAACACACCCCCTCACTCTCGAGCCTCAAAGAGGAAAAGCGTGGACGATACGGAAGCCCAACAAGTGATCTAGGATAGGCTCTAATACCATCTTAGCATGTGTTGGTTGAGCCTAACTCATCTCTACAAAACCGACTTGTAAGGTGAGGATTGCCCCCACTTATAAACACAACACAGACCATATGTCTAAGCAATGTGAGATTAAATCCACCCCTTCAAATCCAACACAACGAAGGTGTTGGATGCTGCAATGAAGGCAACCCACATGCCGCAATTTAGGCGACTAGGGGCGGGCCGCAATGAAGGCAACAATTCCAACAAATCTAAATCTTTAAAACTTCAATAACGGGTCAAAAAGCAATAAGCTAACTTGGAAAGTTTCACAAGACATACATAATTGGAAAATTTCACACAATGTGCATAATTGGAAAGTTTCACACTACACGCATAATGGTAGGGCGGAACACTGTAATTTTACAGCATATCAAATAGACCAATGCCGTCTAGCATTGTGCACTACATAATTGAGTTTATTACATACCTACACATATATATATTAAACTTACATATCAAAATTTTGGAAAAGAATCCGCAACGTTCGAGCCTCGACACAAAATCCCTACAAACCACCGTTTTTGGATGTTAGATTAATAAAGACTTACAGAGCAAATCCACAACTCTTACAAAAGTATAAAAAATAAAAAATAAAATATAAAAATAATTATAATAATAATAATACAACACATCTACATTACCCTCAAAATCTCAAGAACAAGAATGCGATGCCATAATGGCAAATCAAGAAAAGTAGCCTTTAGTAACATACTGAGAAAAACCTGCACATAAAATCAGAAAAAGAAAAAAAAAACAGCAAATATTGATTATGTGAGATGCCATTTAGAATATATCTGTTAGGAACCACAGAATTCTAAACTTCAACATTAGAGGAATTGGTAAAACAAAGTAAAATGAATAAAGATAAAGCTTGCAAACAACTGAATTTTCTTATTTGTGCAGTGAGATTGAAAGAGAGAATACAAAAGATAGACAATGAAGAAAATAACCTTGCACTCTGCTTTCACTAGACCTTTCTCTAACAACAATTTCATTAATAAAAGCTATATTTCCCCTCTACCAATTGAAGGCTATTTAAAGACTTTATAAAATTCACCATTCACCAACATAACAACTTTTAACAACCACCTAACAAACTTATCAACTAACTAACTTCTACTAACTAACCCAACTATTCTAATCATCCAATATTCTATATCCTGACAATGTCAAAGGGGGTTGACAATAAAGGTCAACATAACAAAAGCTCTCTGTCTTAGGCTATCAGTAAAAATTACACCTCAGCTGAGAAATGACTTTATACATTATGAGAAGTCATGGAACATTGCATCGCACAATTGACAACTCCCCCTTCCCCTCACACTCAATCAAAAGAAGATATTTGCATCGACCATTTATGTAAATTAATTGGTGAGCCATGCGGCTAGATGGGAAAGGATATATAAACTTACCTCACATTCTGTGATGAGGGAAGAACTATAAAGCCTTATAATATGAGCAACTGAGCGCAAGACCAAACGACGAAAACTAGGCTCACCAGCTTCTCCTTCAAGCTGATTGACATAAAAAGAAGTTATGAACAGTCTCTTTTTTACATCTAAAAACAGGGATAAAGAACCTCAATAGTGATATATAGCCATATTATAATACTACATGGTTCAGTGTACCTCAGCATTAGTACGAAGTGAAGTCATCAGAATTGAACATATCTGCCGTCGTAAAGCCTGCCAAATATATTAAAATAAATTAACGAAAGAAATGCTGGTGCCTGGTATGACTAAAAGACCAGCAACAAGATTCTGAGTCACAACAAACATATTCACCTGTTCATAGGGTAACAAGGTTCTGAAAACAGACACATAATTGGACAAAATGAACCTGCAAAACACTTTCAGAATATCATCATGAAGATTGAAGAGCAACGCTGAATCTTCCAGAATAATATATTGTTTCGTTGGAAAAATTAAATAGAATTTGCCACACTGGTGAAGCCAATTCAAAAGAATTATGGTGATCCGATTCGTAAAACATATATGTCTGTGGCTTGAAACATGACATAAGTGGAAACAAATGAATATATAATGTAAAACAATTAATTAGACTTTCAAAAGCCAAAAGCTAAAGAACACAATCAGCCTCATTCTTTGGTAGACTAATAACATAAGTTGCAGGACAAAAATGAATATCTGCACGAGGCTTGCAATAAACCATTATGAATGGGGAAACTTGGAAAGCAATCCCAGTGCAAAAAGCTCAAAAGTCATTACGGTATAATAAGAAATACTCAACCGATAAACCAATAATTTAACTTTCACCTCTAATGCTTCTAGTCACCAAATTCAAATATTTATTGTAATTTACAATTCAAATTATAGATATATATGCAATTGGATAATTTGACATATCATATCCAAAAAGTAGAAGCAAAACTGAGTATATGGAATGCAATTATAGCAAAAGGTGTAGCAATTCTAGCTTAGATCATATCATATCGCAAGTTACGAAATTTAAATATCTTGGGGCTCAAGTACAAACCGGCGAAGAAATAGAATAAGATGTAAACAGTCAAATTCAAGTTGGGTGGTTGAAGTGGAAGAGCCTTGTGTGTTTTATGTGATACGAACGTACCGCTCAAACTGAAGGAAAATTTTCATCGAACAAATATAATGCCGGCAATGTTGTATAGGATAGTGTGCTACGCAATAAGAAACCAACACGAGAATAGATTAAACGTAGCAGAGATGAGGATGTCGCGTTGGATGTGTAGTAAGACTAGTTGATATAGGATTAGAAATAACCAACATTAGGGAGAGAGTTGTGGTAGAACCTATAGTAAAAAAGAAGGTGGAAGCTCGACTTAGGTGGTTTGCACAGAGAGAAAATTTGCAGTTTCTTTAGTCTGGAGGCTAGATCAGATGAAGGATCGTCAAATTATTAAAGACAAAGGGAGACCTAGAAAAACTACAAGAGAAATTATTAAAAAAAAATTTAGAGATTAATGAATTGGATAGAAACATGATACATAATAAAACACTATGACGTCGTTTGATCCAAGTATCCGATGTAGCCGACTCTGCTTAGTGGGATAAAGTTTGGTAGTGGGTGTTATCTATGAAGCACGGACACCCCAAATACGACACCGACACCGACACGGCAACATCGGTATTAATTTGAAAAATGAATAAATTAAAGGTAATTACAAGTGTCGGTGTAGGTGTTGGTGTCCGACACGGACACATCCATTTTTCAGACGTGTCGGTGCTACATAGGTTGTTATATATCCAAAAAGTAACTAATGCATTACAAATATGATGATCATTTAAAAAAATGGTAAGATCATTTAAAAAGATGGTAAGATCATTTAAAAATAATATAATATAGTGTGATAACCCCATGGACTACATGGTCTTTGTTAAATACGAAAAAAAATGCCCTCACTATACACACCAGATTGGGAGGTTAGAAAATACATCTTGAGGGGTGAAGAGTGGAGATAATTATTTCCATCTTTAAACACATTTTATTTCCTGTTTTGCTTTTAGTGAAAAGAAAAACAAGAACTTCCATTTTTTCAACTAAAGAAGAAAGAAAGACATGATAAACAAAATAAACCCTACTACTTCGAACATTTCTTGAGATTAAAAGAAATACTATTACTGATCATGGATTCATGGATTCATGGTTCACTCAGGTGTCAATTCATGGTTCACTCAGGTGTCACTTAAGCATATTAAAAAAAAAAAAAAAGATAGTTGATCCGAGGTATCTCAGCCAAAATATCTAGTTAAAAAGTAGCTGCAAAATCGCATAAAGCAAAACTCCAAAAGATTTCTTACTCAAGAATATCAAGTGCAAATGTCCTATGAATAATGTTTACGCGCAGCCAAATTGCCTGTAGAAGAAAAGACAGGAAGTTAATGTCATCCAGTAAAAAATGGCATTTAACGACATATCAACATCACTAACGGGTTCTAACCACACACAAGAAATTCAAACAAAATGGATATCATGCTAGGGGGAATAAAAAAGTTCCAAATAAGCACATACAGATCCACCTGCAGCAAGAGACGTCAGGTCTTCAAGCAAACGCAGCCCAAGTTTCCCAGTTTCGGTCAATGTTTCCCTCACCACAGGAGGCCCTCGACATGTAGATTCATGATCTAATGAGCTGCATGATTATTAACGATATAACTTAAAACCGTTACATAGTCTACATGAGAAAACACTAATAAACAAGTCTTAATTTACAGCCCTTCTAGAAGTAAAAAGGATAATCGTAGTATAGCTAATTCATGATTTTAGTCCCCCATTCCTATTTCCGAAAATATTGTCCACCAATTTTTAAAATTTCAGAAATTTTTCCCACCGCTGAATAAAAAGCGTTTTTTGTTGATGAGTCAAATTGAATAATGAGCTTGCAAGTCGTAGAGTTACAGGACATTGCATATTTGGATTAAATCTTATTATTATTTTATTTTTCATAACATTAAAGTATTATTTAAAAAAATATATAACTTCAAATTTAAACTATGCCAAGTTTATCCCCTACGTGATGGATGAAATTACGCCATAATGTTTCTATCAAAGATCATGTTTCTATCCAACTCGTTAATCTCGATGTCTTTTTTAAAAGCTTCTCTTATAGTTTATTTATGTCTTCCACTACCTCTAGTTGTTTGACTACTCTACATCTGATCTACTCTCTTTACTATATAATCTACAAGTCTTCTCTCTACCTGTCCAAACCACCTAACCTATTTTCCACCATCTTTTCTACAATAGGTGCAGTCTCTTTGATATTGTCATATTGAATCTTATCTTTTCTTAGTTGTCTAGTCTTACCACACATTCAACGCAAGATTTTCATCTATATTACACTTAGTTTATTGTTGTGTTGGTTCTTTACAACCCACTGTTTTGTCTCATACAACATTGATGATCTTACAGTTTTCTGATAAGTACAACATTGTTTTGACCTCTCATTTAAAATCCTACTTCGACTCTTCAAGAATGACTATATCATCTGCAAAAAACATACATCTCAGTGCTACCTATTGGATGTGTTCCGTAAATACATACAAAACTAAAGTAAAAAGATAAGGGCTTAGAGTTGAACATTGGTGCAATCCTATTATTATGCAAAAATTGTTTGTCTCTCCACCTTGTGTCTTCAAAAAATCTCTAAGCACTCTATCATATGTTTTCTCCAAATCATTGAAAACTAAGTGCAAGTCTTATCAATGCATCTAATAAAGTTCCATCACATGTCATAGTAAATAGATCGCTTCCATAGTCGACCTCTTAGACATAAAATCAAATTTATTATCAGTAACTTGAGCATTTTTCTTAACCTTCATTCAATCACGTTTTCCCATAACTTTATAGCATGACTCTCCCTATAATCTGCACAACTCTCTCTCTCCCTCTCCCTCTCCCTCTCCCTCTCCCTCTCCCTCTCTCTCTCTCTCTCTCTCTCTCTCTCTCTCTCTCTCTCTCTCTCTGAAAAAGGAAATTAAATCTAATACAAAATAACTTACACCCACTTTAAACTGCAAAATATAATCAAAGAAGAATCTAATACATATACATTGTTAGTAAAAAAAGTTACATTGGCAATCAATCATAACCGTCAAATCATTAAAATTGATTGTTATGATTGTGTAAACAAATTTACACTAATAGCGCATGAAAATCAAACTCATAAAAGAATAGTGATATACAGTTGTATTCACAAAAGGGAATGCATACTCAGATATATTGATGCTTCGATTAACATCTCCAGTAATTGAATAAGTCCGAGAGAGCTGGCCTCCATAACCAAATTTTCCGGCAGGAAGAGACTCAGCCAAAACCACTCGGTCAAAAACCAATGCCACTGCTTGCCTGAAGGTAGCTGCAGCAGTACTGCAAAATAATTGCATAGAAACACATATAGGATACAAAAGCTAGCTGATTGTAACATGGATATATATATATACATATATATATATATACACATATATATATACATATATATATATACATATATATATATGTATATATGTATATATGTATATATATATGTATATACATATGTATATATATATCTATATACATATGTATATATATATATCTATATACATATATATATATATATATATATATATATATATATATATATATATATATATATATATATATATATATATATATATATATATATATATATATATATAAGACATGAACAAATAACACCAGTCATTTTGTGTCAAACTTAGAAACTTAAACCAATTTTAATAAGTTCGTGTAGGACACTTCATCGTAGTATATTTTGACAGACAATACATTGCTTAATAGATAAGTAAATGTTCTGTGTTAGATAGCACACTTACAAACATCCACATTACTTAAAATTTTATAAACATTATCACAGAGATAATATCACATAATACAACGGTAAGATTAGTAAATTTCATTTTCTACAGGAGGTATTTAATAAGTGTAAACTCCAAGTTTGACACTTGCTGACAATGGTGTATTTCATCCAGTCTCTATAAGAGGGCTTTTATATGAATTGGAGGAATAGATATTGGTCACATATACAGGGATGGTCGTGATTGGAAGTTATTTAAAGGTCACGTGTCTACTTAAAAATCACATTTTATGTTTACTATTTATAGAACAATCTAAGGACCGTGATTTACTTTCTCTGTCACTTAAAAAATCCTCATTATGCATGAATGTGTATGTGTGTGCTTACTTTCGCACACTGTCAGAAGAACGGCTGTTTTCAAGAAGCCTGAGACAGATACCAAGAGCTTGAGACATAGTATCCTGAAATTACCAAGAAACGGTGATAAAAAAGTCAGACACATACATAAAGGAGAATCGAGTCTGTCTTTTTTCATATGAAAACAATGAAATTGAACTAAAACTGGACTGCATAATATTAAAAATCTAGCCAGCAATATCACTTTTATCAGTAGTTTCATTAATCACATAATGATTTGGCTGGATGTTTACTTGGTTTGTCCAAACCATTGATGCCCCAAATGCCCAAATGCCGCAAATGCATAAAAAACTTAACCTTCAAATTTAATCAACATTTTTTTATAATATTACGGCATCAGATTTGCTCATTCCACTCAAAGAAGCATACAAGTCTTTATCAAAAGTAATGAATTGCCATTCAATATAATGCTGATATTTGATTAGATTAGGTGCAGGGTATGCCGGTATGGGCAGCCTGTAGGATTAAGATAAATACTAAATAGTTCAGATCGAATACGGCCAACTAGCAAGTTGAGATAGAAATACATGAAAAGCTTAATGATATTATAGCTTATCCAGGCTTACAAGCTGGTGCAATGGATTTGCCTGATAATTTACAAGCCAAATATCTTTGCTTCGTGAGTTTCAAGAACTTCTCTTCATAGAGGAATTGAGATAGATGTTAAAGAATCAAATTAAAGAGATGCTAATTCTAGGTTTTCTCACAGGGAAGTGTGTAGAAGACATTTTTTTAAACAAGTTGGAAGTGGGAGGCAAAAGAGTTGATAGAGTAATGGATAATCTAAGAACATTGACTGTGATCAATTAATTTTATGCCCAACATACTTTTGATGATTTTACTTTTTGTACTTTTCTTTTTTAAAAAATTATTAATTGATTAAATAATTAATAATTATTTACATAATGTTTAATAAAAATCCTCCAATATTGAACTGGTACACACGGAGATTAAAAAATGTTTTAAATAGGATAAAATAAAAAGATAATACAAATGAATGAACTATAATGTATATCCACCATTTTTATAACAATGCTAGTTTGCTTTATGGTTAGCCTTAGTGTGTTTTTTAACTTCAATTTGAAACACACTTGGTGAATTTATTGCCCAAAAGATGTCTCTAAAGTTTTATCGCATGAATATTACGTTTTACATCCACCATCTTATTTTAGCATTTTATACAGTTTATATTTATGGTGAATGTATGACTCCCTGCAACCCACATTCATAACCACTGTTTGTTATATACAATAAAAGCTTCCAAAAACTAGCACTTATATTCAAAAAAGTGTTTTAGCTCAATTACACTGATTAATTCATATTATCCTAGTAGAATAAGACCTGGCTGTTGTTGTTGTTATAGTCAAATTTAAAAATGATATGTATTATTTATATTATAACATAACTATATTGTGTATTGACTTATCCAATAATTCTAATGCGACCTACAGCTAAGCAGCTTTAATCTTTATTTCATTCATCCCGACATATCCCCAACAGAGTTAAATTAAGGAAAAGGTTCAATAGCTCTAACGAGTAAACTGTCCAATCAGAATGTCTTAACTATATCAACAACCCATATATCACAATACATGGTCTTTATTAAGATTCATTACTATTGATTTGAACAATATCTGTCTACAATCAGCCTATCTACTAATTTCCAGGTCCAGCTAAGATATAATACAGTTTACAAATGGCAAACAGTAGCACATAGTTCATATTGCTGAATCTGACCTCATTTTCAGGGTGTAAACGTGACTGAAAAATTATTGATATTGTTTGAAGAGTCTTTAGCTGAACACCCTCGTCCCCCATTTCAGCATGCTGCAGGGATTAGGCAGCAGGTTATCAATACATGCGTAAGCCTCTTACTTGAATAAACTTAAACATTACATAAGTTCTGAAACCATAGTACAATCTAACTAGGTTTAAGCTTACGTCTTTCAATGTAGATAAAATCTCCCTCAGAGCAGATGGAGAAACGGCATCATGAGAAATCAGTTTCTGCAGACACGATAGTCCAATAATGCTAAGCTTGATTGTTCGAACCTCACACGCCATCAAAAAGATTCGTAATATGTCATCATTATGTGCAATTTCACTAGGACTTGATAATGTACGAAGCTGCAAGTCAGACATGTAAAGATTTTAAAATTGCCATATTTTATCTAAAGCAAAAATTGGACAAACGTGTTACCGAAACTGCTTCTTAATATTATTACATATAACATAATAAAAATAGAACGCTGCAATAAATTTTCCATCACTGAAGCTTTTCTAAATATTGATCCAAGCATCATTCGACAATCGGCAATAAAATGTTTAACTCGTTTTCCAAGCAACCAAACGTCTAACATTGACATTACTTTAAACTAAAATCTACAATTCAAACTATGCTCAAGAATTTCAATAATTGTGATAATCTACCAGCTAAGAAGTTGAAATTGAAATCCATAGAATCACATTTTTCTTCCTTAAAAGTAAGTTCATAGACTAACAAAATACTGCATAGACTTCCTATTTCAAAAAATGGAATCGCAATTCAGCAGAAATCCAAGTGTTAGCTAAAACCAAATGCAATTCAAAAATAGAAGAAACCTTGAGGATTGCGTGCTCTGCGCCGTCTTTAACTGCGGGATAACGACGGCGAGCTTCGGCGGAGAGAGCACGGAGGTCGGATTCCAAGACCGCCATAAAAGCCATCTCGGAAGAGCGTCGATGGAGTGAGGACTCTTGTCAGGGCGATCGATAGTTAGGAACTTTCACCACTCGGGAAGAGGAACGTGGTGCTGGTAGATCTTGAGTCTGCGAGAAAGGCACAGATCCGAATGCAGTAACTCACACGTGTGGGAACTTGGGTCAATGTAAGAGTTCCAGATTTGGGCCTAAGCAACTATTAAAGCCGAACATTTCTTTTCCCACCGTGCACTTCTTACGCACCACGGGGATTTTCTATTATTTCCTATTATGTCTTCTGTTTTTTGAGATATATCTCTGGACACATTCTTTTTACACTTAAGAAAAATCATTCTGAGTGGTACCTCATGCAAATGATAAAGTTTTATTTCAAAGATATATCTCCGAAACGGTTGGAAAAAATATGACCGGAGATATATCTCCAGAAGATGTGGGTGACATTTTGAATTTTCTGCCTTTGCATGTTAGGTTTGTCCATAGATGTATCTCCGAAAAAATCTTATATAGTTTACAGCTACATGATCAGTCCCCCATTGTTATCATTCTTCATTTTCAACTCACATTCTCACCCTAAAAAATCCTTCATTCGCAATCCTTTATTTCACTTCAAATCTTCATCATTTTCGATTGCATTATGAGCAGTGAGTTGTTCGATATAAACATCAAAGTCGTTTAAACCCAGTCGGTAGGTGTGGTCCACAGGAAGTTTGAATGGGTCGATAGGGTAATCTTCAAAAACTTTGATATGGAACGTGTTGTTCCCCAAATAAGTCAGCAACATCATTCTATCACCTTGAATATGGAATGTATGTCGGACGTCACTCCACCCATCTGTGATCAATGGGTGGTCCTTACTTCCATTGAACTTCACCATAACACGGGTGTATTTGCTGTCCAAAATCAGGAAATTCTGCCGAGTTCAGAAAAAAAAAACTCTTGGACGAACTTGAAGCACATCTCGCCATAAGGCTTTGCATGTTATGACAAACGAAAAATAAGATGAAACTGAACCCAAAACTCAAAAAAAAAACAGTTGTCAGCAATATTTAACCTCAACAACCGAATGGATTGTCAAGAATCCACCTAAAGCCTTTACTGTCACCATTCTTCGATTTCCTCCTTCCATTGAATCCTTGAGATTATATTTTTTTTTGGAATGTTTATTTGTCTGTAACAGTACTGGGAAAGAATTGTAACCTAGAAAAATCTATGTATGCGGAAGGTTTATTTATTGGGTCTACATTCATTCGATCGACATCCAACGTCCCATATTTTAAAGTCCGCATTTTTTTATTTTAAAATATAACGCTTGTATTAAATGTGAGTCTTCAGATGGGAATCCAACGGCTTTGACGACGTGATTGCGGCAAAAGTTTGACAGATGGGATTTTAATTTCGTTTTGTCAGTTAATTAAATGTGTGTATCTGTCATACCCCAAATTTTGACCACTAAGATTTTCCATCATTGTGTAAATCATCATCACAATATGGATGTACATTTGTGCCTCATCAATCTCCTCAGGAAATTGTTGAGCATTCACTACAATCAAGCTTAGGGTTTCAAGCTCTCTCTGAGCCTTTAGACAAATGATCAATCAAGGAATGACATGATCTTCAACTTGTCTAACCTCTTAAACACCCACAAAGGATCAAGAGGACTCCCACATTAAGAATTAAGCACAAGAGTGCAACATTTCAAGTGGATCAAGCCTCAAGTTCATCTAACACAAAGTCAACTGACGCAGAAAGTCAAAGTTTGACTTTTGGTCAACTTTGAGCTTCACAAGCCATTACTCAAGAAAATATGATGGATGATTTAATTTGATTAAATTTAAATCAATAAATCATGCAAAATTGCAAAATTGATCAAATTGAAAGAAACTTAGAAATTTTTTATAAGTTAAAATCATGTTCAAGGCACAACTTTTCAAGGTTGTAACTATTGATCCAAGCATCCATTGATTTTGCGTAAGAGCAACTTTTAAAGAGGGTATTTGATACTTCAACATTGTAGAAGAAATCAACTCAAAATATCATAAGGATTAAAAGATATAAGTGATCAAAGTGAGGAATTCTTAATATCCAATGTTCTGACATTTCATAGGACATCATTAATATTTTTCCAGCAAGAATGTCCCAACTTCAAGGATGTTTTTCTCCATGATCCAAGTTGATTCAGGAAAAACCCTGGGCTTGAAAGTTGAAGTATGTCATCTCACCTTTCCAGAAAGTCTTAGAAAGCTAATTTATCATTCTCGAGCAGAAAGTTATGGTCTCTGCAAAAGGCATTGATAAAACAGAATTTTCATGACAACTTTTAGGACAGATTTGATCACATAAGTTCAAGGTCAATTTTGACAACTTTACAAGTCTTATCTTCACAAACCTTGAACATTAAAGTTGAAGTACGTCATCTCAGCTTTCCAGAAAGTTGTAGAACGTCCATTTATCATACTCGAGCAGGAAGTTATGGACTTTATAAGAAGGCTTGCTGCAGCTGTTTTTTTGGACAGATTTTGTGCACTTTTTCTTGTGCCACACAATTCTCAAGCTTTGTCACCATGCAGGACAAGCATCAAAGGTGCAATTCAATTCAACTCAAAATATCATAGTGGATTAAAAGATACAAGTGATTAAAGTTTGGAATTATTAATGATCAAAGTTGTCAAATGTTTCAATATTTCATGGGACATCATTAATAATTTTCCAGCAAGAATGTCCCAACTTCAAGGATGTTTTTCTCCATGATCCAAGTTGAACCAAGTCTAGGGTCAAACATCAAAGTTGAAGTATGTCATCTCAGCTTTCCATAGAGTCATGGAACAGCCATTTATCATTCTTGAGCAAGAAGTTATGGATTTTACAACAAGGCTTGCTGCAACTGATTTTTAAGACATGTTTCAGGACAGATTTGCACATTTCTTGTGCCACACGAATTTCCAAGCCTTGTCATCATTTTGGACACATCTGAGGATCAAATCCAAAGGGGACAATCATTGAGCCAAGCCTCAAAAGTCCTTGGAACAAGAAGTAGCGTGCCAAACCTAAAAAAACCCTAAAAGAGGGACAAGACTCTAATTTTGGTTTGGAGCATTTAATGGATGCTTAGAGGTGACATGAAATGAGCTTTCTCTAACTGAATTCAGTCAAGATTCCTCCAACAACTAGGGAACCAAAGGCCTGTGCTCTAACCTCTAGTCAATGGCTAGAGGAGACTTGGATTTTCATTGGCCAACATTGAACAAACCTCTGCTGCAGCCACCATTCACTATTGTTGCCAAAACAAACTTGCTCTACTATAAATAGAGCTCATTTGTGCTCAGTTTGAGTACACAAAAGCCATCAAACATATGTTTTCCTCAAAATCACTTCTTTCACTCCAAAATGCCTTCTTTAGTAAGGTAATTATGAGTTTTTGAGTTAGAGAGCATTTCCATCACATCTCATGATCCTAACACCTCATAAACATCATATGTAGGTGATCCAAACTATCACAAGTGACCTATAACACCAACATCACAAAGTCACATTTCAAAATCTCAAAATTGGACTTTTTGCATTTTTCAAGCCATGTCTTGATTCAGTCACTTTCCAAACCAGATAAAACCTCAAACACACTCCAGATATCATCCTCGAACTGTCCCAAATGGTTCCCAATATCTGGAACACCATTTGAGAGAGTTGTTATTTTGGCCACTTTAACCCCTTTTGCAAGAAAGTGCCCGTTTGTGTTTTTGCAGGTTCCAGCTGATTCCAACCATCCTAAAAGCTTCTAAGAGGTCATTTGAGGGTGTCAAAAGCATCAAATCATTTCTGGAACAAAGCACTTGGTAGGTTGCAGAAAATCTCCAAAAAAAGAGGTAAAATTCACAACTTGAATTCTTTGAATCATGCTTTCCTTTGATGTCCACATACATACATCATATTGAACAATTCTTAGAGCAAAAATGTAGTCCTTAATGTGTATGTTATGATCTTCCTACTGTTTGCACTTTAACATGTTTATATGTGGAGTTTATGTTGTTTTAAACTTAAGGTGCAGTTCTGGTTTTTTGGCTTATGTGTGATTTACATTAAATTTCAGTATGTATAAGTGATACCATTGGATTTCTTGCGAAAAATCGGTCAAGATAGGTTCTTACGGATTTCAATTTCGTTAAAAATTGAGAGAGTTATGAATGTTTGAAGTTTGATAAGCAAAGATATTTAAAATCAACATGCAGTTCTGGTTTTTTGCTTTGTGTGGTCTGTACATTAAGTTTCAGTCTGCATGAATAATACCATTGGATTCCTTACGAAAAATCGGTCAAGATAGGTTCTTACGGATTTCAATTTCGTTAAAAATTGAGAGAGTTATGAATGTTTGAAGTTTGATAAAAAGATGTTGAAACTAAAGTTTTAGTTTTGATTTTTTAAGATGTCGAATGTGATGTTGTGGCATCTTCCCTTTTTCTCTTATCTTCAAAACTCAAAACTCATGTCGAATGTGATGTTGTGACATCTTTCCTCTTTTTCTTAGTTTATCTTCAAAACTCAACCAATTCTTTTACATAGCAAAAATCATCATTTTCCAATTCTGTTTTAAACACTTCTTATTCATACTTCATAATATTTTAATCCACAAAAAATCACAAAAAAATATTATTATTTGATATATTTTTAATATATTCAAAAATATTGTTTTAAATTGTTTTAAATGCTTTTAAAATGATTTATTTTTCTTGATTTTTAAAACCAAAATGATTTTAAATATTCATGTGGATAAAATATTTTTTCATAAACCTTAATCATTGTTTATAACATGATTAATGATTTTATTTGATATTTTTATCATTTTTTACTTGATTTTTCTTTGAAAAATGCCTTTAAAAATGAAATTGGGGTTTCTTTGATTTTCACCCTAACAAATTTTTTTTCAAAAACACTTGGACCTCTAATAGAGTGTAAGACCCAATCCTTTGTAAATACAACCTATTTTTGGGCCTCACTTATTGTATAAGTCTCGTTGTATTTCAAAAAGTTCGGCGCGATGATCGCCGGATTCAAAAACAAACCATTTGGGCCTCTCTTCGAGCTATAAGACCCACTCAAAATACTTGGGCCTCTAATAGAGTGTAAGACCCAACCCTTTTTGTACAAAAATATTTTAGGCCTCAGTTATTGTATAAGTCCCGATACGTTAAAAATCTCGGCGCGATCGCCATTTTCAAACTGAAAATCATCTGGGCCTCCCCTCGTGTTGTAAGCCCCATTTCTTTTCCTAAAATACACTTTAGGCCTCTAATAGAGTGTAAGTCCCACCCCTTTTGTAAATAAAATATTTTGGGCCTCAGATAATGTATGAGTCCCTCTGTACATTTACAAAGTTCGGCGTGATCGTCGCCTTTTAACAAAAAAGACCATTGGGTTTCCCCTTGAGCTATAAGTCCCATTTCTTTTCATTTTTAAACCTTTGGGCCTCTAATAAAGTGTAAGACCCAATTCCTTTGTAAATACCAAAATTTTGGGCCTCAATCACTTGTATAAGTCCCACGGTGTTTCCAAAACCTCGGCGCGATCGTCGCCCTTTTCAAAATTAACCATTGGGCGTACCCTCGAGTAGTAAGACCCATTTCTTTTCTTAAAACTCACTTGGGCCTCTTGAGAGAGTGTAAGACTCATTCCCCTTGCACAAAAAACTTTTTGGGCCTCAGTCACTTGTATAAGTCCCACTGTACAAACTCATATCACAGTGCAATCACTACCAAAACTTTGGGCCTCTCCTTGAGCTATAAGCCCCAATTTTTCTTTCAAAGCACTTTCTCCTTTGATTTTGAATATACTGTTGTTTTCAATCTTTCTTTGTTGAACAACTAACCAAACAGCATGGAAGCTCTACAACCGAGTAAGTGGTTATATGCTTTCTTTATCCGCTTTCATATACATATAACTGTATTGTGGGGCTGTTTCGCTGTAAGTCTTCTTTCATAAACTCATATTGACTGTGTAATAATAGTATAAATATTTAGAGTTTCCCCGGCAACTACGTCTAGCATTAAGCCCGCTGATCACTCTTAGAAGTAGACAAAACTAGATCCCCATAGGAATACCAGACACAGTCGTCCCTCCTCTTGGGGTTAAACAATATGGAGACGTGAAAGGCAGCATTCTCGGTGAACCCTTTCACAGACTGTCACCTTTAGAAATCGTCAAAGAAACTCTATTCCCCAAAGATGATCTTTTCTCCGTGAATGGCATCTCTTGAGTTTCTTCCAAATTCTCGAACTTTCCTGGCTTGATCTATTCTTTGTGAATAACCTGTCTTGAACTTCTCGGGTTTGGGGACCCACAGGCTTCTTAAAAGCATCTTCGCCTCCTCTTGGGCGTTGTACAAGGACCCGTCGGCTTCTTAGAAGTATTCACAGCCTCCTCTTAGGCTTCGTATAAATGATTTCTTCCTCCGGGAATGATAGCCTCCTCTTGGGCTTCGTATAAATTGTCCCCCGGCTTCTTAAAAGTTTCCAGCCTCCTCTTGGGCTTCGTACAAATTGTCCCGACGACCTCCTAGAGGTATAGGAACAGAAATTAGTCATCTTAATAGAACATTCTTTCAAAGAGTCTAGATCTTTCTACCGTGAACGTACTACAACTGTTTCTTTAAGCATAGTATAAAAGATAAAACTCTAGACTCGGACAGTCTAATTTCCGTGAGTCTCAAAGACATTCTCAAGTCCCTTTCAAAAATAGGAAGACACCTGCAGACTTGGACAGTCTCAAATACCCTTTGGATTCCCCATTTCCTTAGAGAACAGGAAATAATCCCGATTCTCAGATCAAATCCATGAGTACAGTGTTACTCATATAAGAATTGACTTTCTCTTAACCAACATACTGGACCTGTCACTCAACTGAAACAGTAAACTTTTAGCCTCCATCTCGGGTTTCGTACGAGATACAAATATCTCTTGTTGAGTCAAACCTTTTAGCCTCCATCTCGGGCTTCGTACGAGATACAAAGACTCTCTTGTTGAGTCAAAACCTTGTAGCCTCCATCTCGGGCTTTGTACGAGATACAAAGACTCTCTTGTTGAGTCAAAACTTTTAGCCTCCGTCTCGAGCTTCGTACGAGATACAAAAACACTCTCTTGTTGAGTATAAAAGACTCTCTTGTTGAGTCAATCACCTTTTAGTCTCCATCTCGGGCTTCGTACGAGATACAAAATCACTTTCTTGTTGAGTATAAAAGATTCTCTTGGTGAGTCACCATTTTTAGCCTCTATCTCGGGCTTCGTACGAGATACAAAAACACTCTCTTGTTGAGTATAAAAGATTCTCCTGTTGAGTCAACCCTTTTAGCCTCTCTCTCGGGCTTCGTACGAGACACACAAAAAATCCCTCTTGTTGGGCCAATAGCCTCATCTTAGGCTTTGTATAAGAAAACCCAGGTTGAGCCAATCAACCTTTTAGCATCAAAGTTGTGCCTCGTTCACAGAAAAGTGAAAACCTTGGACAAATCTTTTTCATGGCGGTGGCCACCACAGAAATGTGGGGCCCACCGTGGGGCCGATCTTTTCATCTTAATTTAAACCTTCACTGGGAATTTCACTGGGAATGAGACTTTTGTTGACTCCACTAGGATCTTAGGTCAAAACCTTTAAGTTGGGAAGGAACCACAGAATGACGACTCCGCCGGGGAGCCATTTTCTGTCAGGAACATAGGACTCGTAGCTCTTAAAAGTCTAGGACATTAGGACAAATATATATACTGCTTTTCCTAATTGATATGTGTTTATTTTTCTGCTAATGGGAATGCGTGTGATGTCGCATGTGGAAAGATTGAGTATACACCTAGGAAAAACCTCTTTTAGTGGTGCGGAAACTCTTCTGAAGGTTCTTCGAAAAAACATCACCTAGCACGGTTTCCGGCCCACTGGTGTTTTCTCGACAAGAACTGATGATTTTGAGAGACAGGTACAAAAATCACTAGTATAAACCTTTGGGGGATGGGTAGAGCCTTGACTTCATGACAACGACCCTTTGACCCCATGTTTTTTCTATGTTTTTGTGTGCTGCATTCATGCATTCATCTAAAAAAACATTAAAACAAATAAAAATTTTCTCTTCTAGCCTCTCTTTTTCAAATTAAACTGAGACAATGATTGCAAATGTCAGAGAAAAAGATTGCGCTCATGGATTTCGGTAGAAGGAGAACTCATAAGTACACCTTCAAGGTTCCAAAACTTGAGGATTTGAGAAGGTTAGCAAGGATGATCACTAACCCTGAGGCTTTCAGAGCCAAGTACGGAGGTCTGCTACCTCTGTTAAGAGTCCATGTGATTGAAGGAATCATGGAAGCACTCGTTCAGTTTTACAATCTGGCCTATCACTGTTTCACATTCCAGGATTACCAGCTAGCACCAACGCTAGAGGAGTACTCTCACCTGACTGATTTACACATTACTGATCAAGCTCTATTTTCTGGACTGGAAGAAATTCCAAAGGATCAAATCATTGCAAGAGCAATTTATTTGGACGAGTCAGAGGTCAGGACTCACATGACCACTAAGGGTGGCATCCAAGGTTTGCCAGCCCAGTTCTTAACAAAGAAAGCTCTGTACTTTGCTAGTATAGGAAACATGACTGCTTTTGAAAGCATCTTTGTTTTACTCACCTACGGGTTATTTCTGTTTCCCAACATCAATAACTTCGTCGATATCAACGCCATTAAGGGTTTTCTCATTCGAAACCCTATACCGACTTTGCTCGCAGATGCGTATCATTCTGTACACTTAGGGAATTTGTACAGCGGAGGAGAGATCATGTGTTGTGTGCCCCTGCTATACAAATGGTTTATCTCCCATTTGCCTAAGTCTGCTGCTTTTTGGGATCATAAGAGTGCCTTACGCTGGTCGCAGAAAATTATGTCTCTCACCAACTCTAACATAGATTGGTGCAATAGGATTTATGACAGGATCGGGATAATTGATCGTTGTGGAAACTTCCTCAGCGTACCCCTTATAGGAACTAAGGGAGGAATCAACTACCATCCAGTATTGGTTCGTCGTTAATTTGGATACCCAATGAGGCATGTCCCGCGTAATGCTCATCTGGAAGGTCTTTTCTTAAAGGAAGGAGAAAATGACAGAGCACTAAAGATGGAAATAGTGCACGCTTGGAAACATGTTCATAAGAAAGGACGGGATTCTCTAGGAAAACCGGACTGTGTCTCGGTGGAGCCTTATCTCCACTGGGTACAAACTAGAGCTCTCAAGCTAAAGATGTCGTATCCTCGTCACGAAGTTCTTCCGCCAAGGGAATCTGTCATGTACTTCATGACGAAAACTGAAAAGCTTCAAGTTACTCTCAACAAAGTTCAACGGGAGAGGAGGTCTTGGAAGAACAAGTACCGTATTCTCAACGTGGAGTGTACCAAAATACAGCAGCTACTGAAAGAAAGGGATGCTCTGATCGAGATTTTAGAGCAACATGATATGGATAATCAGGATGACCAAAGGAATTTGCTCGCTCCTTTCACCTGGCAAAGGAATGACAACCCGACAACAGCCCAAGAGCCCCGGTCAAAGAAAAGGAAAGTACCAGAATCAGCACCCGGTTTCTCCTCAGAGAGGACACGGGACCCATTAGCTTAGGTTTCTGTTTCCGCACCTTGTAATTTACTGTATTTCCATTTCCGCAATCCTTTGAATTTCAATAAAACAGGGTTTTCCCCACTGTTTGATATTTTCAATCTAATTGTCGAAGTTTATTTTGATTAAACCAAAAAACAATTAAATATAATCATTGCATTCATCATTCTCCCGTAACGTATTCTTCTTACCTACAAATCTCACGTTTGTGTCTCGGTTCTAGAGTCAAACTGTCTCATTCGTACAATACTTGGGCCAATCGTCAGAAAAAGATGGATGATCTCGAGGAAGAGAACAGAGAGTTGAAAGAAGAGATCGACGCTCTAAGAGAGGATATGAGAAAGCTTCGTAACGACATGCAAGCCATGGCAGAAGCTCAGCTACAAAGAACCGTGATCTCAGAGATCACCTCAATGCCCATAGTGGAGAAGTATGATCCTAGGTATCGAACGCCGAAAAATCGTCCCTGGGGCATGCCTGTTAACTATATCCTGGAATGATATGTTCCGCCGATCACTGAAGATCAGGAAATCACTGCAGGAACCGCTGGGCCTGAAGGTTACAAACTTCGGGAAAACGAAGATGCCAGGGGCATGACAGCAACTCCTGAAGGTTACAAACTTCAGGAGGCACCGAGAGTCTCGGTCGTAATGACTATACCATAACCTGTGGTACACACTGTCCCGGAAGGACAGATTCCCCAGATACCTTCTGGTGGAAACGAAAGCATGTTCGAAAGAATGAACGAGTTCCAGGAACAATTCCTGGAAATGCAAAAGGAATTGCAAACTATTCGCGATCAGGATCTATTTGGAAAGAACGTCGCGGACCTCTGCTTGGTCCCCAATGTGAAACTTCCGCACAAATTCCAAGTGCCCGACTTTGAAAAATACAAGGGTAACTCTTGCCCTCATAGTCACTTGGTGATGTACGCTCGGCGAATGTCAGCTCAGACAGAGAATCAGGACCTACTGATTCACTACTTCCAGGATAGTTTAACCGGTGCCGCATTAAAATGGTACATGGGTTTAAACCGCACCACGATCGGCACGTTCAGAGATCTTGGCACTGCCTTCGTCCAACAGTACAAATATAATTTGGACATGGCACTAGACAGAGATCAACTCAGATCAATGTCACAAAAGGACAAGGAAACCTTTAAGGAGTACGCTCAGAGATGGCGTGAAATTGCCGCTCAAATTTGTCCACCTCTTGAGGAAAAAGGGATGACAAAGATCTTCTTAAAGACCTTGAGCTCATTTTACTACGACAGAATGGTTTCCAGTGCGCCGAGTGACTTCACCGAGATGGTGGGCATGGGGGTTCGTCTTGAAGAAGCCGTTCGGGAAGGACATTTAGTAAAAGACGCTGGATCATCAAGTAGTGCAAAACAATACGGTAGTGTTCTCCCTAAGAAAAAAGAGCAAGATATTGGGAATATCTCTCTCGGAAAGCAAAGGCGACGGTACCAACCAGTAGCAGTTATAACCCCTGCTATCAACCCTGCGCCTGTTTCTACGTATCAACCTCAGGTTGCGCAGAACCAACCTAATCAGCAAAAGACACAACAGCCTCTTTAGTAGGCTCGTCCTCCATACAATAACAACCATACAATGCGGCGCAGAACTATTTCCGTTATTACTGGTCAAAGGGCACGTCCAGACTAAGGCTCCTCTTACAGTACCGGAAAATCTGCCTTTTTGGTTCAAAGCGGATCAGACTTGCCCTTATCATCAAGGAGGACCAGGGCATAACATCGAAAACTGTCTCAATTTCAAATCCGACGTGCAAAAGCTTGTTAGGAGCGGGGTCTTATCTTTCAAAGATACGAATCCGAATGTTCTCACGAACCCGGTGCCTCAACACGAGAAAGCTGCAGTTAACTTGATAGAGGGAGAGTCTAACAACGTCTATCAAATTCACGATGTACTCTTGTTGAGAACCAACTTAGTCAAGATGCATTGTAGACAGAGTGGATATGGCCATGTGCCACCTCATAATTATCACTAGTGTGATATCTGCTCTAAAAGCAATCGAGGATGTTTTGTGGTGCAATCAGCTCTACAGGAACAGATGGATCTCGGATGGATCCAAGAGCACCGAGTTCGTGGAGTTAACATGGTTTATACGAATTCCAACGTCATTCAAAACCACGACGTCTATGCGATGAATGTCAACCTGGTGGCAATGCACTCAAGGCAAAGCCAGTATCATAATCTGCCACGGCACGATTACAGTTCTTGTCTGACTTGCTCGGTAAACAAACAGGGATGCTCTTTCATACAAGAGGCCCTCCAGCGTCAGATAGATCTTGGATGGATCCAGGACTACCATGATAGGAATCCCTATCAGATCAACATGATTCAAATCTTCGATATTCGCTTGATGAATACCAGCCTGGTGGAGTTACACGCAGAACAGGTCCGTCTCGGATTCTTGGTATCACATGATTATCAGAGCTGTAAAGCGGGTTGCGAAAAGGATCAAGGTTGTGCCCTTGTCCAGGAAACACTTCAGCACTTATTGAACCACTGGTGACTTCCAATCTATATGGATGAAGACACCCAGTAAATTAGTATCACTAACGGGAATCCTACTAGATATCAAAGTCAGGATATCAGGTCGGTGGAAACTAATCTAGTAAGGTTACACTGCATTCAAAGCGGACGTGGCCAGGTGCCACTACACAACTATGAGCGGTGTGGTGTTTGTTCAGTGAACAATCAAGGATGCTACCTCGTGCGGGCAGCCTTTCAAAGTCAGTTGGACCACAAAAAGATTCAACCATGCTCAAGTTCTAGATTAGTTAACTATCTCACTGATCAAATCGAGGACGTTGTCGTAATCTCCGATCATCAGAAGGCTAGGGATGTTTGTGCCATCATCCCTCTACTTGACGAATCGAGAGCTCCCAACCAGGAACGAATCGAAATTACTTATGATGGTCAGAAAAATCAGAAGGCTCCCATAGTCATCTATCTGCCAGGACCACTACCGTATAAATCAACTAAGGTTATCACTTACAAATACGGTGCAACAATAGTTAAGAATGGAAAGGAAATTCCGTTACCCTCCGTCGTGAATATTGCAGACATCAGTCGAGTAACACGGAGCGGTCGAATCTTCAACAGAGGAGTTGGAGAACTCAGCAAAGAAAAGGAACCTCAGACAGAAGTTCCCGATCCACCAGTCGGTCAATCCAGTAATCCCGACCTTTAAAAAAACAATGATAAGATGCTTAAGCTCATCCAAAGGCGTTAATACAACATTGTTGACCAATTGTTACAAACTCACTCAGTTCGGAAGCGCACAGGGAGGCTCTACAGAAAGTCTGGGAGCAAGCCTTTATGGAACAGGATGTAACCATCAGACAGTTCGATAGCATTGTCTCTAACATCACTTCTTGCAATAACTTGGGATTTAGTGATGAGGAATTATCTAAAGAGGGTCGCCGTCATAACATGGCGCTCAATATTATAGTCAACTGCCAGGACGATGCTTTAGCCAGCGTACTGGTAGACACAGGGTCAGCCCTGAATGTTATGCCGAAGTCCACAGATGCAACTATCCTTCAAAGGACCCCCGATGAGAACCAGTGAGGTCGTCGTCAAAGCATTTGACGGGTCCAGAAAAACAGTTATCGACGAAGTTGACCTTCCCATAACTATCGGTCCTCACACTTTCCAAGTCACTTTCCAGGTCATGGACATCGGGCAACGTACAGTTGCTTATTAGGAAGACCTTGGATACATCAGGCTAGGGCGGTCACTTCAACCCTCCACCAAAAGCTAAAGTTCGTCCAGAGCGGCCAACTCGTCACAGTCTGTGGAGAACAGGCCTTGCTCGTCAGCAATTTATCGTCATCCACTTATGTGGAACCAGAAGGGCTAATCGGAACCCAGTTCCAAGCGCTTTCGCTACACAAAGGCGATCAATTCGAAGGAGGAACCTCGATTTCCTCATATAAAGACGTTATCAAAGCGGTCGAAAGTACCAATACAACAGGATGGAGACAGCTTGTCATTCCTACTGACAATAAAGCAAAGAAGGGTCTTGGTTTTTCTGCAACCTGTACTCAGACAGCTGTCAGCGATAAAAGTCTTCATCCCATTCAAAATTTCTTCCACATTGGAGGTTTCCTTCAACCAGTTACTCAAGAAGTACACACTATCAATGAGGGGGATCCCTCTGACATAGATGTGGAATGAAAGTCTTACCTCAACGAGGACGGTTATATGTCTCAGGAAGAGGTGCCTACGCCATTTTGCTATCCCGCACAGAGCCCGAGATTTATACCCAGGTCAGACGTCGAAATGATATACGGAGGGTGTGATCCGGAAGGATGTCGTGCTCCGCCAAATTCATTAGAGGAGGACACTCTAATGAAAGACAACTTTGACCATAACTATTATGGCCCGATGGATGGCCTGCCAATGTGGCAGCCGTGCCCAGGAGACTTGGGGCAAGAAAGTCAGCCGAACAATGAAAATCAGTTGAGTATCATTGAACAGAATACTTGCGTACCCACCATGTCGTGGGATCAACACCCAGGTTATCCAGAAAATATCCAACACGACGATGAATTTGCAACGTTTGCAGGACTAGAATTCATCAACTATGCTTTCCTCGAGGTCAACGTCATCGAGAAGGATGACTCCTCCAGTTCCACAGAAGTGTGGGACACCCTGGGACAACCAAGTGGAAAATACAACTATATGGTCAAGTACACTGCTCCTGAAAGCTCTCGTATCAGGCTCGAAGACATCCAGCCAACTGGATGGGGAGATCTACCTGAGAGTACAAATACTACACAAAATACAACTGAGGAATCCTCCTACGAAAACTCTGCCTGGGAGACAGATTTCAATGATCCTGCTCCACCAGAAATCAGCGTTATTTCTGAAGACAAATCAAGGAAGGTGCCAGACTTTGTGATTCACCGAGGAGTTCGCCGCCAGTGGGTTGCTGTCGATGTTCCGAAGATCGTTCATCAGTCAAAGTAATTGTCATCTTTAACTTTTCACCCTACCCAGGTGAAACATATGTTTTGATAGGGCTCACTTTCTGTAAATTTCCCTCTTCGCTTCGCCCAAAGCGACAGAGTTTTGTTTTATAGGGCTGTAGTTTCAAGAGTCGAATTGTTCATTAATAAAATAACGTCGTTCTGTAATTTTCGTATTAATTGCTGTTTTCTCTTTTTGCTTTTCTCAGAAAATGGTAATCCTAAAAAACAACTCAAAAATAAAAACAAGCAGTAGAAAAATACACTGCACACACTCGCATTTTCTCTATCTCTTCTAAACACAAATCATCATGTCATGCAGATTGCTTGTTTTAAACCCTGTTGAAACATACGATCCGATGCCTTCTCCCGACTTTGAGTTCCCGATATTTGGGGCTGAAGAATAAGTTAACGACGAAATTCCAGAAGAGATCTCTCGATTACTCAGACAAAAGGAAAGGTCCATTGAACCTCACAAAGAGCCGTTGGAAACTGTAAACTTGGGTTCGGAAGAAGAGAGAAAAGAAGTCAGAATTGGGGCACTGCTCAGTCCAATTGCCAGAGAGGGTTTGACAAAGCTTCTCAGAGAATTTCCCGATGTGTTTGCTTGGTCCTATCAGGACATACCAGGGTTGGATACCAGCATCGTGGAACATCATTTACCGTTGAGATCGGAATGTCCGCCAGTAAAACAGAGGTTGAGACGAACTCACCTGGACATGGCCATCAAAATCAAAGAGGAAGTACAAAAAGAGATTGACGCGGGTTTCCTCGCTACATCTGAATATCCTCAATGGTTAGCCAACATCGTACCAGTTTCGAAAAAGGACGGAAAAGTTAGAATGTGTGTCGATTACAGGGATCTAAACAAGGCTAGTCCGAAGGACGACTTTCCTTTACCACATATTGACATGCTAGTAGACAGTACAATAAAGTTCAAAGTTTTCTCCTTCATGGATGGATTCTCGGGCTATAACCATATCAAAATGGCGCCGAAAGACATGGAGAAAACTTCGTTCATTACCCCATGGGGTACCTTTTGTTACAAGGTAATGCCGTTCGGTTTGAAAAATATCGGGGCAACCTATTAAAGGGCCATGACTACTCTGTTTCATGACATGATACACAAAGAAATCGAGGTATATGTCGATGATATGATTGCAAAATCTAGAACAAAAGAGGGGCATGTGACCCATCTGTCAAAATTATTCGAGCGGTTGAAAAAGTACAAACTCCGCTTGAATCCTAACAAGTGCACTTTCGGTGTTCGTTCAGGGAAACTGCTAGGGTTCATTGTCAGCCAGAAAGGAATTGAAGTTGATCCTGACAAGGTCAAGGACATTCAAGAAATGCCTTCTCCGAAAACTGAAAAACAAGTCAGAGGATTCCTGGGATGTTTGAACTACATCTCCAGATTCATATTCCTCATAACTGCGACATGCGCGCCGATCTTCAAACTGCTGAAGAAGATACAATCATTTCTCACTGATTCGCGAGGCAAGTGGACTCTGAATTATGATGGCCCATATGTGGTCAAGAAAGCATTCTCAGGCGGCGCCTTGAGACTTGCAACCATGGATGGAGAAGAATTTGCCTACCCCACGAATGTTGACGTAGTCAAGAAATACTTCACCTAAAAAAATGTCTCGATGGATTGAAAACCCGAAAGGGCGATCCAGGAAAAAATTAGAGACATGATCAAAAATCATCCCGGTGGATTGGAAATCTCCAAGTACAATCCAGGCAAAAGTTAGGGATTAATGGCAAGTAACTACGTCTGATCAGTTCAGCTCCTCAGCAGTCATGTCATCCATCAGAGACTCCAGTCAAGGTCATCTTCGACAGAAGCTCAGGATGTCCCGAATTCAAAGTTGGTAGAAGGATAATGGTCGTTATATTTCAACTTAGCCCTTTTCCCTGTAAATTACCATTTTCTAACTTTGTAAATACTCTATGGAATCACGCGTTCGGCTGATTTCCATCCTATCAATAAAATTTGAACCCTTGTGCTTTTGTTTGTAATTCTTACTTGTTTTAGCTTTACAGAATGATGTTTTTAACATGATCAACGATTCTTGAAATAAAACAAAAATGAATTTACTTGTCAAACTTTTTCTGCTTTTAAAATAAAGATGGCAATTTCTTTTTACTATTGAACATCAGAAGAACATCGGTCGCTTCTCCAAAGGTGTTCGAACCTCAAAGTGCAGAATCAAAGTACTCCTTCTAGACCAGTACGCCTGAACGAAGGATCAATTGTATCAGATGCGGCTTTCCCTTCTGATGCCCTCGGCCGAGTTCTTATCTCTTAAGCCCGACCAACATAGCTCCCAACAGGGACTATCTCTCCTAAGCAAGGCAGAATTGCTACTTTTGGACCAGCGATACCTCTTCGTCCCCCGCTGTGGACGAGTATCCAGTCGTGTTCATCTACTAGTCTATATGTCGCGTCAGTTTTGTCAGCATAAACATACATACATCATGCATTGTTGATTTGCATTCACATTCGTATTGCATCATTATCACTCTAGTCGGTCTAGTCCCCTAGTGATAAGAGTCCTCTCAATCGAGTTGTCAAGTTATTTCCTCGTCAGGAAAGGTTGCGTCTAAACAATATCTCTCCTCCAGTTTATTTCTGGATCAGAATTGGCCCTTGACCACTTTGATAACTTGAACCTCTGAAAGACCAGAGAACCATCAACCGATGTCACTCTTCGCCATTGAAGATGATATTTTCGCTTTCCCGGATTAAGGAAAATTCCTAGAGGAAGCCTCTAAAGCAGAGATTCGGCAATACAACCGTTTTTCTCCGGAAAAAAACCGCTGATGAAAAGGTCATCAGCACCTCAAAATTGGATCACATCATATGGCGTTTCTCCGGGAAGATCCCGAGAAAAGTATGATGTAATATCCCTAAGCATGAAAGCAGTCTCTCAGAATACTCGTTTTCCCCTGTAGAATCGACAAATGGCATCTCCAAACAAAGAAGTTTGTGTGCCTCTATAATTCAGACGAATGGGTTCCCTAGCAAGTCTGACATCAAAACTTTTTCCACTCAAATGGCATCTCCCCAGGAAAATTCAGCGAGAAGTTTGAAGGAAAGCCGCTACAAACAGCGTTCCTTGTCAAGAAAGTTTATTGACAAAAGAAACTGAGACCAGTTCCTTGGTAGGAAACCATGATCGAGGGGAAGTTTATTTTGGAAACTGAGACCAGTTCCTTGGTAAGAAACCAGGATCGAGGGGAAGTTTACTTCAGAAACTAAGACCAGTTCCTTGGTAGGAAACCCGGATCGAGAGGAAGTTTACTTCAGAAACTAAGACCAGTTCCTTGGTAGGAAACCAGGATCGAGGGGAAGTTCACAAATCAGAAACTAAGACCAGTTCCTTGGTAGGAAACCAGGATCGAGGGGAAGTTTACTTCAGAAACTAATACCAGATCCTTGGTAGGAAACCAGGATCGAGGGGAAGTTGACAAAAGAAACTAAGAGCAGTTCCTTGGTAGGAAACCATGATCGAGGGGAGGTTTATTTCAAAAGAAAATTGAGACCAGCTCCTTGGCTGAAGACCAGAATCGAGGGGAAGTTTACCTTTTCTAAGCATCATAGCTTAGCTAAAGAAGATGAATGCGTAAGCTACCATTCATAACCACCATCAAAATTTCTGGTATTCTGATATTTAATCCTCTTGCACCCCGAATGCCCGAATACCTTCGCCATTCACACCTTCAGGTCCAAGAAGATTAAATAGGGGCATCTGTCATACCCCAAATTTTGACCACTAAGATTTCCCATCATCGTGTAAATCATCATCACAATATGGATATACCTTTGTTCCTCATCAATCTCCTCAGGGAATTGTTGAGCATTCACTACAATCAAGCTTAGGGTTTCAAGCCCTCTCTGAGCCTTTAGACAAATGTTCAATCAAGGAATGACATGATCTTCAACTTGTCTAACCTCTTAAACACCCACAAAGGATCAAGAGGACTCCCACATCAAGAATTAAGCACAAGAGTGCGATATTTCAAGTGGATCAAGCCTCAAGTTCATCTAATACAAAGTCAACTGACGCAGAAAGTCAAAGTTTGACTTTTGGTCAACTTTGAGCTTCACAAGCCATTACTCAAGAAAATATGATGGATGATTTAATTTGATCAAATTTAAATCAAGAAATCATGCAAATTTGCAAAATTGATCAAATTGAAAGAAACTTAGAAATTTTTTCTAAGTTAAAATCATGTTTAAGTGCACAACTTTTCAAGGTTGTAACTATTAATCCAAGCATCAATTGATTTTGCGTAAGATCTACTTTTAAAGAGGGTATTTGATACTTCAATATTGTAGAAGGAATCAACTCAAAATATCATAAGGATTAAAAGATATAAGTGATCAAACTGGGGAATTCTTAATGTCCAATGTTATGACATTTCATAGGACATCATTAATATTTTTCCAGCAAGAATGTCCCAACTTCAAGGATGTTTTTCTCCATGATCCAAGTTGATTCAGGAAAAAAATTGGGCATGAAAGTTGAAGTACGTCATCTCACCTTTACAGAAAGTCCTAGAAAGCTAATTTATCATTCTCGAGCAGAAAGTTATGGTCTCTGCAAAAGGCATTGATAAAACAGAATTTTCATGACAGCTTTTAGGACAAATTTGATCACACAAGTTCAAGGTCAATTTTGACAACTTTACAAGTCTTATCTTCACAAACCTTGAACATCAAAGTTGAAGTACGTCATCTCAGCTTTCCAGAAAGTTGTAGAACGTCCATTTATTATACTCGAGCAGGAAGTTATGAACTTTCCAAGAAGGCTTGCTGCAGCTATTTTTTTGGACAGATTTTGTGGACTTTTTCTTATGCCACACAATTCTCAAGCTTTGTCACCATGCAGGACAATCATCAAAGGTGCAATTTAATTCAACTCAAAATATCATAGTGGATTAAAAGATACAAGTGATTAAAGTTTGGAATTATTAATGATCAAAGTTGTCAAATGTTTCAACATTTCATGGGACATCATTAATAATTTTCCAGCAAGAATGTCCCAACTTCAAGGATGTTTTTCTCCATGATCCAAGTTGAACCAAGTCTAGGGTCAAACATCAAAGTTGAAGTATGTCATCTCATCTTTCCGTAGAGTCCTGGAACAACCATTTATCATTCTTGAGCAAGAAGTTATGGATTTTACAACAAGGCTTGCTGCAGCTGATTTTTAAGACATGTTTCAGGACAGATTTACACATTTCTTGTGCCACACGAATTTCCAAGCCTTGTCATCATTTTGGACACATCCGAGGATCAAATCCAAAGGGGACAATCACTGAGCCAAGCCTCCAAAGTCCTTGGAACAAGAAGTAGCATGCCAAACCTAAAAACCCTAAAAGAGGGACAAGACTCCAATTTTGGTTTAGAGCATTTAATGGATGCTTAGAGGTGGCATGGACTGAGCTTCCTCTAACTGAATTCAGTCAAGATTCCTCAAACAACTAGGGAACCAAAAGCCTGTGCTCTAACCTCTAGTCAATGGCTAGAGGAGACTTGGATTTTCATTGGCCAATATTGAACAAACCTCTGCTGCAACCACCATTCACTATTGCTGCCAAAACAAACTTGCTCTGCTATAAATAGAGCTCATTTGTGCTCAGTTTGAGTACACCAAAGCCATAAAACAGATGCTTTCCTCAAAATCACTTATATCACTCCAAAATGCCTTCTTTAGTAAGGTAATTCTGAGTTTTTGAGTTAGAGAGCATTTCCATCACATCTCATGATCCTAACACCTCATAAACATCATATGTAGGTGATCCAAACTATCACAAGTGACCTATAACACCAACATCACAAAGTCACCTCTCAAAACCTCAAAATTGGACTTTTTGCATTTTTCAAGCCATGTCTTGATTCAGTCACTTTCCAAACCAGATAAAACCTCAAACACACTCCAGATATCATCCTCGAACTGTTCCAAATGGTTCCCAACATCTGGAACACCAGTTGAGAGAGTTGCTATTTTGGCCACTTTAACCCCTTTTGCAAGAAAGGGTCAGTTTGTGTTTTTGCAGGTTCCAGCTGATTCCAACCATCCTAAAAGCTTCTAAGAGGTCATTTGAGGGTGTCCAAAGCATCAAATCATTTCTAGAACAAAGCACTTGGTAGGTTGCACAAAATCTCCAAAAAAGAGGTAAAATTCACAACTTGAATTCTTTGAATCATGCTTTCCTTTGATGTCCACATACATGCATCATATTGAATAATTCTTGGAGCAAAAATGTAGTCCTTAATGTGTATGTTATGATCCTCCTACTGTTTGCACTTTATCATGTTTATATGTGGAGTTTATGTTGTTTTAAACTTAAGGTGCAATTTTGGTTTTTTGGCTTGTGTGTGTTGTAGATTAAGTTTCAGTATGTATAAGTGATACCATAGGATTCCTTGCGAAAAATTGGTCAAGATAGGTTCTTACAGATTTCAATTTCATTAAAAATTGAGAGAGTTATGAATGTTTGAAGTTTGATAAGCAAAGATGTTTAAAATCAACATGCAGTTCTGGTTTTTTACTTTGTGTAGTCTGTACATTAAGTTTCAGTGTGCATGAGTAATACCATTGGATTCCTTGCGAAAAATCAGTTAAGATAGGTTCTTACGGATTTCAATTTCGTTAAAAATTGAGAGAGTTATGAATGTTTGAAGTTTGATAAAAAGATGTTGAAACTAAAGTTTCAGTTTTGATTTTTTAAGATGTCGAATGTGATGTTGTGACATCTTCCCTTTTTCTCTTATCTTCAAAACTCAAAACTCATGTCGAATGTGATGTTGTGACATCTTTCCTCTTTTTCTTAGTTTATCTTCAAAACTCAACCAATTATTTTACATAGCAAAAATCATCATTTTCCAATTCTGTTTTACACACTTCTTATTCATACTCCATAATATTTTAATCCACAAAAAATCACAAAAAAATATTATTATTTGATATATATTTAATATATTCAAAAATATTGTTTTAAATTGTTTTAAATGCTTTTAAAATGATTTCTTTTTCTTGATTTTTAAAACCAAAATGATTTTAAATATTCATGTGGATAAAATACTTTTTCATAACCCTTAATCATTGTTTATAACATGATTAATAATTTTATTTGATATTTTTATCATTTTTTACTTGATTTTTCTTTGAAAAATGCCTTTAAAAAATGAAATTGGAGTTTCTTTGATTTTCACCCTAACAAATCTTTTTTCAAAAACACTTGGGCCTCTAATAGAGTGTAAGACCCAATCCTTTGTAAATACAACCTATTTTTGGGCCTCACTTATTGTATAAATCCCGTTGTATTTCAAAAAGTTCGGTGCGATGATTGCCCGATTCAAAAACAAACCATTTGGGCCTCCCCTCGAGCTATAAGACCCATTCAATACTTTTGGGCCTCTAATAGAGTGTAAGACCCAACCCTTTTTGTACAAAAATATTTTGGGCCTCAGTTATTGTATAAGTCCCGATACGTTAAAAATCTCGGCGCGATCGCCATTTTCAAACTGAAAATCATCTGGGCCTTCCCTCGTGTTGTAAGCCCCATTTTCTTCCTAAAATACACTTTGGGCCTCTAATAGAGTGTAAGTCCCACCCCTTTTGTAAATAAAATATTTTGGGCCTCAGATATTGTTTAAGTCCCTCTGTACATTTACAAAGTTCGGCGTGATCGTCGCCTTTTAACAAAAAAGACCATTGGGCTTCTCCTTGAGCTATAAGTCCCATTTCTTTTCATTTTTAAACCTTTGGGCCTCTAATAGAGTGCAAGACCCAATTCCTTTGTAAATACCAAAATTTTGTGCCTCAATCACTTGTATAAGTCCCACGGTGTTTCCAAAACCTCGGCGCGAACGTCGTCCTTTTCAAAATTAACCATTGGGCCTACCCTCGAGTAGTAAGACTCATTTCTTTTCTTAAAACTCACTTGGGCCTCTTGAGAGAGTGTAAGACCCATTCCCCTTGTACAGAAAACTTTTTGGGTCTCAGTCACTTGTATAAGTCCCACTGTACAAACTCATATCACAGTGCAATCACTACCAAAACTTTGGGCCTCTCCTTGAGCTATAAGCCCCAATTTTTCTTTCAAAGCACTTTCTCCTTTGATTTTGAATATACTGTTGTTTTCAATCTTTCTTTGTTAAACAACTAACCAAACAGTATGGAAGCTCTACAACCGAGTAAGTGGTTATATGCTTTCTTTATCCGCTTTCATATACATATAACTGTATTGTGGGGCTGTTTCGCTGTAAGTCTTCTTTCATAAACTCATATCGACTGTGTAATAATAGTATAGATATTTAGAGTTTCCCCAGCAACTACGTCTAGCATTAAGCCCGTTGATCACTCTTAGAAGTAGATAAAACTAGATCTCTATAGGAGTACTAGACATAGTCTTCCCTCCTCGTGGGGTTAAACAATATGGAGACGTGAAAGGCAGTATTCTCAGTGAACCCTTTCACAGACTGTCACCTTTAGAAATCGTCAACGAAACTCTATTCCCCAGAGATGATCTTTTCTCCGTGAATGGCATCTCTTGAGTTTCTTCCAAATTCTCGAACTTTCCTGGCTTGATCTATTCTTTGTGAATAGCCTGTCTTGAACTTCTCGGGGTTTGGGGACCCACAGGCTTCTTAAAAGCATCCCCGCCTCCTCTTGGGCGTTGTACAAGGACCCGTCGGCTTCTTAGAAGTATTCACAGCCTCCTCTTAGGCTTCGTATAAATGATTTCTTCCTCCAGGAATGATAGCCTCCTCTCGGGCTTCGTACAAATTATCCCTCGGCTTCTTAAAAGTTTCCAGCCTCCTCTTGGGTTTCGTACAAATTGTCCCGACGACCTACTAGAGGTGTAGAAATAAAAATTAGTCATCTTAATAGAACAGTCTTTCAAAGAGTCTAGATCTTTCTACCGTGAACGTACTACAACTGTTTCTTTAAGCATAGTACAAAAGATAAAACTCTAGACTCGGACAATCTAATTTCCTTGAGTCTTAAGGACATTCTCAAGTCCCTTTCAAAAATAGGAAGACACCCGCAGACTTAGACAGTCTCAAATACCCTTTGGATTCCTCGTTTCCTTAGAGAACAGGAAATAATCCCAATTCTCAGATCAAATCCATGAGTACAATGTTACTCATATAAGAACTGATTTTCTCTTAACCAACATACTAGACCTTTCACTCAACTGAAACAGTAAACTTTTAGCCTCCATCTCGGGCTTCGTACGAGATACAAAGACTCTCTTGTTTAGTCAAACCTTTTAGCCTTCATCTCGGGCTTCGTACGAGATACAAAGACTCTCTTGTTGAGTCAAAACCTTGTAGCCTCCATCTCGGGCTTCGTACGAGATACAAAGACTCTCTTGTTGAGTCAAAACTTTTAACCTCCATCTCGGGCTTCGTACGAGATACAAAAACACTATCTTGTTGAGTATAAAAGACTCTCTTGTTGAGTCAATCACCTTTTAACCTCCATCTCGGGCTTCGTACGAGATATAAAAACACTCTCTTGTTGAGTATAAAAGACTCTCTTGTTGAGTCAATCACCTTTTAGCCTCCATCTCGGGCTTCGTACGAGATACAAAATCACTTTCTTGTTGAGTATAAAATATTCTCTTGGTGAGTCACCATTTTTAGCCTCTATCTCGGGCTTCGTACGAGATATAAAAACACTCTCTTGTTGAGTATAAAAGATTCTCCTATTAAGTCAACCCTTTTAGCCTCTCTCTCGGGCTTCGTACGAGACACACAAAAACTCCCTCTTGTTGGGCCAATAGCCTCCTCTTAGGCTTTGTATAAGAAAACCCAGGTTAAGCCAATCAACCTTTTAGCATCAAAGTTGTGCCTCGTTCACAGTACACAAACATCAACAACTCCTTCCCCTTCATCTAATCGGTGTAAGCGGCAAGTCTCTGGATTATTTACATCCATGCCACTATCCCTCTTTTAGCATGAAAAATTCCTAAGGAAATATAGCATTGCTCTACACTGAGTTAAAGTCTTCTCCTTCAGGTTGGAACCCCCCTATAAAGGAAATTATGGTATTGCAGGATTCACATATCCCGGTTAAAGTAATTCTCCTTTATAAACAGTTGTGACAAACAGACCCTCTTTAGAGATGACAAATTCTCTCTAAAGACAACACCTTTTAGCTTCACATCTTGGGCTTCGAACAAGATACAAATGGAACCTTCAGCTTCACATATTGGGCTTTGAACAATATACAAACCACCTTCAGCTTCACGTATTGGGCTTTGAACAAGATATATATCACCTTTCGCTTCACGTCTTGGACTTTGAACAGGACACCAAAACACCATTTCCTCCCATAGAATAAGAGGAACTACGAACGCTCTGATTTCACTGTTTCGGTAAACGGGAATACGTAGGCATAAGATTGAAAGAAAAATCTTAGCGAGCACACTAATAAAAAAACCTAAAGTCCCCTATCTCCACCCAATCTAACAAATTCCCCATTAATAGTCCCAGTTTTCCACCTTAATAAAGTAAGAAGAAAGAAAGGCCCCATTACTGTATAGCATCCGTAACCTAACAGACCGCTGTTTAAACTCAGTATGCAAGTAGGGTTAATTGGAGACATCTATTTCTCTTCCTTAGTCAGCTCACAATAGGATAAAAAATGAATCGACCTGTAGTAATCCCCAAAGAGCGACAACGCTTAAGAACCGCGTCCAAAATCGCTCGTTACAGTATCGTGTATCGTGATCGTGATCATTCCTAATCTACAGTCGTCTGATTTACATCGGATTGTTGTTATTCAAAATTGTTATTTATTTAAATAATAAAATTTAAATCTTAGTATTTTTTTATCCATCTGATCAAGATCCAATGGATATTGATGGTTTTTTTCCGTGTAGAATAGGATGTGAAACTAAGAGTGCTACATTTTTGCATTTTTGGTTAAGTAGTTCCAACTTATGCTTTGAAAAGCTTATTAAATCTTTTATGCTAATTTTTCATAACCTTTTTTATTCTAATTATTATAAGTCCTAAGAGGTAGTAACTTATGAAAATAATTTATAGCACATATAAAAATAATTTAAATTTATTTTATCGTTTGTTTGCCAAATAGTCTTTTTATTTATTTAAATATTTTAATTAATATATTAATTAATATAATAACGTTTATTTAACATTAATAGCTGGAAATAATATATTTAACATTAAAAATATATTTGGAAATAATATATTTAACATTAAATAATTATTTTAACATTAGTATATTAATTAATATATTAATTAAAACATTTAAATAAATAAAAATGAAAAAAAAAAAGGAATTGTATGGGGTTGTCCTTCCCATGGACGAATTTTGGTGTTTTAATTTTAAAAGTGTGGCATATTGGTAAAAAATCTTTTAATTTGTGTTTATTTTGATAAGCACTTGTCCTATAAACTCCAAATAAGTTATTTACCCAAATTATAAAAAAAAATTGAAGTTATTAAAAAATTAAACACATTAGTATTACAAAACACATTGCAGTTAAATAAAATAGTTTTGTTAAATAAAACACATTAGTATTAAAAAAATTTAACACATCAAATCCAATTTTGTCCCGTAAAAAAAATACAGTTTTGTCATCCTCACTTTGTAAACCGTGAATTCATCATGATTACTATTAATACTAACTTGGGGGCTACTAATTGCTACAGTAGTAGTAGTACCTATCAATACCAAACCCTTTCATATAATGTTACTGTTTTATAAGTATATTGAAGCTCCCTTGAAATATCATCACGATCATTAATCCAATTTGAACTCGCTGCACAAAAAATACCCAAACTTAAAAGTTACAATATGAAGTAAAAATTTTCATCCATGGGTAACAGAAGCACTAGACGCACAAAGCCTAACAAAAATAATGAAACAGATAGCAAGGAAAATACCAAGCAAAAATCTCCATCCATGGGTAACAGAAGCACCAGACGCACAAAGCCTAACAAAAATAATGAAACAGATAGCAAGGAAAAGACCACCCATTCCATACATATTACTGAGGAATACACTGAGACTCATGCTAAGGGATTCAAAGCTGAACTGATCATCATTTCATTGAGGTTTTAAAATCTTATTTTTGTTTACCTATTAGCATGTACAATATGTGTCTGATTGATTTTTTTTCGATCTTAGAATCAACTTTTCAAAATCATATGTCTTGGTTATAACTTAGTATCATTATAGTTTGTATTCTGTATACCTGGGTTATAACTTAGTTTGGTTTTGAAAAGTTAATATGGTTTAACTTAGTATCATTTTAGATATGACGTTTTCAAAAATTGATTCTAAGATATGGGATAGGATTGCCTACCTTTACTGTTGTATGCCTTTCATACCTTTAGTCTAATAACAACATACATGAATGAATAAAATAATGAGATATCATTTAGTTGAGAAAAATAACACACAAAGTTACCAAAGGTATCAGATCCTAACCTGACTAAGTATCATTTTAGTTTGTATTCTGTATTTAAACCATTACTAAACTGATTTTTTAAATGATTTACGTAGTCATCAAACTACTAGTGCTGGGAGTTACCACCCAGAACCAAAGGAGTATGACTCCACAGCGTCTACACCTCATGCGAATCGCAAAAAAACGGTTAAAAAATGGCGACAACTGAAAGGAGACCAACAAAATCCAAAGGTATTGCAACTTTTGGCACAACATCAACACCGCCAAAAGGTCTAAAGGGAAAGGGAAAGAGAAATATAGATGATGATGGACAATTCCAAAATGTCAGGAAGACACTATTCTGTACACCTGAGGTTCCCGATGATAATGACTTTTACCTCAACTACCATCCCGGTGGTATTATTGGATATGAAGGCACTGATTATCCAGTTGAAATTCCTGAAGTAAGCATTCATTATTTATTTTGAATAAAACCTAATGTTACATTATATGAAACTAGGAATTACAGTAGTCTCTAATTCATGTGTATTTAATGACAGTGGATGCCAGTGTCATTTAGACCACCTCCATGCATGAATATAAATGACGTATGTGCTTACACAGCCACATACATTTTTATGCGTAGAGAAGAAGAGATGAATGGGTAATTTTTTAATGCACTTGATAAAAGCTTAGTTATCAGAGTTAGTTTGGTGATTATATCAATTTTCTCTGTAGTGATGAGGTTTTGCTCAAAACAACATCAAATGTTTATGGAGTGTAACACCCATATATAAAACTCATACATCAAAGCATAAATATTATATATAGATCCAAGTGTTTGGTACTGAAACACATAAGCTCCTAGTTAACACATTGTATACAATTAAATGCCCTAAAGTACAATGTACAAAAACCTAAGGCATATTATACACAAGATGTTCAAAAGATAAAAACTAAGAACTAGATCGACAATGATCTCAAAAAAAACTCCGCTACGGAAGCTAGCCATCAACAAACAAGGAAAAGATCACCCGACCTTATCCTTACCCTTCTCGGAACCTGAAGCACCTGAAATACATCAACAACGTGGGGTGAGATACATCAAATCTCAGTGAGTTCCCTATCTTATGGGTTCTCTCGGATTATCAAGGTTCTAATAATCCTAACTCAAGTCCGGGGAAAAGGGAAAAGGACCCTTGAGTTCACACTTTAATTCTCACACTATATAGAAATATGACATGAGTTCATTAACTCACAACATCACTAATCGATAACCATACCAAGACATCTCATCTTCCCGTCTGCTTCTACGTCTAGAAGGCGACCCAAGTCATAGATCCTTGTAGTTACTTGGCATACGAATTGGATTCGGGATCATCGGCCTGTTAACCGTGAACCGTCACTTCTCATGGCCTATTAACCATCACAAGTCTCTACCCATAGCATAGGTTCCAATCGTACTACATGTAGGGAATCAAACCTACCAAGTAATTGTGTACCCGTTTCAGAGGAGCTCGAGACCCATGAAACTACACTCAAAATATTCCGGTTACGATTACATGACCACATACAACAATTACGATTGTATTCGACAATCACAATACTACACCGCCTTAAGGCCTCTCTTGCCTTTTCACAATTACAAAGGTTAACCACATGTTCCATACTAGTGTTCACTCTCAACTAGGCCAATACTCGGCAAGGGTGTATCTTTCAACAACACGTGCCCGAGCATCGCCATCTAGAGTTGTCTATAATTTCTAGTTCCTTACTAGATTCTCCTATAGTTCAAGTTGAGGTTTTCTCACTCTTCCTATATTGTTTTCATATTTGCATGCATTTTCACTTACAATCATGTTAAACAATAATAGGATAGACAAGACATGTCATAATAGCATAGTAGAATAATATATAATAATTAAAACATAAATATATCACTTTTGGAACTTTCTCGATTATTTAATCGGTCGGTAAAATCTACATATTTCATCTCCATTGCATAGAATATTTCCTCGGCTTTACATTGATATAAAGAATGATCGAATCCGATAAACGAGTCGAAAGTTATGAATTTTCTCGCTTAAGGAATAAAATCCCAAGTCCTAGGTCGGGCTAAGCGCGCCCCTGTCCGCGCTAAGCGCGCTTTCTTCGGTCTGGAGGGGTTGCAGGAATTCAACACCGCGCTGAGTGGGCTCCTGCGCGCTAAGCGCGCTCTGCGAAACTCAGAAAAAAACCTGCTATAACAGAAATTCCCTACACCTTCAAACCTCTTCCAAACCACAATCAATCACCAACAGAGGTACAATAACATAGTTTGAGCATGGTTTGAACAACAACATTCTTAAAACCTACATTTTTCTCAAGAACACAAAATTCCACAAACCCTATAATTTTCCAATCAATCCAAAGTAACCAAAACATCAAAACAAGCATCAATATATGTTTCTACAAGTATATTGATCATTCATTTCGATTTATATCAAATTCCAACCGTTAAAACATCGATTTCCATAATTTCAACCTAAACCAAACAATTCCAAAACTTCAAAAAATTGGTACTAACTAGAACCCACCTTGGATAGATGATGAAAATGAAGAGACTGAGATGATTGGGCAAGGATTGGATGAATGGATGATGATTTGCTCTTGAAGTTCTTCAAATTTCCTCTTCTCCACTTTTCTCTCCTTCCTTTCCTTTCTTTCCTTCTTTCTTCTTTCTCTCTCTTTCTTACTAACTTTTTCTTTTGTTTGGGAAAATGGGAGGAAAATAAATTATGTAGTAAACTAGTATTAGAAATAATACTACTAAATGTCCAAAAAGTCTCTTAAGTCCAAATTAGTAAAATACCTCAGAGTCAGATAATATTAATTGGATTTATTCTAAGTTCCACAGTTACTCTAATTATTTTGTCAAACAATTTCTCAGAGTACACTGGGCTCAGTCGATCACAATATAATATTATCCAGAGTAATAAAATACGGGGTATTACATAGAGATGGGAGAACAATGAAGTCCCTGATGCCAAGATGCCCCTTGGACCAGGTTATTGTTAATACGATACATAGTTAAATTTATCCCATTTATGTATAATTCTGTTAATATCATTTTCATATTGCTATACAGATTATTAATCTTGTTGTTGCAAGACAGAACCGGTACATTTCTTCTAGTGGGAAAACTAAGTCTGTTTGGTATCTTCCTACTGAGTTTGCGGTACTTACTACTACTAATACTTCTGTTACTCGTACATTCCTTTAGTATTAATTATTGTCTTAAAATACATTTATTCATTTATTTTCATTGCAGCAATATGCATTGGAAGGTAACAACAATCATGATTATGTGAGGAATTTATATCAATCCCGCTTCATGTCAACGTCACCATTTGTTTCCAGGGTGAGTTGTGTGTTAGTAGTACTTCGTTACCAAATAAGTTGGCACATTAATAATTATGTTCCTACAACTTAACATTACATTTTTGCAGATATTTATTCCAATGAATGACGGAGGAGTGCATTGGTATCTGTTGTGTGTTGATTGTTATGAAAAAAAATTACATTGGTTGGACTCTTTAAATTGTCCTGAGAGGCATCACTTCAAACGCCGTGCAATCCTGAAATTGGTATGCATGTCTGTGCGAAGTTGTTTTTTTTTCAATCAATTGTTTGGCTTTTTATAACTTTGGTTTAAAATATGTGGCAGGCCATATTTCTTGAAGAAATTCTGCAACACGAATCTTTTCTTGGTCCCCATGAACTTTGTCCAGGAAATATAATAACAACATTCGATCTAGTTGAACCAATGTTCGTTAAACCACAACGACACGGATCGTAAGTACTCTCATACCTTACTCTATTTTAATTCTTTGACAGTATTACCTATTACGGGTCACTAATGCATTTACTAACCACATAAATGACTGTGGAGTTTGGGTATGCAAATGGATGATTGAGTGTCCCTTCATGTGTGAATTTGATGTTGTAACTGTAAGTTTGATTCATGTGAATATCATTAATTTATTAACTTCCCTTGTAATTATAGTTCTAACTGTCCTAAATGTTCATAATTTTATACAGGTTTCAACTACGACAAGAATGAAGCTGGCTCTGTTTTTGGTTCATTCCGCCAATAATATGTTGTCGGACGAAGTGGTGACCAAGTCCACATCGCGCTGGAAGAATCTTGAAAAGAAGAGAAAGGAATTGGTGAAGAAGAAATGTCGTTGAGGCTTGGAGTTCTTCTGTTTGTATGATTGTGTGGTACTATTTTTTGGGATAGCTTGGTAGTGTTACTATGTGTGATAATTGTGTGATAATTTTGTATTGTAGTATAATATTATCGTTTTTTATTAACGTGTTTTGACCCTTGACAAAATTCAAAACCAATTACTATAGTTGACCGATAAACAGATAACATTTTTATTTACCAATAACACAAAAATAATGATATGTTACTTCTGGATAGATCATACCTCTGTGAACTGGCTATGTACAACTGATGTGAACTGGCTATGTACAACTGACTTGAGCTTACATCCGAGTTGAGCGCTTATATTCACATTCTCCTTCTACACAAGTTGGCTTGATCTCAAATCAACATGTTGCATACTCATCTACACTGTTCCAAACTGCAGCAAAATTTCAAATTCAAATCATAGGCTCAGCGTCATAATTTAGCATTGTCTCCAAAATTGATATTGAGATAACAAGAAAATGAACATTTTGTGCATAAACAACTTTCTTCAATGTATTTGATTCAGTTTAAACTTCATAAAGAACATTATTTAACACAAATAGATAGTACATTGGATACATTATAATCAAGAAAGAACAAGCTTCAATTGGGTCAAAAAAGTATACATTGTTTAACACAAATAGATAGTACTCCCTATTATTATCTACGAAATTGTTCTATAACAGTTAATGCACAAGAGCCTATCGCAATTTTACAGGCATGTGTTTCTTATGCTATGACCTTGCATCCCACAAAGACACAACACTTGTGGTTCTTAATAACACGCATTAACTCTGTTTTGTTTACCCATGCAAGCAAACCCTTCTTCAGTGTGTGTTTTTGAGTTCAAACTATTTATGAACATCAAGTTTGTTGATTGAGCTGAACAGTCTCATCTGAAGCATGACATGCAAGAATTAGATAGTTGTTTCGTTGTACCATCCATGCAGACCTCATGAGCGATGATATTGCTGTAAAAAAGGGGATGAAATAATTAGTCCCCAGTTGGCAACAGGTCCCCAAAAGTGAGATGTTTTAGGACCAATTGGACAGTTCCAAAATGCTTTGAAGGCCGCCATATGATACCACTTCTACTACAGATTATCATTACTAAAGTATATCATATGACAAACTCCCTGGTATGTAAAAGCAAATATTTTGTACAAAACCAATATGTTAAGACTGCACCAATTCACACAAAAAAACTAACTATTATGCCATTCCAGTCATAAATAAAGGGTGAAAAACTCTGTCTAGCAACCGCACACCAATTAGTTAAAGTCTTACACGGTCCACTAAACAAGCCCTCCTTCCCAATCTACTGTTTGTTATCAAAATATTTAATCTAAAAAAGTAAAACAACAACAATAATCAAACCTTATTCCATTAAGTGGGATAAGCTACTTGAGTTAACTCTATAATGTTTACCCATGCAAGCCCTTCTTCAGTGTGTGTTTTCGAGTTCAAACACTCTGAGTAAACTGTTTGCAGCCATTACTTACAATAACACACAACTTAAACTTGAAAAATATCACAATAAATTAATTTTTATGCAACTGAAAAACTAAAAAATCAGTCGAAACCCTAAAGATTCAACTAAATTAAGATGATTTCACTATCTATCAATTCAATGCAAATGCAATTTTCAAAATTTATGTATTTCATAAAACATAAACCCTAATCCCGAATTCCATAATTCCTGTGTAATAATCGAATAAACTTCAAATTAAAATACAAACCCCAATCCCCAAATCGCCTAATCCCCAATTCCATAATTCCTGTATATGAATTGAATAAACTTCAAATTAAAATACAAATCGTAATCCCCAAATCGCTTAATCCCCAATTCCATAATTCCTATGTAAGAGTTGAATAAACTTCAAATTAAAATACAAAGCCCAATCCCCAAATCGCCTAATCCCCAATTCCATAATTCCTGTATAAGAATTCAAATCAACTTCAACTAAACGTACAAACCTAATAACCAATTCAAAAATTTACGTATAATAACTCATATCAACTTTATTATGGAAAATTATAAAGATTGAGAAGAATATGAACGACTACCTGTTAAAGAAGACGACGACATTCCATTGTGGATCTGAAGTAAGGGAAGAGCACAAAAACGAATTTGGGTGAGGGAGAATGATGAATGATGGATAATCAGAAGAAGAAGAAGACGACGAAGAGATTTAGGGAATTTTATGAATGACTGATATGCGATAAATGAAAGTTTAAAATGAAAAGCTGATGTGGCAGTTAGGTTTTAAATGAAAAATTGACGTGGCAGTTAGGGTTTTAAGGTGTGTTTTGATTGGACATAAACAATGACTTTACCAAAAAAGTCATTTTGATTACTTCACCCTAGAAGCCCCATTCTTTCTAAGCCCCTTTTGTTGTTATGTATGAGAGGGAGGATTCCAAATCAATGAACGAGATCTCTTTTTTTAAACCGAAAAAAAAATGAGAGAGATATTTTTGTGTTTGTCTGTCACGTGGGAGTACTTTATTATGGGAGTGGGATAAAGGAATATTTCATTTTTCCTTCTTTGTGAGTTGTCCGTGAGAGGGAGAGATAATATAACTGAGTGAATAAGTGTTGCATGAACGTGAGAAAGGGAGTAGCACATGGAATAATTCTTCTTTTTTCAAAATCGTTTTCTTAATGGACGCGTGTTCAACTTATCCAGTCTCCCTCTTTCATGTGCTAGCTGGCAAAGAGTGTGTAGAATCCAATGCAAATATTTTATGCTATCTTTTTTGTTTTGAATACATTGAAAATAAATTTGATAAGAATAATAAAAATAAAAATAAATTATTGGAAATAGATTCAAACTAGATACCCAATTAATTCTAATTAAATTAAATTATTATTTTAAATAAAAAATAAAAATAAAATAATTAAAAACAAATAAAAACCAGGCGCGGAAAATTAAACTAAATGCATTAAAATGATCAGCGCAAAATAAACGACTTGGAAAAATACAAAGTTTGATAAATTTAGACCGGTTAAAAGGCTCAGTTGATAAAAAATGCGACAAAAAAATAGTCAAAAAATTAAAACGAGCACACCAAACCGAACTACACGAAACATAGATCAAGAATACTGGCTTCTGCAAACTTGATTTTAAAACTTTCCGTACACTGATTTTATGCACAGTTTGAGAAACAATTCAACTGGTCGGTCTGTTTGTATATCCGAAAATTTAATCTGGCTGACACTCTAGGAATTATTCATGATAAAAAAACACGTTATGTTATACAATCGATGCAAATTGAAAATAAAGTCGAATGCAAGAAAATTTGAAAAGGGTAGGACAAATTTGGGGTATGACAGATGCCCCTATCTAATTGTCTTGAGCCCGAGAAAATGAACGGCTGCATGAGGTTCATTTTTAGGGTAGAAGTCAATTAGATACAAGAAGACCCAAAAAATTTATCCTACGAAAAGTATAAATGCAATGCAAGTGTGAAATAAGAGATAACATAATGGGATGGCCGGGGAAAAGCTCACAAGAAACTCTTTAAATTAACCTCTGCTTGGGGAGCAACAAGAGCAAGAGATGCTGAGGATTATCAATATCAACCATAAAGTTGAAGAAATACTTGCTGGGGAATAAAATCCCATGAGCATGTGCGGGCTATTAACTTTTTTCAGAGGAATACTGCCGACTTTGAAGGAGGACTAACCAAGATGCTCGTTGAACCCTGGATACTCGTCATGTCATGTATGGTATGATGTTCCACTCTAGGTGGAAATGTATGGATGCAACTGCTGGGGATTTTAGGATGAAAATGGAATACAAATGGTTGTGTTTATTATTTTATGAAGCTTCTCATTTCAGCGGAAATGCTATGCATAGGTATGATGATGATTAATATGCAGTGCATGTGGGAATGCAATTGGGTAATTGAATTTTTATAGGCTTTATTTCTGGTTGTGAATGAAAGGTTTTTTTTTTTTGGATTAGATGAAGCAAGGTGAAAGGATTCACTAGGTATACTAACATATCAACTCGTGGGTTGAGAAAAACAAACACACTATCGACTCGGGGGTCGAGAATAAACTAAAACAACGAGTCAACTCGGGGGTTGAAGAAACATTAAGATAAATTGCCATCAACTCGGGGGTTGAAAAAAAAAGCAAAGGTAACAACATCGACTTGGGGGTCGAGAAAATAAAGACAATATCGACTCGGGGGTCAAGAACAAATCAAAACAACAAATCAACTCGGGGGTTGAAGAAACAAATACACCATCGACTCGGGGGTCGAAAAAAGGTAAAGGTAAATATCAACTCGAGAGCCAAAAAAATAAAGATAACATATCAACTTAGGGTTGAAAAAGGTAAAGGCAACAACATCTGTTAGACGATGGAAATTGATCTATAAGGGGAGTTGAATAGATCACTACTTTTTAAACAGAGTTTGCGCTAAAAAAATTGTTTTTAAAATGTGTGCGGAAGCGGACAAGGAACCTAGTCGTCTAAACGAATTGTTATAAAAAATATCGGATATGCGACAAGCCAAATGGAATAACAAGTTCAATGAGAGTTCGAATCACTATTTTAAGTGTTAATAAATAAAATTAAAATCACTTAAGTTTGTGCAATTTCCAATGACTTATAAAGTGTAAACTAAATTTGACAATTTCACAAACAGTTTGTGAACGATCAATTTATCGAACACTTAGTGTGCAAAACACCACAAGTGTTATTTCCTACGTAATTGTATGGCAGAATTTTTCCAATTACAATCAAAGTGATTGTAATGAGTTTTCAAACCAGACTTTCAGCACTACACTACAGCAGAATTTTATCGATCAATTGATTTTGCACAAACGTGAACAATTCAAAATTAAAGAGATAGAGAAAGAGTGAACAACGCCAGATTTGTTTAGGCAGTTCCCCTTTCGTCCTCGCTTCGGGTACATTTGCCCCCAATTTTAAAACTAGAATTGAGATATGTATTATCTTGTTGCAAAAGTTTATACAAGAGAAGCACTAGTCACCACACACTCAAGACTACTTGTTGATGTTGATACTATGCCTTCTCTCCCCTTGATTCAAGTCGAATCAAGTGCCTCGAACGTGTTAAAAAACCTCCGGTTACCGCTACTTGTCTGAACAACCTCACCGGTCTTCAAACCTTTCGTTCGACTGATTTTGATCACACACGGTTCGAACCCAAATCTTTCTTCCACAATCCTCCGGTTACCGCTACTTGATTAAACGAACCCACCGTTCTTCAATCCCTTCGCTCGGCTGAATCTGTGAAGCAAAGATTTGTGCAAAAACCCCCAAATCCACACGATCTTGGAGGACAAAACCCTAACGGTTTTATTCAAGAAAAAACCCAACGAATACTCACCCCAAACTAGATACACAGTCCTACATTTGGACGTTATCACCTCAGTGATGCAAAAGATCAACAAAAATTATTATGTGTAATTGTTGAGAAAATGCAAGAATGAGGATGAAGATGATGAGAGAAAAATTCAGTGTATATCATTCACTTTTTCTTGTTGTTGTTTGAAATGACGAGACAAAATGTATATATATATGATGCCTTGACCAACTAACAAATATAACAGCAATTTGAAGTGAGAAAGATCAGAAAAATAACAGGAAATTAGCGAACGGTCAACCTAAACATGAAAGGGGTCGACCTGAGCACACCTGAGAGCAAGACTATGCAAAAATTGAAGTTGTGCGTCGACCGGAATAGGGTCCATGCATCGACGCAAGCTTGCTCAAAAAATGCAGACACAAATGCATACAGTATGAGTCGACAAAGGGTCGACGCGAGCACACCCGAAAGTAAATGGCTGAAAATCAACTTACATGAGTCGACCTGAGCAGGGCTTGAGTCGACTCAAACACCTTAAACTTCCAAAAATGAATTTTTGCTCATAGTTTGGTCCATCTAAGCTATGTTTATGCATACCTAAGACTCCTAACATGATCAAATACACACAAAACATATATGAGATGCTCCTATATGTATAGACCCATGATTTTGGAATATTTTGTGCATTGTAAAGTATGAATGCAAGCTAATAGGTGATGATACCGTCCAAATTACAAAGTACGAGCTAATACACGTTTTGACATCATTAAAATAAGGACTAAGGCACCTTGCCCTCACATACTCCCCCTTTTTTATGATGGCAAAACAGTTGCAAAATCCTCAGCTTATCGAGTACTTTGAGAATCATCCTCCCCCTAATTTTTTACATTCTTCTGAAAGAAAATCTGATCGATCTTTATGAAATCAAGTGCTGCTTTTTGCATATTCTCTTCTCCTTCATTGACAACATCAAAAAGAGAGAAACACAAGGTCAAAGAAAAACATAATATATCCATATGAACACAATCATATACTTTGCAACAGATACACATTAACACACATTCACATAAAATGATGTTAATGCAAGTAATATGAAGATAAATAAGACATGAAGCATATAAATAAAATTAAGTGCATTACATAACCAAAATAGTCGATACAACTTCAAATCACAAAACACATAAGATAGCAAAACATAAGATGACACGCGAAATACAAAACATGAGATGCACTACATCCAAGTAACTCAATCCTCAAGGTCTCCCCCTATATGGATGACCCCTTCCTCTGAAATAATAGTCTGGAGGTGATGGTTGTTGTTCATCCAACCGGTCAGTAAGTTCTAAGATCGCATTGTTAAGAGTGTTGAAATTGTTTATCAGAGCACGATTCTGACCATCAGCAGTTTCAGTCAGATTATCAAACCTTGTTATCACAGTGGAGGCAAACAAGTCAAAGTTCTCACTTTGAGCTTGAAGATGATTCGTGAGAGCGGTGTACCTTTTCTCTTGAGCAGTAACAAAATTTTGTTGTTGGAGCTGCATGTTTCTTAACATTTCAAGAACTTTATTATTATTTTGTTGAGGTCGAAGTGGAGAATGAGGCATGTAGTATGACTCTTGTTAATTCCAGTCATTTATTGGAGGCGTGTAGGATGAACCTAGAGATGTCCAGCCTGTGTGTTGCCACTCACCCCACCCCTGATTTTCATAGGGATCTTGAGTAGTTGAGTGACCCAACCACTCACTATTATCTTGTTCAGCATCAAGATGGCCAGTTTCCATCTCATGAGCTTTTTCTTCTTCCTCTTCATCTTCATTTTCGTCTTCATCTTCATCTTCATCTGAATCTTGAACTCTTGAACTAGAGGCCTTCACCTTGAACCTGTAAAATTTTTCTTCCCGATCCCAAATATAACCCATCATAGTCAAAGTCTTTTGACTGAACTCCTGATCAGCCATCAGAGACACATAAGGAATACCTTGGACTACAACTTCAACCTTATTAAGAACACTCTGAATAAAAGAGGCATAACACAAAGCAGTACCTCGACAAGAATCCTTCAAAGCAAAGATCCTACTGGAAATATAATGAGGCCAATGAATTCTTATCTTATTCTTCAGTATATAAACTAAGTGTACCTCAGCTTAATCGACTCGAGAGTAACCTCCCTTTTTAGGACGGAGGATGTGAGAGACGATCCATTGCAGAGTTTTATCAATAGGCTTCAAACGACCAGTAGTAACTGTTTTAGGAAACAAGTCACTAGCCACAATATGATCAGCATAGGGTTTCTTCAATATTGAGTTCAGAGCAGTCTTAAACTCACAATTGTCAGCAAATTTTGTGTCGGTGATCGTAGGACGAGGGGACGACAGTGGACACATACCGATTAAATCCTTCCACACATTGGCATCAACAACAACACTTTTTCCGCCTATCTTACAACGATAATCATAACCATCAAACTTACCCTGTATACTCCTATAGAACAACTGGACCAAATCTTCATTATACTTAGTATCACATTCTAAAAATTGATCAAACTTTTGAAAAGCAAGCATTTCTACAACTCCCTGAATATGCATGTGTTCCGCCACTTTCGGGTAATACACGAATTGCTTAACAATTGATCTTTTACTAAACTTATCTATATATGTTAAAGCTCTTGTGGTTCTCTTGCCTGTAACTCATCAGATAGTAAGGAAAAAGCATTTACTGGAACACTTGACCTGGGTTGAGAAGTACCTGCCCTAGAGGTTGAAGCTCTTGTGGTTCTCTTGCCTGTAACTCCTGTAGATGCCATGAAAACACAAATTTTAGAGAAGATGAACCGTACTCGAGTATGAATTTGGTGATGAGAAACCCACTTGAAATCTTGTGAATGTAGAAAGTTTTTGTTTGATGAACTTTTGGAAATGGGTTTTAAGGGTTTTGTAGAGAGTTTTAGGAGATGAGAAGTAGGAGGAAGAGATGTCTAGATGCAAATGATGATGATTTGAATGCTTTGAATGAGTCAAGGCAATTAATGGGTCAAAAATTCTCAAGAAACAATGAAGAAAACGCTTTAATTTTCAATAACTTTTCAGTACCACGTAGCGACACGTCGACCTAACCTACCATGCGTCGATGCATATTGTACAAACACGCATAAGTTTAAATGCTTCACAGTTTGAGTCGACCTATGGGTCGACCTGTGCTTACCCGATTCAAAACCTATGAAAAGAGAGATACCATGAGTCGACCTATTCCCTGTTTTGGCCGACTCATGCAGTGCAAACATGTAAAAATGCACATTTCAAGTCATGTATGCATCAACCAATAATAAATAACAGGCTCACACATATTTCAAACTTAAAAATGGATTAAAGTAGATCCAAACCATATAATAAACATCAATATAACACACATTTTGGCACAATTTCTTACATATATATGTGATCAAGAATAGTTAACTAGAGAGGGACGATATTACCTCAAATGAAGATCTATGATGGATGCCCTCACATATAGCTTGACTTTATCAATATTGTTAATAAAAAATATAGACAAGCATATAATCATATAATTTTAGACACGATCCGAGATATCGAGAACACCAAGTTCCCTACGGATGTTAAAGAATGGCTCTGTTGCAAGTGGTTTTGTAAAAATATAAGCAAGTTGATTCTTGGTATCAACATGCTCAAACACAACATCACCTTTCTCTACATGATCCTTAAGGAAATGATAGTGAATTTCAATATGTTTCGTACGTGAATGTAGTACAGTTAGGTTAATGGTGCTTGTATTGTCACACAAAATGGGAATACGTTCAAATTTAACATTGAAGTCGAGTAATTGTTGCTTGAGCCACAATACTTGAGCACAACAACTACCGGCCACAATGTATTCTGCCTCGACTGTTGGCAACGAAACGAAAACTTGCTTTTTGCTATGCCAACTCACTAATGAATTTGAGAAAAAAATGACAAGTGTTACTCGTGTTTTTCCTATCCGATTTGCAGCCGGTAAAGTCGGAATCAGAATAGCTAACCAAAGAGCAATCACTTCCCTTTGAATACCAAAGCCCATACTTTGGAGTACCACATATGTATCTAAGTATGCGCTTGACGGCTTTTAAGTGCGATTCCTTGGGACATGATTGGTACCTAGCACACATACATACACTAAACATGATATATGGTCGAGATGCATTAAGATTGAGGAGAGAACCTATCATACCTCTATATTTCTTCACATATACATCCTTACCATTCTCATCTCGATTTAAGTTAACACATGTAGGCATTGGAGTGTCAATTGCTTTAGAGTTAGCCATGTTGAAGCACTTGAGTAAATCAAGACAATACTTCGTCTGGCTCATGAACGTTCCTTCTTCAAGTTGCTTGATTTGCAATCCGAGGAAATAGTTTAGCTCCCACATCATGCTCATCTCGAACTATCCCTGCATCAACTTAGAGAACTCCTTGACCATATTCATGTTAGTAGATCCAAATATTATATGATCTACATATACTTGTACCAAAATGGATTATTTTCCTTGATGTTTAATGAAGAGAGTTGTGTCAACCTTCCCTCTAGAGTACCCTTGGTCTAGTATGAATTTGCTAAGACGCTCATACTAAGCCCTAGGGGCTTGCTTGAGACCGTACAAAGCGCGTTTGAGCTTATAAACATGATTAGGATACTCATGGGATTCAAAACCAGGAGGTTGGGCTACATAAACCTCTTCATTAATGTAACAGTTTAAAAACACACTTTTTACATCCATTTGAAATAATTTGAAATTTTTAGCACATGCTTAGCAAGCAGAAGACGTATAGCCTCGAGTCGGGCAACATGAGCATAATTTTCCTCATAGTCTATGCCCTTCTCTTGGTTACACCCTTGCGCAACTAAGTGCGCTTTATTTCTTGTTATTACTCCATTTTTGTCAAGCTAAACACCCATCTGGTGTCGATTACTCAATGGCCTCGCGGAGGTGGGACAAGGTCCCAAACCTCATTCTCTTTAAATTGATTTAATTTCTCTTGCATTGATAAAAAACAATGTTCATCGAGTAAGGCCTCTTTAGAGTTTTTAAGCCCAATTTAAGAGACGAAAGCAAAGTGATTACAAAAGTTACTTAGCTTGGATCTCGTAGTTACTCCCTTTGAAATGTCACCGAGTATGTTGCCGATAGGATGGTCTTTAGAGGACTTTTAAACTGGAGGAAGGTCATCGTTGTTAGTCAGATGATCCTCCTCAATCTTCTCAGGATGGTGATCTTTTTCCTCCTCAACTTGCACTGCTTTAGGTTGAGCAGTCCCCTTTTCAGTGTCCTTGAATATGTCTTCTGAAGATACACCTGCACCATGAAAAGAAATACCTTTTTCGACATTTTTCGGATAAGATTCATGAAAAGTAACGTATACGGATTCCTCAATAGCAAGTAACCTCTTATTATATACCCTATATGCCTTACTAGATTGAGAGTATCCAAGAAAGATACCTTCGTCAACCTTTGAATCAAACTTGCCAAGGGTCTCCTTACCATTATTCAACACAAAACATTTACAACCAATGACGTGAATGTGTGATACGTTGGGATTCATTCCTTTCAAAAGCTCATACGGAGTTTTGTTTAGAATAGGACAGATGAGCACCCTATTCAAAACACAACAAGCCGTACTAATGGCATTGGCCAAAAAGTATTTAGGAATGCCACTCTCATTGATCATAGTTCTTCCTAATTCTTCCAAAATTTGACTTTTGTGTTCTATAACCCCGTTTTATTGAGGGGTACATGGTGCGGAAAAATTATGATAAATCCCATTCCTGTCACAAAATTCTTCAAAGAGATGATTTTCAAACTCACATCCATGATCACTTTGGATTGTTACAATGTTTGTGTTTAATCTGTTTTGAGAGAGCTTGGCAAACTTCTCAAAAGCCGAAAAAGTATCGCCCTGTCTTGCTAAGAAAATAGTCCAAAAAAACCTAGAATAGTCGTCGATAATCACAAAACCATAGTAGTTACCACCCAAGCTCTTAATCCTAGATGGTCCAAAGAGGTCCATATGGAGGAGTTCAAGTGGTCTCGTGGTTGAAACAATATTTTTAGACTTAAACGAGATCCTTGTTTGCTTCCCCTATTTTGCATGCATCACATAAGTGATCCTTTGAAAACATGATTTTGGGTAAGCCGACTACTAGGTCCTTAGAGATTATCTTATTTAGCATATCAAAATTGACATGCGCCAAACGCATATGCCATAACCATGAATCTTCACTCATGGTGACAAGACATTTGTCACTACCTACGATACCTCACTTAAGTCTAGCATATAGACGTTATTAACCCTCAGGCCTTTAAACACATCCTCATTTTTATCATTATTTTCAATTATGCAGCAATCTTTTGAAAATGAGACTTTATAACCCTTGTCGCATAATTGACTAATGCTAATTAGGTTGTGTTTAAGACCCTCAACTAGTAGCACGTTTGAGATAGTAGTAGAAGAGGGATTACCTACACTACCTTTTCCGAGTATTGCCCCTTTATTGTTGTCTCCGTAGGTCACAAATCCCTTTTTCTTTGCCACAAAGTCAACGAAAAGGGAAATGTCTCCCGTCATGTGTCTTGAGCATCCACTGTCAAGAACCCATATTTTCTCCGCTGACTCAAGACATTGAACCTACATAATCAAACAAGGGAAATAGGTACCCAATTCTTATTGGGTCCTTGGTTATGAGTGAATACTTTATTGCATTTGGGTAACCATTGATAAACACCTTTAGGAACTAAAAACCTCCTAAAGCGACATTTTGCAATGGTATGACCCCTCTTGCAACAATACAAGCAAGTGAGTTTAACATTGGAGTCACTTTTGTTAACTTGATCTCTAATCACATAAGTGTATTTTAGGTAGGGATTATTCATGCTTTTCTTAAAATGTGATATATCAATAGCAAAAGTGACATTTGGTTCTAAAGCCTTGTCAAGTTTGGCTCTAAGAGTTCTAACCTCTTTTTGCCAAATATGACACGTTTCACAACCCCAATTTAACCACCTACTCTTGTCTTCCTCAATATCTACCTTTGTTACTTCCACCATAGACTTTTTGAGAGCCTCTAATTCCCTTTCGGAATCGGAGATCTTTTTCTCCAAATGAGAGAAAATTTGTTTGTTTGAAGTTAAACGTTTAAAGGCTTCGTTAGCCTCATGGTGTAAAGTATCAAAAGCATGTTGTAATTCAGAATGAGACATTTTATTAGAGCTATCATATTTAGCATGCCTTACCTTTTTATTATTTTTCCTTTGATGAGCAGAGAGACAAAGGTTAACAGACTCTTCTTTGTCAGTTGAACTGTCTTCACTAGATGACTCACTATCGCTTTCCCAAGCAATATAAGCTCTTCTAGGTTTACCTTGTTTCTTTTATGGACGATCCTTTTCCACCCCCTTGTCCTTCTTCATCAACGGACAATCCGGCTTATAATGGTCGACTTTTCCAGAATTATAGCAAGACCCTTTTGTTTTTCCACTCTTGTTACCTTCATTCTTGGAAGACCTTGTTTGTCTTCTAAAGTTGACGAGATTCTCTATCAAATGTTGAATACCTTTTTCTTGATATAGCGATTATATTGCCTCACAAACAGTCTCATATCCTCATTCATATCTTCTTCATCATCGTCACTCGATTCACTATCACTTAGCTCTTTTGCAGATGACTTTGAGCTAGAAGCCTTTAGAGTTATTGTCTTCTTTTCTGCATCTTTGGTCTTTTCTTTCTTTTCTCTTTTCTCAAATTTATCAAGACTAATGAGCATTTGCTCATGTTCCTCGAGCTTCCTAAATAAAGTTGTGATGTCCAAAGTCATGAGGTCATTGGCTTCCTATATGGCTATGACCTTTGGTTACCATTCCCTAGTAAGACACCTCAAGATTTTATTAGTAGCAGCGTCATTGAAAACTGGTCTACCAAGTGAGTTTAGTCGATTGATTAAATGAGTAAATCTCTTTTGCATGTCGGCAATGGTTTCCCCTTGCTTCATGTGAAAGAGATTAAACTCTTGTGTCAAAGTATTGATCCAAGCTAGTTTGATGTCATTAGTTCCCTCATGGGCAACTTGTAATGCGTCCCACATAGCTTTAGCAGTCGTACAATGTGAAACTCTATAATACTCGTCAACTCCCAAAGAGGAGATCAAAATATTTCTAGCTTCCAATCGTAGTTATACTTTTTCTTATCTTCTTCATTCCATTGTGCTTCCGGCTTAGACACAACAATGTTATTCGCATTGGTCATGGTAATTTCCATATGACCATTTTGTATAACGTTCCATACCTTTCTATCAATAGAATTGATATGCACGCGTATACAATCTTTCCAATAACTATAGTTCTCACCGTTAAAAACGGGTGCTCTATTGTAAGCCCTTTTTGGTTCGTTAGCCATTTTCTAAAAAGTTATATGTGAAGCACTAGATGAACTGGTGCTCTTGATACCACTTGTTAGACGATAATAATTAATCTAGAAGGGGGTTGAATAGATCACTAATTTTTAAACAGAGACGGCGCCAAAAAATTATTTTTAAGATGTGTGCGAAAGCGGCCGAGGAACCAAGTCGTCTAAACGAATCGTTATCGAAAAGATCGAATATGCGACAAGCCAAATGGAATAACAAATTCAATGAGAGTCCGAATCACTATTTTGAGTGTTAATCAATAAAATTAAAATTACTTAAGTTTGTGCAATTTCCAATGACTTATAAAGTGTAAACTAAATTTGACAATTTCAAAAACAGTTTGTGAACTATCAATTTATCAAACACTTGGTGTGCAAAACGCCCCAAGTGTTATTTCCTACGTAATTGTAGTGTAGAATTTTTCCAATTAAAATCAAAGTGATTGTAATGAGTTTTCAAACCAGATTTTCAGCACTACACTACAGCAGAATTTTATCGATCAATTGATTTTGCTCAAACGTGAACAATTCAAAATAAAAAAGATAGAGAAAGAGAGAACAACACCGGATTTATTTAGGAAGTTCCTCTTTCGTCCTCGCTTCGGGTACGTCTTCCCCCAATTCTAAAACTAGAATTGAGATATGTATTATGTTGTTGCAAAAGTTTATACAAGAGAAACACTGGTCACCACACACTCAAGACTACTTGTTGATGTTGATACTGTAACGCCCGGTTATTTAATTAATTATTTAATTAAATATCTTCGTATTATTTGTTTGATTTGTGTTGGTTGTCGAAAATATTGTGTTGAGTTGCTATGTCAGTGTTAGTTGAATTAATTTAATTGATTTAAGTTGTGTTGGCTTTAGTTGGATTAATTTAATTAATATGATTTAAGTTGTAGAAATAATATAGTGTTAATATATTAGAAATATAAGAGAATATTGGGCTTATTTAGTTGGTGAGTGTAGTAGTAATAATGGGGGGGGGGGTAGAAAGTTGGCCCAAATGAAAGTTAATAGAATAACAGTGTTATTATATTAGGCATTTAGAAATAATGAGGAATTAGAAGTAGCAGTAGGAACGTGGAAGTTGCAGAGAAAGAGAAAATAAGGTTTTGGGAGGAGAACGTGGAAGTTACAGAGAAGAGGAAAAGAGGCAAAGCTGGGTCGATCGGAGATTTAGAGCAACCTTCAATCCAAGGCAAGGGTGGGGTTCTGACTCTATAATGGGGTATTTGATGAATGATATGTGGGGTTGGGTTTGTAGAATTACCTCTGTCTGTGTTGTAATGGCTGTCGTGGATATTGAAATACGTTTGCTGTTGATGATTTGGTTGTAGGAAAATTAGTCTATGTTGCTTTAAGGTATAATTTTATTGCGTTTATGTTGTACTGTGATGGGTGAATTTGGAACTGTTCTAGAATCTGAGGAGAGGTTTGTGAATTGGGGAGAACTAAAACGAAATACACTGAGATGAAGGGAATTTGGGGATGTGGCAACCGTGATAGAGGGCATGACGAGCGTCACGCAGGTTGTGTGCGAGTGACGACCGTCACTCATGTATTACGACTGTTACACATGTGACGAGGGCCAGGGTGTGGTGACGAGCGTCACACGGGCCTGCTATGTGATTCTTTCTGTTTCCGTTCTGTTTATTCTGTCTGCTATGGTTTCACTTGGTTCTGTTCCATTTTAATTTTAGTTTGAGAGGTTGGTATATAAGTCAGTAGTACTGGATAGAGGATTGATAATGGAATTAATTAACCGATTCTCAGTCAAAAACTACCGAATAATGACGTGATTGCTTGTAGTATATTTTTGTTGGTATAGAGTATGTTATAGTTGCTGTGATATTATTGTTGGGAATTATAAAGTTGCAGGTGTGAAATATGTTGCATTGCCTCTAATTATTGGCAAGAATTAAGTTGCGGGCCTATGGCCAATGTTGATTTGTTGTTGTGTTAATATATAACTATCATGGTTGTTATTCTGACGTTCATGTTGAGTCGCATTGCATAGCATATCAAGCTGGAGCTGTTGCTCGGTAAGTTGGCCTGGATTGGCAAAATATTAAGTTGAAGGCTTATGCCTTGTTGATGCCTCTATTAATTGGAAAATTTTAAGTTGGGAGTTCTGCTTCAATGGTACCATATGCATGTGCATTTTACAAGTCGCATTCCACGTTGCATAAAGTTGTTGTTACGTTGTTGATTAATGTTGATTGAAAGGTGGTGAAGTGGTGATTTTATAATCTGATCTAATGTATTATTTATCATACATCCAATTATATTGTTTGAAATCTCACCCCTTCTGTGTTTGGTGACGGTTTATACGTCATCCTGCAGGTAATCCAGAGTGAAGGTTGTCTACCTTCATTAGTTCGGGTCGGTGTCGTCTCTCTGATACGTAACACTCGGGGAGATGAACGCTTGTTTGCTTATTGTTGATTTTAGTGTTGTTGCTGAATTTTAAGTTGTTTTCTTTAAAGACTTGTTGTTTTGAAGTTGTTTTAAGTTAGATAAGGATGTTATGTCATTAAGTTGAAGTTTGTGAATCCGCTGCTTAATTATAAAAGTTGTTTTGTTTCAAAGACTAAAATTATGTGTTATGTATCTATGTTATATGTGATTATAAGTCGTTGTTATAAGTTGTATGTGTAGCATCCTATGTGTATGTTGGAATTTTGTAACTCTGATTTTATCAATATTCGCTGGGTAGAAATTGGGTGTTACATTAGTGGTATCAGAGCAGGTCAGTTCGTCCGGCCAAGTTGTCGAGTCGTAGCTTTGTTTAATAATCGAGTACTGTTAACTAGTTCTAAATTTTGTTTATGTTGTAGTGATAAGTTGAGATGGCTGGAAGGAACGATGCTGCAATTGCCGCTGCTATGCAAGCAATGGCTCAGACTATGCAAAATCAACCGAATGCTGACGAGAATGCTGGATCTCGTAGTTTGGCGACGTTTCAGAGGGAGAATCCGCCTACCTTCAAGGGTAAGTATGATCCTGATGGAGCCTTGGACTAGTTGAAAGAGATGGAGAGAATCTTCTGTGTGATGGACTGCACTCCAGCGCAGAAGGTTCGATATGGGACTCATATGCTAGCATTCGAAGCGGATGACTGGTGGCTAGAGACTCGTCAGAGGTTGGAAGCTGCAGGTGAAGAAATCACTTAGGTTGTGTTCTGTAGAGAGTTCCCAAGGAAGTATTATCCTGAAGATGTTCGGGGTGAGAAGGAAATTGAATTCCTTGAGCTGAAGCAAGGAAATACATCAGTGACTAATTATGCTGCAAAGTTTGTTGAGTTGGCTAAGTTTTACCCGCACTATAACGAGGCGAATGCTGAGTTTTCAAAGTGCATCAAGTTTGAGACCGGATTGCGTCCAAAGATCAAGAAGGCAGTTGAATATCAAAAGATTTGTGTCTTCTCTGATTTGGTTGATAGCTGTAGGATTTATGAAGAGGATAATAATGCTCATTACAAGATCATTAATGAGAGGAAGAGCAAGCACCAACAGAATCGTGGCAAGCCTTATGATTCTCCAGCTGGTAAAGGCAAACAGAAAGTGGTTGATGCTTTAAGCTGAAAAACTTTGCATATGTCGGCAATGATGGTTAAAGAATTGGAACTAATTGAACAGTTCAAAGATATGAGTTTGGTTTACGAAGTGACACCGCAGAGTGTTATGTTGGGAATGTTGAAGATTAACAACAATTTTCTAGACAGTATCAAGGAAGCTCAGAAGTTAAACGTGAAACTAGTAGATTCGATGGTTGGGATCGATCAGTCGGAGAATGATGATTTTAAGTTAGATGCGCATGGTGTGTTGAGATTCCGTAATCGAATTTTTATTCCTGATGATGCGGAGATGAAGAAAGCGATTCTTGAGGAAAGTCATAGAAGTAAATTTAGTATTCCTCCGGAGGCTACAAAGATGTATCAAGATTTGAAGAAGTTGTTTTGGTGGCCTGGGATGAAGCGTGATGTAGCACGATTTGTGTATGCATGTTTAACTTGTCAGAAGTCGAAAGTTGAGCATCAGAAGCCTGCGGGGTTTATGCAGCCGTTAGAAGTTCCAGAATGGAAGTGGGATAGCATTTAAATGGACTTTGTGACGGGATTACCTAATACTTCAAGAGGACATGATTCAATTTGGGTGATTGTTGATAGACTTACGAAATCGACTCATTTTATCCCTATTAACATTAGTTTTCCAGTATCGAAGTTAGAAGAGATTTATACCATTGTAATTGTCAAGCTGCATGGTGTTCCTTTGTGTATTATGTCGGATAGAGATCCGAGGTTCACTTCTGATTTTTGGAAGAGTTTGCAAGAGGCATTGGGTTCTAAGTTGAGGTTGAGTTCAGCGTATCACCCTCAGACGGATGGTCAGACGAAGAGAACTATTCAGTCATTAGAGGATTTGTTGAAAGCATGTGTTCTTAAGCAAGGAGGTTCGTGGGATACTTATCTTCCATTGATAGAATTCACTTGTAATAACAGTTACCATTCGAGTATTGGAATGACCCCTTTTGAAGCGTTATATGGTCGGAGATGTATGACTCCTTTATGTTGGCATGAATATGGGGAAGGTGTAGTGCTTGGACCTGAAATTGTTCGAGAAACTACTGAGAAGGTGAAGTTAATTCAAGAGAAGATGAAAACTTCTCAAAGTAGACAGAAGATTTATCATGACAAGCGAAGGAAAGATTTAGAATTTCAAGCGGGTGACCATGTGTTTTTGAGAGTTACACCTGTGACCGGTGTTAGGCGTGCATTGAAGTCTAAGAAGCTCACTCCTCATTTTATTGGTCCGTATCAGATTTCGGACAGAGTTGGAAATGTTGCTTATAGAGTGGCTTTACCGCCTAATCTTTCGAATTTACATGATGTGTTTCATGTGTCACAACTTCGGAAGTACATTTCAGATGCATCTCATGTGATTCATATGGATGATGTGCAAGTACGGGATAATCTTACTATTGGGACGATGCCTGTACGGATCGTGGATCGTGAAATGAAGACTTTAAGAGGCAAGGAGATTGCTTTGGTGAAAGTAGTTTGGTTGGGAGCTGCCGGAGAAAGCCTGATGTGGGAGTTGGAAAACAAGATGCGGGGGTCCTATCCCGAGTTGTTTGAACAAGGTAAATTTTCGAGGACGAAAATATCCTAAGTGGGGGAGAGTTGTAACGCCCGGTTATTTAATTAAATATCTTTTTATTATTTGTTTGATTTGTGTTGGTTGTCGAAAATATTGTGTTGAGTTACTATGTCGGTTTTAGTTGAATTAATTTAATTGATTTAAGTTGTGTTGGCTTTAGTTTGATTTATTTAATTAAGATGATTTAAGTTGTAGAAATAATATAGTGTTAATATATTAGAATTATAAGAGAATATTAGGCTTATTTAGATGGTGAGTGTAGTAGTAATAATTGGGGGGGGGGGGGGGGTAGAAATTTGGCCCAAATGAAAGTTAATAGAATAATTGTGTTATTATATTAGGCATTTAGAAATAATGAGGAATTAGAAGTAGCAGTAGGAACGTGGAAGTTGCAGAGAAAGAGAAAATAAGGTTTTGGGAGGAGAACGTGAAGTTACAGAGAAGAGGAAAAGAGGCAAAGCTGGGTCGATCGGAGATTTAGAGCAACATTCAATCCAAGGCAAGGGTGGGGTTCTGACTCTATAATGGGGTATTTGATGAATGATATGTGGGGTTGGGTTTGTAGAATTACCTCTGTCTGTGTTGTAATGGCTGTCGTGGATATTGAAATACGTTTGCTGTTGATGAATTGGTTGTAGGAAAATTAGTCATGTTGCTTTAAGGTATAATTTTATTGCATTTCTGTTGTACTGTGATGGGTGAATTTAGAACTGTTTTGGAATCTGAGGAGAGGTTTGTGAATTGGGGAAAACTGCAATGAAATACACTGAGACGAAGGGAATTGGGGGATGTGGCGACCATGATAGAGGGCGTGACGAGTGTCACGCAGGTTGTGTGCGAGTGACGACCGTCACTCATGTATTACGACCGTCACACATGTGACGAGGGCCAGGGTGTGGTGACGAGCGTCACACGGGCCTGCTATGTGATTTTTTTGTTTCCGTTCTGTTCATTCTGTCTGCTATGGTTTCACTTGGTTCTGTTCCATTTTAATTTTAGTTTGAGAGGTTGGTATATAAGTCAGTAGTAATAGACAAAGGATTGATAATGGGATTAATTAACCGATTCTCAGTTGAAAACTACTGAACAATGACGTGATTGCTTGTAGTATATTTTAGTTGGTATAGAGTATGTTATAGTTGCTGTGATATTGTTGTTGGGAATTATAAAGTTGCAGGTGTGAAATATGTTGCATTGCCTCTAATTATTGGCAAGAATTAAGTTGCGGGTCTATGGCCAATGTTGATTTGTTGTTGTGTTGATATATAACTATCATTGTTGTTATTCTGACGTTCATGTTGAGTCGCATTGCATAACATATCAAGCTGGAGCTGCTGCTCGGTAAGTTGGCCTGGATTGGCAAAATATTAAGTTGAAGGCATATGCCTTGTTGATGCCTCTATTAATTGGCAAATTTTAAGTTGGGAGTTCTGCTCCAATGGTACCACATGCATGTGCATTTTACAAGTCGCATTCCACGTTGCATAAAGTTGTTGTTATGTTGTTGATTAATGTTGATTGAAAGGTGGTGAAGTGGTGATTTTATAATCTGATCTAATATATTATTTATCATACATCCGATTATATTGTTTGAAATCTCACCCCTTATGTGTTTGGTGACAGTTTATACACCATCCTACAGGTAATCCAGAGTGAAGGCTGTCTACCTTCATTAGTTCGGGTCGGTGTCGTCTCTCTGACACGTAACACTCAGGGGGATGAACGCTTGTTTCCTTATTGTTGATTTTAGTATTGTTGCTGAATTTTAAGTTGTTTTCTTTAAAGACTTTTTGTTTTTAAGTTGTTTTAAGTTGGATAAGGATGTTATGTCATTAAGTTGAAGTTTGTGAATCCGCTGCTTAATTATAAAATTTGTTTTGTTTCAAAGACTAAAATTATGTGTTATGTATCTATGTTATATGTGATTATAAGCCGTTGTTATAAGTTGTATGTGTAGCATCCTATGTGTATGTTGGAATTTTGTAACTCTGATTTTATCAATATTCGCTGGGTAGAAATGGGGTGTTACATTAGTGGTATCAGAGCAGGTCGGTCCGTCTGGCCAAGTTGTCGAGTCGTAGCTTTGTTTAATAATCGAGAACTGTTAACTAGTTCTAACCTTTGTTTATGTTGTAGTGATAAGTTGAGATGACTGGAAGGAATGATGCTGCAATTGCCGCTGCTATGCAAGCAATGGCTCAGGCTATGCAAAATCAACCGAATACTGACGAGAATGTTTGATCTCGTAGTTTGGCGATGTTTCAGAGGGAGAATCCACCTACCTTCATGGGTAAGTATGATCCTGATGGAGCCTTGGACTGGTTGAAAGCGATGGAGAGAATCTTCCGTGTGATGGACTGCACTCTAGCGCAGAAGGTTCGATATGGGACTCATATGCTAGCAGTCAAAGCTGATGACTGGTGGTTAGAGACTCGTCAGAGGTTGGAAGCTGCAGGTGAAGAAATCACTTGGGTTGTGTTCTATAGAGAGTTCCTGAGGAAGTATTATCCTGAAGATGTTTGGGGTAAGAAGGAAATTGAATTCTGATCCGGAGTATTCGAACAGGTCCACGTAAGCTGGTCGTCAGATGGCAAGGTGCTCGGACGGATGCTGGTCGTCAGGTGTGCAAGGTGTTCGGCTTGTGAATGAGGAGAGGAGGGGGTGTACCTGCAAGGCACTCCAACGCTCAAGTAAGAAAGGTTTAGAGAAAAGGGGCAAGTACAAAGCATATTCTTAGGGTGAAAAAATGATACCTGACCCTCTCAAGTGAGAGGGTTTATATAGAGCCCCCAGCGCGTGGCCAACGGTCCTATTTTCGGGGCGAGATAACCGTTTTCCCCAAAGAATAGGTAACTGCCCAAACTAGTCGTTATGTCGGGCAGGGTCCCAGAAACTAGCCGTTATGTCGGGCATAGACGGAGTTCTGGGCACCTGTCCTTTGCTGTTAGGGCAGCGAGGAAGCCGTGCGTAACGGGCGTGAGAGCCGGGGAGAAACGTTGCGTTCCTTGCCCGATTGGAGGGGCAGACATGTCATTTTTTCCCCTCTGTGGATTGGGCTTAGGCAATTTGGGCCGCTCTGGAGCAGAGGCGGATTGGGCCACTTCTAGCCATTGGTCCCGTCCAGAACAGAAGCCCCCCAAGTCGTTGCTCCCGAGCATGGGAGTAATGACTTAAGGACTGCTCGTCGCTCAGTGGAGCTAGCGCGGAGACGAGGATGATTATCTCGAGGTGCTCGTGGCCCTCTGTGTCTGTGATGTTCGTGGTCGTGACCCTATTGCCCGGTATTCGGGGAGATAAAGCGTCAGACAGAATGGGAAACGTTGGGTTTCCACGTGTGCATCGAGCCCTGTGTAGCAGTTAATAGGTAATTATGGCTAGTGGGCAGTCATTAACGCGCCCCTCAGTATAAAAGGGGGAAGGTTGTCCCATTTCGCACTTTTTCCCTTCTGATTTCTCTTCGCCGTCATCAGCGTTCTTGCCCGTCGCCGTCTTCAGAGCAACTGACCACCGTGCCAAGTTTCGAGCATTCTCCCTCTTATACTCAAATCAAGTAAGTTTGTTGATTTCCAGCTTGTTTTACTTTCTCTTGTTGTTAGTGGTAGATTGCATGCGGTTAGGGTTAGTTTTAGGTGACAAAATAGGTAGGTTTCCGGCGAGTGTTGGTGGTGGGCGGTGGTTCTGCCCTTCTGCTGCTTCAAGCATCTCGCCGAAGTAGGTAGCGTGCTTGGTGAGCGTGGTGGTCCACATCGTGGTTGCGAGTCGGGACCACCGCGTCTTATTATCTTCTGATGGAATGGTGAATTTTCTGGTAAAACGTTTCCAGATTCCGGTGGAGCCTTGTGGTTTCCGGTGGAGCTTCAAACAGAATCTGGGCGCGAGTGCGGGGAGTTTCTTCATGGGAAGATGGTATGTCTCGGGCATCTCCTCGCGGGGAGGTTTTTTCGTTTGATGTTAGGGCTTAGGCCGGGGACGTTGTCCTTAGCCTTCTGCACGCCCTTTCACTTGACTTAGCGGTGGAAGGGTGGATTTGATTTCCTGTCGAATTCACTGTCTTTCTCTGCTTTTTCAGGTGATCGTAATGGCGATAGAGCCAGAGAGAGAAGTTATCCCAGTCACATCCGAGGAGGAAACTGTCTCCGAGGAGAATAACAGCGCAACGGCTTCGAGTTATGCATCTTCGAGCTCGACGGCATCGAGCTCTTCGAGCGAAGTTGAAGAGGAAGAGGATTTGGATGCCATGGAGGAAGATGTTGAGGGGTTTTGTCCGGAGGAGTGGGAGGTGGCCGAGCCTTCCGAACATATTTCCACGTTCGCCAGATCTGTGGCGGACGCCTTTACAGAGGTGGGCCCTCCAGGGGATTGGAGAGTGCATTTTCCCACCGTGGATGAGCGGGTCTGCTCGGAGTTCGGGGACCGCTTCACGATGTACGAGTACGCTTTCAAGGAATTGGGGCTGAGGTTGCCCTTCACTGACTTTCAGCGGTCTGTATTTGAGCATCTCAAGCTGGCGCCCTCGCAGCTCCACCCCAATTCCCTGGCCTTTATACGGGCATTTGAGTTAGTGTGCGAGCATCTCACACTGGGAACCACTCTCCCTCTATTCTTTGCTGTTTTCCACCTTCAACGGAAGCTGGCGGGGAAGAAGTACGGATGGGTTTCCTTGAAGCAGCCCAAGAAGTTATTTAAGCCGTTCTCGGAGTCAATCCGAACGTTCAAGGGACGGTACTTCATCGTTGAGCCAGTGTCTGAAGCTGCCCAAGACAGCACGTATGTCTGGGAGATAGAGGTTGATGAGAACGGGGAGGAGCTACTCAACGAGGGGGGGAAGTATATCGGGGAGAGGTTGTACAAGTTTTCGATCCGCTGGACACCTGACCACTTCTCAAAGAAGCCCAGTGCTTATGTCTTCAAGTTGAGCGTGCTACGCGGGCAGGATGCCGTGTCTTATGAGACGCTGGTGAAGTGGGTCAACTCCTTCCAGCTCGCTGAGTGTTGGACGAGCAAGGGTAGTTCGATCTTCGAGGAGGACGAGAGCCAGAGAGTTGAGCGCAGATTTATCAATGTGAAGGCACTACTGGAGTGCAAGACTCCCGCGAATGCCGAGAAGCTGCTCGGTAGTTATAGTTACTTAGATTTTGTTTGCATTATTTCCTTTCCCCGTAACTAACGTGCTCGTTTCATTTGTGCAGGTGAGATGCCTCAAGCTCGCGATCGTGTGGTGAGGAATGCCCTAGAGAGGAACAAAGTTGGAGCGGCTCCCCCTAAGACTCGTCCTGTTGGTGCCCGTGCCCCTCCTCTTGTCCAAGTTGCCATGGGGACCTCCTCTTCTCCTTCTCCTACTCCACGGGGATCTCCACTGCATCTGACCGGGCGGGCAAAGCGGCCACGGATGTCAGATGCTGTGGACCTGACCCGGGCGCCTGAGAAGGGGAAGTTTGAGCTCCCCCCGTGCATCATTGACAGGAGATTTTTTGAAGGCAACACCCTGATCGTTCCTCGGGAAAAATCTCTTAGCTTGGAGGGCATGAACTGATCAAGCAAGAGGGCACTGGTAGCCCAGGACGCTTCCGCCCTTGTGAGGATGCTGGAGATGGCGGCCGTTTACGCGGAAGGGGACTCTGCGCGGGAGGCTGAACTCACTGCTGCCCGTGCTTCCGAGGCGGCTCTGAAAGAGGAAGTCAAGAGTGCTCGCGAGGCTAGGAAGAAGGCCGAAGAGGAGACGGCCAAGTTGAAAGAGGAGGTCACTAAGCTGACGGCGGAGAAAAGGGCTGCTGAGGATTTAAACAAAGAGTTGATGGCGGCCAGTGCCCCGGGTGCTGATGAACCGGATGAAATAAAGGCATTGAAGACTAGGCCTGAGCTGGTCGCCAGCATTCTGCAGGCCGAGGATGATGGCATCGCCATGGCAGTGGAGTCCTTCGACAGTGTCGTGGCCCAGTTGCGGGTGGTGAACCCTGGGCTTGAGATTTCGACCGAGGGCATCCACTATCTTGCGCGTGTGGAGGATGGTCGCATCGTCTTGCCCACAGGCCTTGTTCTTGATACCCCCGAGGTTCAGCCCAAGGACCAGCCCGCCGAGGAGCAGAGACCTGAGCCTGCGTCAACTGAGCATGCAGAGGAATGAAGAGTTTTCTTATTTTGATGTCGTTGTATCTTATCCGGCCTGCGCGCCGTTGAGTTATCTGTAATCTTATTTGATTTTGGGGGGGCATGGCCCCTTTTTTTTAATGTAATACGCACAATCTTTGGCCCTTGTGGCCTTTTTTATTTAATGCCCGATTTATGCTATTTATACAATTTTTGTTCATATTGCTGTACTTTACATTAGTTGTGCATGTATGACTGCCCGTCAGAGGGTGTGTCTGTTAACGGAGTTTTCTTTTTGAAAGATAGCTCGTTGTGTGTTGATTCGTCAGTGCGGAGAACTGGTCGAATAGCCGGGGAAGGTCCTGGCGAGGTTGCGGATCTCAGGTCGCGATTGAGGCCTGAGGTCGCGGCGTGAACGTCCCCTCGTGAGCTGGGGTTCTGTCAATCATGGTACTTGGGCGAAGGCGATGCTCGGTTGAGGATTGCCGACGAGCAGAGCTTCGGCTCATTCACTTGAGCGGGATTCTACTTTGTACGTATGCGTCGTTTGTACCTGGACGAGCATGATGACCGTTAGGTGGTCCTTTGATGCGAGGAAGCCTATAGTTACTTTAGCTGTAGTATTGCTTAAGTTTTTCAGCATTCCACGGTCGAGGGATTGTGTCCCCGTTGAGGTTTTCGAGGAAGTATGCGCCATTCCCCGTTTTGGCACGGACTCTGTATGGCCCTTCCCAGTTGGCTGCTAGTTTGCCTTCACGAGAGTCCTTGTGGTTTCTTCGCAGGACAAGGCTGCCCACGTCGAACTCTCATCGTAAGACTTTGGCGTTGTGCCTGATTGCTATTTTTTGCTTAAGAGATGCTTCGCGGAGGGATGCTCCTGTTCGGATTTCCTCGACAAGGTCGAGCTCCTCTCTTATCGCTTCGTCATTTATTTCCTCGTCTAGAGGTGATTCGGTCCTCCTGGACGGTACGTGGATTTTAATGGGTAGAACAACCTCCGTGCCATATGCTAAGCGGAAAGGTGTTTCCCCGGTGGTGGACTGGGGAGTAGTGCGGTATGCCCATAAGACGTTGTGGAGCTCCTCGACCCAGGCTTTCTTTGTTTCATCCAGTCTTCGCTTGAGGCCACGAAGAATGACGCGGATGGCCACTTCTGCCTGCCCGTTGGTCTGGGGATGCTCTACGGAAGCGAAGTGTTGCTTTGTTCCGAGATGAGCGACAAAGTCTTGGAACTTCTTGTCCGTGAATTATGTTCCATTGTCCGTGACGATTGCTTAGGGAATCCCAAAACTGGCAAGGATATTCCGCTTGTAAAAGCGCAGAATGTTAAGTGCTGTTATCTTTGCTAAGGCTTCTGCTTCTATCTATTTTGTGAAATAATCTACGCCCACTATCAGGTATTTGTTTTGGCTGGACCCCGTCACAAAGGGTCCTAGGATGTCTAGGCCCCACCAGGCGAATGACCACAGGGAGGTCATGCTCTTTAGTTCGTTAGATGGAGCTAGGTGCATATCCCCGTGCCGTTGGCATTTGTTGTATTTCTTCACATGCTCCTTGGCGTCTTGCTGCATGGTTGGCCAATAATACCCTGCCCGGAGGGCCTTGCGGGCAAGGGACCTTCCTCCCAGGTGCTGGGCGTTAATGCCTTCATGGATTTCTCGTAACACGTGGGGGACAACCTCCTCCTCTATGCACTTGAGTAGTGGGATGGAGAAGCCCCGTCGGTAGAGTTTTTTTTTCGAGGATGACGTATGAGCAAGCTCTTCGTCTGATGGTGCTGGCTTCCTTGGGATCATCCAGAAGTTTGTCTCTGGTGAGGTAGTTGTACACGGGCGTCATCCAGCAATTGCTGTCCCCAATCGCGTGCACGTATAGGGTCGAGGATCCCTTATCGATGCTGGACCTGGGAAGTATCTCTTGGATGACTGACCTGTTTCCGCCTTTCCTCTTAGTGCTTGCTAGTTTGGACAAGACGTCTGCTCGTACATTGTGTTCGCGTGGAACATGTCTTACTTCTACCGTTCTAAACTTCGACATTTTTTCCTTGACTAGGGTGAGGTATTCAGAGAGACTGTCATTTTTGGCCTGATACTCCCCAGATATCTGGTGGGCTACGAGCTGAGAGTCCGTGCAGATGACGATTTCTTCAGCCCCTAGGTCTTCGACTAGGCGCAACCCGGCGAGGAAGGCTTCATACTCGGCCTGGTTGTTCGACGTGGGAAAGGACAATGTGAGAGAAGCCTTGACTATGGTCCCTTCGTCGTTCTCAATAATTGCTCCTGCCCCGCTGCCGCTCGAGCTGGATGCTCCGTCCACGTAGATGGTCCATCTGTTTGCTATGTGGGACGAGGAGTCTGAGAAGGTTACTTCCGCTACGAAATCAGCCAGGGCTTGAGCTTTAAGAGCTTTTCTGCTTTCATACTGGACGTCGAACTCGGACAGTTCCAATGACCATTTGAGCATTCGCCCGACCATGTCTAGTCGTCCCAGTAATTGCTTGATGGACTGATCCGTCCTTACCACGATTGTGTGGGCCAAGAAATAGTGTCTCAGTCGTCTGGCAGCGTTGACGAGGGCCAATGCTACCTTCTCTATCTGTTGATAACGCAGTTCTGCGTCCTGCAATGCTTTGCTCGTGAAGTATACTGGCTTTTGCCCGCCAGGGTTCTCGCGAATGAGAACAGCGCTAATGGCCTCGGCAGTGATGGCGAGGTATAGGAACAAGACTTCCCCGGTGTCTGGCCGTGGTAATACGGGCGATTTCGATAGAGCTTACTTCAAGTGAAGGAGGGACGCTTCACATTCCTCGGTCCATTCAAACGCTGCTTCTTTTCGCAAGAGCTTGAAGAAAGGAAGGGCGTGTTGAGCAGACTTTGCAACGAAGTGGGACAACGAGGTAAGTACCCCATTGAGGGACTGGATGTTCTTCTTAGACGTGGGCGTTGGGAACTCAGAGAATGCCCGACATTTGTCGGGGTTAGCTTCGATTCCTCATTCCGTTAGGTAGAAGCCGAGGAATTTACCTGCCCGTACGCCGAACGTGCACTTCTCCGGGTTAAAACACATTCGATACTTCTTTGCTTGCTCGAAGATTTTGCGAAGATGGGCGACATGGTCTAGTTCCTCGTGGGACTTGACGATCATATCGTCCATGTATACTTTGAGCATGTCGCCTATTTGTCCTTGGAAGACTTTGTTCATCATTCATTGGTACGTAGCGCCTGCGTTCTTCAGTCCGAAGGGCATTACGTTGTAGTAATAGTTGCCAGATTCGATCATGAAGGTCGTGTAAGTTTTATCACTCGCAGCCATTGGGATTTGGTTGTAGCCCGAGTAGGCGTCGAGGAACGATAAAAGCTTAAAACCCGCTGAGTTATCTACGAGCTTATCTGTATTGGGGAGGGGTAGGCGTCCTTCGGACAGACCTTATTAACATCGGTATAATCAACGCACATCCTCCATTTGCCATTATTTTTTCTTACAAGTACAACATTTGAGAACCAGGTAGTGTACTTGGCCTCAGAAATAAACCTAGTTTCTAGAAGGTCTTTGACAGCTTTCTCCGCGGCTTCCATCTTCTCCGGGGACTATTTTCTTATGCGCTGGGCAACAGCTTTGACGACCGAATCAATTGTAAGCTGGTGGCAAGCGACAGACGGGTCAAATCCTGGCATTTCAGTAGTGCTTCATACGAACAGGTCTGCGTTCTCCCGGAGGCATGGTTTTAGTTGTCTCTTGGCCAGGTCGGGGAAGTCTGCTCCGATCTTCACTCCCCGTTGGGGGTCTTCTCTAAACGGAACGATCTCAAAGTTGCCATCTGGGACAGGGCGTAGGAGATGGCCGCTGTTGTTGGACTGGCTGCCCGAAGTCATTGGGTCTTTGGCCTGCTCTTCCTCGCTGAAACGGCTGTCCAAGTCGATAGATTCGACCTGGGGGAGCGGTTTTGGCTGCTCGGAGCTGCTGGGCAGAGGGGGACGACCAGAAGTCCTCGGTCTTGCTAAGATGGTGCTTAGTCCTTTTGATGCTGCTTCAAAGCACCGACGGGCAGCTTCGATATCGCCGTGGAGGGTGGCGACCATCCCTTCAGAAGTGTAGTACTTCATCTTGAGATGTACGGTGGAAGGTACTGCGATCAACTCTGCTAGGGTTGGCCTTCCAAAAATGCACTGGTATAGTGACGGGCATTCAATCACCAGAAACTGTGCTTTAATTGCTCGGGTTGTCTTTCCTGAACCGAAGGTTACGATTAGCTCTACGTAACCTCGGGGCCTTGTCACTGCTCCATTGAATCCCTGCAGGTCGGATCCAACGTATGGAGTAAGGTGAGAGTCGTCCAGCTGCAGCGTTTCGAACAGGTGGTTGTACATTATATCAACTGAACTGCCCTGGTCCACGAGTATTCTACGAATGTCGAAGTTCGCCATCCTTGCTCGGATAAGTAGTGGGATGCTCGAGTTCGGTGCCCCGCCGAGGAGCTCCTCCTTGTAGAAGGAAATAAGAGCGGATCCTTTGTGAGTGGTGTCCAGCGTGGTGACTTCATTGGAGCTTTTTGCTAATCAGTTGATCGAATCTCCTCTTGACTGAACCGACCGTGATTTTGTTGAATCCACCACTAGAGATGACCATGGCTGACGGGAAGGCCTCCCATGGGCTATGAGCAGCGAGGAACGTGGAGACGGGCAGACTATAAGGGATGCGGAAGTCTTCTGGCCGAGTTATGGACATAACGACCTGTACATTGGTGTCATTGGAGGGCGGAGTCTCTTCTGTAGCCTTCTTGCTCTCCTGGGTTTCTTGTCGGGGAGCTTCTTTCTTTTTCGCGAACTACTTCAGGTGACCGTCGCGAATGAGGATCTCTATGGCATCTCTGAGGTGGATGCATTCTTCCGTCGTATGACCGTGGCTCTTGTGGAAGCGACAATACTTAGATTTGTCCACACCCGGTCTGGTCGGCAGCAGTTTGGGGAAACGGACTCCCGCCTGCTTGAATTCTGAGTTGGCACATTCAGACAAGATTTTCTCCCTCGAGGTTGGGAGAGGGGTATAGTCATGGAACCGCCCAGAAGGTCCCTTCTGCTCGCGTGCATCGCGAGGTCGATCGTCGCGTTTTTTATCTCCTCGACGGGAAGTTGAGGGTTCTTCAGCTCTGGAGGAGCGGACACCTTTTTGGTGTCGAGAGGCCCGGATAGTGTGTGCAACAACCTTCTCCTCGTACTGTATATGCGACTGGGCTTGGAGGAGAAGGGCGTTAAGGTTCCTCGGTGGGTCGAGGCCGATGGCTTTCGCGAAGTCTGAACCAGGACGTAACCCCTGCTCGAGCAGGAATTTCTTCATCTCGTCGGTCGTTGGTACTTGGACGGCCTCCTTGTTGAACCGCTCAATGTAAGCCCGAAGAGGCTCATCTCTTCCCTGTACGACAGCTCCGAGGGACGCCTCGGTCTTTCGATGGCGTCGCGATGCAGTAAAGTGACGGGAGAAAATCCTCCCCAGCTGCCTCCAGGATGTAATGGATTCTTCTGGCAGCTGCTTGTACCATGTCATTGCTCCCTTCCGGAGCGTGGTCGGGAACAAGCGACATTTGATGGCTCCTTGTACCCCTCTATAATCCAGAAGGGCGTCTATGTTTTCTATGTGTTCGTCTGGGTCAGTGGTTCCATCGTAAGTCCCTAGAGACGGAGGTTTCTCTAGTCCTTTGGGAAGACGGGTGGCCAGGATCCTGCGGGACAACGGGCCGCGAGGCTCATCGTCGCTGTCCAAGCTTGGAGTTGATGGTGACCGTTGTCTGCGCTCGCGGCGGCGGTCTCTGCGAGGTGACGGTGAACGTAGACGGTCACGAGGTCTGACTAGCAGAGAGTGCCTATCCTGCCTCGTTTTCTTGTGTCTTAGTGATGGTCAATCTCACGGGGGAGATCTGGTCGCGCTTACGAATGCGTTGAGATTCAGGCTCACGCCTCGTCATACGGTCTTCCCCGTGCCTAGGTGGCGGGCTTCTTGATTTCTGGCGTTTACTCTTCGGAGGAGAGGATCTTGGAAGAGATGCTTCCTCGAGAGCTCCTATTCTCTCTCCTTGCTGTAAGATAAGGAGGTTCGTGCGGTTGACGGCTTCTAGAAGAGCTGCAACGGCCAGGTCAGCGCTGGGAGGGCCAGGAATTGGTCGTTCACTTGACGGTAGCTGTTTTCCTCCTTGCTCGGTGGGAGGAGGAGTTGGAGATGCAGTGGCCCCGTCTCGAAGGAAACGTGGATCAGAAAGTAATAAAGAACTGCCGTCAACGTCCATTTTGTTGACGGGAGCGAGAACTGTAGCGTCAGCACCTTTTACGGAGTTCTGAGCAGCCATATGTGGGCGGATCAAAGAAAGTATGTTTTGATCTTTTAGTTTCCGAGGAGGAAAGAAAGAAGGGGAGAACAAGGAGTTCCCACAGACGGCCCCACTGATCCAGAGTATTCGAACAGGTCCACGTAAGCTGGTCGTCAGATGGCAAGGTGCTCGGACGGATGCTGGTCGTCAGGTGTGCAAGGTGTTCGGCTTGTGAATGAGGAGAGGAGGGGGTGTACCTGCAAGACACTCCGACGCTCAAGTAAGAAAGGGTCAGAGAAAAGGGGCAAGTACAAAGCATATTCTTAGGGTGAAAAAATGATACCTGACCCTCTCAAGCGAGAGGGTTTATATAGAGCCCCCAGCGCGTGGCCAACGGTCCTATTTTCGGGGCGAGATAACCGTTTTCCCCAAAGAATAGGTAACTGCCCAAACTAGCCGTTATGTCGGGCAGGGTCCTAGAAACTAGCCGTTATGTCGGGCATAGACGCAGTTCTGGGCACCTGTCCTTTGCTGTTCGAGTAGCGAGGAAGCCGTGCGTAACGGGCGTGAGAGCCGGGGATGAACGTTGCATTCCTTGCCCAGTTGGAGGGGCAGACATGTCATTTTTGCCCCTCTGTGGATTGGGCTTAGGCAATTTGGGCCGCTCTGGAGCAGAGGCGGATTGGGCCACTTCTAGCCATTGGTCCAGTCCAGAACAAATTCCTTGAGCTGAAGCAAGGAAATACATCGGTGACTGATTATGCTGCAAAGTTTGTTGAGTTGGCTAAGTTTTACCGGCACTATAACGAGGTGAATGCTGAGTTTTCAATGTGCATCAAGTTTGAGACCGGATTGCGTCCAAAGATCAAAAAGGCAGTTGGATATCAAAAGATTTGTGTCTCCTCTGATTTGGTTGATAGCTGTAGGATTTATGAAAAGGATAATAATGCTCATTACAAGATCATTAATGAGAGGAAGAGCAAGCACCAACAGAATCGTGGCAAGCCTTATGATGCTTCAGCTGGTAAAGGCAAACAGAAAGTGGCTGATGCTTTAAGCCGAAAAACTTTGCATATGTCGACGATGATGGTTAAAGAATTGGAACTAATTGAACAGTTCAGAGATATGAGTTTGGTTTGCGAAGTGACACCGCAGAGTGTTATGTTGGGAATGTTGAAGATTAACAATGATTTTCTAGACAGTATCAAGGAAGCTCAGAAGTTAGACATGAAACTAGTAGATTCGATGGTTGGGATTGATCAGTCGGAGAATGATGATTTCAAGTTAGACGCGCATGGTGTGTTGAGATTCCGTAATCGAATGTGTATTCCTGATGATGCGGAGATGAAGAAAGCGATTCTTGAGGAAAGTCATAGAAGTAAATTGAGTATTCATCCGGGGGCTACAATGATGTATCAAGATTTGAAGAAGTTGTTTTGGTGGCCTGGGATGAAGCGTGATGTAGCACGATTTGTGTATGCATGTTTAACTTGTCAGAAGTCGAAAGTTAAGCATCAGAAGCCTGCGGGGTTGATGCAACCATTAGAAGTTCCAAAATGGAAGTGGGATAGCATTTCAATGGACTTTGTGACGGGATTACCTAATACTTCAAGAGGACATGATTCAATTTAGGTGATTGTTGATAGACTTACGAAGTCGACTCATTTTATCCCTATTAACATTAGTTTTCCAGTATCGAAGTTGGAAGAGATTTATACCAATGTAATTGTCAAGCTGCATGATGTTCCTTTGTGTATTGTGTCGGATAGATATCCGAGGTTCACTTCTTATTTTTGGAAGAGTTTGCAAGAGGCGTTGGGTTCTAAGTTGAGGTTGAGTTTAACGTATCACCCTCAGACGGATGGTCAGACGGAGAGAATTATTTTGTCATTAGAGGATTTGTTGAGAGCATGTGTTCTTGAGCAGGGAGGTTCGTGGGATACTTATCTTCCATTGATAGAATTCACTTATAATAACAGTTACCATTCGAGTATTGGAATGACCCCTTTTGAAGCGTTATATGGTCAGAGATGTAGGACTCCTTTATGTTGGCATGAATCTGGGGAAGGTGTAGTGCTTGGACCTGAAATTGTTCGAGAGACTACTGAGAAGGTGAAGTTAATTTAAGGGAAGATGAAAACTTCTCAAAGTAGACAGAAGAGTAATCATGACAAGCGAAGGAAAGATTTAGAATTTCAAGCGGGTGACCATGTGTTTTTGAGAGTTACACCTGTGATCGGTGTTGGGCGTGCATTGAAGTCTAAGAAGCTCACTCCTTGTTTTATTGGTTCGTATCAGATTTCAGACAGAGTTGGAAATGTTGCTTATAGAGTGGCTTTACCGCCTAATCTTTCAAATTTACACTATGTGTTTCATGTGTCACAACTTCGGAAGTACATTTCAGATGCATCTCATGTGATTCATATGCATGATGTGCAAGTACGGGATAATCTTACTATTGAGACGATGCCTGTACGGATCGTGGATCGTGAAATAAAGACTTTAAGAGGTAAGGAGATTGCTTTGGTGAAAATAGTTTGGTTGGGAGCTTCCGGAGAAAGCCTGACGTGGGAGTTGGAAAACAAGATGCGGGGGTCCTATCCCGAGTTGTTTGAACAAGGTAAATTTTTGAGGATGAAAATATCCTAAGTGGGGGAGAGTTGTAACACCCGGTTATTTAATTAAATATCCTCGTATTATTTGTTGTATTTGTGTTGGTTGTCAAAAATATTGTGTTGAGTTGCTATGTCGGTTTTAGTTGAATTAATTTAATTGATTTAAGTTGTGTTGGCTTTAGTTGGATTAATTTAATTAAGATGATTTAAGTTGTAGAAATAATATAGTGTTAATATATTAGAATTATAAGAGAATATTGGGCTTATTTAGATGGTGAGTGTAGTAGAAATAATGGGGGGGGGGGGGGGTAGAAAGTTGGCCCAAATGAAAGTTAATAGAATAATAGTGTTATTATATTAGGCATTTATAAATAATGAGGAATTAAAAGTAGCAGTAGGAACGTGGAAATTGTCGAGAAAGAGAAAATAAAGTTTTGGGAGGAGAACGTGGAAGTTACAGAGAAGAGGAAAAAAGGCAAAGCTGGGTCGATCGGAGATTTAGAGCAACCTTCAATCCAAGGTAAGGGTGGGGTTCTGACTCTATAATGGGGTATTAGATGAATGATATGTGGGGTTGGGTTTGTAGAATTACCTTTGTCTGTTTTGTAATGGCTGTCGTGGATATTGAAATACGTTTGCTGTTGATGAATTGGTTGTAGGAAAATTAGTCTATGTTGCTTTAAGGTATAATTTTATTGCGTTTCTGTTGTACTATGATGGGTGAATTTGGAACTGTTCTGGAATCTGAGGAGAGGTTTGTGAATTGGGGAGAACTGCAACGAAATACACTGAGACGAAGGGAATTGGGGGATGTGGCGACCGTGATAGAGGGCATGACGAGCGTCACGCAGGTTGTGTGCGAGTAACGACCGTCACTCATGTATTACGACCGTCACACATGTGACGAGGGCCAGGGTGTGGTGACGAGCGCCACACAGGCCTGCTATGTGATTTTTTCTGTTTCCGTTCTGTTCATTCTGTCTGCTATGGTTTCACTTGGTTCTGTTCCATTTTAATTTTAGTTTGAGAGGTTGGTATATAAGTCAGTAATAATGGACAGAGGATTGATAATGGAATTAATTAACCGATTCTCAGTCGAAAACTACCGAACAATGACGTGATTGTTTGTAGTATATTTTAGTTAGTATAGAGTATGTTATAGTTGCTGTGATATTGTTGTTGGGAATTATAAAGTTGCAGGTGTGAAATATGTTGCATTGCCTCTAATTATTGGCAAGAATTAAGTTGCGGGCCTATGGCCAATGTTAATTTGTTGTTGTGTTGATATATAACTATCATTGTTGTTATTCTGACGTTCATGTTGAGTCGCATTGCATAGCATATCAAGCTGGAGCTGCTGCTCGGTAAGTTGGCCTAGATTGGCAAAATATTAAGTTGAAGGCTTATGCCTTGTCGATGCCTCTATTAATTGGCAAATTTTAAGTTGGGAGTTCTGCTCCAATGGTACCACATGCATGTGCATTTTACAAGTTGCATTCCACGTTGCATAAAGTTGTTGTTATGTTGTTGATTAATGTTGATTGAAAGGTGGTGAAGTGGTGATTTTATAATCTGATCTAATATATTATTTATCATACATCCGATTATATTGTTTGATATCTCACCCCTTCTGTATTTGGTGACAGTTTATACGCCATCTTGCAGGTAATCCAGAGTGAAGGTTGTCTACCTTCATTAGTTCGGGTCGGTGTCGTCTCTCTGACACGTAACACTCGGGGGGATGAACGCTTGTTTCCTAATTGTTGATTTTAGTATTGTTGCTGAATTTTAAGTTGTTTTCTTTAAAGACTTGTTGTTTTGAAGTTGTTTTAAGTTGGATAAGGATGTTATGTCATTAAGTTGAAGTTTGTGAATCCGCTGCTTAATTATAAAAGTTGTTTTGTTTCAAAGACTAAAATTATGTGTTATGTATCTATGTTATATGTGATTATAAGTCGTTGTTATAAGTTGTATGTGTAGCATCCTATGTGTATGTTGGAATTTTGTAACTCTGATTTTATCAATATTCGCTGGGTAGAAATGGGGTGTTATATTAGTGGTATCAGAGCAGGTCGGTCCGTCTGGCCAAGTTGTCGAGTCGTAGCTTTGTTTAATAATCGAGTACTGTTAACTAGTTCTAACCTTTGTTTATGTTGTAGTGATAAGTTGAGATGGCTGGAAGGAACGATGCTGCAATTGTCGTTGCTATGCAAGCAATGGCTCAGGATATGCAAAATCAACCGAATACTGACGAGAATGTTTGATCTCGTAGTTTGGCGACGTTTCAGAGGGAGAATCCGCCTACCTTCAAGGGTAAGTATGATCCTGATGGAGCCTTGGACTGGTTGAAAGAGATGGAGAGAATCTTCCGTGTGATGGACTGCACTCCAGCGCAAAAGGTTTGATATGGGACTCATATGCTAGCAGTCGAAGCTGATGACTGGTGGTTAGAGACTCATCAGAGGTTGGAAGCTGCAGGTGAAGAAATTACTTGGGTTGTGTTCTGTAGAGAGTTCCTGAGGAAGTATTATCCTGAAGATGTTCGGGGTAAGAAGGAAATTGAATTCCTTGTGCTGAAGCAAGGAAATACGTCGGTGACTGATTATGCTGCAAAGTTTGTTGTGTTGGCTAAGTTTTACACGCACTATAACGAGGCAAATCCTGAGTTTTCAATGTGCATCAAGTTTGAGACCGGATTCCGTCCAGAGATTAAGAAGGCAGTTGGATATCTAAAGATTTGTGTCTTCTCTGATTAGGTTGATAGCTGTAGGATTTATGAAGAGGATAATAATGCTCATTACAAGATCATTAATGAGAGGAAGAGCAAGCACCAACAGAATCGTGGCAAGCCTTATGATGCTTCAGCTGGTAAAGGCAAACAGAAAGTGGCTGATGCTTTAAGCCGAAAAACTTTGCATATGTCGGCGATGATGGTTAAAGAATTGGAACTAATTGAACATTTCAGAGATATGAGTTTGGTTTGCGAAGTGACACCGCAGAGTGTTATGTTGGGAATGTTGAAGATTAACAATGATTTTCTAGACAGTATCGAGGAAGCTCAGAAGTTAGACATGAAACTAGTAGATTCGATGGTTGGGATCGATCAGTCAGAGAATGATGATTTCAAGTTAGATGTGCATGGTGTGTTGAGATTCTGTAATCGAATTTGTATTCCTGATGATGCGGAGATGAAGAAAGCGATTCTTGAGGAAAGTCATAGAAGTAAATTGAGTATTCATCCGGGGGCTACAATGATGTATCAAGATTTGAAGAAGTTGTTTTGGTGGCCTGGGATGAAGCGTGATGTAGCACGATTTGTGTATGCATGTTTAACTTGTCAGAAGTCGAAAGTTGAGCATCAGAAGCCTGCGGGGTTGATGCAACCATTAGAAGTTCCAAAATGGAAGTGGGATAGTATTTTAATGGACTTTGTGACGGGATTACCTAATACTTCAAGAGGACATGATTCGATTTGGGTGATTGTTGATAGACTTACGAAGTTGGCTCATTTTATCCCTATTAACATTAGTTTTCCAGTATCGAAGTTGGAAGAGATTTATACCAATGTAATTGTCAAGCTGCATGATATTTTTTTGTGTATTATGTCGGATAGATATCCGAGGTTCACTTCTGATTTTTGGAAGAGTTTGCAAGAGGCGTTGGGTTCTAAGTTGAGGTTGAGTTCAACGTATCACCCTCAGACGGATGGTCAGACGGAGAGAACTATTCAGTCATTAGGGGATTTGTTGAGAGCATGTGTTCTTGAGCAGGAAGGTTCGTGGGATATTTATCTTCCATTGATAGAATTCACTTATAATAACAGTTACCATTCGAGTATTGGAATGGCCCCTTTTGAAGCGTTATATGGTCGGAGATGTAGGACTCCTTTATGTTGGCATGAATCTGGGGAAGGTGTAGTGCTTGGACCTGAAATTGTTCGAGAGACTACTGAGAAGGTGAAGTTAATTCAAGGGAAGGTGAAAATTTCTCAAAGTAGACAGAAGAGTTATCATGACAAGCGAAGGAAAGATTTAGAATTTCAAGCGGGTGACCATGTGTTTTTGAGAGTTACACCTGTGATCGGTGTTGGGCGTGCATTGAAGTCTAAGAAGCTCACTCCTCGTTTTATTGGTCCGTATCAGATTTCAGACAGAGTTGGAAATGTTGCTTATAGAGTGGCTTTACCGCCTAATCTTTCGAATTTACACGATGTGTTTCATGTGTCACAACTTCGGAAGTACATTTCAGATGCATCTCATGTGATTCATATGCATGATGTGCAAGTACGGGATAATCTTACTATTGAGACGATGCCTGTACGGATCGTGGATCGTGAAATGAAGACTTTAAGAGGCAAGGAGATTGCTTTGGTGAAAGTAGTTTGGTTGGGAGCTGTCGGAGAAAGCCTGACGTGGGAGTTGGAAAACAAGATGCGGGGGTCCTATCCTGAGTTATTTGAACAAGGTAAATTTTTTAGGACAAAAATATCCTAAGTGGGGGAGAGTTGTAACACCCGGTTATTTGATTAAATATCTTCGTATTATTTGTTTGATTTGTGTTGGTTGTCGAAAATATTGTGTTGAGTTGCTATGTCGGTTTTAGTTGAATTAATTTAATTGATTTAAGTTGTGTTGGCTTTAGTTGGATTAATTTAATTAAGATGATTTAAGTTGTAGAAATAATATAGTGTTAATATATTAGAATTATAAGAGAATATTGGGCTTATTTAGATGGTGAGTGTAGTAGTAATAATGGGGAGGGGGTAGAAAGTTGGCCCAAATGAAAGTTAATAGAATAATAGTGTTATTATATTAGGCATTTAGAAACAATGAGGAATTAGAAGTAGCAGTAGGAACGTGGAAGTTGCAGAGAAAGAGAAAATAAGGTTTTGGGAGGAGAATGTGGAAGTTACAGAGAAGAGGAAAAGAGGCAAAGTTGGGTCGATCGGAGATATAAAGCAACCTTCAATCCAAGGTAAGGGTGGGGTTCTGACTCTATAATGGGGTATTTGATGAATGATATATGGGGTTTGGTTTGTAGAATTACCTCTGTCTGTGTTGTAATGGCTGTCGTGGATATTGAAATACGTTTGCTGTTGATGAATTAGTTGTAGGAAAATTAGTCTATGTTGCTTTAAGGTATAATTTTATTGCATTTCTGTTGTACTGTGATGGGTGAATTTGGAACTGTTCTGGAATCTGAGGAGAGGTTTGTGAATTGGGGAGAACTGCAACGAAATACACTGAGATGAAGGGAATTGGGGGATATGGCGACCGTGATAGAGGGCGTGACGAGCGTCACGCAGGTTGTGTGCGAGTGACGATCGTCACTCATGTATTATGACCGTCACACATGTGACGAGGGCCAGGGTGTGGTGACGAGCGTCACACGGGCCTGCTATGTGATTCTTTCTGTTTCCGTTCTGTTCATTCTGTCTGCTATGGTTTCACTTGGTTCTGTTCCATTTTAATTTTAGTTTGAGAGGTTGGTATATAAGTCAGTAGTACTGGACAGAGGATTGATAATGGAATTAATTAACCGATTCTCAGTCAAAAACTACCGAACAATGATGTGATTGCTTGTAGTATATTTTAGTTGGTATAAAGTATGTTATAGTTGCTGTGATATTGTTGTTGGGAATTATAAAGTTGCAGGTGTGAAATATGTTGCATTGCCTCTAATTATTGGCAAGAATTAAGTTGCGGGCCTATGGCCAATGTTGATTTGTTGTTGTGTTGATATATAACTATCATTGTTGTTATTCTGACGTTCATGTTGATTCGCATTGCATAACATATCAAGCTGGAGCTGCTGCTCGGTAAGTTGGCCTTGATTGGAAAAATATTAACTTGAAGGCTTATGCCTTGTTGATGCCTCTATTAATTGGAAAACTTTAAGTTGGGAGTTCTGCTCCAATGGTACCACATGCATGTGCATTTTACAAGTCGCATTCCACGTTGCATAAAGTTGTTGTTATGTTGTTGATTAATGTTGATTGAAAGGTGGTGAAGTGGTGATTTTATAATCTGATCTAATATATTATTTATCATACATCCGATTATATTGTTTGATATCTCACCCCTTCTGTGTTTGGTGACGATTTATACGCCATCCTGCAGGTAATCCAGAGTGAAGGTGGTCTACCTTCATTAGTTCGGGTCGGTGTCGTCTCTCTGATACGTAACACTCGGGGGGATGAACGCTTGTTTCCTTATTGTTGATTTTAGTATTGTTGCTGAATTTTAAGTTGTTTTCTTTAAAGACTTATTGTTTTGAAGTTGTTTTAAGTTGGATAAAGATGTTATGTCATTAAGTTGAAGTTTGTGAATCCGCTGCTTAATTATAAAAGTTGTTTTGTTTCAAAGACTAAAATTATGTGTTATGTATCTATGTTATATGTGATTATGAGCCGTTGTTATAAGTTGTATGTGTAGCATCCTATGTGTATGTTGGAATTTTGTAACTCTGATTTTATCAATATTCGCTGGGTAGAAATGGGGTGTTACAGATACTATGCCTTCTCTCCCCTTGATTCAAGTTGAATCAAGTCCCTCGAACGTGTTGAACAAGCCTCTAGTTACCACTACTTATCTGAACAACCCCACCGGTCTTCAAACCTTTCGCTCGGCTGATTTCGATCACACACGGTTCGAACCCAAATCTTTCTTCCACTGTCCTCTGGTTACTGCTACTTGATTAAACGAACCCACCATTCTTCAATCCCTTCGCTCAGTTGAATCTGTGAAGCAAAGATTTGTGCCAAAACCCCATAATCCACACGATCTTGGAGGACAAAACCCTAACGGTTTTATTCAAGAAAAAACTCACCGAATACTCACCCAAACTAGATACACAATCCTACGTTTGGACGTTATCACCTCAATGATGCAAAGATCAACAAAAATTGTTATGTGTAATTGTTGAGAAAATGCAAGAATGAGGATGAAGATGATGAGAGAAAAATTCAGTGTATATCTTTCACTTTTTCTTGTTGTTGTTTGAAATGATGAGACAAAATGTATATATATGATGCCTTGACCAACTAACAAACATAACAGCAATTTGAAATGAGAAAGATCAGAAATGAATTTTTGCTCATAGTTTGGTCCATCTAAGTTATGTTTATGCATACCTAAGACTTCTAACATGATCAAATACACACAAAACATATATGAGATGCTCCTATATGTATAGACACATGCTTTTGGAATATTTTGTGCATTGTAAAGTATGAAAGCAAGCTAAGAGGCGATGATACCGTCCAAATTACAAAGTACAAGCTAATACACATTTTGACATCATTAAAATGAGGACTAAGGCACCTTGCCCTCCCAACATCGACTCGGGGGTCGAGAAAATAAAGACAGTATCGACTCGGGGGTCGAGAAAATAAAGACAGTATCGACTCGGGGGTCGAGAAAATAAACACAATATCGACTCTGGGGTCGTGAACTATAGCAAGACATCAACTCGGGGGTTAAAGAAACATTTAGATAAACCGACATCAACTCAGGCGTTGAAAAAGGTAAAGGCAAATATCAACTTGGGGGTCGAGAAAATCAAGACTATATCGACTCGGGGTTCAATAAAATAAAGACAATATCGTCTTGGGGGACCGAGAAAATAAAGACAATATTGACTCGGGGGTCGAGAAAATAAAGATAACAATGACTCGGGGGTCTAGATTTGTAATAAGATGTCAACTCATGGGTTAAAAGGTAATAACAATGATATCGACTCAGGGGTCGAGAATAAATCAAAATATCAACGCGGGGGCTGAGAAAATAAAGACAATGATATTGACTCGAGGGTTGAAGATAATAAAGGCAACATTGACTCAGGGGTCAAGAACAAATCAAAATATCAACGAAGGGGTTGAGGAAGTAACGAAACATCAACTCAGGGTTAAGGAAGGAAATTGATTATGATATGTATGCATATGGTGCATGTTAATTGTATGAGATGCATATGTGAATGCAAGCAAATGATTGGTTTTATGAAGGTGCCAACAGGGTGGACTTTTGCTTTTAATGATGGTGGATGCCAACAGGGTGGACTTTTGGTAGTTGCCAATATGAATTAGACTTTGATGAGGTGCCAAGCAAGGTTGGACTTTATTTGGTGAAAGGATTTGATTTCCTGACACTCGGTATTTGACAGTGCCATGATCAGAGGACAGATGTGGGTGCTTCTGGTGCCCCAAGTTTGATCTTTTGCAGAAGTTATGTACTTGTTCTTGAAAGAACCTCACTTCTAGCTGATATGCCATGATGGCTTACAAATAATGAGCATAGTGATTTAATCAATGTGTGTTGATTGTGTGAGTGTAGCGACTTATCCAATGCATGTTGATTGTGTTTTTGCTCTGCCCTGAGGCTTTTAACACTTGTTGAACTCAACGGTTACTAGTGTCTGACATGGTCAGCTTGACCAACTTGAAAGTATGGAGGGAAACTGCTTCTTTGCAACTTGTCTACCCCAGTCGACATGGTATTTGAAGGTTTTTTCCTTGAAAGGTTTATGCCATGACATAGTCTGAGATGATTTGTCCCAGTGTCTAGATTTTGCAGCGATCTTCCCCTATTTGAACCTCGGAAGGACTTGCCCTAGATTCACAAGGTCACGAGAAAGTCTTGATTCGTGCCAGTACTAACGAATGATCAAGATCCTCTTTGATTGCTCTTGGTTGGAATTTCCATAATGCCAAGTACTTACTTGCAATTAAAATTGTTCATTCAAAAATGGTAATTTTAATGCGACATTAATATGTGTTATACCGAGTGTTTTTGCCCTGAATTTTATTTGCATACGTGCATTGATAGGTGTTAGACTCATTTTAATAAGTGGACTTCTATATTCAGGAAAATCAAATACAGAGCGCTTCTGTATTTTCCTAAAATGCAGAAATGGCCAAAATCGTAGAAATGCCTCATGCCTTATGCTCTAAATGTCAACGCATGCCTCAATAAAATATGAATTATGAGTCTAACAACAAACTAATTAAACAACTTATTTAGTAATGCATGCATCACAAATAAAAAATGAAGGAAATGCAAAAACTTACCAAATGTGAGAAGTGGAAGCTCTTGGATTGAATAGACTTTAATAGTGATTGATAAACCTATTGGATTAGGCGCAATGCATAAGTAAATTTGAGCAAGGTTTAAAAATGGTGGATTTGGAAGTTCTCACGCACAAATGAGAAAATTTTACTCATAGGAAGTTTTGCTGAAAATGAAGAAGGGGGAAAGTCTGACGCGAATATGACTAAAACCCGCTTGAAGGTATATTTCCGTATTTTTTACTGAGATGAAGCTTCATACTAATTTTTTTTTGCAAAATAAGGGTGTGACTCACTTACGAATAAATAAGGTGTTGACTTTTAGTGCGTTCAGTAATACATCTCCGTATTATAAGAGTATTTTTTTTTTATTTTTCACAAGGTTGCGTGAGCACTATTAAGGATGCAATAAGCAACGCCTAAAAAAACTTGTTGTGAAATGCTTTAGGCCCTTTCTTGTAGTTGCCTGAAAGAATTGTCTCCACCCTAAAGCATTTTCTCCACCCTAGTGAAAAAGCAAACTCTCTCAACTCACAAACCCTCAAACTCATTCAACGCACTTCCAAGTTTCTACCATCAACATTTAATCAATCAAATAGTTAAACATCAAACTCACATTTGGTAAGTTTTTTTTATTTCTCTATACTTTTTTATTTCTATATATATATATTTGTAGAAATTGAGCATTAGGTTATGTGATATGTAGTTTAGATGTGTTATTTAAATGAGAAATGTGTTTGATAGGTAGTTTAAATGATCAATGCACTTATTTTGGATGGTGGATTTGACTGCATTTCTTCCATTTTCGTTTATCTTTGAGTTGGAAAACATTATAGAGATGCACATCCAGATTTTTTCAACAATTTTTCAGAATTGGGAGATGGATTTTTAAATTTTTTTTGTTTGCATTGTTTAGATTCATTTCATTGTGTTTCATATGTATATTGCTTGTGTAGTTTAATTATAAGCATTATGGATGATAAGCAATATAGATTTAGGCACACCAAAGTTGCGCAACATGCATCGGTTCATAGGGAAAGAGCTCGATCATGAGAGGCACCAATCGGTTCTAGTTCAGTTGATGTTGAGACGTCAACTTCTGGAACTCATGTATCTCCTTATTTGTTTTCCTGTAGGAGGCAATTGTCACCTCGTGATGCTCAATAAGTCTCACTGGTACGTTTTGAGGCATCTGAGGCACCCGAGGCGACACCAAAGTACCCCATGTGTTTGGAGGAGACTCGTCTAACTTATCGTTGTTGCCTCTATATCCAGACCATGATGCCATACATGTGTGAGACAGAGTTGTAAAATTCAATTGTATTTATTCTTTGAAACACATTTGTTATAATATTTCAAGTTTTTTATGATAATTTTTTTTGCAAGACCGTGATGCTTTAAAATGCATCAACAATGGCTGGAAGATTGCGGGTCTGCCGTAACTTGTTGAGTTATGGTTTCAAGATGTGATACACCTATCTAGGATGAGATACTTGTATAGGACCAATTATGTTACGATTAACCATGGCATGTTGTCTATGTTTGTTGAGAGATGGCACTCTGAGACGTCATTATTTCACCTTTCATATGGTGATATGTCCATCACACTAAACGATGTCTCATTCTTATTACATATTCCGATTAGGGGGAAAATGTTAGACCACCATAGGGTTATCAGAAACGAGGCAGTGAAAATAATGGTGACTTATTTGGGAGCTGACCTGGGGGATAACTTGCAGGAGTTAGAAGCCACCCGGGGGCAGATCATGTTTTTGATGTGTTGCCTAGATATCGACGTATTATGGAGCTTGGGCAGACATGTATATACATATGAGTCTTTTCGGAAGACTCTGAGGTAAGGGACATTCTAAATGCCATCATGGAGAAGACACGGACGACACTGCAGTACAGAAGGCAACGTAGGAACGGGCGGCCCGGGTCCGACATATGCAATAGTATATAATATTTGTATTAGGAATACTATTATCGTTTGTAATTTATATCGACTTCATTATGGATCCCAAATTTATTCATTTATATATATATATGACATTTTCATATTATTTGACAAGTGTATGATTTAATTTATATAAAGTTTAATATGATAGTATAAGTATAATACATTGTCAGTTACATCTTTGTATCTCTAAAATAAAGTCAAAATTTATTGTCTAGCGTAAATACAAAAATGTCTCTCTGTATTTTGTATGAGGTGTTTACAGAGATGTATCTCCAAATCAATTTATGTCAAAATGAGGATGTTTCAGTTAAAAATACATGGAATGCGTATAGGGTGAATTTGAATATACATTTCTGGACTAAATTTTGGAACAAATATGTGGTTTGATGTGAAAAAGGTGTGTCTGGAATGCACTCCCAAAATTTGAAGGACATTTTTAAATTATCATAAGATATTTTTCCACCACTTACGTCTGGGATAAACAATTCATTTGTGAAGACACACCATCTTTTCCATATTGGCCAGCTCAAGTCATTCAAAGGCCGCATCTTACACCATACATTTTGTTACCTCTAACCACTACATAGGCGAGTCATATCTGAAGGTGCGAGAAAGACACAAGAAAGGGGGGTTTGAAATGTGTATTTACTCTTCTAAAAACTTTTCGTATTTTGTTAAAGAGATGCTCAAGAACCTTCAATGTTCGTTGAAAGATTCTAATCTCTTAATTATAGAGCATGAGAACCATATAGGTTCTGATCATAAGATACGATACTCAGAACTTGCAGTGTGGAAGCTGATCAGAGATAGGCTGCAAGGTTCTGACTTTGCTTAATATGAGGTTCTGATATTCAATGTAGAAACATAAATAGAGATACTAAGCAAGAGAGTAAAGGACAAACGATATATCCTGGTTCACCACGCGGGCTAATCCAGTCCAACATCCTCAGGTGATTTCGCCTTGAACACAAGGACTTAATCCACTATAACCAAATCATTAATTACACTTGCACGGGCCGCGTCAGTGACTAACAACTTGCACAACCGCACTGTGACTAATAACCCAATGAATCGTTCAGGGATCCAACAAGATATAACATTCATTGACCGAGCAGACCCACAGCTGGGATTTCACAGCTAGCCGTTCAGGGATTCATCACAATGAATATAATGTTACTGACCATATTTCAGGATTTTCCACAATGACCCTCAGCCATTGTCATTTCAAGTATCTGATCACCACGTGATCTACTCAAGGGCCTCAACTTACAGCTGAACCGTTCAAGGATCTATTCAGGATATAACGTTCACTGGAGGAGTCTCAATTCCTTTAGTTGAATTGGCAAACTGGAGATTACAAACTGTGCTTCTTAATAAGCAAGTTTCTCCTAAGTTTAAGTACAAAGAACACACATGTGTTCAAGCAAGATTTGAGCAACAACTCCTTGCTTTCCTAAGAAACTACAAAGATGTATTTGGATATTACAATTGTTGACATCTTGTAGATCTTCTTCTTCTTCGTCTTCTTGGTTGAGCAAGCTTTGAGCAGCAACTCCTTGCTTCAGATCTTCAATGTAGTCCTGACGAGAAGGTAGGTTGATGACTTGACAAATCTTCAATGTTGTCTTCTTCATTAACAGCTTCTGTTTTTTATTGTTGTTGTTGTTGTGTTGATTTGTCTTCTTAAGTTTCAACAACAATTGCCAATAGTGAAATAATGATAGTTCTGAATATGTTAAGTGTTACAACGAGAACTCATCGTTGTTGCTATCTTCACAATGACTTGGCCAATATTGTAGATGAACATCCAGTTCATGATTCTACAAGTGATCGACACATCAGAAGCAAAAACTCTTTCCATTAAATAGCCAATAGAAGCCGTTTGATAATACTGTTGGCTGTTTGGAAAAGAGACGTTGTGATATAATGAGTTGTACTGACACATCTCCTTTTTGCAGAGGGAGAAGTGACCAGACATCTTTTTTTGGGCAGTGTGTACATTTAACTCACAACGGTAATATCTAGACTTCAAAACTTCAGTGGCTTCTGATGCTAATTTGATGAAGCATGAGTAGAGTCTTCTTAGCAGAATATATGATACTTCAAGTCTTCAGTCAATTGAAGAAGTCCATTAGGAATCAGTCTTCAGAACTTTAGCACTTGGTCTTTAAGAACGTTACTCTTTTCTGCTTCAAGTCTTCCGAATCTTCAGAACCCGTCTTCAGAACTTGATATTTGAAACCTTGATCTTTAGAACTCATAAGTCTTCAGAATCTTTCTGCACTTGGTCTTCAGCGCCTTCAGCCATCAGAACTTCAAGTCATAGGAGTCTTCCGCACTTTAGTTCTTTCAGAGTGTACTTCTTCAGAAGCTTCGCTATCTTCAGAATCTCAATCACTTTCAGAGAGCATCCACAAGAGCATTGCAACAGCAATATTGGCATCCTTGGATCTGACTAATCATGACTAGATAAAGAAGCGTTCTTGCTTCTCGCGACTTTAGTCACACATAGTAACTTCACATATGTACATATTCAATCATAGTACATCTAGCTGGTGCATGTTGGTTCTGATGTCTTTAGTTCTTATGATCTGCAGACAACACACGTTAGACCATAAAATGTTTCTTTCATAAATACTTATTGTTATCATCAAAACATAGATTGACTTATAGAGACAATTCTTGCTCTCACAATCTCCCCCTTTTTGATGATGACAAAACCAAGTATTTTGATTGAACATTTTATACAAGGTAATCACCAAAGCAAACAAATTCAGAGTTTGGAACAACAGCTCCCCCTGAATGAGTTATCCTCAAAGCTTTATTTGAGATCATCTAGGATTTTATATAATCCAAAGATATACAGAGTAACAACTTGAGTTGTCAGAACAGGAATAGAAAAGAGTTACTTCTCTATATTGTCGAAGAGTTTTTAGCATCTAGACTAGTTCATCAGAACTTCCATCTTCAGATCTTCAGAACTCAGTTTTCTTTGTTGTCGTATCAGAGCATATTATCTTCAGAGACATCTAAAGCATTTCTACTTTTCAGCAGATTCCATTAAGCATAAGATCATAACAGTTCTTGACTGATAGTCATAACCTTGTTATTTATCAGAGACAGACACTATCTTTAAAGGAAACTCCCCCTGAGTTTCAGACTATATGAAGATTTTTAATTTTATATTTTCATCTTCTGGGTAGTCTCCCCCTAATTACCATAAGTCATATATTGGGATCTTCAGAATCGAGATTCAGAGTAGTAAGATTTTAATCACCAATGTGGAGCATGACTTTTCAGAGTTTGACATTTGACCATAGGTTCTTATCTTGTTAATGTCACAACTCAGTGGTTTATCAAAGCTTGATTTCTGATCAGATACCAATTTCAGGTTAATTTATGTGATCGATCAACGCTTGATTTTGAATCTGGTACACCTTGTTTTGTGCTGATATAAAGTGATGTACTGACTGAAGAAGTTCTTTTGACTTGAAGAATAGTTCCTTGATGTGCAGGGAATGGATACCAATGAAGGTATTTGATAATAATTCACAGCTTTGTTCTGATTAATGAGTCTGATACTAGTCTTTGTGTACTGAGTCTGATTACCAATTATTGATTTAGTCTGATACTAAATCGTTTTTATTTCAAATGGTTCTTGGTAAACATCAGAACGACTTCTTTCTTGAATCTTTAATCCAGATCTTCAGACAGCTCTTGGCTTCTGATTTGCACAGTTCCTCTGAGTAAGCATCTTGAGAATGTGTACATTGTCATGACTGCTTTCAGAGTTTTCTTACTGATTCTGATTCTTAGACAGCTTCTATTATATGATCGGAGTTCTTCTTCTTAGCCTGTTCCTGTCTTTAGAATGCATAGTGAACTTGTTTAGAGTTCCTCAGATAACATTAAACAACAAACGTTAGTAGTAAGGCATTTTTATACTTTGTTTGAGTTCTGCATTCTTTTAGATTTCCTTCTCTCAATCAAAATCATTATATTTCTCCCCCTTTTTGACATCATCAAAAAGTGTCAGGGCATATGAGCAATTAAGCATATATCTTTCAATCAATTAAATCAAGTATATGAATGATACCAGTTGAAGGTAATGGAAGCCAATTGTGAAGGTCGTGAAACTGGTGTTCAGGCATTTTAAAAGCACTTAGGTTCATTTTACTAATTTTTCGTTATGGCTTAATTGATCTGAAAGACAATTATAAATAACCAAAAAGGAGCTTATTAAAAAGATTAAATGCGTTTAAACATAGATAACATACAGTTATAATAAAAATTTAAGTACCCAACACAGAAGACAACGTTACCAGTTAATCAAAAGGTAATCTAAACTAACTTAGTCCTAAAGGATTGCCTATTAATCATCAAGGTCTTCAATTCTGTCCACCCTATCACATTTGTTTACTGCAGGCGATGGTACTGGTCCGAGTTTGCTAATTAATCCCCAGGATTTTTCTTTAAGCAATATTTCAGATATTATCCTTCCGTAAGGAATGTAAGCCTGTATCTGATTTCTTGATGTTTTGATAACATGTCTCATATGGTTAAAAATGGTTTTGGGAAGGTTAATTCTAACGTGGTGAGTTAGAAGAAAAGTGAGGACCCTGTCATCATGTGTCATAGTGTGTCTTGCAGACGCACGAGGGATGAGACTGGTCAGTGAAAATTTGAACCACATCTTTGGAGTAAAGAGAAGTTTCTCAGGATCATTTGGATCATATGTATCCGAGTCATCAAATAGGATTCTGCATCTTTTCACCATACTTAGATCTGATTGAAACTCTTCATTCGTGACCCCGTCAGAGATGCATCTAATGATATTCTCTATTGAGGCAATAGAAACGACAATGGGGTGACAGTATACTTCAAACCAGATAGTGTTGCCGTCACTACTTATTTTTGCGTAGTACCAGAATTCCTTAACTAGGTCGGGATAGATGGGACCGTTTAGTAACGCATAATAGCACTGCCAGGATTGAACTTGCATGCTTTTAATGATTTCTAGACCATCATCTTTAAGACGACTAATGTTGGGTCTTTTCTCAGAGATAAGGTGAAGGTTTTCTTTGTTTCTAAAGAAGGTTGGACCGTTTCTCTAGAAGTTCATTGTTTTGGTGAAGGGAGAATTTAAGTGGATTTTAGTGTTATGTGAAGAAACGGGCAATCCTAGTATTTATAGATTAATTGGGATGATGGATCTTAGTGTAACAGATCTAGTTAACTATTTTCTAGAAAAGTTATAATTACTTGGGTATACTGAAGGTTGTAATCGTGTTTGATAAGAGAGTGAAGTAGTTACTGGTTTATTGGGAAGTGCTTTACGTTTATTGATTATATTAATGAAGATTTCTTGGGCCGTAAAAACTTATTTTAATAATAGTGACATGACATTTTATGCAATATTTTAATGGTTTATTATATATTAAGATTTTTATTAGTGGATTCAAGACAATATAAATAACGCAAGATAGAAGATAACATAGATTTATATACCATATGTCTAAGAACATAGATGGTACAGGAATGCACTTAAATATCTAGTATCCTAATCTATTTCAGACTGTCAACTAATTTGTTTTCTGAGAACCAGTTACTGTAAAAAATTTCACAAGAATTTTCCACAAAGGCATTATCAGGACCGCATCTAATTTTGCGAATTGTCTGCAAAACTCCTATTTTGAAAAACACTTCAGTTAAGACTCTTCCGTAAGGAATCATAGTTTCAGGTGTAGTTCTTAACACGAGAATGGTGTCCTTAAGATGGTCAAATATAATTTGGGGTAGATTTATACGAGCTCGCTTAAGAAGACACATGATTAAAAGCTTGTCATCATGATACAGAAAGTTTTTGTATGTGCTTCAAGGTTTGATGTTTGTCAGAATGAATTTAAACCAGCCTCTGGCAGTGGGCAGTAGTTTCTCATGATTAGTTTTTTTGAAGGCAGAACCTTTATCAAACAAGTAGTGTAATTTTGCATCAGGAGTGCACCTAATGGATGCATGATTGGGAGTGATACCTTCTAGTGGACATTCAATGGCTTCAGCGATTTTTGAAAGCGTTGAAGGAGAGAGGGATACCATAAATGTCTGAAGAAATGGTCAGACCATCATGGCTGACAGCGGCGTTGATCCAAAAAGTTTTTACGATGTTTGGATAAATGAGACCTCTAAGCATATGAATGTACCCATTCCAATTTTGTGAATGAATGCTCAGGTGAAAATTATGATCAACATCCATTAGCTTAGGTTGTTTTCCATTGATGATTTCAAGAGAGTTGTCGTCGCCAAAGAAGGTTTTTGGAGTCAAGGATTGGTTTGCCATGAAAATGGTGAGGAAGTCTTTTAAGCCAGGAGTTAGAGAAGTGTGAGTTTTAATAAGTTAGAAACTGAGGATAATATATATATATATATATATATATATATATATATATATATATATATATATATATATATATATTGTATTATGTATATATATCTTTTGGATTGTACATGTATGATGTTGTATATGACAGACAAACTTTTTATGATATATATATATATATATATATATATATATATATATATATATATATATATATAAGATTCAGTTACAGATTTTCCGCTTTTATTCTGTATCTGAATTGTGGGTGGTAGGAACTAAGTTCCTTTGTTATGTGCTACCTGAATTGTTGCATATCTATATGAGCAGGTTTATGTGTATTTATTTCAATTGATGTGACCCCTCAGTCTATGCCGTGAATGTTCTAAATATACTCTGATGAAATTTTGAATTTTATTTATCGCTTTATTTATTGGGGGTATAGATTGGGGGTGTTACACTTTGCCCTTTGCATGTCATATTAGGTCAATCATTCGCGCATAACTAACCACTTTATCTAGATTTTGGCTATTTATTTCATTTGTTAAGACAAGTACTATGACAGAAAGTTCCAGGACCATTGTAGGCTATGCGTGTGTATGGTTGTGGAGTTTCTCTATTTTCTTGCAAGGATATGTGTGGATTCATGTGGGAATGTGCCCCCTTCTTATGGTCCCTAAGCCACTACAAAGTCATCCTTCCCTCAAGATTTCTCAGAATCCTCCCCACAGAAGATTTGGCTAGTCGCTGGTTGTGTGGCAAAGTTATACTGCAAGATGGCATCTTTTCCCCTCAAGATTTAAGAGATGTATTGGCTCGATGATGATATGTTCTTAAGTAATGAAGGTTCAATTTGGGAAGGAATTAGGAGTTGGAATCTAAAGTACGAATTCAAGTCCATTGTTGTCAAGTTTACAAGTTCAAGTCTGAAGTTCCTACATCATTCTTGTGTTTCTAGTTCACATATGGTTCAAATTGCTTCAAGGAAATGCAAGTTATCTCAAGACCACTCCATCAATTATCCTTTTGAAGTAATTCAAAACATACAAAGTTTCAAAGTGGTTCAATCCTATGTGTGCCATGAAATAAGAGTCCAATATATGATCGTCCATGTTTTAGATCAAGATATCTCAAGATATGGCTAATTTGTAAAATTTCAAAATTGTTGCTAAGTTGTTAAGGCCATGAGCAATTTGTGACAAAAAGGAGAGATCATTGGTTATATAAGCATAAGCGTTTCTTCAAGGTTGTTTTAAAAGGTTAAGTCATGACCAAGTGACTTCCATTTACGCTTTGAGTTAAGCAGCACGGTTGAATGTTGGTTTGATATGCAAAATTTTATTTCAAACTATGATAACACCACATTGCATTTTCAAAATCTCAATTTTATTTCATTCAAAACCCAAAAGTACAAAAGTTCGCAAGATCACAATTATACAAACATTCGAATTTTGAAATTCATAAGGTACAAGTTAACGGGTTTCAGTTCACCAAAGGCTCACATTCTTATCCATTGAAGACTACAAGGTTATTACACATTCAAGACTAAAGCCTATTTTGGGCTCTAAACAATAGCACATAAAAGAGGAAACAGTTGCACGCGATACATTGAATCAATGGTATTCTTCACTTATGAAGAAGTCGCTTCTATACCACTTCACACTCATAACAGCTCCTGTAAACCTGTTACAACAAAATCATGACACAGTATTTTAGCCTCACGAAAGAATCATTCAAATAGGTGTTGCAATCAGTTAGAATAGCACCAATTCCTAATGGATTTAGGATAAGCAAATGCACGTTTAGAATCTAATATGACAGTAGCATAATTTGTCACTTTTTAAACACACCGTGAGCACAAACGGATTGGACAGGAGTTAGCGTACCATTCATGACAGAACAGCAAGCAACCTCATGCCAACGCAACACCAAGTCTTCATTCCAAGTCATCAACTCCATCCATCCATTTTAGTGCCTCCAAACTTTAGGCCCATGATTGATATACCTTGTGAGTTCAACTACGTCAAAGGCACTCTCAATGGTGAACTGTAGCGTATGCTTGTTACGAATCCCAAGCCTCGTCGACCCGGGACTTTGACAGACTATGCCAGGTTGAAGACTACCTCCATGGTTCCCACCCTTAACCTTCACTAGATCCAGGATTTATTTACGGCCCACTTGCAAAAACAAATGAAATCGTAGGTCGATATAAAGAAAGAAACTAAATTCATCATAAAAAACGCAAGATATAAGCAGTTTCAAAGATCGAAATTTTGGTACAAAGCAAGCTCACCATCATACGGAATATCCTGAACTCGTTGTCGGCCCATACTCTTCACTTCCAACCTCTGTTAAATAGACAGGAGGAAAGGAAGACGTATTATCAAACCACAAGCAAATACAAAGTTAGTCATGAACATTAAGCTTGAAATAAGAATTACGGAGACATGATTTTGATCTCTCAAGGGCAAACATAAACTGTAATACACGTACCTTGCCCGGTTGAACTATTTCTCATTCCATCGTAACGTCACGTTCAACAGCGGATGAACTGTATAAGGAAATCATCAATCAGAGGTAGTTAAGAAAGAGAGAGTGCTCACCAACAGTGTGATCGAGACATTCTTTCAATGGTATAATTCAAGATCGAAGATACAGAGCGACTACCTTTGGTTTTCCTACTCCAAGTCTCAGTGCCTCGCCGACCTCAAGCAACCATCATAAACCAGCGAGCTTCACTTATCACCAAAATACTCAATGGTTTGGAGACTAGCGTCAAGAAAATTGTTGGAACCACGCTTGATATTTGGTGCACCTCACAGTTTCCATAACAAGACGTCGTGCAAAAGAGGAAAACGAGACTCGTTAGTTCCCAAATAAATTGAACACAGTCCAAACATGAGAGAGACATGCTAAAACAAAAATGGGAAGTTATTCATGAAGCTCGACAGTGCTTTAAACATGATCAAACAATTCAGAATAAAACATGTTTTCATTTCATTCCAAAACAACATAATAACCGCTTGAATTGATCAGAAGGGGATCGTGGCAAGATTTTGATTTCCATATCCAAACATAATTAGTCCAAATTGAAGAAAATCTAATCATCAATAATCCTAATACATGTCTCAGACAAATTTAAGACAGAGAATAACAGCCCTAATGCTCTTTCTAAAAAGGCTAGATCACGAACATACTCAAAACAGTACTAATCAAGTTAGTTCCAGACAACATATTTTATTTCTAAAATCGTACAAGACATGCCTCAGAATTTCCAAATCGGTTTTTTTTCCATCATTTCAAAACCAATAATTATGAAATAACATCACAGTGATTAGAGGGTTTTTTTTCCTAAACCAGAAAAGACATTATTTTAAAAGAGGATCTTTTCCAAAAATAGTCATCAGACAAGAATCAAACAGGATAACATTAAAAATCACGTTTTCAAGGCAGTCTTCAAAGTTTTCAAAAATTTCCAAATCAAACACAACATCAGACAATTTAGTTCCTTCTCAAAACAATTTCAAGACAACATCAGTAATTTCCAAAACGAGATTCCTCATAGGCCTATATATATAGAGAAGACATTTTGCGTCAGACAAGTTTAGAGAGAACAAGTAATTACGAAATAACCATACGCAAGCACACAAACTCCAAACAGAACAAACAACAACCCAGAAACAAACTTTTATCCATCCCCATTTTCATTAACCTACATATTATCATCATCGGCCCACAATCAAGAAATTCACACAAGAGAACGAGAAGAAAAGACAAATAAAAAATCACCATACAGTCACAGAGGAAAACTTATCTTGGGTGAAGGTTCGAGGACGGTTGCATTCCTTCGCCGATTTACTTTTTCTTTTTTTTCCTTTCATTCGCAAAGCTCCATGTAATTGTAATTCTCTGAACATAACGGATTAGAGCTGGGATTTTTGGGAGTTAGGGTTTTTGCTTGTTCTATTTCCTTCGATTAGGGTTCATCCTCGTCGCGATTGAGAGAAGACTAGAGGGATTTGGCGAGAGAAGATACGAGAGAGGTGAGATTGAGAGGTGACGACGATGCTGGATTTAGGGTTTTGAAACTCTTCCATTTGAGAGAGAGGGAGAAGACGGGGAGAGAGAGTAAACGAGAGAGAGAATTGGTGAGAGACATTTTGTTGTTTTCTTTCTTGCCTGATAATCCCGTACGCACGCACATATGAGTCACCACGGTGCACTCTCACTGTTTAGTACTCAGATCATGACTTTTTGTATCGTGTGGTCATGATCTGAGGTTCCATGATGGACCATCTTCCCCTTGCAAGCGCTATATCCCTCCATTTTTTTATAACCTAATTTCTTTTTGTTTTAAATTAAATAATCTTTTCTCAATAAATAACCATATTTTCTTTAGAGTTTTATAAAATAACATTAATTTTGTTTCTAAAAATATAAAATATAACCTTCTTTTATATAGTAAAATATAACTTCGTTTTATATTTAAAATATCACTTCTTTCATACAAAAATATATTATTTTTTATAATAAAATATAACTTTTCTTAAAATAATAAGATATAATTTAATAAGCTTTTTTTTTAAATAATGAAAATAAACCCCTTTTAAAATAAATATATTTTCTCTTTTTTTATAATAATAAATATAACCTCTTCTCCTTAACTAGGATAGAAACCCTCCTCAGTGAACCTTTCAAAGCTTCTCCTAATTCCTCCTCTTGGTAATTTGTGTTTGCATAGGTAATTTTATGTGATGTGTGCACTCTACTTATTTGCCTTGAGTGTGCTCTAAACCTTTTTCAAAAGAAGTAAATCCTCGATCCAACGTCGAGCCACTTTTCCACCCATGTAAGTCGATTGCTTTTAAGCATCGCTGTCAACCTTTTGGTCACTATACACGAGGCTAGCCCACTTTGCTAGAGCACACGTTTAAAACTCAATTCATTATTTCGATTAATCAATGATGTTTATTATACCTTCAGCCTTTATACTCTATGCTTTATGATTTATGCTTTATTCTTATATTTATATTGCTTGCATTATATCCAAGGGAAAACCCCATGCATGATAATCACTTGTCGTGCATGGTGCATTTCATATGCATCTCATACCTCCCTATAGGTTTTTATACCCTTTAAGATAAGCTTCTTTAGACAACTTTAGGATAGATTTTCCTAAGTTAGTCCCCCTTAAATCTGATTAGACAATCAATAATCTTAGATCACCTGATTCTCCACAAGAGAATTAGATGTGAATCATCTCAAAGAAGAGACACGCAATCTCATACCCCACAATACAAATAAGATGTGGATTCCTTTTCCACTTAGGAGAGGTATGAGGCATACTCGTCGATTATATATCCGAGTTGGGGCCCTTCTCCTAAGATGAAGCAAATGACCATTCTCAAAAACTGTGGTGGTCTAAAACACTCTTCTTAAGACGACGACTCATCTTTTCTCCTAGACCATTTCCAAACAAACTTTAGTATCCCTCAGAGAGGAACTACAAGTGCTCTGATTCTACTCCCGACAGGATATGTAGGCACAAGATGCAATATCTTGTCGAGCAGACTTAGGAATAGAACTTTAGGTCTTCCTACCCCTTTAACCCTTAGCAACAGATAACAATTAGTAGATAACATAAGTAGTAAAACAAGAGGTTTCTGTAGAGTACTACAGATATCTAGGATGCTAACACCTTCCCTAGGTATAACCAACCCACGAACCTTAGACTCTTAGCTTTGCATTTGCATTGCATACTGTGGGACATTCAATCTTTCTCCCTTCCCTTGGATAAATCAAAGACCGGTGGTGAAATAAATGATTACGATTCAAGTTAATCAATAACTTGATATCCAATTCTCACCGCGATAGAAATGGCGACTTCACTGGGGAATTCTTAAGAGGGTTCCCCCTAACTTGTTTATTTATGTTATTTGTTGTATACTTGTATATTTGTATCTGTTGTTATCTCTGCTTGCTTGGGATTTTTCTGTATGCTGGGTTGTCACTTTGTGTGGTGAAATAAGTCCTACACCCGGACTTGAGTACAAATTATGATAGGACGGTGATACATTCAAGGAGACTTTAAGGGAGTCGATTCCCGAAGAAGTTGAATTGAGACATCACCACTCAGTTGAGGCCCTCTTGAACTTAATATTTTTTAACGAGTTTATTCGTGAAGACGATATTATTTTTGACCTAGGAGCCCGTGAGACTGAGAACCGTAGTTACCTTTAACCCCACTTGGCCTCTTAGGATGTAGTGCGGTGACTATGAGGGAGTCGATTCCCAAAATAGTTGATACGCGATACTACACTCAGACGAGATTCTCTTGAGAATATTATTGACCACCAAGTTATTTGGGAAATCGATAATATCCGAAAGATGGGTTGTTGACTCTGGGAACTTTTTAGAACCTCGTCTTGCAGATCATAAACCTTAGTACTTACCTTCTTGGGATGGGTAGACCTTGGCTCCACGCTCATGACCTTTCAAACCTATGACTCTTTTTTGCTTGTTTATATATGTGTTGTGTGTTTGCATGCATGCATTCTTAAGCATCATTTCATAAAGTTTCATGAAACTTAGCTTTGTTTGTAAACATCATAGGGATATCATGGACTCCGGAAGAAAGAAAATGTTAAAGTACACTTACAAGAGCCATAATCTGGACGATCTAAGGAGACTGGAGACCTTGTTGACAGATAAAGAAGGGTTCAAGACCAGATATTGGAAGCTGTTATTTCTGTTGAATGTGAAGATTGATAAGGGACTTCTATCTACTCTACTGCAGTTTTATGACCCAGTCTACCACTGTTTCACCTTTCCTGATTACCAGTTGGTACCTACCCTTGAAGAATATTCTCAACTGATTGGGTTACCTATTCAAGACAAGTATCCATTTCCCATCTTCGAGAAAGATTCTGAAGAAAAAGACATTGCTAAGGCTACTCACATACCTTTGGTGGATATTCGAGCTAATATGACCTCAAAAGGAAGAGTTTTTGGACTAACTGCAAAGTTTTTGGTTGAGAAAACTCAGTATTATACTAATCACTTAAGTATGGACGCATTTGAAGCTACTTTCGCTCTGCTTATCTATGGCATTTTCTTATTTCCAAGCTATAAAGATTTTGGGGACCTCAATGCCATCAAAATCTTTCTGAAGAAGAAATCAAGACTCAAGAGAAGACCGTTGGAAGAGTCTCCTTAGATCTTTCTTTATTAGCTTTATTTAGCTTTTCCTTTATGACTCTTGAAAAGTGTACACGCATTGTAATCAATTTTTATTTATGAATTTGTCTTTTGGTATTTCGGATATTGATGGTTGTAACCGACTTTTTATGATTAATAAAATGCGGATTTTTATATTCCTTTATGATTATAAATAGTCGAGTTCCATGAATCTTGTTGCATCGCATTTTCATTTGCATTCCTTTGCATTCCAGGTTCTCTTTCGTGTTTCTTCGAAGCCAAGTCATCACAAGTGCTATACTCATGCCGGAAGATGGGAGTGAACGCTATGAGAAACTCAGAGAAAATGTGGAAACTATTAAGGAGGCCTCTGCAATGAAAGAATTAATCAAACTAAGATACAAAACTCCTGAAGGCTTCGTTGAGTAGGGAAGCAAGTCACTCAAAGATTCAGATAATCTGGGGCAGTTAGGTCGAGACTCGACGAATCTCTCAAGGACCAGTTAATCAGAAGAAATCAGGTTGAGATTTGACAAATCTCTAAAGGTCAATTAGTCTGGAGCAACTTCTTCACAAGTGTAGCCAACTAGAGGTTTGATTGGGCAAAGGAAACTCAGCTTAGGGCATCCAATCTGGAGAATTTGTTGATCAACCATTCCAGGAGTTGTTGAATCAGGGGCAGAACTCTTCAAAGTTCAGAATTTGCTTCCCAAGTCTTTACAATGCTAGAATTCCAAAGACCAACCAACAAAGGCAAGCTTGTTCCACAGCTATTACTCCACAGTCTGAAGAACAAGTTTGAAGACTCAGAACACCGTCAATCTTGGGCAGTTACGTCGAGATTTGACAAATCTCTCCAAGAGTTTGAAGACATTGGAACATTCTGGATGCCAGGTTTTCTGTAAAATCCTCTTGAGATGACTTATTCTCATAAACCATGTAATCTGGGGTATTTGAGAATTGAAGATTATCTTATCCGTTCACAACAACTGTTGTTCAAAATGGCGACTACCACGCAATTCATCAATGCAGAACTACATTGTTCTCACCCATACCCCAAAGAGCTTTTGTCTTAAAGTGGTGTGATGATTCCCCAGTAAGTCTCTACTTCAGGTAGTCACAACCATTCCCCGGTGAATCTCTACTTCGAGCAGTTATGGCACGTTTGATGCAAGATTTCCCCCAGTTGGCAGCCTAAGAATCCCCAGTGAATTTCTTTGGTTTCAATCTTCCCCAGCGAAGTGAATGTTTATTTCATTACTCAGTGGATTTTTTCTCGCCACCTCAATCTTCTCCATTAAAGACGGATGTTTATTTCATCACCATGAAGTTTCAACTCTGACATCTTCAGCTGTAGCTTTGATCCAAGCTTCCCCATATAGTGGATATTTATTTTATCCCCGTGAGGCCTCAGCTTCGGAAGTTACAAACTTTCATTCAGACTACTTCAGTTCGCGGAGGATATTTATTTTATCCCCACGAAGTCTCTAATCATGAGTTTGATTTTGTTCCCAGTGGATCTTTCTCTTCCTCAACAGAATCACCGGATTCATCTTGACAATCCCAAAAGAAGCCATGATGTTCATCCCCAAGTGGAGTATTCGCCTTCCCCCAGAGAAATTTTGAAACTTTGAAGCAGGATTGTGATTCCATATATAGCTCTTCATTCATCCCTAGTGATGCTTCTATCTTGCGAAGATCGTTCGAGTATCTGTGTCGATATGTTTATTTCATCTCCAGTTTGCTTCTCCTTGTCTTGTCAGCATAAGCATAGCATGACATACATTATTCATATAGATACATGGCATCTGCGCATCTTGCATTTTATTTGTTTGTTTGTTCTTTCACTTTGGTCGCAGTTATCCCCAAGTGACTGGGTTTGTCTGCTCCCTTTAAGTAGAGTTGTCAGCCCTAAGTAGAAGAAGCACATCCTTTTTAATTCCCCACTGAGTTCGATCCTCATGGAAGATTATTGTTTTAGTTTTCTTTTCCATTTCTGGATAAAGGTAAACCCCAGTTGAGTTCATTCCTCACTGGATAGAGTCTTGTTTAACCATTTCTTTCCAGTTATTTCCTGGATTGAACTTTGGTCCCTGACAATCACAATTTTGAATCTCTCAAGGCTTTTGATTCTAGATCGAGCGTGCATTTATTTTGCACTTTGTCTCCCCGGGATGAATCTATTTGAAGATCTCTATGGAAGACAGAAATTATTTCCCCAACAGTATTATTACAACATTTTCGTGGAATTCATACCTGACGACAAGTGGCAGCCTCTTTATTTGAGTAACTTGTTTTGTTCTCAGGTTTTCTATTCGGATGACAAATGACAGTCTCTCCTCAAAATAGTTTGTCTATCCACAACAGATAATCTTGTCTTTGCTGACTACCCAGTAAATCGGTAGCAGTTAATATTTTCTTTGTGGACTACCCAGTAAATCGGTAGCATTTAATATTTTCTTTGTGGACTACCTAGTAAATCGGTAGCAGTTAATATTTTCTTTGTGGACTACCCAGTAAATCGGTAGCAGATAATCTTTTCTTTGTTGACTACCCAGTAAATCGGTAGCAGATGATCTTTTCTTTGTGGACTACCCAGTAAATCGGTAGCAGTTAATATTTTCTTTGTGGACTACCCAGTAAATCGGTAGCAGGTAATGTTTTCTTTGAGGACTACCCAGTAAATTGGTAGCATGTAATATTTCCTTGTAGACTACCCAGTAAACCGGTAGCAGATGATCTTTCTTTGTCAACTACCCAGTAAACTGGTAGCAGATGATCTTTCTTTGTGAACTACCCAGTAAACCGGTAGTAGATAATCTATCCCCAATGAAGTTATCAGCATATATTTTTCTCCATCAAATGGCATCTCTCCAGAAATCTGTCAGAGAGGTTCATTGAAGACTTTACAAGTATTCTCTTTATTTGAGAATCCCTATTACAAGAATTTTACTAGCTTCAACGCAGTTTTCAGCTACAACAATATTACTTCTCAGTGGTATTCTCTCCAGTGAATCCACTAATCAAATTTACTTCCATCAAATGGTATCTCTCCGAGAAGTTGATGAAGATTCTTACAGTTGACCTTTCTCTTTATTTGAGAAGACATGTTTTACAGATCAGCCAGCCTGCATTTCTTTTGAAAGATCCCCGGTGATTGTTTCCAAATCTCCAATCACTACAAGAAAATAAGAGTTTTACGACACATAAATCGCGACGGTTGCTCCCTAACTGCCCTTATCCTCCACTCGCGACGGTTCCCACGGCGCTTTTGGGCCACTGCCCTCTTTTTTATAAAAAAAATTAAAAAAGTCACGATGGATGATTCCCAACCTGCCGTAAGCCCTCTTCTACGGCATCTAGGAACCCACAGCCACCCTAAGTCCTTCAATTGATCTGCACGCATATCAAAGGACGCGACAGAGAGTTCACCCGCCGCCCCCAAATTCATCTTCGCGCTAACAGTTTTCACTTTTTAGGTTCTTCTTTCTCTTCTTTTTCAGAAATGCGCTCTAAGTTCCTGAAAAGGGAAAGGCACATCCCTTTCATCCGCTCACGCCGCCGACAAATAAGTCGCTCACGTCGCCTTCAAAATAACCCTAATTTCTTAATAGGTTTGTCTTCTAAAAACCTAAATCCCTTCTGCAAATATGTGGGTTTTCATATTCATAGGCATTTTCATTTCGTCTTTCATCCAAGTGGTTTAAGGTCTTTAACTCTAAAACGACCTGTAATGTCCACTAGAGGTTGGTCCAATCAAAGCTCTTCTCTCACAAGCCATTAAATCCTCGCAACAGACCCGAAGAAAATCGGCGAGAAAGATGATGATTACCGTGACACGAAGAATCGCAGGAAGAGAAAGTCCAAAGGAAAACTCACTCCTACAAATAAAGGTTCCAAGGTCGTAGTTTTATTTCTATAATTTACATTTCAATTGAAAATTCCATTGGAGTGATATGCCACTTAGAAGGTAAGACTCGGAATTTTTTCAGTGTTTCATTTGAATCTAATTTTTCTTTGCATTCTCATACAGAATGCTACACCAAAGAAAAGTGCATAAGCTAATGGAATTTCGGGCTCAACTTTGCGGAATGTTTTGTCTGATTTCGATAAAGTTGATAAACCTAAGTCTGATTTGCGGTTAGAGGCAAAGTTATTAGCTAAGGTTAGTGTGTATCAAATTTGTATTGTTAGTGTTTGTTAAATACACAACTACCTTTAGGACTAGGGTTCTCAATGAATTTTATTGTTTGGATTGTGTAGATTGGAGAAATATGTTAAACATATGTTTGCTGTAATTGTAGTTTGATGAAGACTTAAGCCTGAGACTTTAATTAATGTAGCTTTAGTTTGATACTTCCCTTCCTTCTTAGCCGCGACATCAAGAGTAATAAAGAGTATGATTCGTGAGTGTCAATGGCACGTCGTCAAGAGTGTACTGGCAGTGTACCAGAATTTTATTCCCGACGAATCAACAAAGGTCAGTCTTCTTAGTAAAATTTGCATATTTGGTAGTTTGACTCCTAGAAAGTCTTTCATTAGAAATACCAGAGACGAGTTAACTAGTTAATTTAGAGTAAAGTAGATATTTGGCTTTGAGTATGCTTTGAAAATTGTAATCCAACTCTTTATATCAACTATGTATTTAGAGTTATTAGAATCATTACATAATTGATAAGAAATACAATACTTAGACATGGAGTCCTTTATAATCTAAATTATAAAAAATTCCATCTAAGAGGATCTACATTCCATAGTATGCACGACAACCGAGATTTAATTTTGTTGATGCAGATAGTATCTTCTTAAGTAATAAATTATGTGTAGCTTATTCTAATCTTACAAAGAAACATGTTCACTCCAATTCTTCAGTTTCAAATTTGATCTAAAACAGGTTCGTTCAAATTCTTCCTCTCGCTAGCTCTCTATCGTTGTTTCGATTAAGTCTCTTAGTGAGTCACTGCCCTGGTGGGTTACTTATATGGTAAAACAGGTTTGTTCATTTGAATTCATGTATTTTTCAATTTTGAAGCCACTGATATTGTATACTATTCTGAATTCATGTCTTTTGCAATCTATCAATGTTTATTAATTTCTTTTCATTATCATATACATTATTGAGAATTTAATTTGGTATTTTGAAACAAATTAACTCTGAAAGTTAAACTTTGGCTTTATGTTACAACAATAAACAATTTGAAGATTGGAGTACTACTCATTCTGCGTATTAGTAAACAATTTGAAGATTTCTTGTTCAAGATAGGTACATAAGATATGCATTGTGTACATAATATACTCATTTATATTGATGGGATTCTTCCTCTCTGGTAGCAAAGCCTATATACACAATGCATATCTTAGTACCTATCTTGAACAAGAAATCTTCAAATTGTTTGGATGACATGCACACAGATAATTATAGTAATCTTGTACCTTTTATTTGCATATGCCATCAAAGGAACACTTTATTCAGCAGTTGGATTTCTCGACATCTGCTACGGCGTACAATTTTCAATACTAATTCCAACAGTTTCAGAGCTTATTTTTCAACTTCATGTTATTAGGTAATCCACTTGGTGCATTACTTTTCTCAACGCTTCTAGCGGGCCGTATATACGACGGTGAGTTGGCAAAGCAACAAGCACTTGGTCTCATTGCTTTAATTGTTTCATGTATTGGTTCAGATTGTTTTAAGTTTACCTTTCTTGTACTTGTAGCTATGTGTGTTGTGGGTGCAATATCCACCTTTTTTCTAGGATACAGTGGCCTAATGATCCTAAAATTGTAAGTGCCTTGTATTTTCATTCAAGTTATCATTGCATCTTCTGCTTACTGTAAAGGACTCTGCTGCTAATGTCTCAAAAAATCTAGAACCTAGGAGAAGACTAGAGTTTTTCACAAATTCATTATTTATGGATATGCCATTAGCAAAACCTGTTAGTGAAACATTGCCATTCAGGTATATATGAGTGCTTATGCAATACTTTATTGTGTTAGTTCTCTCTATCTTTCTCAACATTAACATTTGATTCTTGTGTTTTGTTTGTTATAGTGTTTTCACTCCATACTATAGTGAAACTGTGCTTTACAGTACATCTGAATTACAAAAGGAGAATGAAGATGGAATGTCTATTCTATTCTATCTTCAAAAGATATTTCCAGGTAATGTTTCTATTCTCTTTGATTTCCCTTTGTGAAGAATAAAAGTGTTAATGTTTAAAGTTCTTAGAGTTTTCAGTACTCAATGTATCTGAGTATATTAATGAATCATGATGTAAAATTGAAAGCATACCTGACTTTTTCTGAAAGAGAACTAATGCAATATTATGTTTCTTAAATATTGACTGACTGAACTTTGCTAGCTTAGGATTGAAATTAACTGTTTTATATTGCAGATGAATGGGACAACTTTCTTGAAAGAATCGGTCGAGTTTCATCTACTGAGGATGCAGAACTTCAAGAAAGTTCTAGTGACACTTTGGAACTTTGTTTTTGGGCATCTTATCGAGGGCAAACTCTAGCAAGAACAGGTTATAAATTCTTGGCAAATCCTATTTGTCTGAGTCTATATTTCCATTTGACATGAGTTGATGAGTAAATAGTGTATTTCCCAAAATTTTGGTCTCTTCCCTGAACACTGCGCTGATGTTTCTTCAATCCCTTCCTCTTTGAAATTTCAGTACGTGGCATGATGTATTTCAGGAGAGCTTTGGTGCTGCAGGGCTATCTAGAGAGCAGATCACTGGGAGGTAGTTAAATAAAAACATTTCGTGTTGCACTGTCATTATATGTTTTTTATTGTTCTAATTAAGCTTGACATGTATATTTGTTGACACCTGCTGTATCTATTGTGGACAATTATTCTCAAAACAATTTCATTACAAGTCAAGGTTTTGAATCAGAAAAAACGTGACGTGGTAGTACGAAGTATGATGCTGCGTATTTTTGTGAATTTGTTTTGCTCGTCGTACAGGTTGTGTCATTTTTCCATAATCCTATTGTGGGGTCAATTTATGAATGGTTTTGGAAATATCTTTCAAATTGTTACGTGATCATTTTTTTGTCGTTTACAGGTTTTCATAGGCTTTGTACCAGCTGGATTTTGTGATGCGTAATGGTTCGTAGTGCTAAAGGTTTGGCAGGATGGTGTGGCAAGGAATGTGTACGTGACGGTTATGGCTTGTGGCTTGCTGCAATAACTTTTATCTGAGATTCATCTATGGGTTAAGACACCTGATTATGAATGAGTTAGTTTTTGTTTACTTGTTCTGAGCTTTCAATTTTGATGTTTTTGTGTTTACTCGGTTATTCATATTTGAATGTTTGATCAGGTGGAACCAATTATGGCTATTGAGAATATTAAGGTATATTTTACTCATGACTATAACAGCCAGGTAATAAACATGACACAGGTATATATTGTTTCCGTTAACTTTTCATTTTCAAATGTAAGGTGCTCAAGAGTTATTAATTTGTTTATGTTTATTTGTTTAGTTTAAGGATCCATCTAAGTACAAGGACAAAGTGGTTGCCACTGGCTTGCCTGCTTCCCCTGGAGCTGCGGTTGGGCAGGTTGTGTTCAATACTGATGATGCCGAAGAATGGCATGTACAAGGGAAGAGTGTCATCTTGGTATTGTTTTTTACTATCTCTTTCTTTCCATTCACTATATAGTTATAATATCAAATATGAGCAAAATAACCCTGCATTGAATGAAAATGTGAGGATCTAATAATATATGTGACACTTGCATTATTGAAGGTAAGGACAGAGACAAGTCTAGAAGATGTCGGAGGCATGCATTCAGCTGTTGACATCTTGACAGCAAGAGGAGGTATGACATCTCATGCTGTTGTTGTAGCTCGTGGATGGGGAAAGTGTTGTGTGTCTGGTTGCACCTCTATTAAAGTAAATGATGAGGAAGAGGTAACTTCAGAGACTATACATTGTTGACGTATTAGTAAAAGAAATTTTTTATTCTTAATGTTCAAAGTAATTCAATTTAATCTTCATTTACTTTTCAATATAGGTGGTTGTAATTGGAGGTAACAAAATATCAGAAGGTGAATGGATCCACCGGTGAGGTGATACTAGGAAAGCAGCCACTTTCTCCTCCGGCTCTAAGTGATGATTGAGAAACTTTCATGTCTTGGGCTGATGAAATAAGGAACCTGAAGGTGCTATTGCTTATTCTTTATTAGCTCCATAGGTCTTGAGTTGAATCAAATCATATAATTCTTGTTATGTGATTTCATTCGTATCATTGTTGCTTATCAGGTTTTCGCAAATGCTGACTCGCCTGAAGATGCAATAGCAGCTAGAAGAAACGGAGCACAAGGGATTGGACTTTGTAGGACAGAACACATGGTAGAAATAATATTCAACTCCTCATGGCACTTGAAATCATAATTTTTTAATCAATTGTACATGATAGTAGTTAGTACAGATTATTATTTTGTGCACGTTTTTGTGTGTTTTAGTTTTTTGCTTTTGATGAGAGGATAAAGGCTGTGAGAAAGATGATCATGGCCATTACTCAAGAACAAAGGAAAGCTGCACTTGACTTGTTGTTGCCTTATCAAAGATCAGATTTTGAAGGAATTTTCCGTGCAATGGACGGTTTCCCTGTAACAATATTATAAGTAAATGTACTTATGCTAATTATAATGTTTCATTATTTTAACAATCTTTTCTTTTACTTGCTTGTGTTTTTGGACTACAAATTTTAGTTAGTTGCTTGATTTAAAGGGAGAACAAATTTACCACCTTATTGCTTGTTTTAGTTAATTATAATGTTCATTTGATTTTTTTTAATTTTAAAAATATATTAGCTGCGGAATTACCTGCGGATTTTAAATTTCCTGCGGATTTACCTTTGGATATACCTATGGTTTTCTTTTTTGGATAATAAAAACAATTATTTATGGCGGTTTTAACCGCCGCAATTTTCAATTTACGACAGTTCCTTACCTGTCGCAACATAGAACGGCGGTTGGAGTGGCAGTTTTAGGAACTGTCGCGATATAGCCTGGCGACACACGTTTTCGCGACAGAAACAAAACCGCCGCGACTAGTAAATTGTGGCAGTTCAAACCGCCGTAATCTGCCAATATTAACCGTCGCAACTTGACAATATTCTTGTAGTGAATAAGTTATGGATCTCCATTGAAGCCATATATCTCCAGTGAAATTCCATCCCAAATGAAGATGTTTTCCCATAACTATTCACCTTTCCCGGAGGTATTCAAGACTTTGCTCGAGGCAGACAACCTCGTAGTTTCTATTTCAAGACTTTGCTCGAGGCAGACAAACTCGTAGTTTCTATTTCAAGACCTTGCTCAAGGCAAACAACCTCAAAGGAGTGGTTTATTTTTACCCTTTTCAAGTGGAATACTTGATTAAAGAAGAAACTAAGACCAGTCAGTGGCTTATGACCCGATACGAGGGGAGGTTTATTTTTACCCTTTTCAAGTGGAATACTTGATTAAAGAAGAAACTGAGACCAGTCCGTGGCTTAGGACCCGAGACGAGGGGAGGTTTATTATCTTTTAAACAGATTACTTGAAGGTATTTCTCTTCATTTCCAGGTAAGTCTCGGCAGACGATTTCCAGAAGACCTCGGTAGTAGGTATTTCCTGGTAAGTCTCTGCAGAAGATTTCCAAAAGACCTCGGTAGTAGGTATTTTCCTAGTAAGTCTCGGCAGACGATTTTCAGAAGACCTCGGCAGTAGGTATTTCATTTGTAAATTCTCTGGTTATTCTCGGAAGTAGATCTTTAGCAGATTTCAATGGAAGATGTTTCTCCATTTCCAGGATCTCAGTAGTAGATTCTCTGGTTAATTCTAAACTTTGACAGACAGTCATTTCTTTTCTTAGCAGATTCCCCAGTATTTTGGACAGTGGACGCATTTTTCAATAGACCTTGGCAAAAGCTATTCTCAAGTGAGGTTCTAAGTCTCAACAGTGGACTCCTCCAATTGACATCCCTTGAAATTCTCACAGTTGACCGTGATAGTAGATTCTCCAAGTAGATTTGGATAAGAAGATTTCGTCACAAATTCATCACCCAGTGTTTAAGATGCCTTGTGATTGTCAGTATAGTCTATTTCCCTAGTGGAGTTAGATCTTTCCCCGTGGAGACTTATTTTGCTGAGTTGTCCCTCGTCGGGTCTTCCTTTTCTTTAGCTGTTTTCCGTGTTTCAACGCAGTTGTCCCCTGTGATATTATTCCTCACAGGATCTCTGTGTTGCATATCATATCATTTCATACCATAGCATGTGCATTCGGTGGCATCTTAGGGCCAAAAATTGTGCATGTTGTATTTAAGTCCCTCCTATTTTGTCGAGTCGAAGATTTCAATCTCCATATCTCCGGATAGAAGAAACTTAAATATGGGCATCTGTCACACCCTAATTTTTTACCCTAAGATCCCCTCTTTTCCCTTTGCATATCATATTAGGTCAATCATTCGCACATAACTAACCACTTTATCTAGATTTTGGATGTTCGTTTCATTTGTTAAGATAGGTACTACCGCAGAAAGTTCCAGGACCATTGGAGGCTGTGTGTGTATGGTTGTGGAATTTCTTTATTTTCTTGCAAGGATATGTGTGGATTCCTGTGGGAATGTGCCCCTTTCTTATGGTCCCTAAGCCACTACAAAGTCATCCTTCCCTGAAGATTTCTCAGAATCCTCCCCACAGAAGATTTGGTTGGTCGCTGGTTGTGTGGAAAAGTTATACTGCAAGATGGCATCTTTTCCCCCTCTGTCAGCTCCTCAAGATTTAAGAGATGTGTTGGCTCGATGATGATATCTTCTTAAGTAATGAAGGTTCAATTTGGGAAGGAATTAGGAGTTAGAATCCAAAGTACGAATTCAATTCCATTATTGTCAAGTTTACAAGTTCAAGTCTGAAGTTCCTACATCATTCTTGTGTTTCTAGTTCACATATGGTTCAAATTGCTTCAAGGAAATGCAAGTTATCTCAAGACCACTCCATCAATTATCCTTTTGAAGTAATTCAAAACATACAAGGTTTCAAAGTGGTTCAATCCTATGTGTGCCATGAAATAAGAGTCCAATATATGATCGTTCGTGTTTTAGATCAAGATATCTCAAGATATGGCTAATTTACAAAATTTCAAAATTGTTGCTAAGTTGTTAAGGCCATGAGCAATTTGTGACAAAGAGGAGAGATCATTGGTTATATAAGCATAAGCGTTTCTTCAAGGTTGTTTTAAAAGGTTAAGTCATGACCAAGTGACTTCCATTTACGCTTTGAGTTAAGCAGCATGGCTGAATGTTGGTTTGATATGCAAAATTTTATTTCAAACTATGATAACACCACATTGCATTTTCAAAATCTCAATTTTATTTCATTCAAAACCCAAAAGTAAAAAAGTTCGCAAAATCACAATTATACAAACGTTCGAGTTTTGAAATTCATAAGGTACAAGTTAATGGGTTTCAGTTCACCAAAGGCTCACATTCTTATCCATTGAAGACTACAAGGTTATTACACATTCAAGACTAATGCCTATTTTGGGCTCTAAACAATAGCACATAAAAGAGGAAACAGCTACACGCGATACATTGAACCAATGGTATTCTTCACTTGTGAAGAAGTCGCTTCTATACCACTTCAAACTCATAACAGCTCCTGTAAACCTGTTACAACAAAATCATGACACGATATTTTAGCCTCACAAAAGAATCATTCAAATAGGTCTTGCAATCAGTTAGAATAACACTAATTCCTAATGGATTTAGGATAAGCAGATGCACGTTTAGCATCTAATATGACAGTAGCAGAGTTTGTCACTTTCTAAACACATCGCGAGCATAAACGGATTGGACAGAAGTTAGCATACCATTCGTGACAGAACACCAAGCAACCTCATGCCAACACAACACCAAGTCTTCATTCCAAGTCATCAACTCCATCCATCCATTTTAGTGCCTCCAAAATTTAGGCCCATGATTGATATACCTTGTGAGTTCAACTATGTCAAGGGCACTCTTAATGGTGAATTATAGCGTACACTCGCCTGGTATGAATCCCAAGCCTCATCGACCTAGGACTTTGACAGACTACGCCAGGTTAAAGACTACCTCCATGGTTCCCACCCTTAACCTTCACTAGATCCAGGATTTCTTTACGGCCCACCTGCAAAAACAAGTGAAATCGCAGGTCAATATAAAGAAAGAAACTAAATTCATCATAAAAAACGCAAGATATAAGCAGTTTCAAATTTCAAAAAGTTGGTACAAAGCAAGCTCACCATCATACAGAATATCCTGAACTCGTTGCCGACCCACACTCTTCACTTACAACCTCTGTTAAATATACAGGAGGAAAGGAAGACGTATTATCAAACCACAAGCAAATACAAAGTTAGTCATGAACATTAAGCTTGAAATAAGAATTGCAGAGACATGTTTTTTATCTCTCAAGGGCAAACATAAACTGTAATACACGTACCTTGCCCGGTTGAACTATTTCTCATTCCATCGTAACGTCACGTTCAACAGCGGATGAACTGTATAAGGAAATCATCAATCAGAGGTAGTTAAGAAAGAGAGAGTGCTCACCAACAATGTGATCAAGACATTCTTTCAATGGTATAATTCAAGATCGAAGATACAGAGCGACTACCTTTGGTTTTCCTACTCCAAGTCTCAGTGCCTCGCCGACCTCAAGCAACCATCGTAAGCCAGCGAGCTTCACTTATCACCAAAATACTCAACGGTTTGGAGCCTAATGTCAAGAACATTGTTGGAACCACGCTTGATATTTGGTGCACCTCATAGTTTTCATAACAAGACGTCGTGCAAAAGAGGAAAACGAGACTCGTTAGTTCCCAAATAAATTGAACACAGTCCAAACATAAGAGAGAGACATGCTAAAACGAAAATGGGAAGTTATTCATGAAGCTCGACAGTGCTTTAAACATGATCAAACAATTCAGAATAAAACATGTTTTCATTTCATTCCAAAACAACATAATAACCGTTTGAATTGAACAGAAGGGGATCGTGGCAAGATTTTGATTTCCATATCCAAACATAATCAGTCCAAATTGAAGAAAATCTAATCATCAATATTCCTAAGACATGTCTCAGACAAATTCAAGACAGAGAATAACAGCCCTAATGCTCTTTCCAAAAAGGCTAGATCACGAACATAATCAAAACAATACTAATCAAGTTAGTTCCAGACAACATATTTTCTTTCTAAAATCGTACAAGACAGGCCTCAGAATTTCCAAATCGGTTTTTTTCCATCATTTCAAAACCAATAATTATGAAATAACATCATAGTGATTAGAGGGTTTTTTTTCCTAAACCAGAAAGGACATTATTTCAAAAGAGGATCTTTTCCAAAAACAGGTATCAGACAAGAATCAAACAGGGCAACATTAGAAATCAAGTTTTCAAGGCAGTCTTCAAAGTTTTCAAAAATTTCCAAATCAGACACAATATCAGACAATTTAATTCCTTCCCAAAACAATTTCAAGACAAGATCAGTAATTTCCAAAACGAGATTCCTCATAGGCCTATATATATATATATATATAAGACATTTTGCGTCAGAAAAGTTTAGAGAAAACAAGTCATTACAAACAACAACCCAGAAACAAACTTTAATCCATCCCCCATTTTCATTAACCTACATATTATCATCATCGGCCCACAATTAAGAAATTCACACCAAAGAACGAGAAGAAAAGAAAAGTAAAAAATACCATACAGTCATAGAGGAAAACTTATCTTGGGTGAAGGTTCGAGGACGGTTGCATTTCTTCGCCGATTTACTTTTTCTTTTGTTTTTCCTTTCATTCGCAAAACTCCATGTAATTGTAATTCTCTGAACATAATGGATTGGGGCTGGGATCTTTGGGGGTTAGGGTTTTTGCTTGTTCTATTTCCTTCGATTAGGGTTCATCCTCGTCGCGATTGAGAGAAGACTAGAGGGATTTGGCGAGAGAAGATACGAGAGAGGTGGCGGCGAGGCTGGATTTAGGGTTTTGAAACCCTTCCATTTAAGAGAGAGGGAGAAGACGGAGAGAGAGAGTAAACGGGAGAGAGAATTGGTGAGAGGCGTTTTGTTGTTTTCTTTCTTGCCTGATAATCCCGTACGCACGCACATATGAGTCACCACGGTGCACTCTCACTGTTTAGTGCTTGGATCATGACTTTTGGCATCGTGTGGTCATGATCTGAGGGTCCGTGATGGACCCTCTTCCCCTTGCAAGCGCTATATCCCTCCGGTTTTTTATAACCTAATTTCTTTTTGTTTTAAATTAAATAATCTTTTCTCAATAAATAACCATATTTTCTTTAGAGTTTTATAAAATAACATTAATTTTGTTTCTAAAAATATAAATATAACCTTCTTTTATATAGTAAAATATAACTTCCTTTTATATTTAAATTATCACTTCTTTCATACTAAAATATCATTTTTTTAAAATAAAATATAACTTTTCTTAAAATAATAAGATATAATTTAATAAGCTTTTTTTTTAAATAATAAAAATAAACCCTTTTTAAAATAAATATATTTTCTCTTTTTTTATAATAATAAATATAACTACTTCTCCTTAACTAGGATAGAAACCCTTCTCAGTGAACCTTTCAAAGCTTCTCCTAATTTCTCCTCTTGGTAATTTGTGTTTGCATAGGTAATTTTATGTGATGTGTGCACTCTACTTGTTTGCCTTGATTGTGCTCTAAACCTTTTTCAAAAGAAGTAAATCCTCGATCCAACGTCGAGCCACTTTTCCACCTATGTAAGTCGATTGCTTTTAAGCATCGCTATCAACCTTTTGGTCACTATACACGAGGCTAGCCCACTTTGCTAGAGCACGTGTTTAAAACTCAATTCGTTGTTTCGATTAATCAATGACGTTTATTATACCTTCAGCCTTATTACTCTACGCTTTATGCTTTATGCTTTATTCTTATATTTATATTGCTTGCATTATATCCAAGGGAAAACCCCATGCATGATAATCACTTGTCGTGCATAGTGCATTTCATATGCATCTCATACCTCCCTATAGGTTTTTATACCCTTTAAGATAAGCTTCTTTAGACAACTTTAGGATAGATTTTCCTAAGTTAGTCCCCCTTAAATCTGATTAGACAATCAATAACCTTAGATCACCTGATTCTCCACAAGAGAATTAGATGTGAATCATCTCAAAGAAGAGACACGCAATCTCATACCCCACAATACAAACAAGATGTGGATTCCTTTTCCACTTAGGAGAGGTATGAGGCATACTCGTCGATTATATATCCGAGTTGGGGCCCTTCTCCTAAGATGAAGCAAATGACCATTCTCAAAAACTGCGGTGGTTTAAAACACTCTTCCTAAGATGACGACTCATCTTTTCTCCTAGACCATTTCCAAACAAACTTTAGTATCCCTCAGAGAAGAACTACAAGTGCTCTGATTCCACTCCCGACAGGGTATGTAGGCACAAGATGCGATATCTTGTCGAGCACACTTAGGAATAGAACTTTAGGTCTTCCTACCCCTTTAACCCTTAGCAACAGATAACAATTAGTAGATAACATAAGTAGTAAAACAAGAGGTTCCTTTAGAGTACTACATATATCTAGGATGCTAACACCTTCCCTAGGTATAACCAACCCCCGAACCTTAGACTCTTAGCTTTGCATTTGCATTGCATACTGTGGGACATTCGATCTTTCTCCCTTCCCTTGGATAAATCAAAGACCGGTGGTGAAATAAATGATTTGCGATTCAAGTTAATCAATAACTTGATATCTAATTCTCACCGCGACACCTATAAAACATACTTTTCACCCGGGCAAAGTGAAAGGTCAAAATAAGGACAAGACAATTACTTTGATTTATGAACGATATTTGGGACATCGACCGCGACCCAATGGCGACAAACTCCTCGGTGGATCACAAAGTCCGATATTCTTCTTCCAAGATTATCTTCAGTAATGACACTGATCTCTGGCGGAGTTGGATCACTAGAGTCTTCTTCCCATGCAGCGTTATTATAAGAGGGCTCTTCTATTGTATCTTCAGTAGTATTTTCATTTTCAAGAGGATCTCCCCATCCAGTTGGTTGGATGTCCTCATATCTGATGCGAGAGCTTTCAGGAGCAGTGTACTTTACTAGAAAGTCGTACTTGCCACTTGGCTGCCCTAAGGTATCCCAAGTTTCTTAGGGGATAAATGAATCATCTTCTTCAATGGCATTGACTTTAGGAAATACGAAGTTGATAAATTATTGTCCTGCGATTCTTGCAACTTTATCAACACGGTGTTTGACATCTTCAGAATATTTTGGGTAAGGATCCCATGATTATGGGAGAACAGGTGTATTTTTCTCAAGGTCACTCAGCAGATATGCATTCTCTGGCTGACTTTTTTGCCCTGAGTACTCCATGTAAGGTTTCTAATTGGGCAAATCATCCATGGGATCATATGAGTTGTAATCAAAGTTGTCTTTCATCAGAGTATCTTCCTCTAATGAGTTGGGTGGAGCACGACATCCCTCGAGATCGAAATCTCCGTAGATCATTCTGATGTCTGATCTTGGTATATATCTAGGACTTTGCTTTGGAGAGCAAAATGGCATATATGTTTCTTCCTGAGATATATATCCTTCATCATTGAAGTGGGATTTCCACTCTTCATCTGTATCAGAAGAGTTATTCTTCTTGATGGTATGGACTTCCTGAGAAATTGGGTGGAGGAAGCCTCCACTATGGAAGAAATCTTGGATGGGACGAAAACTTTCATCCTTTTTTGTAGTCTTGGTAAGTGCTGGAGAAAAACTGAGACCTTTTCTTGTCTTGTTATCAATAGGAACCGCAACTTGCCCCCATCCTTTTATGTCACTGCTTCCCATTATTTGGAGAGCGTATTTGTACGAGGAAATTGCCATTCTTTTTTCTTGATGATTCTCATTGCTCACAGAGAATGCTTGAAATTGAGTTCCAACGACCTCCTCTAGTTCTAAATATGAGAATGATGAGAGATTGCTTATAATTAAAGCTTGTTCTCCGGATACAGTGACCAACTTGTCGTTCTTGACAAACTTTAGCTTCTCGTGAAGTGTCGAGGTGACTACCCCTGCTTCATGTATCCAAGGTCTTCCTAATAAACAAATGTATGCTGTTTGGATGTCCATGACTTGGAAAGTGTGAGGACCAATAGTTATGGGAAAGTCGACTTCACCGATAACTGTCTTCCTGGATCCGTCAAAAGCTTTGACTATGATCTCACTGCCTCTCATCGGAGTACCTTGAAAAGATAATCGTACCAGAGTTGATCTTGGCATGACGTTCAAGGATGAACCTGTATCTACCAGTACCCTGGCTAAAGCATCGTCCTGGTAATTGATTGTGATATTGAGTGCCATGTTATGATTCTTGCCTTCCTCAGGAAGTTCTTCATCACTGAAACCCAAATTGTTGCATGAAGTGATGTTGGAAATAATGTTGTCAAACTGACCCATTGTCACATCTTGTTCTACAAAGGCCTGTTCCAAGACTTTCTGTAGAGCTTCGTTGTGAGCTTCTGAACTTAGCAAGAGAGATAACACGGATATCCGAGAAGAAGTTTGTAATAATTGATCCAAAATGTTGTACTCACTTCTCTGGATGATTTTTAACATTTCATCGTTATTTTTCATAGGCTCTGTGCTGCTGGATTAACCAATTTGTTGATTAGGAACTCCAGCTTGAGGTTCCTTCTCTTTTGCAGGCTCTCTAACTCCCCTGTTGAAGATTCGACCACTTCGGGTGACCCGACTGATATCAGCAATGTTGACAACTGATGGTAGTGGAATTTCTTTCCCATCTTCTATTATAGTTACATCGTACTTATACGGAATGGCTTTCTTTGACTTGTATGGCATTGGTCCCGGCAAGTAGATGACCACAGGGGTTTTTTGGGTCTTTCGACCGTCATAAGTAACCTCAATCGATTGCAGATTGGGAACGTTGGAAACTTTTCTACTGTCGAGAGGGATCTCCACACGCTTTGGTTCCTTGAGCAAAGGAATTATGGTGAAAACATCCTTGTTAATTTCATAATTAACAGATTCTTTTTTATTGGAGACTATGATAGTTCTTTTTTCCAGTAGTCCTTGAATCTCATTTTGGACAAGGAGGCAACCTTGCACCATGTTGATTGTCTGAAAATTCAGACGTAGTTGGGTTTCCCCTTGGTCTACCTGATGCTGGAGAGTTGCTCGCACGAGGTAGCATCCTTGGCTATTTTCTGAACACATTCCACAACGTTCATAATTGTGAGGTGGCACCCGGCCGTACCCACTCTGTATGCAGTGCATCTTTACCAAATCTATTTACAGTAAGCGGATGTCACAACTTTGGTGTCTATTTGGATTTCCATTGGTTATGCTAACTTGATGTGTGTCTTCATCCTGATAGACTGGGAGCCACCAGTGGTCCAACAGATGTTGAAGAGTTTTTTATACAAGTGTGCAACTTTGATCGTTTTTGGAGCAATCTTTACAGTCCTGGTAATTATGTGAGGACAGAAAATCGAGTCTGACTTGCTTGGCATGCAATTCTACTAGACTGGTATTCATTAAACGAATGTCGAAAATCTGAACCATGTTGACCTGGTGATTATTCCTTCCATGGTAGTCTTGGATCCATCCAAGATTCATTTGACGCTGGAGGGCCTCTTGTAGAAAAGAGCATCCCTGATTGTCTTTTGAGCAAATCGGACAAGCGTTATAGTTGTGCAGTGGAAAATTGTAATACTGACTTTTTCTTGAATGCATTGCCACTAGATTGACATTCATTACGCGAATGTCATGATTTTGAACAATGTTTAGATGTTCATAAGCCATATTTACTTCACGAATCCTGTGATCCTGAATCCATCCTAGATCCATCTGCTCTTAAAAAGCTGCTTGTACAACTACACACCCTTGATTATTCTTGGAAGAGATATCACATTGATGATAGTTGTGAGATGGTACATGGCCATACCCGCTTTTCCTGCAATGCATTTTTACCAGATTTGTTCCTAGTAGAAGTACATATTGAATTTGATAATTATTGCCAGATCCTTCATCTATCAAGTTTACTGAAGCTTTTTCATTTTGCGGATTTATTTGAACATTCGGATTTGTATCTTTGAAAGACAAAATTCTGTTCCTGACGAGCCTTTGCACATCAGACTTGAAGCTGAGGCAGTTCTCAATGTTATGTCTTGGTCCTCGTTGATGGTAAGGGCAAGATTGATCGACTTTGAACTAAAAAGGCAGATTGTCTGGTACTGTAAGAGCAGTCCTGGTTTGAACATGCCCCTTTACTAGCAGTAGTGGAAATAATTCTGCATATAACATTGGTATTGGGTCAAACCCTGACGATCGTGTGATACGATTGTTGTTATTGTATTATGGGCGAGCCTACTGAAGAGGTTGTTGCTGCCTTTGCTGATACTGTTGTTGATTCGATTGGCTCTGAGTAGTCTGTGGTTAATATGTTGGAGTTGGTGCAGGACTGATAACAAGAGATATTGTCGCTACCTGTTGAGGTTGATACCTTCACCTTTGCTTACCTTGAGAGATATTACTGATATCTTACTTTTTCTTCTTTTGGAAAGCACTCCCATATCTTTTAGTACTGCTGGACGGCTCTGCGTCCTTAACTAAACGTCCTTCTCGGACCGCTTCCTCAAGGCGTACCCCCATGTTCACCATTTCAGTGAAGTCACTAGGCGCACTTGCAACCATTCGGTCATAAAAAAATGAGCTCAGGGTTTTCAAAAAGATTTTTGTCATTTCTTTCTCCTCGAGAGAAGGACAGATCTGGGCGGCGATTTTATGCCACCTTTGAGCATACTCCTTGAAGGTTTCTTTATCTTTCTGGGACATTGCTCTGAGTTGATCCCTATCTGGTGCCATGTCCAAATTGTATTTATACTACTGAACAAAAGCTGCCCCAAGATCTCTGAAAGTACTAATCTTAGTATGGTTTAAACCCATGTACCATTTGAGTGCGGCACCGGTTAAACTATCTTGGAAGTAGTGGATTAGTAGTTGTTGTTTTCTGTCTGGGTAGACATTTTTCGAGCGTACATTACCAAGTGACTTTGAGGGCAAGATTTGCCTTTGTATTTTTCAAAGTCAGGCACCTTGAATTTGTGCGGTATCTTTACATTAGGGACCAAACAGAGGTCAGCGGCGTCTTTTTCGAACAAGTCCTGTTCGTGAATGGCATGCAGTTCTTTTTGCATTTCCAAGAACTGTTCCTGGAATTCATTCATCCTTTCGTATACTTCCTCATTTCTGCCAGAAGTGGCCTACAGAAATTGTTTCTCTGGGATAGTATGTATCACAGGTTACGGTATAGACATTACTGCAGTAACTCTTTGTGCTTCAGTGACCTGAAGTTTGTAACCTTCAGGTACAGGAGTCTCCGTTGTAACCCTTGTGTCTTCATTTACCTGAAGTTTGTAACCTTCAAGTATGGAGGTCCCTACTATGGCTTCTAGGTCTTCAGTGACCGGAGGTATATATCCTTCAGGTACAAAATTGAAAGGCATGCCCCGGGGAAAACCTTTAGGCATGTTGTACTAAGGATGACTGCCAGCCATCTCAAATGCTGGTGTAGACACAATCTCTGAGATCACATTCCTTTGAGGTGGTTGATCCTGAGCTGCTGCCAGGGATTCAATCGTGTTGTGGAGTTTCTCCAAACTCTCCTTCAGGGCATTAATTTCCTCTCTTAGTTCTTTGTTCTTTTCCTCAAGTTCGTCCATTTTCTTTTGCCGATTGGCCCGAGTATTGTACGAATGAGATAGTTTAACTCTAAAGTGCGAGACATGTGTGAGACTCAACGACAAAGATGTGCAATGCAAGAATGATGAATGATATGTAAAGAATGAGAATGATCTTTTTGTTTTCAAAAGAACTTTTAACAATTATGTTGCAAATATCATACAACGACGAAATTTTTTTATTGAATTTAAAGGATTGAAGTATCTTACAGGGAAAAGTACATTACTTTACAAAGTGCGAGAAGGAAAACTAGGCCTATGGATCCTAACGCATTCTTGAAGAAAGTTCAGATGCTGGTTGTTTAATTTTTCTCTTTATTGATCGGGCCCCTTCAACCATTGTTGGGTCGATGATCCTTTGCCATGTGAAAGGAGAAAGTAAACTTATTCGTTCCTCTTGACTTTCTATAGCATGTTGCTCCAATATCTCAATCAGAGCATCCTTTTCTTTCAATAGCTTTTGGATCTTTGTGCATTCCAAGCTGACAATCTGGTACTTATTTTTCCAAGAGTTCTTCTCGCGTTGGACTTTGTTGAAAGCAACCTGAAGTTTTTCCGTATCATTCATGAAATAGAGAACAAATTCTTTCAGCGGGAAAACTTCTTGACGAGGTTAAGGCATCTTCAGTTTGATGGCTCTGGTTTGCACCCATCAGAGGTAAGGCTCTGCAGAGATACAGTTTGGCCTTCCTAAGGACTCTCATCCCTTCCTATGAACATGTTGCCAGACATGCACAATTTTTTTCTTTAGTGCTCTGTCATTTTCTTCTTCCTTGAAGAAAAGACCTTCCAGATGAATGTTATGTGGTACATTCTTCATCGGATATCCAAGTTGACAACGAGCTAAAATTGGATGATAATTGATCCCTCCTTTAGTACCAATGAGGGGTACATTGGGAAAACTTCCACATTTGTCAATGATTTTTATTCCGTCATGGATCTGATTGTACCAATCTACATCATAAAGAGTGAGAGACATAATCTTCTACGACCATCGCATTCCACTCTTGAGATCCCAAAAAGCAGCAGACTTGGGTAAGTGGGAAATAAACCATTTGTAGAGTAATGGTACACAACATGTAATCATCCCTTTGTTGTACAAATTCCTTAAGTGTACTGAATGATAAGCATTCGCGAGCAAAGTTGGGACTGGATCCCCAATTGAGAATATCTTGAAAGCGTTAATATCGACGAAGCTGTCAATGTTGGGAAAGAGGAATAACCCATATATGAGCAGAACAAAGACATCTTCGAAAGCAGCTATGTTTCCTATGCTGGCAAAGTATAAGGCTTTCTCCATCAGGAATTTAGCTGGTAAACCCTGGATTCCTCCCCTGATGGTCGTGTGAGTTTTGATATTTTACTCTTCCAAAGAGGTAGCCCTTGCAATGGCTTGATCTTTGAGAATTTTTTCCAGTCCAGAAAATAGATCTTGATCAGTGATAGGTAAATCAATCAGATGAGAGTACTCTTCCAGTGTTGGTGTAGCTGATAATCTAGAAATGTAAAGCAGTGGTACACTGGATCATAGAACTGAACCAATGTAGACAGGACTCATTCCACCATATTGACCTTTAAAAGAGACAACAATCCTCCGTGCTTAGCTCTGAAAGCTTCGGGATTAGTAATCATCCTTCCTAATTTCCTTAGATCTTCTAGTTTTGGAATTTTGAAGGTGTACTTGTGCGTTTTTCTTCAACCGAAATCCATATCACAACTTCTGATATTTGCAACGATTGTTTTAGTTCTTTTAGAAAAAGATTTTTTGGTGTTTAGGAATGAATGAAATTCATGAATGCATGAATGTAACAAACAAAAACATTTGAAAACATGGGTTTAGGGGTTCATCGTCACGAGCATGGAGCCATGGATCTACCCATCCCCAAGGTGTGTACTAGGGTCCAATTTTTGTACCTGTAGAATGGGTTCTAACAACAGTTCCCAAAATCATTGACCCCTCTTAAGAATATTAACAGCAAACTGACTGACTCATGAGAGCTGTAATATCCCCAAGATGAATCTCATTCGAGTGTAGTATCGGGTATCAACTATTCTCGATAGGCACCGCACTACGTCCTAACAATGGTCAGGTGGTTAAATGTCTACTAATCCTCAGTTTCAAGGGTGCCCAATGGAAAAAGTAATGTTTTCACGACTTGCTCGTTCAACATCAGTAATTCCAAAAAGGGTACCTCCACTGATTCGGTGGACATTCAAGTTAGCTTGGTCGAGACTCACTCCCTATAAGCCTTCTTGAGTCTGCCACCTCTTATCTTAAAATGTGCTCTCGGACTCACCACATGTGTATTAATCACATTCCCAGATAACAGTAATTTAAACAAGTATAGCAGGTAGACAGATAGTATGACAACAAATGATATTAAATAAGCAAGCAAATAAAACAATAAAAAAATAAATGCAATGTAAGGTTTAAACCTCTTAGGGGATGGGAAATTCCCTAGCAGAGTCACCATTTTTTTGTAGCTCTCGGTTTTATGTGACGCGACCACTACCGCTCTTGGTGCTACTTTCTGATTTCTAGATTTATCCTATGAAGCTTAAAAGGAAGGGGAAGATATCTTAAGCTAACCCTATGCGCAAGTGTTTTCCCTACAAATGCGAAGATATCTGGAATCGGGGTTTGGTTATACAAAGGGAAGCTATTAACACCCAGAGTATCTATAGTAATCTATAGGAACCTTGATTTTACACATATTTTCTTACTGTTTGAAATTCTTTCTTAAGTCTATCGGCTGTTGATTGGGGAAAGTTTCTCCCTTGTGAGGGTTGAGGGAATGTTTTTGTTGTTTTTGGTTTTCTATTGTTTTTGGGAAGGTGCTTGACCTAAGATTTTTTATTTGTGTGCTTGCTAAGATTTCACAATCTTATGCCTACGTATTCCCGTAAAGAGACTTGGGAAATCAGAGCAATCGTAGTTCCTCCTATTCTATGGGAGGAAAATTGTTTTGTGTCTTGTTCAAAGCCCAAGATTGAAGTTGAAAGTTTGTTTATGTCTTGTTCAAAGCCCAAGATTGAAGCTAAAAGAGTATTTGTGTCTTGTTTAAAGCCCAAGATTGAAGCTAACGGTGTATTTGACTGGGAGAGAATTTGTCATCTCTAAAGGGAGATATCTCACCTATTCATCACAATTATTGAGTAATTGGTTATCAAGGAAGTTACTTTAATTGGGATGTGTGGAATCCAGCAATGCCATATCTTCCTTTATGAATCTTTGCATACTAAGAGAGGGACATTGGCTTGGATGTGTAGAATCCAGAGGCTTGCCACTTACATCAGTTAGATGAAAGAGAAATTTTAGCCATGATAAAGGATGAACTCCAACTTGGATTTTGAATCAACAAGTGTGCCACTTACATCAATTATTTAGAAAAAGGTTTTGATTATTTATTTTGATATGTGATTTATAGAGGAAATGTCCTCCTATAGAGTGGACTTATGGTCTCATATGAGGGGATGATGGATTTTGTGCCTTGATCAAAGCCTAAGGTTGAAGCTAAAAAGGTTGACTCCACCGGGGAGTGTAATATTTGTCTTGTGCAAAGCCCAAGATTGAGGTTGGCTGGGTAAATCATTATATGAAGCCTAAGAGGAGGCTGACTCTTACTAAGGATTATTTGAATCCAGGAGAAGGTCTAGACTTATTTTGAGGAATCAAAAAGGAAACTAACTCTTGCTAGGGAATTATATAAGAGTTGGATTATCAGATGCCATGAGGAATTGATATTTTTGGGGATTTGTTGATTGTGATCTGACCCTGGATGGGGATTTTAAGGTGAAAATCAAGCCTTGTTGGGGATCAGAAGGGATTTAAAGATGAGTTTGAATGCCTTAGAGGTTTTAACTCTCTTGGGAATTGATGTATTGGTAAAGATGATTAAGATTTATCCTATGCTTTTAGGAAGCCTGAGGGTCCTTCTATGAAGCCCAAGAGGAGGCTCTGGGGATGAGACTTTCCAAGTCTACTTGTATAAAGCCTAAGAGGAGGCTGAAACTACCCAAGTCTCTTAAGAGGAGGCAGACTCTAGTTGGAAAAATATCTTTGTATGATGTCCAAGAGGAGGTTGAGGGTTCTAGAGATGAAGATCAACTCTTGAATGATTGGATGCTTTAGAGTTTTTTACTTTCCTGAGGATTGAACTGGTAGGGATGACTAAATTATATCCTATGTTTTTAGGAAGCCTTTGGGTCCTTGTATGAAGCCCAAGAGGAGGCTATGGGGAACTTCTAAGAAGTCTGTGGGTCCTTGTATGAAGCCCAATAAGAGGCTATGAGTCAATATTATATTATCATTTTGCTTTCTACCTTCATCCATGAGTTAGTAGTATATCGTCATCTACGAGTCGGTATCATCTCATCATTTTACTTTCTACCTTCATCTATGAGTTGGTAGTTTACCGTCATCTATGAGTTGGTATTATCATATTATCTTGTTTCTACCTTCGTCCATGAGTTAATAGCTTACCGTCATCTTTGAGTCAGTATTATCTTCAAATCCTACCTTTGTCTATGAGCTGGTAGCTTACCGTCGTCTATGAGCCGGTATTATCCTGTTTACTGCCTTCATCTATGAGTTAGTAGTAGTTCCCTGTCCAACTGATTACTCAGGATTTTTCCCTAGTAAGCTCAATGTTCTCTTTACTAGTTGTTTCCCCAGTAGAGTCTTTCATTTATCACTTTCATTTCAATAAGTGCTTTGGGTGTTTCCCCAACATATGTCTTTGTGGTTTATATTCACTCCCCAGTAAGTTGTGTTTCCCTGATAGACTCCTTTCAAGCTTTTCTCCAGCAGTATCCCTGGAAATATTTGTTTTGTGTGGTGTTTTCCCCTGTAGAGTCTGTTTTCTTGCATTCATTCATATCATAAGCATTGTGCGGCATCTTAGGGCTAAAAATCGGGTCTTCTATATTTAACTTTCTTCAATCCCGTCAATACAAAGATTTCCAGTCTTCACATCTCCGGATAGAAGAAAGTTAAATAAGGGTATCTGTCATACCCAAATTTTTACCCCTAAGATTCCACCTATCATATTCATTTGCATCACATTGCAATCACGGGCATGGTTTCTCCTAGCTCTCATCTCTAGGGTTTTGCCCTTGTGCAGGAGGTCACCAAGCACCCATTTGTGTTCTTCATTGTTTTATATTGTTTATGTTCACTAACCCTATGCAAAAATCCAAAAATATGTGCCTGTTATTGAAGGTTGAGAAACGCAACAAAGTACTGGGTTTCACATTTCGTCCCCATTTGAGAAATTTAAACTAATGGTGTTAACATGTAAATAAAAATAAATGAACACAATTATTTTTATCCTGGTTCACTGTTAACGAAGTTACTCCAATCCACCCCTCAAGGTGATTTCGCCTTAGATAAGGACTTAATCCATTAATCATCAAAATGATTACAACCTCTAAGTTGTTAAACAACACGCTTAGCCCTCTCAAGCATTCTGGCTTTCACTTAGCCACTCAAGGAAATCAACCTCCAAGCCGTTAGAAACCGACCTGGCCCTCTCAAACAACCTGGCTAACAACTTAGCCGCTCAAGAAAATCAACCTCCAAGTCATTAGAAACCAACCTGGCCCTCTCAAGCATTCTAGTCTTCACTCGACCACTCAAGGAACATCACCTTTTTCAAGGATTTTCTTGTGCACTATATATGCTTCTTACAATCTGATTACACAAATGAAGTACAATAACACCTAAGTGTTTCTGGCAAGTTATGAGAAACAACTCATTGCTTTCTAATACAGAAATTATCTAAAGAATAAATCTCTAAGAGATTATAAAGCACACTAGTTCTATATTGCTTAAAAGCTTTCTTATGAGCACTACAACTTCTTATCATGAGCTTTAAGCTTCTTTCTGATGTACTCCTTCTTGAGTAGGTAATGCTTCTTCCAGCTTAACTATCAAGATCAAATAAGTTACTATGCTTCACTTATTGATGTTTCACTTGACAAGTTTCACATGGCTTTAGCATGTTGCATCATTGTACATTCTTCATCATTACGCTTCAGCTTCTTCTTCATTGAGCATTCTTCATTTAAGCTTCAGCTTGCAGCATTTTGTACTCCTTTCTTGAGCATATAATGCTTTTTCCAATTCAACCATCAAGTTTAACTAAGCTACTATGCTTCACTTATTGATGTCTCACTTGAGTAGTTTCATATGGTGTTAGCATGATCATCGTTTGTGCACACTTTGTAGTAGCATCTTCATATTTGCTTTCTACATGTTGATTGTTTGTTGTGTTGAATAATAATCCTTTTGTATGAACAACATCCAACAAACATTTTATCTCTCTCTCTTTTTCTTCATGATTAGTGGCTGCTTCAAGCAACGAGCAACTCAAGACCATTCTTCTAACTTCCAAGTCTTCAATTTATAGAGCAGGAGAGAATAGATCCATTGAGGGGTATTCTTGGAAACATATTCCAACAGTGATATCCCAACGTTCACATGAAGGAATGGTCAACATCACTATCCAAAAAGTTGTCCTTGCACCACCTTATCGAGGTAGAGATCACAGAGTTTTAGTACTATTATATTCAGCTTAAAACCATTCCGATCTTAAGTCTTATAGTATCTTTAGAGGCTTCATATATTAACTTGATGAAGCGTGTTGTAGAAGAGTCATTCTTTGTGTAGTCTTCAGAACCATAATCTTCAGAATTCTAGATCTTCGTTCAGCAGAACTATCTTGAGAATCTTTAGCACTTGGTTTCTTAGAAGCATTATCTTCAGAGTCTTCAGAACCTATTCCTTCATAACCTTGTCTTCAGAGTCTTCAGCACTTCGTTCAATCAGAACCTTGTCTTTAGAAACTCTTCAGAACTTGATCTTCATAAATTGTGTCTTCAGAATCTTCAGTGCTTTGTTCACCTAAACCACGTCTTCACAATCTTCAGAACTTGTAACATTAGAAGCGCATCTCATTAGAAAGCCTTATAGGTCTTTCTCATAAAGTCTCAATTAGAATGTCCAGAACTAACGTTCATTAGAACTGTTGTATTAGAAACATTTATGAATCTTGACTTTATCTTGTACACACATATGTTTTCTTCCAGAGTGTTGATAACAGAGTCTGATGACGTCACACTCCTTCTTATCAGGGTCAGAATCATATTGACAACAACCACACATTAGACAGAAATCATATCATACAGAATTGTTCTCTTAGATTAAATATGCAGTTATCATCAAAACTCAAAGGCCAGATGTAGAACCAAATCTTGTTCTTACAATCTCCCCCTTTTTTATGATGACACATAATGCATTTTGATAGAGCAATTCGTATAGGGTAATCACCATAAATCCACAGAGTCAGAGATAAGCTTAATGGGCTCCCCCTGATTCTGTTACTCTCAAAATTCATTTATGCTTGTTCAGAGTTTCCCCCTGATCCCAAGACTCACAAAATGATTTTGAAGTAGAATCATATCAACAGAGAAGGATTACTTATCAATGACGTCTCATTAGAACCTGACTAGAACTGGCTGGTCTTCATCTCAGAACCAAGCTTGCTATCAGAATACTGTAGACGTATTAGAACCTAGTTTGCCTTATCAGACTTGATGTCGTACATTATATATCAGAAACTAGTAGATACTTTCTTAGATGCCACGCATCATGTATCAAAACCAAATCTTTAATATCTTAGCACAGATCACCAACAGGTGCACATATCCTCATGTCATTTATTGGTTCAGAAACCAAATATTTTCTTTTATGACCATGACTTGATCATCTCCGGAGAATTCACCTTCTTTTAATGTTGGAGTCTAGATACCATTTGAGGTTTGGATACCATTGAATTTTAGATACCAATTGAATCATTCTTTCAGAAAGTTAACAACTTCTAATAAGTTTTGGGTATCAGCACGAAATTCATGGACATCTCTTGTTTCTGATAACTTAGTGGTCAACACCAGATATTAATATATTATCAGATTAAGCTTGTTTGCTATTCTTCTTTTTTTACATGTCTTTTGATGATTATATCTTCTGATCTCTTGTTTAATTGCTTCTGATATAATCTTCTTGATTATTAACCATTTCTTCTGAACATATCCTCTGACTTCCTTCTTGAACATACCTTCTGATATCAAGTACAAATTATGTATTATGATATATCATAGCTTCTGATATGTCTTGTCTTCTGTCTTCTGATAACATGTTCTAACATACAGTGAACTTTTGTGAAGTTCCTGATCAATTCTCAAACATATGGTTAGAAGTAAAACATATTCAATTATATTTGGGATGATATTCTTTAGATTAGATATCAAAATCATATATCACTTTCTCCCCCTTTGTCAGAAATCAAAAAGGTATAGAAAAGAAATTGACAAAGAAATATGAAGACGAACATAATGACAGAAAAGAAATTTCATTAATACTTAATAGAGATAATGAGAAACAATAATGGTATGCAACAAAATATCATTGAAAGAGTAAAATAAAGCATAAAGCTAAGGTATCCTATAGTGCCTAAGGTTTGGGGGTTGAAAAGGTTCTTTGATACAGCTGAGTGACCATATCCAAAATACTTTTGTTAACCTATTCTCGCTCATCAATTTTTTCTTTGAGTCTCTTATGTTTTTTTGCACATCTATTAAAGTATTCAATACTTGAGAGAACATATTAACTTCAGAGGAATATGGCTCATTAGATTGAGTTGCTTGATTTAAGGAGGTTTCTGTAAAATCCTTTTCAATGACAACCTCTTCAGTAACTTCTTTCTCCTTAGTTGAATTGTCTTCACCAACTGCTCTCTTCCTTTTTCTGCTTGAACCTATTTCTGGATTGCGCACTTGTTGGCTCTCAATTTCGACGTCTGGTTTGATTCATGTAAGAAATAAAGAAATGGAAATCTTTTGCCAAGTTCTGATGCATTTCGACTAGGCAATTTTGATGATGGATGCTCAGTCGAAATCATTCCTTATAAAAGGAAGAATGACTAGGTGGACTTAGGAAATTTTCTAGGTATGGAATTGTTGTTTCGACGGAGTGTTACAGATGATGTTTTCGACTTGAGTTTTGAATTTGAATCAAGGGGGAAATTTGTCCTTATCCAGTTTTTAAATGAAGACACGTGGAGTGCGCTGAAGAATCGAAGACATGTCGAGCGCCACTTGTATTAATTTTAGAGAAAGGTCGTTAAAAACGGTTATTTCGATTCATTATAAATAGGCAGTCTTAGTGATAGGATTGTGTGTGTTCAAAATTGTACAAAATCTCTAAATTACTCAAAGTACCCGTGTATAGAGAAAAGAGTGTGTTGAGAAAATGTACATTTGATGTAAACACCATACTTTTTACAATTTAATTCAAGTTTATCTTCTTTATTGCCCAAGTTATTTTTAACACATTTACTTGTTTTTTGATTAAGATTCTGCAATTTACTTTCTTTGAAATTCTTAAAAGTTGTTAACCTTTAAATCATAATTGCTGTCGAAGTATTCGCATTTTTTCAAACTTTATTTCAATTGTTAGCGCATGTCCTAGGATTTAGTATGGTCGATCCTGCAAGTAATCCAATCCCTTATTGATTTGGAAGACCAGCTGTTGTTTACTCATTTTCACATTAAACAAATTGGCACGCCCAGTGGGATGGTGCTAACTAATTTTCTTTACAAAAATTACATTTTGGTCATTGTTCTCTTTGAAAACTTTATTGTATGATATTGAGAAGTGGCAAAGTAGCCACCACTAACGAAGATAGACAAAGGAGAAGATATACGAGGAAAATGGCAAATTCAAATTAGCCAAATGTTTCAATTCCTCAAAGTAACAGTGGAGAATCGCCCCAAGTATCTTCGATTGGGGGAACCACGGTTCCAACATCTATGTCAGAACCAATGTCATCCATGGCAAGTTCGACACCCACGCAGTCGATTACCCATAGTGAGCCCATTCTAACTTATATTTGGCCAAGGGGTCCTCCAGTAACCCCCCCAACAATACGGACTGCTTCGAGTAGGCCCTTTATACCTCTAGGTTTTTCTATGCCCTTAGGTTGTAGAGAGCAACCCTATGGAATGCCAACATCTATGATGGTGAATTTGCATAACACCATCTCAACATTCTCAGAACCAGTAGTGAATGTTACTTCGCCATTACAAGGATCAGGATCTGGAATAAACATGGGTCGAAGTAGCCAACCTTTAGGAATAGGTTATTCCACCTAGGCATGGCAAGAAAACCCATACCAGCGGGTACCCACCCGAACCCGCCCCGAAGTTGACGGGGAAAACCCGCTTTGACTGGGTTTGGGTTTGGGTTTTCCCCGATTAAAAAATATGGGGATGGGTTGGGTAATGGGGACACTAGTATCCACCCGAACACGTCCCCGAACTCGCCCCGTTTATTTTATTATGTACATTATTAAGATTTTTTTTGAGATTTTTTTATTTTATTATTTGTAATGTAATTTGATTCTGGGAAAAATAAATATTTCTATTGAAAAAATTAATTTTACTAAATGGATGGTGGCGGGGCGGGGATACCCGAACCCGTTTGGGTTTTAATTCTCCATCCCCGGTTGGGTTTGGGGTGGGGAACGAGGATTGTTTGGGGATTCGAGTTTGGGTTTGGGGGAGGTAAAAACCGTCCCCGACCCGCCCCGTTGCCATGCCTAATTCCACCCAAATACCAAACTTGACTAATAATTCTACAGCAGTTATAAGATAACAAATAGATGAGAGTAATCATGAAATGGTTCAAATGTTGGCCCAAACAATGGGAACGATTTTTAATCCCCTAATCCAAAGTACTACTCAATCCAACCAACAAATGACAGCCCAAATGACACGCCTTACAGATTTCTTTGGAGTACCACAACCCCCTCGACATCCCCAGAGAGAATACATATTAGAAAATCAGAGAGGAGTCCTCGAAGAAGATCCTACCATTAATAAAGTTCAGTAAAACCAAGGAAATCCACCCCATGCAAATCTAGTCAATCCAGGAGTAGTGGTCGAACAGCCTAGGGTTGAACCCCCCAGAGCCCAACCTCAAATCCCAATTGAGGAAAGACATAGGGTAGTAATGGTAAATAGGAATCAAAATGCTGATAACATTGTATAGCAGATTTGACGTGATGATATGGCCGTAGATAATAACCTAGCAGCCATGGTCGAAAGAATAATGGCGCAAAATAGGATAAACTTTGGTCTTCAGAGACCAAATTATACTTCGCCATTGTCAGAGTATATTTTACAGACAGATCTACCCCCTAGATGGGAAGTTCCTAAATTCACTAAATTCTCTAGGGATACAACTGAATCCACTGTCGAACATGTGGCTAGGTACTTGATAGAGGCTGGAGAGATTTCGAATAATGAAAACCTTAGGGTAAAATATTTTCCAAGTTTTCTCACTAAAAACGCTTTTACGTTGTTTACAACCTTGCCACCAAATTCGATCAATAATTGGACTCAATTAGAAAGATTGTTCCATGAACAGTTTTATATGGGACAAACCAAGATTAACTTGAAGGAATTGGCTAGTATTAAACGAAAGTTTACTGAGCCAATAGATGATTACCTGAATAGATTTCGATTACTTAAAGTAAGATGCTTTACGCAAGTGCCTAAACATAAGTTGGTCGAAATGGTCGTTGGTGGTCTCGACTACTCAATTAGAAAGAAATTGGATACCCAATACTTGAGAGATATGGCACGATTGGCTGATAGAGTTCGACAATTCGAACGACTGAAAGCTAAAAAAGTTAGGGCAAACAAAAATAGAAAATAGATGGTGGCCTACGTCGGAATTAGTGAAGATGACGAAGAAACATATAATGAGTCATTAGACTTCGACGAAAACGAGGCCGACCTTGGTAAACTAAAGCATGGACCACCTTATACCTGTAAAGTCTTGGCCCCTTCGAACAGGAAAAACCCAGTCGAACCAGAAAAGAACGATAGATTTCCTAAGAAAACTTACACATTCGACGTCACCAAATGTGACGAAATCTTTGACTTATTAATTAAGGATGGTCAAATGATAGTGCCTCATGGTGCTAAAATGCCTCCTTTAGAGCAAAGGAAAAAGAAAGTTTTTTCGTAAGTATCACAATTTCTTGGGTCATATAACATCCCAATGTTTTCTTTTTTGGGACCTCGTTCAAAACGCCATCAAGGATAGAAGACTAAGGTTTGGAGAAAAAGTGAAGGCTCAGATGAAAATTAATGTTGAACCTTTGCAAGTGGCTGATGCTCATTTCACTGAACCAGCTGTTGTCAATATGATCGAAGTTACTGATGACTTCGCTCACATTGTCAACATGATCGAAGTCATTGATGACTTTATCAATGATGTTGTCATGGTTAAGATCACTGAGTATCTTGACAAGAAGGTTATGAAGGATTGCATGTGTGAGGTTATGATGGTTTCGATACTGTAGGAATCACTAAGGATTCTAATTTGGCGATGGTAACAAAAGAAACCGCTGATGGTTTCGTACGAACGGATAACTTTAACAAGGTTACTGGCGGCCTTACAATGAAGTTCCAAAGTTTGGACATTACTGAGGATGTCGTGATGGATGTTAACATGGTCGAAGTTTCACAAGAGACTTCGATGGAGATTGTCGAAGAACGACGACAAGAGGAATACAACAAATTGGCTTTCCCAAAGGAAAAGGAGAGCCTGATTGATTTCATACATAGGTGTCAGAAGAAAAAGTCGGAGGTTATGCTATGTCCAAGGTGTAGTGTCGTGTTTGATAAGAAAGCGACCCAAAATTTGGAGGGAGTTCGATTGGAAAAGGCCAAAGGAAATTGGAGATACCCTGGTAGCCACCAATGTTTCGACAAAAAAAGGCCATACATGGGGCAAGAACAAACAAAGCCAGGATTCCCAGGTGCCAAACCCACCACTTTCAAGCCAACTGCAGAGGCTTCTAGAGGAAAGTGGGCGAAGCCAGTTGAAGACAGAGAGAGAGGCCAACGAACGTGGCAGAACTTTGAGGTTAATAGGGCTTCATCGATTGGGTACCGTAGGGAGTTTCAGACCTCCAACAAGTCAGCTTATATCTTTGAGAATTACAAAGGCAAGAATCCGATGACTAGATCTCAATGGAGAAGGGAGAAAAGGAGAAGAAAGGCATAAAGGGAGGCTAAAGAAAATCAGAAAGTTGAATCAAGCACCAATATGCCTGCTGAAAAGAATGAGAAAAAGGAGGTGAAATCCATCGAAAAGAAGCCTGTAGAGGGGAAGGTGATTCCCATTCAAAGAGAAGAGGATAAAAAGGAGTGTGATCGTTCGATCACTGAAGACAAGATGCTCACTGATGACTTCGATACAAATTCAGAAGCATCTTTGGACATCATGGTTAATGTAGCATTTGTGTTACCAAGGGAGTTCGACCAAGTGACAGAGGTAGAAGAGCTGGAGGATAATACTGACATAGAGATGGCCACTCATAGGCCAGTTTATTACTATGTTATGAATAACGGTTGTGTAGAAGAACAGAATGCGTTCTTCGAAAGACCTAATGAAGCTATGAAAATTCACTTAAAGCATCTCTTCATTATAGGAAAAATCGAAGATGTGCCAGTCAACAAGATCATGGTAGATTACGGTGTAACGGTAAATTTGATGCCGCATTTCATGCTAAGAAAAATAGGGAAGTTTGACACGGACACGAAGCCCCACAATATGGTGTTATCCAACTATGAAGGAAAAGTTGGCACCACACTATGAGTGATTCAAGTCTACTTGATGGTAGGAACAACTACCAGACCAACCATGTTCATGGTTGTGGAGACTAAGGCTAACTATAATTTATTGTTAGGACGTGAATGGATTCACGGCATAGGAGCCGTGCCATCATTAATGCATCAGAGGATTACCATCTGGCGAATGGATGGCATTGTGGAAAATATCGAAGCCGATCAGAGCTATTTTATGGCTTCGGTTAATCATGTCGATACACGCAGTTTCGATAAACATTTGGCTAATATTGCTCCTTGCAATCCAGCCAGTTTTGAATTTACTCCATATGATAATGCATATTTCTCTTTGTACTTGCACCCCACCAACGATTTTCAATAGAATCGAGAGGTTGTGGGTGAAGACGACCTTGTGTACATAGGGATATCTGGAATCGACCCAACAGGTTGGGGGAGCGAGTTTGGTGACGATGACTGAGTTGCCAGCGCTCGAAAGAATTTTGGCTTATATAGCCGAAAATAAGCTAAAAGCGGCCTTGGAGGCTGAGGTAAAATTCATGGTTGTCGAAGCCAAGAAGGAATCATGTCAGGAAAGTCATGGTAAGGACTTCGACCCAGAGCCACCTGATAAGGCTCAGGATGAAGTGCAAGGCCAGAGGCTCGACGCCATTTACGATGACGAGCCTTTGGTATTCGAGAAGGATCCGCTGGCAACTAACATCAAAATGCTAGCGCAAGATCCACTTGGGAGACAGGGCGACAAAAAGGCCAACATACATCAGTGCCAATATCAGGCCTTAACTCAGAGTCAAACTGATCCAATTGCTGAAGGAGTTCAGAGACTGCTTCGCATGGGATTATGATGAGATGCATGGTTTAGACAGAGAGTTGGTGGAATTAAAGTTGCCAATCAAGCCTAGGAAGAAGCCCATTAAGCAGAATCCAAGACGGTTTGCATCTGAAATCCTCTCGAAGATTAAAGAAGAGGTCGAAAGACTTCTACGATGCAAATTCATCCGTACAGCCAGGTATGTCGAATGGCTTTCAAATATCGTGTCAGTTATTAAGAAAAATGGTACTTTGAGGGTTTGCATAGACTTTAGAGATTTAAATAATGCAACCCCAAAGGATGAATATTCGATGCTAGTGGCAGAAATGTTAATCAATTCTGCCGCGGGACATGAGTACCTGAGTATGCTTGATAGATATTCAAGGTACAACCAAATATTAATTGCTGAAGAGGATGTCCCAAAAACAACATTTTGATGTCCTGAAGCATTAGGCACTTATGAGTGGGTGGTGATGCCTTTTGGCTTAAAAAATGCTAGAGGAACTTACCAAAGGGCAATGAATTCGATTTTCCATGATTTTATTGAGACTTTTATGCAGATCTATATTGATGATATTATTGTAAAGTCAATTTTAGGGAAAAATCACATACTCCATCTTCGACACTCAAGTGTGCTTTTTGTGTGCAGGCGGGGGATTTCTTAGGCTTTGTGGTCCACAAAAAGGAAATCGAAATAAACCAGAATAAGACCAAGGCCATAATGAAAGCGAAAGTGCCATCTGAAGGTGCGAGAAAGACATAAGAAAGGGGGGTTTGAATTGTGTATTTACTCTTTCTGTAACTTTTCGCATCTTGTTAATTTGACGCTCAAGAACCTTCAATGTTCGTTGAGAGATTCTGATCTATTAACTAAAGAGTATGAGAACCGTACAGATTCTGTTCATAAGATACGATACTCAGAACTTGCAGTGCAGAAGCTTATCAGAGATAGGCTGCAAGGTTCTGACTTTGCTTAATATGAGGTTCTGATATTCAATGCAGAAATATAAATAGAGATACTAAGCAAGAGAGTAAGGGACACACGATATATCTTGGTTCACCACGCGGGCTAATCCAGTCCACCCTCCTCGGGTGATTTCCCCTTGAACACAAGGAATTAATCCACTATAATCAAATCATGATTACATTTGCACGGGCCACGCCGGTGACTAATAACTTGCACAACCGCACTATGACTAACACCACAATGAACCGTTCAGGGATTCAATTTAATGAATATAACGAACATTGACCTGGAGGTTCCAATCTCTTCAAGATCTACTGCTAGGCTTTCACAGCTAGACGTTTAGGGATTCAACTTAATGAATATAACACTACTGGCCCTATTTCAGGATTTTCCACAATGACACCCAGCCATTATCATCTCAATTATTTGATCACCACGTGATCTACTCGAGGGCCTCAACTCACAGCTGAACTGTTCAGGGATTCAACTTAATGAATATAATGTTCACTTGAGGAGTCTCAATTCATTTAGTTGAATTGGCAAACTGGAGATTACAAATTGTGCTTCTTAATAAGCAGGTTTCTCCTAAGTTTAAGTACAAAGAACACTTCAGTGTTCAAGTAAGATTTGAGCAACAACTCCTTGCTTTCCTAAGAAACTACAGATATGTATTTAGATATTACAATGGTTGACATCTTGTAGATCTTCTTCTTCTTCGTCTTCTTTGTTTAGCAAGCTTGAGCAGCAACTCCTTGCTTCAGATCTTCAATGTAGCTTTGACGAGAAGGTAGGTTAATGACTTGACTGATCTTCAATTATTGTTTTCTTCATCAACAACTTCTGTTTGATATTGTTGTTGTGTTAATTTGTTCTTTTGAGATTCAACAACAATTGTCATGAGTGAATTAATGACAGCTTTGAATATTCTAAGTGTTACAACGAGAACTCATCATTGTTGCTATCTTCACACAATGACTTGGTCAATTTTGTAGATGAACATTCAGTTCATAATTCTACAAGTGATCGACACATCAAAAGTAAAAACTCTTTCCAATAAATAGCCAGTAAAAATATAGCCGTTAGAGAATACTGTTGGCTGTTTGGAAAAGAGACGTTGTGATATAATGAGTTGTACTGACACATCTTCGTTTTGCAGAGGAGGAAGTGACCAGACATCTTTTCTTGGGCAATGTGTACATTTAACTCACAACGGTAATATTTAGACGTCGAAACTTCAGTGGCTTCTGATGTTAATTTGATGAAGCATGAATGGAGTCTTTATAGTAGAATATCTGATGCTTCAAGTCTTCCGTTAATTGAAGAAGTCCATTAGGAATCAGTCTTCAAAACTTCAGTACTTGGTCGTTAAGAGCGTTATCCTTTTCTGCTTTAAGTCTTCCGAATCTTCAGAGCCTGTCTCCAGAGTCTTCAGAACTTCTTGTTTGAAACCTTGATCTTCAGAACTCATCTGTCTTCAGACTCTTTCTGCACTTGGTCTTCAGCGCCTTCAGCCATCAGAACTTCAAGTCATAGGAGTCTTCAGAACTTTGGTTCTTTCTGAGTGTACTTCTTCAGAAGCTTCGTTATCTTCAGAATCTTGATCACTTTCAGAGAGCATCCACAAGAGCATTGCAACATCAATCTTGGCATCCTTGGATCTGGCTAATCATGACTAGATAAACAAGCGTTCCTGCTTCTCGCGACTTTAGTCACACATAGTAACTTCGCATATATATATTCAATCATAGTACATCTAGCTGGTGTATGTTAGTTCTGATGTCTTTAGTTCTTATGATCTGCACACAACACACGTTAGACCATAAAATGGTTCTTTCACAAATACTTATTGTTATCATCAAAACATAGATTGACTTGTAGAGACAATTCTTGCTCTCGCAATCTCCCCCTTTTTTATGAAGACAAAACCAAGTATTTTGATTGAACATTCTATACAAGGTAATCACCAAAGCAAACAAATTCAGAGTATAGAACAACAGCTCCCCCTGAATGAGTTATCCTCAAAGCTTTATCTGAGATCATCTAGGATTTTATATAATCCAAAGATATACTGAGTAACAACTTGAGTTGCCAGAACAGAAATAGAAAATAGTTACTTTTCTATCTTGTCCTTAGGAAAACGAAGAGTCTTTAGCATCTGGACTAGTTCAACAGAACTTCCATCTTCAGATCTTCAGAACTCAGTTTCCTTTGTTGTCATATCAGAGCTTGTTATCTTCAGAGTCGTCTGAAGCATTTCTACTTTTCAGTAGATTCAATTGAGCACAGAATTAGAGCAGTTCTTCGACTGATAAACATAGCTTCGCTTTATATCAGAAACTGTCTTCTGAGACACTCCCCCTGAGTTTCAGGCTATATGAAGATTTTAGATTTTGCATTTTAGTCTTCTGGGTAATCTCCCCTAATTTCCATAAGTCAGATATTAGGATCTTTCAGAATCGAAATTCAGAGTTTCTAAATTTAATCACCAGTGTTGATCATGACTTTTCAGAGTTTGACTTTGAATACGAGTTTATTTCAGACCTTGTTATTATCATAACTCAGTTAAATTATCAAAGCTTGATTTTTGATCAGATACCACTTGAAGGTTCAAACTTGTGATTAATCAACGCTTGATTCTGAATCTGGTACATCTTGTTTTAGTCGGATGTAAAAATGATGTGCTGACTCTTATACCAGAGTTTGTTGATTCTGATGCTGGAGGAGTTCTTTTGATATTACTTTGAAGAGTATTTCCTTTGTGTGCTGATAGGATACCAATGAGGTACTTTGACAGTAATCCACAACTTTGCTTTGATTGAGAGTCTGATACTAATCTTTGTGTACTGAATCTGATTTCCAATTGATGATTTAGTCTGATACCAAATCGTCTTTAATTCAAATGGTTCCTGATAGACATCAGAATGGTTTCTTGCTTGGATCTTTAATCCAGATCTTTAGACAGTTCTTGACTTCTGATTTGCACAGAACTTCTGAGTGAGCATCTTGAAATGTAGAATTTGCCTTGATTGCTTTCAGAGTTTTCTTACTTAATCTGATTCTTTATTCTATGATCGTAGTTCTTCTTCTTATCCTGTCTTTAGAATGCCTAGTGAACTTGTTTAGAGTTCCTCGGATAACATCAAACAACAAACGTTAGTAGTAACGCATTTTATAAGAATACTTTGTTTGAGTTCTGCGTTCTTTCGGATTTCCTTCTTTCAATCAAAATCAATCAATATATTTCTCCCCCTTTTTGACATCATCAAAAAGTGTCAGGGCATATGAGCATTTAAGCATGTAGTCATTTATATTCAGTTACAGAGTCACAGAGTCATTTTAAACATTCAGAAGCAATTAGACTCATTTTAGGGAAACACATTTATACTCAGCATGTATTTAATTAAAGGTTAAAACTTCAATTTAGGGTTGATAGATGGAATCAACTGATTACTTAATTGAAGGATTAAAGCATCTGTAGAGATTACATCATTTCATTTGTGAACAACAGATAGAAGTAACACTATTTCAGTATTTCATCATTTCGTTTTCGTTTTATAATTCAGAGCATAGGTTGAGCTTAATCTAGACAAGTTCACGATAATCAAATCATAGATAATTTAAACGCAGATTCCTAATGAGAAACATTTTACGTACTCGTAGTCCTAATAAAGCTGGGTTTTCATGGGTCCTATTGAGTAAGACTAAAGCGAGCCTAGAGATGATGAAGATGAGAACAAGCTTTCAGAACCGTCAGTTCTTGAGGCATGCAGTTTTTCTTCTGCTTGAGTAATTGCCAACTTCTTGCTCTTCACAGTTTCTTCTGAGATCCATTCATGGAACTCAGTCCAGATAGTTCTTATTTCCATGGAGTCCGCACAGGAACTGGAAGCTTCTACTATGCTTTGGATTTTTGTGATTGCATTATCCTTAAAGGGTTTTAATGCATCATTCACGGTTTTTGATCTTTTAGATGAGGGTTCCTCATCGTCAACCATTTTCTGCTTCTTACTTCCTTCTTTCCAATTTGTGAGTTCTTGAAGTACATCAGTAATATTCTTCATGTTGATCCAAACACTGATATCTTCATCCCTAATTCTACTCAGATAGTTTCTTACTTCTGCCTGATTGTAAGTGGAAAATTTTGGAAAACCTTTAACTGGAACCCTGGGAGACAGAGTTAGTTCCCTAAAGAATGTATTGTCCAGAGTGGTGTCTTCCTTCATGAGATCCTCAAACTTGAGAATCTTCCCAGTGCTTTTAAACAGTTTTCTTGATTCACCTTCATCGATTAAAATGTCATCCACTACCCCAGATTCAACTAAAAGGTCAGAGATGAGTCTTCCGTACGGAATAAGCTTGGTCTCCGAATTAGAACCACTTCTGGAGTTTCTTATGGCTTCCTTCAGATGTTTGAAGAGAACGGAGGGGATATTGAGCTTAATTCCTTTTAGGAGAAGGAACAAGACACACTTTTGAGTGTCATTGAGTTGATTTGCAGGAAGATGATGAAAAATGCTTCCCTGCAAGATTCTGAACCAAATTTGTAGTGGTTCTTTCAGGTTTGAGAATACCTGGTTCTCAACTGTTATTCCTTCTTTGAAAATAACGGCTATGACTTTGGCTTCTCTCTCCTCACTGAGTAGATCCTTGGTAATTCTGAATCCATTATTATTATGCTCCAAGAGATCTGCAATAGTCTTTTCAGATATGTAGACTCTTCTTCCAAAGACCGAAGAACTAATGAGAGTCGAGCCTGCATTAGCATGAATCCAGAACTCTTTAACCAAACATCCATAGGTTGGTCCTTCCAACCTCTTGAAGTAGTTACTCCATCCTTGTGCTTCCATTGAGGGAGTAATATTACACCCGTTAGACTTTAGGTTGTTAAAATTTACAATCGTTTCTGACAAAACGACAAGATGATCAACTGGATTTTGTATGGTTGTGAGAGTTGAAGCATTTTGTGAGACGAAGGCCATTTTTAGAGATGATGAGGAGTTAGAAGGTAATTGGGCTGAAGATTTGGATGAGTAAGGGATGTGTAGCTGTCTTGTGCTTTATAGATGGGAAACTAGGGTAAATTTTGTGGAGAGTTTGAAACCACACCGATTGATTTTCCTAGAAGCATTAAGTAGTGTGGGAAAGAAAGTTAATGATTAATCAAGAATCATAACCCTAAAATAGAGTGACGAAGCCGCTACTTAATTATGACCGGTGAGCGGTTTTATAATTTCTAGTTAGTCCTAAGTTAAAAAAAAAATATGTCTGTCTATTGGTAGATAAGTAATGAAATTTAATTAAGGATATCGTGAATTTAAATTGATCATAAAAGCATTTCTTAATTAGATTACTTCAGTAATTTAGGCAAGAGAATATATATCAAGTTTAGATCATAAGGGCATACAAAGATGGACCCTAGAAAAACTTGTGATCTTAAGAGAAACTTAATTTCTATCTAGGTAAAGAAGGTTATAGGTTGACAGAACTCGGGAAGAATCTTCTCAGTCATTCCATTTCTTCTGCAATGACTAATCACTTCTTGAAGATCAAGAATATGAGAGATGACCCTGCAATAGGGAACTTGGTAGATAATGTCTTCCCTTGACAGGTTAATTTCTTCCTTTAGATGATTGTACATGGATTGAGGTAGGTTTATTTTGATTCTAGAAATTAAAAAGAAAATAAATAATCTCTCCATGTCAGATAACCATCCTCCTCCTCTTTCTCTCGGTCTAAAATTTGTTACCATCAGATTGTACCAATCTTTAGCAACTGGAGTGAGAGTGCAAGGTTGAGTGGGATGCCCCTCTGTTTTGAAAATGACGTGCAGATGTCTGTCGAAGCTATGGTTGTTGGAATTTCTTTCCACAATCACACCATTTTCAACGCACCTAATAGCTTTAGCTATGACGGTGGGGTTGATCAAGACTGGATATCCAGCAACTACGGACAAAATAATATTTTTGCCATAGTCATATTCAAGTACACGTGCATTTGCCCAGAACTCAGTTACAAGAGAAGGGAAGACAGGTCCAACAAGCATGTCAAAGTAGTTTTCCCAATTCTGAAATATAATACCAGAGAAAATACTAGTTTTGTTGAGTTGTGGTAAAAGGTTTAGATCCAATGTGAATTCCTTTAGAAGCTCTAGATTGGAAATTTCTCCTCTGATATTGTGTGAAGACATTTCGAGCAGGAAACGAATGAGGGAGTTCTAACCTACTAGATAGTGATTCTTTCTAGAAGAGGAGTAGTGTTGTGAGGTGAGCTTATGAGTGATGATTATTTATCACGCTTGGCACATGCGAGGTTATCATTTCCTAGACAAGCTATGAATAGCTATGACGGTCAGTTGACAGGACATATGATGAACTTAAGTTACCGTATGCCTAAGGTTAGAGATAAGGTAGCTAACACATGCGTAATTATGATTGTCTTAGAAATCATAAATATTTGATAATCTTACCATAATAAAAGGAGTAATGAGTGAGACCATACCTTAGGGATGCTTAACCTTTTTGAAGAAAATCTTTTAGCTAAAACTTTTCGTGAAATCATTCCTTTCTAACTCCTGAAGCTTTGAGCATCTTTTTGATTCTGCCTATTTTCGAGTAAGCTGCAGATGTTTCTTGGATTCTTCAAGATAAGCTTGTCTTCTGACTTCTGAAGAGAATATTTTCTTGGAAGGTGATCCTAGTTGGATTGTAGCTTTCTCTCTCTTTTCCTGTTCAACCCTGTCCTTTAGTTCTCTAGGTTACAGTAACCGAGATTAGGACTTAGCATGATCAGAGTGACCATTTTATTTGAACTTAGCCAATTCCATGCAATCCTTTTTGATAAGGTGACACTTATATGCGTGGGAGCAGTACTGAGTGAACAGTAAATTTCATTTGATGACCCCCATTCATAAATAACAGATTACATCTGTTTTGAATGTTTCTCACTTCTCATTTCCTTGATCCATAGAACCTGTTTAGTTCCGATACAGTTCCTAAGGTATGGATCGGAATCTTAAATGACAAACTTTAAGAATTGGTTGAGTTTTTCTTTCAAAGCCCGAATTCAGTTTGCGTTTGTGAGATTTTCTTTTCTTTGAAAGATGATTGATTTCACCAGTTCAGTGAGAACCGAGGAGGAATTATCATATCAGCATCTGACTTGTTCCTCAAGGTTGTTTCAGAACTTGTTCAGAACCAAAACATCATCATGCCCCATGTGTACATCACTAGACATGATTTGCATGAACCTCTTGTTCTCACAATGATGATCAACTTATTTGGGGTTGTTCACACATATCTATGATTTAACTAATTTCTTCAAACGAAACATCATTAACATCATCTTAGTTGGAGAACCTAGATACCTGAAATGATAGCATTTAATTTCATATCACAAGTGATTCTGAGAACACTTGATCTGTCAAAAATCAGATTATCAACATTTGATCTTTACAAGGATGATTTCAGTTAAGATCTTACGAGTTCGTTCGGAATCAAGTGATTACTGAGTCTTTGGGATTCAGTTCTCCATTGAATCTTTTGATCATTCCAGGTTCTGACATTGAATCATTTCTAATAATTTGAATTCTTCAGATTCTGAGTTTAACAGATTTCTTTCTGAAATTCAAAGTCTTAGAACAACAATCTTTCTTCTTTACATGAAGAGATCCAGAATGAGTTTTAAACGAGAAAGTCAAGGGTGGGCCTAATCGTTTCTTGAAAACATCTCAAAAACTCATAAAGGATTAATCTTCAGCAAACAAGATTTCTTGCTTTCTGATGATTCATATTTTAATCATATACGTGGTTTTATCCACATGTATTTTCTAGCATAAACATTCAACAGATACTTCCTTTTATCTGATGAATTTATCTTATCAACTGATTCTTCAACTTTAGTGAGGCTTCATCTCGAATCAATGAAATGCTCATGAAGTAATCAGATTGATTACAATTTTATACACAGTTAACTGCTGAACTGTTACAGAAATTGTAAGTGGATTTCAATCTCACCAAGAGTACTTCTACCACCACATCTGGATCTTTTTCTGACACTGTTAAGTGTTTGATGTAAATCAATAACAGAACCGGCGCTCTGGTACCAATTGAAGGTGCGAGAAAGACACGAGAAATGGGGGTTTAAATTGTGTATTTACTCTTTCTGTAACTTTTCGCATCTTGTTAATTTGACGCTCAAGAACCTTCAATGTTCGTTGAGAGATTCTGATCTATTAACTAAAGAGTATGAGAACCGTATAAATTTTGTTCATAAGATACGATACTCAGAACTTGCAGTGCGGAAGCTTATCAGAGATAGGCTACAAGGTTTTGACTTTGCTTAATATGAGGTTCTGATATTCAATGCAGAAACATAAATAGAGATTCTAAGCAAGAGAGTAAGGGACACACGATATATCCTGGTTCACCACGCGGGCTAATCCAGTCCACCCTCCTCGGGTGATTTCGCCTTGAACACAAGGACTTAATCCACTATAATCAAATCATGATTACATTTTCACGGGCCACACCGGTGACTAACAACTTGTACAGCCGCACTGTGACTAACACCACAATGAACAGTTCAGGGATTCAATTTAATGAATATAACAAACATTTACCTGCAGGTTCCAATCTCTTCAAGATCTACTGCTAGGCTTTCACAGCTAGACATTCAGGGATTCAACTTAATGAATATAACGCTACTGACCTTATTTCAGGATTTTCCACAATGACACCCAGCCATTGTCATCTCAAGTATCTGATCACCACGTGATCTACTCGAGGGACTCAACTCACAGCTGAACCGTTCAGGGATTCAACTTAATGAATATAACGTTCACTTAAGGAGTCTCAATTCATTTAGTTGAATTGGCAAACTAGAGATTACAAATTGTGCTTCTTAATAAGCAGGTTTCTCCTAAGTTTAAGTACAAAGAACACTTCAGTGTTCAAGCAAGATTTGAGCAACAGCTCCTTGCTTTCCTAAGAAACTACAGAGATGTATTTAGATATTACAATGGTTGACATCTTGTAGATTTTCTTCTTCTTCGTCTTCTTTGTTGAGCAAGCTTGAGCAGCAACTCCTTGCTTCAGATCTTTGATGTAGCTTTGACGAGAAGGTAGGTTGATGACTTGACTGATCTTCAATTATTGTCTTCTTCATCAACAGCTTCTGTTTGATTGTTGTTGTTATGTTAATTTGTTCTTTTGAGATTCAACAACAATTGTCATGAGTGAATTAATGACAACTTTAAATATTCTAAGTGTTACAACGAGAACTCATCGTTGTTGCTATCTTCACACAATGACTTGGTCAATTTTGTAGATGAACATTCAGTTCGTAATTCTACAAGTGATCGACACATCAGAAGCAAAAACTCTTTCCAATAAATAGCCAGTAGAAATATAGCCGTTAGAGAATACTGTTGGCTATTTGGAAAAGAGACGTTGTGATATAATGAGTTGTACTGACACATCTTCTTTTTGTAGAGGAGGAAGTGACCATACATCTTTTCTTAGGCAGTGTGTACATTTAACTCACAACGGTAATATTTAGACTTCGAAACTTCAGTGGCTTCTGATGTTAATTTGATGAAGCATGAGTGGAGTCTTTATAGCAGAATATCTGATGCTTCAAGTCTTCTGTTAATTGAAGAAGTCCATTAGGAATCAGTCTTCAGAACTTCAGTACTTGGTCGTTAAGAGCGTTATCTTTTTCTGCTTTAAGTCTTCCGAATCTTCAAAGCCTGTCTTCAGAGTCTTCAAAACTTCTTGTTTGAAACCTTGATCTTCAGAACTCGTCGGTCTTCAGATTCTTTCTGCACTTGGTCTTCAGCGCCTTCAGCCATCAGAACTTCAAGTCATAGGATTCTTCAGAACTTTGGTTCTTTCTGAGTGTACTTCTTCAGAAGTTTCGCTATCTTCAGAATCTTAATCACTTTCAGAGAGCATCCATAAGAGCATTGCAACAGCAATCTTGGCATCCTTAGATCTGGCTGATCATGACTGGATAAATAAACGTTCTTGCTTCTCGCGACTTTAGTCACACGTAGTAACTTCGCATATATATATATATATATATATATATATATATATATATATATATATATATATATATATATATATATATATTTATTTAATCATAGTACATCTAGCTGGTGTATGTTGGTTCTGATGTCCATAGTTCTTATGATCTGCACACAACACATGTTAGACCATAAAATGGTTCTTTCACAAGTACTTATTGTTATCATCAAAACATAGATTGACTTGTAGAGACAATTCTTTCTCTCACACCATCAACAAAGAAGGAGTTGCAGTCATTGCTGGGCAAGATTAATTTCTTAAGAAGGTTTATCTCGAACCTTAGCGGCAAAACTCAAGCCTTCTCGCCTTTGCTTCGACTCAACAAGGAAGGATTCGAATGGGGACAAGCTCAACAAGAGGCTTTCGACAAAATCAAGGAGTATTTGAGTCACCCTCCAATATTGATTCCACCTTGTAGAAATAGGAGTATGAGGTTATATATATCAGCGTCGGATAAGACTTTAGGGAGCATGTTAGCTCAAGAAGATGAAAATGGTGTCGAAAGAGCCATTTACTATCTTAGTAGGGTCTTGAACGATGTGGAAACCAGATATAGCACCGTTGAAAAACGATGCCTGTGTTTGTACTTCTCATGTATAAAACTTAAGCATTATATAAAACTTGTTGATGTTTTTGTTTCCTCACATTTTGATGTTATAAAGCATATGTTATCAAAACCAATTTTGCATAGTCGAATTGGTAAATAGGCACTAGCCTTAACTGAATATTCTCAAACTTATATGCCCTTAAAAGCTGTTAAGGGACAAGTAGTGGCGGACTTTATAGTCGACCACTCGATAAATGAGAAATCATTAAATTACCTGGAACTAGAACCTTGGAAGTTGTACTTCGATGGTTCGAGTCATAAAGACAGAACAGATGTAGGAGTCTTGATTATTTCTCCCAACAAAATTCAAGTATAAAGTGGAAGGTCTCTGTTCAAATAACGAGGCTGAATACGAGGCTCTTATAGCTGGACTTGAGATATTGTTGGAATTAGGGGCAACTCGAGTCGAAATAATGGGAGACTTAGAGTTGGTCATAAAACAAATCACAAAGGAGTTCAAATGTGTGAAAGAAAATCTTATCATGTACTTCTTGATAGCCAATCGACTCTTAAAAAGATTTGAGTTGGTCAGCATTCAACACATCCCTCGATTGGAAAATCAAGTAGCTAATGATTTGGCCCAGATTGCCTCTGGATATAAAATTTCGAAGGAAAAGTTGCAAGATGCAATCGAAGTCAGAGGAAGGGTTGTGTCGGCCAGATTATCCCCATCAGATCTAGAAACAACAAAGCTAGGATATGCCGACAAAGAGAATTTCGAGATATTAGCAATAGACAGCCTGACGGGCGAAGATTGGAGAAAACCAATAGTAGAATATTTGTAAAACCCAACGGCGTCTAATGAACGAAAAATCAGGTATCGAGCTTTAAGTTATATTCTTTTGGGAAACAAATTGTTTAAAAAGACTCCTGAGGGAGTTTTGCTTAAATGTCTTAGCGAATCTGAGGCATACTTAGCCCTTTCGAATATCCATAGTGGGGCATGTGGGGCACATCAGGTGGGCCATAAAATGAGGTGGTTGTTATTTCGACAAGGAATGTATTGGCCCACCATGTTGAAAGATTGTATTGAGTTTTCCAAAGGGTGTCAAGAATGTCAAGTACATGCAGGTATACAACACGTTCTTGCAAGCGAATTGCATTCTATAGTTAAACCATGGCCTTTTAGAGGTTGGGCTTTAGATTTTGTTGGAGAAATTTGACCAGCATCATCCAAAAATCAAAGATACATCTTGGTTGGTATTGTTTATTTTACAAAATGGATCGAAGTCGTACCACTGACGAACGTTGACCAAGAGGATGTGATCGAATTTATCAAGAAATACATCATCTACAGGTTCGGAATTCCATAAACTATTACAATAGACCAAGGATCGGTATTTACTGGTCGAAAGATGCAAGAGTTTGCTAAGGAAACGAGTTTCAAATTGTTAACATCTACACCTTACTAAGCTCAATATAATGGCCAAGTCGAGGCAGCAAATAAGGTTGTCATTGCTTTGATTAAGAAACATGTGGGAAAAAAGCCCATAAATTAGCATAAGACTTTAGACCAAGTCCTTTGGGCATGTCGAACATCCCCTAAGGAGGCTACTAATACGACTCCATTTTCGATTGACATTTGGCCATGATGCAGTTTTACTAGTGCAAATTTATTTGCAATCAACAAGAATTCAAAGACATCACTAAATTTCATCAGAAACATATTGGAATATGATATTGGATGAATTAGTGGATCTGGACGAAGAGAGACTAAATGCCTTGGAATTGCTAAAAAGACAGAAAAAGAGAATAGAGAAGTCTTATAACAAAAAAGTTAAAGTTAAAGCATTTCTTCCTGAAGATTTGGTTTGGAAAGTGATCCTTCCTATGGATCGGAAAGATGGGATTTTACGGAAATGGTCCCCTAAATGGGAAGGTCCCTTTCAAGTTATTCAAGTGTTCTCTAACGGTGCGTATGAGATCGAAGAATTGAGCGAGGATAAAAGGGTCTTGAGAGTGAATGAAAAATATTTGAAGAAATATAAACCTACACTCCAAGAGATAAAAATTGCAAAAGATTAATCACATACAAAATGGTCGAAGCCAACATGGTAAATAAGTATTGCCAAAATGGCTTAAGTCATTACAAGTCATGCCACAAAGGGCTAATTATAATCGAAAAGGAAATAAAATTCAATGATTCATTTTAGAATGGGAAAGAGCTCTTCATTCTCTCGTATTTGGATTTCTGAAGCATCAAGCGACGCTCGCAGAGAGCTTTGTTGGTTGAGAGGATTTTGATTTCCTTTCCAAGCTGCTGGGCTCCGTCGACATGATACATTCCAACTTTGAGTTCGTTGGCCACCTCTTCTTGGTTAGACTGAAGAAGATCATTTTTACGTTGCTTAGCCTGAGAGATTTTGCTTTGCAGGATCTTGATCTACTTTTCCCATTCTTTGACATTTTTGTCACAACTTTCGATTTCCTTTTGGTTCTGCTCAGAGATTTTTTTCAAGTTTGAAACTTTGGTAGTAGATTCAGAGGCTGCGTCCCATTCGGCCAGTTGGGTCTCCGACTTATTGATAATTGTGCTTGAGAAATCTCGAAGATGGTTTAGATAAGCAACAACAAGGTTAATCAATGTGCCCAATTCCATGATGACATCAGCAACTTCAGGAGAAACCTCCAAGACATTGACTTGCTTCAAGAGTTTCTTAAGCCCAAAATGGGTAGAAGCATCCTTTTCCAAGAGTTTGAATAGGTCATTTGAGGAAGCAGGTCCTCCTTAGGTTTTCCAATGGATTGGTTGCCTGAGGTAGTCGAAGTTCTGGTGCTTTTATCACCAAAGCTGTGTCTGGAGCTAATCATGGATTTTAAGTACTCCAGCGGCCTTTGTACCTTCAATGACTCTAATTCTTCGTATGAAAGACTGGTAGAGTTTGTGCCAGTCAAAGCAGGGTTGGTTTTCGATGGATCTTCTTGTTTCTTCTCTTATTTTTCGTCTTCCACTATAATTTCATCCTCAAAATCATCTTTCTCCTCTCCTTCATCCTCCTCACCTTTTTCGTCACCGCTATTCTGTTGAAAGATTGGAGACTTATCTTCAGATTTATCTTTGACATCTCGTTCTACCGTTACTTTATCAGCGATGTCAGCCACAACTTCTTCCCTGGCTAGGCTTGTTTACTATTCAGGTTCGTTAGTGTGCGAATTCTTTGTGACGGCTACAGGTGGTGTTTTCTCTTGAACATCAGCAAGTTGGCTCACTTCGTCAGTGGACCCTTTTGTGGAATCCTTTGGGGAAGTTCTGGAAGGGCTCGTTGGATGGTAGGTAGGTTCGATGCTGGTAGTTGGAATGATTTGTGGTACCATTGGACGCCCTTGATCATCTTAAGCAGTCTAGGAAAAGAAATCAAATGTGTTAGAAGCATGTTGTCGAAGAAGATTATAAAAGTTCAAAACAAAGAAGAAATTTGTACACCTCAGGATTCTCAGTCCCAGGGCTAGATTTATCACTCTCAACCTGATCAGGGTGTTTCTGGTTGGTTTATCCTTGGCCAACAGGTGTGGCATCAGTTTCGACTACCTTCAAAGTAGGAGGTTTCGTTACAGGTCCTCTGGTGGGTTTTTGCTATGGACGAAAACTTGCATCAGTGATCTTCATTTGTTTCTTCTTATTTTGTTTAAGGTTTTTTGTTTGGTCTGGCAAAGCATCCCCGTCATCAGATTCAATCAGATGAACCTCATGATCCTTTTGTTTTCTCTTTTTAGGTGTCAGAAGAGGTTTCCGACTTACCTGCAAATAGTAAAAGTTATATCATATTTTAATGACAATTTGAGAAGGCAATATATAAAAGAAAGAGAGAAGAAATGATAAGTACAAAACTTACCTTTGATATGGGTTTCTTGGTGTTATCATCATCTTCTTCTTCGTTAGTTTCTTTCTCGACAAGAGTGGTTTTCTTGGCTGGAATCCTTATAGCTGCTAGAGAAAAGTAATGCAGTTAATATAAGCAAAAGGAGAATATAGATGAAAGGAAAATAGAAGATGTTGAAAAACCTCCCATTCCACACCTTCATATATCAGAGACTCCACGCGAACGTGTTCTATGCCAATATGAAGGTGGCCTTTGAAATTGTCCAAGGTATACTTAGTCAGAACCACTCGCTGAGCACATATTTGATAATCATGGCGAAGATTTTTTATAAAATTCCCACAAACGAACCAGTCTGGAAATGCCGGGCTAAAAGCCACACCAAAATCAGCAGTTGGCAGTCGAGGGAATTTCGAAGGATAAAGATTAAAAGCTACCTTGTAGCGTTGATCAGGTCGAACGTACGAAGGAAGTTTTAAATCCTATAATTTTTTAGTAAATTTTTCTTTTAAAGTTACTGCTGCTTGGCTAATGGTTCAACTAAGCTCATTTGGCCTGTAGGCAGTTTCATAGTATTTTTGGAATGCTTGGATCTCCTTAATGTGTCTTGAAGTACCTTTCTTCACTTTGTCCTGTACAAGGGCAAAAACTCGAGTTAGTTGAATGTTGAACGAGGCTACATCAAACATTTTTGTGTTATAGTATTCTCTCCACCAATCGTCGAACTCCTTGGTGCAAAGGAAGCTTGGTTTGAAGGCCACAACGTTAAATTCTGTCAGGCTAGAATATTTGGCTAGCAACTTGGCACACTCCATTTCGTTATGCACCGTGTTGTTTTGAATCAGTGACCCTTTCTTTGAAAGAGAGGCCTGTGTGTAATCTGGATTAAACCAAATTGTCGAGAGACAAGATTTGGTTAATAGTTGACAAGAGAGATTCGAAGCTTGGAAGGGTTAAGTCTTGAGGCTAATAATCGTGGTGCAAGGAAAGACTCCCAGATATCGAGAGATTCTCCTTCCTGTTCTTTCGACTCAGGAGGAAATCGTCTTGTAAACCATGCAGGGCCTATTTTCCTGTTAGCAAAAAGGGCCATGGTAGTGGAAAAGTTGTAGCGTTTTGCGAACATCATTACATAACTGGTAAAGGTCTGTTGAAGACTCATTCCCTCATCATTAGGAGTCAATAGTGCAAGCTGTGTTCCTTCGACTCTTCTATCCTTTACAAAGGCTTCATTGACAGGGTTTCAACCAGGAAGCGAGGCTTCGAAAGTGGAATTCAGCCATAGTTGGAGTAACCAGAAGGGTATAGAAAGGAGCAAGTTTCCTTTCGTGTTGATCGTCTTCAACGCCGTGATGCCTTCTCCAAGGGATTCATACAGGTTTGCCAAGATAATCTCTATAAGGAAAAGGTTGTGGCCAGCGTGCAATTAGTTCGCCACGGTCAAATACCTCTTCGCCACTTGAAGTGATCTTGAACAAAAAACACAGCGTGAGAGCCAAAGATCCAAGAAGGCGACGTGCTCTTGGTCTGAAACCTCTTTTGTTTCCTTGTCATGACAGTAGGCGATGTAGGTGGTAAAGGATGCCTTGCTGGTATCGAAGCCTATTGAGTCGTTAGCTAAAATGTTGGGGTTGTAATATACTCCAGTCGGTTTCAATCCAGTGATGGCAGAAATGTCGAACAAGGTTGGGGTGACCATTCCACAAGGGAGATGGAAATTGTTATGGGTACTGTTCCAGAAGTAAAGGGAGGCGATGAGCATCGGATGACAATGACCTGGTCCTACTTTTGACAGTTAGATAAGGTCATAAATGCCCATCTTCTTCCAAATTTGGGACTTGGCGTTTTCTATCTTGTCTAGCCAAGTTAGATAGTCAGAAGGATCTTTCGTCAAAGGGCAGGATCTGAAAATCCTAGAACTAGTATTCATGAATTCTAAGTTTATAGGATCCCTAAAGGCTACAGTCGAAGGTGAACCTTGGCCATCTAACTTAGATTTTTCATTAATTAAAATTTCCTGATCAGTCCTTGGTCTTAAGCCATTTGCTATGGGTTTATAGCGATGGTAGGCTGGGAAAAATTCCCTAATTTTAACAGGATCAACATCTAAATCAGGCAAAGGACCTAGCATGACATGGGTCTTACCAGATACAAGAATAGGAATTAATACCTGGGATTAATATATACGGTGTTTCTCTTCTTCATTCGTAGGTTCTGGAACATATTGATGATTCCCAACCACCTTTGGACCTAACTCCTTATGAACTGGAGCAAGCTCTTTGGACTTCTTAAAATCCTGTGTTTTCTTGTTGGTTTCTTTGGAGGTTGCTTGACTGGAGGCCATTGTTGCACTGGATATGTGAAGAAAGCTTGGAGAAAGAAGATGTGTGGAAGATGATATGGTTTCAGAAATTTCGGAAGTGACAAGAAAAGTGACAAATGGTAAATTTTTCCTTTTTATAGGTGAATTGAGGCGAACGGTTGCTATGCACTATCATTGTACCTCATTAATGGTGACAAGATCGTGGGACACGCGTTGAATGGAAGCGATGCGATTAGACGGTGGCGGTTAAGTTTCTGACCCATGATCTCCTAGGGGCTAGAAACGTGATGATTAAAAAAGATTTAGGCATGAGAGCGAGGAGACGTTTCAGGAAAGGTGTCATGATGACCCTGACGTCACAGTTTTAATGAGTCATATGAACAGTTCACAATGTCAAATTGTCCATGGCGTCGAATCATGTTATAAAAAAAATCCTTTTCTCTAGTAGATATAGGGATGGCAAATGGGCATGCCCGCCCCGTTTAGGCCCGCCCCACAAATGCCCACAGAAAAATGGGGCGGGGTGGGGCGGTCATAGTTGAGGATGCGGGCCTAAAACCTAGGCTCACCCTGCAAAAAAGTGAGAGCAGGGCGGAGAAAGCCCGCGGACACTGCACTTTTTAAGCCTAAAAATACAAAATTGTATATAAATGCTCATGCCCGTAAAAGCCTGCGACGAAAAAGGGGCGGGGCGGGGCGGACACATTAGAGGGTGAGGGCCTAAATCCTTGGCCCACCCCGCACTAAAGTGCGGGTAAAACGGGCATGCCCAACGGGCCGGGCCCGTTTTGCCACCCCTAAGTAGATATCAAAAAGAACATTTTTGGGGGGCAATTTGTTGGCTCTCAATTTCGACGACTGGTTTGATTCATGTAAGAAATAAAGAAAAGGAAATCTTTTGCCAAGTTCTGATGCATTTCGACTAGGCAATTTCGATGATGGATGCCCAGTCGAAATCATTCCTTATAAAAGGAAGAATGACTAGGTGGACTTAGGAAATTTTCTAGGTATGGAATTGTTGTTTCGACGGAGTGTTACGGATGATGTTTTCGACTTGAGTTTTGAATTTGAATCAATGAGGGAATTTTGTCCTTATCCAGTTTTTAAATGAAGACACGTGGAGTGCGCTGAAGAATCGAAGACATGCCGAGCGCCACTTGTATTAATTTTAGAGAAAGGTCGTTAAAAACGGTTATTTCGATTCATTATAAATAGGCATTCTTAGTGATAGAATTGTGTGTGTTCAAAATTGTACAAAATCTCTAAATTACTTAAAGTACTCGTGTGCAGAGAAACAAGTGTGTTGAGAAAATGTACGTTTGATGTAAACACCATACTTTTTACATTTTAATTCAAGTTTATCTTCTTTATTGCCCAAGTTATTTTTAACACATTTACTTGTTTTTTGATTAAGATTATGCAATTTACTTTCTTTGAAATTCTTAAAAGTTGTTAACCTTTAAATCATAAACGCTGTCGAAGTATTCGTCATTTTTCCAAACTTTATTTCAATTGTTAGCACATGTCCTAGGATTTAGTATGGTCGATCCTGCAAGTAATCCAATCCCTTATTGATTTGGAAGACCAGCGGTTGTTTACTAATTTTCACGGTAAACAGCACTGCAAATGTCCTGGCTAGTCCCAAATTTGCCAAATCTCCGCTGTGAAAGTATTTTCCGTTTTCAATTTCTGGTGCTACTGGAGGGTTTATTAATTCTATGATATTTTTGTTAGTGAGAAGAGCAGAGATCAGCCTTCCATAAGGAATACAAGTTCTTTGGGTTGGTAAAATTATCTTTGAACGATTGATAGATTCACGTAAATAGTTGAAAAGAAAGGCTGGTAGATTGATCTTTTTTCTTTTGGTCAGATAGAACAACATGTACTTTAGATCAAGATCAAATTTTATTGGATTTTCCCTATGTGTATGATAAATTTTCCCATATATGATATTGAGCCAAACTTTTAGATTGTCATACAGTTTTGAGGTTAAGTTTGAATCCTTACCATCTTTGAATATGGTAGGAGTGATCAATCGAGTCTGCTCAGAAAAACTTAGATTGTTCCTCAACATAGCTTCCCTTCTGTTGTGGCATTGAAGTCCAGTGTTGTCATGAGAGAGAAGTTTAGCAATGTCATCCAACTGAATGTTTATAACATGACCTTTAATATTTGAGCACACCATAGTGTTATTCATAACATATGCGTTTTCCCAGAATTCTTTGACCAATTCCTGATAGGTTGGTCCTTTAAGAAGATCAAAGTATGTTTTCCAACCTTGACTTTCAAGCGTTTCAGATAAGTCAAGACCATGTACAGAAAGATCCCCAAAATCCACATTATGTTCAGAGATAACAAATAGAAGTTCAATAGGTAGAGGCAATTTGACTTTTGGATCATCGTTCAGATGATTTTCCAATCTCTGTTTTTGGAAAGCCAATTTTTGGTCCACAGTTATGCAGGTTTCCATTTGAAAAGGATGAAGGCACACACGATTTAGGGTTGAAAGAACAAAGAGGTTTGAAGGATAAAAGTGTGACAAGATGTAGCGTAGATGTGTGATATGATGTGATGTAAAAATAAATAGAGAGAATTTTGATGATTATAAATATTGAGAAAAGGAAATGATTAGACATAGATAAATGTAAAATCAGTTTTAGCATGTAATCCCAAGACATGTCTAGTCATTTAGGGTAATAATTACTGAGCATGGATTGCAAAAGGACAAATGTATTAAATCGAGGTATAACCTCTTCACATACTTGGCAACGTGTTGAGAGGGTTAACTTCTTAGTTCCCAATGGTTACAAAGATTTCAACCGTTTACACGATCTTTAATACTCAGGATATATTTCTTAAAGAAATGATTTTCTAAAATATAAGAATAGATTTCTAAGCCATTTTAAATTAAATAGAAGTGTTAGAAATACATTACTCTCAATCCCTTGTGTAGATTCCTAGCTTCTGATGTAGAGGCTTCTTCAGAATCACTATGCGTTTAGCTTCTGCAGTCAATGACTTTGTTGACAATCACTTCTAGCTGGATCATTGGAACCTTTTTCTCCTTTCATCATTTGTCTTCTTTTTGCTGCAATCTTCATAAGAATCTTGAGCGTTGTATAGAAACACGAATATCTTCATGACTTCTTGAGCTTCCATTCTGACGGATGAAGAACATTTCTCCTGATGTTTGTTTCATTGATCATTAGAGAAGAATCAAGTCTTTCTTTAGTTTCCATCTTAGAGTCATCCGTCTTCTATCTTCAAGAAAGTTTACTTTGAGCCTTTTCATCTAGAATCAGTTTATTAAAATGTGACAACTTATGTTCGTTCCTTTCTATGAACTGTGATAGCTTCTGATTAAGCATCTTTTGATTTCCTCATCTTTGATTTTCATCAATAACTTCATTAAGAGAAGATTGCTTCTAGCTTTGTATTCTTCACCTAAGCTTTAGTTTCTGACTTCCAAGCTTACCATCAAATCTGACCTTGATTTGATTCACCAGTAGAAGTACTTCCACGCCAAGATGATGTAGCCTTCAGAGCATTCTGAATCTTCTTTTCACCAGATAGCTTCTTAAGCTCATACTTTCACTCAGTCATATGAGTCCATAAAGTAGTGAACACAGAAGGATACATTTATGTATCAGGAGCTCCATAAAAGAAACTTTGGATAACATTCTGACAAACTTAAGCTTATTCAACCGAGATACCATTCTCAAGCCATTTCTCTTCATGAACACACATACGTCAAGAACTCATAAAATTTTATCTTGCATGTGTTGTTCTCCCAAACTTCTGACAACTTGATAATCTTCCTTTCTGATCACTTTAGAATCCTGACAGTTGCCATTTTGTCCAGACAGTAGAATCCTGATAACCAGCTCTAATGCTTTTCTGTAGGCTTGATCAGTTGCCATAAGCTTCTATTCAAATAGCAAGCTTCTGATTATCTTCTTCAATAATCTTGACGAAGAAATCATCATTCAGAATCTTAAGTTCTGCAGTCATGATTTAAAATCTTGATGACAAGATTTCTAACATCTCCAACATACTTCATCTTGAAGTTTCCATGCTTCAAAATCATGACACAAGTATTATCTCTTCTTCACATGAAAGAGTTCCTAATGAGAAATACTGAGAGAGTCAACGGTAGACCAAGTCTGTTTGTTGAAAACATCCCATACTCAGAAAGAATAACTTTCAGCAAACAAGATTTCTTGCTTCCTGATGATTCTTGTTAATACTTTTTAGATCACACTTCTTAAGCCTTATCTAGGCATCACCTTGAGGAGATATGTAGTTCTCAACTAATGTATTCCAATAATAGAATTCATCAGATTCTTCTAATTATCTGATGAGTCTATTATCCTTTTACCAGCTGATTCTTCATCTTACTTTCAATCTTCTTGCAAGCGCCATAAGAGAAGTTTATGTTGTCAATAACAACCAACTCTAAGAATCAGTGACACAATCCAGAATGAACCTTTCTGGTTTGTCATTTCAGTACTCAATCTTTTCATCACCGTATGAGACTGAAACTGTAGATGGTGGAGGAGATTAACCAGAGCGTTTCTTAAAGCTTATCCAGATCTTTATCTAACACGGTTAAGTGTTTAATAAACATTAATAACAGAACCGAAGCTCTGATACCAATTAAAGGTTGAGAAACACAAGAAAGAGGCGTTTGAATTGGGTTTCACATTTCGTCCCCATTTGCGGAATTTAAACTAATGGCGCTAACATGTAAATAAAAATAAACAAACACAATTATTTTTATCATGGTTCACTACTAACGAAGTTACTCCATTCCACCCCTCAAGGCAATTTAGCCTTAGACAAGGACTTAATCCATTAATCATAAAAATAACTACAACCTCTAACCTGTTAAACAACACGCTTAGCCCTCTCAAGCATCCTGTCTTTCACTTAGCCACTCAAGGAAATCAACCTTCAAGCCATTAGAAACCGACCCGACCCTCTCAAGCAACCTGGCTAACAACTTAGCCGCTCAAGGAAATCAACCTCCAAGCCGTTAGAAATCGACCTGGCCCTCTCAAGCATTCTGGTCTTCACTCGACCGCTCAAGGAACATCACCTTTTTCAAGGATTTTCTTGTACACTATATATGCTTCTTACAAGCTGATTACACAAATGAAGTATAATCACACCTAAGTGTTTCTGGCAAGTTATGAGCAACAACTCCTTGCTTTCTAATACAGAAACTATCTAAAGAATAAATCTCTAAGAGATTATAAAGCACACTAGTTCTGTATTACTTAAAAGCTTTCTTATGAGCACTACGACTTCTTATCATGAGCTTTAAGCTTCTTTCTGATGTACTCCTTCTTGAGTAGGTAATGCTTCTTCCAGCTTAACTATTAAGATCAACTAAGTTACTATGCTTCACTTATTGATGTTTCACTTGACAAGTTTCACATGGCTTTAGCATGTTGCATCATTGTACATTCTTCATCATTATGCTTCAGCTTTTTCTTCATTGAGCATTCTTCATTTAAGCTTCAGCTTGCAGCATCTTGTACTTTTTTCTTGAGCATATAATGTTTTTTCCAATCCAACCATCAAGTTCAACTAAGCTACTATGCTTCACTTATTGATGTCTTGCTTAAGTATTTTCATATGGTGTTAGCATGATCATCGTTTGTGCACACTTTGTAGTAGCATCTTCATCTTTGCTTGCTACATGTTGATTGTTTGCTGTGTTGAATAATAATCCTTTTGTATGAACAACATCCAACTAGATTTTTATATCGCTCTCTTTTTCTTCATGATCAGTGGCTGCTTCAAGCAACGAGCAACTCAAGACCATTCTTCAAACTTCGAAGTCTTCAATTTATAGAGCACGAGAGAATAGATCCGTTGAGGGGTATTCTTGGAAACATATTCCAACATCAATATCCCAACGTTCACATGAAGGAATGGTCAACATCACTGTCCAAAAAGTTGTCCTTGCGCCACCTTATCAAGGTAGTAGTCACAGAGTTTTAGTACTATTATATTTAGCTTAAAACCATTCTGATCTTCAGTCTTCTTGCATATTCAGAGGCTTCAGATATTAACTTGATGAAGCGTGTCGTAGAAGAGTCATTCTTTGTGTAGTCTTCAGAACCACAGTCTTCAGAATTCTAGATCTTCGTTCAGCAGAACTATCTTGAGAATCTTCAGCACTTGATTTCTTAGAAGCATTATCTTCAGAGTCTTCAGAACCTGTTCCTCCAGAACCTTATCTTCAGAGTCTTCAGATTTCATTAAGCATGTTCTTGTCTTCAGAGTCTTCAGCACTTCGTTCAATCAGAACCTTGTCTTCAGAAACTCTTCAGAACTTGATCTTCATAAATTGTGTCTTCAAAATCTTCAGAGCTTTGTTCACCTGAACCACGTCTTCAGAATCTTTAGAACTTGTAACATTAGAAGCACATCTCATTAGAAAGCCTTATAGGCCTTTCTCATAAAGTCTTAATTAGAATGTCCAGAGCTAACATTCATTAGAACCGTTGTATTAGAAACATTTATGAATCTTGACTTTATCTTGTACACACATATGTTTTCTTCCAAAGGGTTGATAACAGAGTCTGATGACGTCACACGCCTTCTTATTAGAGTCAGAATCATATTGACAACAGCCACACACTAGACAGAAACCATATCATACAAAATTGTTCTCTTAGATAACATGTGCAGTTATCATCAAAACTCAAAGGCCAGATGTAGAACCAAATCTTGTTCTTACAGTTGTTTCATTTTTTCTTGTTCTTTAAGCTCAGGTGTTGCAAGGGTGAATCATGATTCAGGAAAGGTTATCAGGGCAAGTGTGTGTGTAGTAATGATTAAGATTCAACTGAGTTTGACCTAATCTTGGTCAAACAACATGTGTGCTTCATTCTCAAGTTATCAGGCTATGTCAAAGTCATGTTGCTTCATGGTTGATAATCATTAGTATCCAGTTCTTTTTTCAGTTAGGGTTTTGTGCAGTGTATTAAAGTTCATATCTCAGGTTATAATCCTCTAAGTTCAAGGCATTCTCTTGCTCATTTGGTTCATAATGAAGGTTTTGGTTTATCAATATTTAAGTGGCCAGGTTTAGATGAATTTATTGATTCAAGGCACCAGTTCATTCCCAGTTTAGGATTAATTCAAGATCGATTTATTGATTCAGAATTTTAATCCAATACATTCCAAGTTCATGATGAATTTAAGATTGGTCTGTGGTTCAAGGCTCTAACTCATTCAAGGTCCAAGGTTGATTCATGTTTAGCATTATTTCTCAAAGATTGATGGATTTTATTTTCAAGGATTGATTCAAGTTTTATTCATTTCAAACAAGAATTTAAAAAGGGTGGAATTTGGTTTATAAATTTTTTGGATCACACATGAAGTTCAAGATTTGAGTGTCATAAGTTGTAATCAAGAATCAAGATTTCAAGGAATTCTCATGAATTAATTTTCAAGCATGATTCAAGAGTACAAATGTGGAGGTGCAAATTCAAGTTCCCAAATTCCAAAGTTCATTTCAAATTACAAGTCCAAAGCTCATTCATACAAAAAACACTAGCTAATGCACAATCCAATAATGGTTCAATACAAAAAAACCCATACATTCATCACAAAAATGTTACACAAAAAAATATAAAGGCCATGATACATTTATATTACATCAAAAATTTGCAAAAAATAAACAAAAGCCCATGAAGCCTCGCGCACCTTCAGCTGCTATCTTCACAAGTCAAGCTACAAGCCAACATTTCATGAGCTACAATACGCAAGCCATCACGCCCTACACACTACACTCCAAGCCACCAAGCTGCAATATTTCACTTTCCCACACGAAAATCACCAAAATGACCCACGTCAAAATGCAACAACATACAAAACGACTACACAACTTGTCAAACCAAAAATTACATGAGCTTCATATTAAGCAACTAAAACCAAAACGATACATGCACAATGTAACACCCCATTTCTACCCGACGAAGATAAATAAAATCAGAGTTACCAAATTTCAACATACGAATAGGATGCTACATTCACAACTTACAGCAACAACATTTAATCGCATTTTAACATAGATACATAACACTAAAAGCTTGGGTGAAATGATAACAACATAATTATGTCTTGGTAAACCAAAACAACTTTTATAATTAAGCAGCGGAGTCACAAACTTCAACTTAAATGACATAACAACTTTATCCAACTTAAAAGGAACAATATGAAAATAATCTTTAAAGGAAACAACTTAGAAATTCAGCAACAATACGAAAAGCAACCATAAAAGAAACAAGCGTTCATCCCCCCGGGTGTCACGTATCAGAGCAACGACACCGACTCGAACTAACGAAGGTAGACAACCTTCACTCCGGATTACCTGCAGGATGGCGTATAAACCATCACCATACACAGAAGGGGTCAGATATCGAATAATATAATCGAATATGTGATAAATAACATATTAGATTAGACTATAAACAATCACCACTTCACAACTCACAATCAACATCAACCAACATAATAAACAACATAACAACATAATTATGCAAATTTGAAATGCGACTCGTAATATGCATGTGGTGCCATTGGAGCAGAACTCCCAACTTAGAAATTTGCCAATTAATATTGACGTCAACAAGGCATAAGCCTTCAACTTAATATTTTTCCAATCCAGGCCAACTTATCGAGCATCAGCTCCAACTTGATATGCTATGCAATGCGACTCAATTCAATTATCAAATTAATCAATGACAATCATTAAAATCAGCACCACAACAATTCAACATTGGCCATAGGCCTACAACTTATTCTTGCCCACAATTTAGAGGCACTCCAACAAGACACAACATCACCTGCAACTCGTAAATTCTCAACCAAAGGCACAACCCAATTAGACAACCAAAATATACTACAATCCAACACAAAAGTCATTCGGCAGTTTTCGATTGAAATGGTTAATTAATCTTCTGCTATATTTACTAACTGCTTTATCCCACTAATTCATCACTGCTACTGCTATATTATTATCCTACTAGTTTGTCACTGCTACTGTCATATTATTAATACTATTACTTATATACCTACAGTGATTCTCACTCAATGAATTTCTATTGTTAATTATATCGATCCTCAACTTAATTATGTTTCTGCAAAAATATTTATTGGGTTCAATTATGCCAGACATACAGCAGACAGAAACCACAACGCAGAAACAGGAAAAATGCACAGACCCGTGTGACCATCGTCACATTTTCATGACCTTCGTCACAGGTGTGTGTGACAGTCGTGACAAGGGGGTGACGGCCGTCACATTCCCCAGACAGACGCCCCAACATTTGGGACGATCGTCCCAAGCTCTCATTGCGTGACGGTCGTCCCACCTCCATGGCGGACGTCACGCTCCCAATTTCCTTCGTCCTCAGCATTCCTTCTGCTCCTGTTTTCCTCGTCCCAGTTTTACATACCCATACCAATTCCATGACAGACACCCATCTCAGTATAACAGCACCGCATAGACCACAATTAAACAACACAGACTAGTTTTCCACAACCGATCAACTTAGAATTCAACTTCGGTATCAACAAAAACAGAAAGACACAACAGAGGCAATTCTATAAACTAACCCCACATATCATTCATCAACTATCCAGTTATAGAGTCAGAACCTCACCCTTACCTTGGATTGAAGGTCGCACTAAATCTCCGATTGGGTTCCCGTTCTCGCAGTCGCCTCTCCGTGTTTGTTTCTAACCCTTGCTCCCATTCTTCTTCTTTGTAACTGCTACCACTAATTTTCTCTGCAACTTCCCGTACTTCTCCCAAAAGCCTCTTTTCTATTTTACTGATAACCTAATTTTTCTTATTTTTCTCAAAAATCTTATAATTCTATTAATTTTAATAATTCCCCTTGGGCCTAATTCTTGCACCCCACTATTTACTACTTCTAACCACAAGTAAGCCCACTAATGATTTTATAATTCTAATCTACCAACATTATATTATTTCTATAACTTAAATCAACTTAATTAAATTAATTCAACTAAAGCCAACACATCTTGAATTAATTAATTTAACCAAAACCGACATAGCGACTCAACACAGCATTTTCGACAATCAACACAAATCAAACAAATAATACGAAGATATTTAATTAAATAATTAATTAAATAACCGGGCGTTACAACTCTCCCCACTTAGAATATTTTCGTCCTCGAAAATTTACCTTGTTCAAACAGCTCGGGATAGGATTCCCGCATCTTGCTTTCCAACTCCCACGTCATACTTTCTCCGGCAGCTCCTAACCAGACTACTTTTACCAACGCAATCTCCTTGCCTCTTAGAGTCTTCATTTCCCGATCCACGATCCGTACAGGCATCATTTCCATATTAAGATTATCCCGTACTTGCACATCATCCATATGGATTACATGAGATGGATCTGGAACATACTTCCGGAGTTGTGACACATGAAACACATCATGTAAATTCGACAGATTAGGCGGTAAAGCCACTCTATAAGCAACATTTCCAACTCTGTCCAAAATCTAATACGGACCAATAAAACGAGGAGTGAGCTTCTTAGACTTCAATGCACGCCCAACACCTGTCACAGGTGTAACTCTTAAAAACACATGGTCACCTGCTTGAAATTCTAAGTCTTTCCTTCACTTATCATGATAACTCTTCTGCCTACTTTGGGAAGATCTCATCTTTTCTCGGATCAACTTCACCTTCTCAGTAGTCTCTCGAACGATCTCAGGTCCAAGCACTACACTTTCTCCAGATTCATGCCAACATATAGAAGTCCTACACCTCCGACCATATAACGCTTCAAAAGGTGCCATTCTAATACTGGAATGGTAACTGTTATTATACGTGAACTCGATCAATGGAAGATAAGTATCCCACGAACCTCCCTGCTCAAGAACATAAGCTCTCAACAAATCCTCCAACGACTGAATAGTCCTCTCCGTTTGACCATCCATCTGAGGGTGATACGCCGAACTCAACCTCAACTGAGAACCCAACGCCTCTTGCAAACGCTTCCAAAAATCAGAAGTAAACCTCGGATCTCTATCAGACACAATACACAGAGGAACACCATCCAACTTTACAATTACGCTAGTATAAATCTCCGCCAACTTCGATACTAGAAAACTGATGTTAATAGGAATAAAATGAGCCGACTTCGTAAGCCTATCAACAATCACCCAAATCGAATTGTGTCCTCTTGAAGTATTAGGTAATCCCGTCACAAAATCCATTGAAATGCTATCCCATTTCCATTATGGAACTTCTAACGGTTGCATCAACCCTGCAGGCTTCTGATGTTCAACTTTTGACTTCTGACAAGTTAAACATGCATACACAAAACGATCTACATCACGCTTCATTCCAGGCCAGCAAAACAATTTCTTCAAGTCCTGATACATCTTTGTAGCTCCCGGATGAATACTCAAATTGCTCCTATGACTTTCCTCAAGAATTACTTTCTTCATCTCTACCTCATCAGGAATACAAATTCGATTTCGGAGTCTTAACACACCTTGCGCATCTAACTTGAAATCATCATTCTCAGATTGATCGATTTCAACCATCGAATCTACTAGTTTCACGTCTAACTTATGAGCTTCCTTGATACAATCCAGAAAATCATTGTTAATCTTCAGCATCCCCAATATCACACTCTGCGGTGTTACTTCGCAAACTAAGCTCATATCTCTGAATTGCTCAATTAATTCCAATTCTTTAACCATCATCACCGACATATGCAAAGTTTTCTGACTTAGGGTGTCAGCCACAACATTAGCTTTACCTGGATGATAGTTCAAACCGAAATCATAATCTTTTAATAATTCCAACCATCTTCGCTGTCTTATATTTAATTCCTTCTGATCAAACAAATACTTTAAGCTTTTATGGTCACTAAACACTTCAAATCTCTAACCATAAAGATAATGCCTCCAAATCTTCAGCACAAAAACAACTGCAGCAAGTTCTAAATCATGCGTAGGATAGTTCTTTTCATGAGTTCTCAACTGTCTCGACGCATAAGCAACTACCTTATCATTCTGCATAAGTACACCTCCTAAACCCATCTTAGAAGCATCACAATACACCACAAAAGGTTCTCCTGGATTAGGTAACGTCAAAACCGGAGCCGATGTCAATCTCTTCTTCAATTCCGTGAAACTTTCTTCACATTGAATGTCCCACGCAAAAGCTTTACCTTTACAAGTCAACTTAGTCAACGGAAGTGCTAACTTAGAAAATCCTTCGATAAACCTTCGGTAATAGCCGGCTAGTCCCAAAAAGCTTCTAATCTCGGTAGCCGACTTTGGAGTTTCCCATTGCAACACAACATCTACTTTAGATGGATCCACAACAATGCCACTACTCCAAAATGACATGACCAAGAAAACTAACTTCCTTTAACCAAAATTCACATTTGGACAGCTTTGCATATAACTTCTTCTCTTTCAAAACTTGCAATACTAGTCTTAAGTATTCTGCATGCTCTTCTTCCGATTTAGAGTAAATTAATATATCATCAATAAACACCACCACAAACCGATCCAAATAAGTATGAAAGATACGGTTCATGTACTCCATGAATACTCCCGGCGCATTAGTAACACCGAAAGGCATCACTGAATACTCATAATGTCCATAACGCGTTCTGAAAGCCGTCTTCTGAATATCTTCATCCTTCACTTTAATCTGATGATAGCCCGACCTCAAATCAATCTTGCTAAACACACGAGCACCTACCAATTGATCCATCAAGTCATCTATTCTCGGAAGCGGATACTTGTTCTTAATCGTCACTTTTTTTAATTGTCTATAATCAACACAGAGCCTCATACTTCCATCTTTCTTCTTTACTAACAACACTGGAGCTCCCCACGACGATACACTTAGCCTCACAAACTTCTTTTCAAGCAATTCCTCCAATTGTTTCTTTAATTCTGACAATTCAGATGCAGACATCCTGTATGGTGCCATAAACACAGGTCTGGCACCAGGTACAAGGTCAATTATAAATTCTACTTCTCTTTCTGGCGGTGCATCAGGAATTTCATCAGGGAAAACTTCAGGAAATTCACGCACCACTTGCAACTCCTCAATTACAGCTCGGCTCTCAACAGATAACGACGTCATCACTGAGAACATTTGAGCTCCTTCTTGCATCCACTGTTGTAACTCCCTAAAAGACAACAAACCAGCTTCTTCCTCTTCAGGAGTAGAAAATCTCACTGACTTGTTATAACAATTGATATGAACATAGTTATATTCTAACCAGTTCATTCCCAAGATTACATCCATCCCAGATAACGACAAACACACCAAATCAATAGTAAAGTCTCTGTCGAAGATCGTCAAAGGAAACTTTAAACACACAAGAGAAGTAGTCACCGATCCCTTAGCCGGAATCTCGACGACCATTTCTCCATTCATAGAAGACAACACAAGACCCAATCTTTCAACGCATTCAGCAGCAATAAAATAATGAGTAGCACCAGTATCAATCATAGTGATTAAAGGAGTACTATTAATGAAACATGTACCTCTGATGAGTCTGTCCTCCGTAGTTGTCTGAGTCCCAGCCAAAGCGAACACTTTCCCACCGGTTTGCACCTTCTTTGGTTTCTGACACTGACTACCAATGTGTCCTTCTTCACCACAGTTGAAACAAATCATCTCTTTATGCTTGCACTCAGATATGGCATGCCCAATCTTACCACAACGGAAACACCTCTTCGCCTCAGCAGTACATACATTACTCTTATGACCAGGTTTCCCACATTTGAAACAAGTTATGCCAGCAGGAGCATCTCCCCCACTAGTCCTCTTGCCATCAGCCACTTTCTGTTTACCTTTTCCAGCTGGAGCATCATAAGGCTTGCCACGATTCTGTTGGTGCTTGCTCTTCCTCTCATTAATGATCTTATAATGAGCATTGTTATCCTCTTCAAAAATTCTACAACTATCAATCAAATCAGCAAAAACACGAATCTTCTGATATCCAACTACCTTCTTGATCTCTGGTCGCAACCCACTCTCAAACTTGATGCATTTTGAAAACTCAGCATTATCATCGTTATAGTGCGGATAAAACTTAGCCAATTCAACAAACTTTGCAACATAATCAGTAACCGACATGTTTCCTTGCTTCAGCTCAAGAAACTCGATTTCATTCTTACCACGAACATCCTCTGGATAATACTTCCTCAGGAACTCTCTTTGGAACACATCCCAAGTGATACCTTCACCTGCAGTTTCTAACCTCTGACGAGTCTCTAGCCACCAGTCATCAGCCTCGACTGCTAGCATGTGAGTCCCATATCGAACCTTCTGCGCTAGAGTGCAGTCCATCACACGGAAGATTCTCTCCATCTCTTTCAACCAATCCAACGCTCCTTCATGATCATACTTGCCCTTGAAGGTAGGCTGATTCTCCCTCTGAAAAGTTGCCAAACTGCGAGATCCAGCATTCTCGTCAGTGTTCGGCTGATTCTACAAAGCCTGAGCCATTGCTTGCATCGCAGCAGCAATTGCAGCATCGTTTCTTCCAGCCATCTCAACTTATCACTACAACATAAACAAAGGTTAGAACTAGTTAACAATACTCGATTGTCAAACAAACTACGACTCGACAACTTGGTCGGACGGACCGACCTACTCTGATACCACTAATGTAACACCCCATTTCTACCCGACGAATATTAATAAAATCAGAGTTACGAAATTTCAATATACGAATAGGATGCTACATTCACAACTTACAGCAATAACATTTAATCGCATTTTAACATAGATACATAACACTAAAAGCTTGGGTGAAATGATAACAACATAATTATGTCTTGGTAAACCAAAACAACTTTTATAATTAAGCAGCGGAGTCACAAACTTCAACTTAAATGACATAACAACTTTATCCAACTTAAAAGGAGCAATACGAAAATAATCTTTAAAGGAAACAACTTAGAAATTCAGCAACAATACGAAAAGCAACCATAAAAGAAACAAGCATTCATCCCCCCGAGTGTCACGTATCAGAGCGACGACACCGACTCGAACTAACGAAGGTAGACAACCTTCACTCCAGATTACCTGCAGGATGGCGTATAAACCATCACCATACACAGAAGGGGTCAGATATCGAACAATATAATCGAATATGTGATAAATAACATATTAGATTAGACTATAAACAATCACCAATTCACAACTCACAATCAACATCAATCAACATAATAAACAACATAACAACATAATTATGCAACTTTGAAATGCGACTCGTAATATGCATGTGGTACCATTGGAGCAGAACTCCCAACTTAGAAATTTGCCAATTAATATTGACGTCAACAAGGCATAAGCCTTCAACTTAATATTTTGCCAATCCAGGCCAACTTATCGAGCATTAGCTCCAACTTGATATGCTATGCAATTTAACTCAATTCAATTATCAAATTAATCAACGACAATCATTAAAATCAGCACCACAACAATTCAACATTGGCCATAGGCCTATAACTTATTCTTGCCCATAATTTAGAGGCACTCCAACAAGACACAACATCACCTGCAACTCGCAAATTCTCAACCAAAGGCACAACCCAATTAGAAAACTAAAATATACTACAATCCAATACAAAAGTCATTCGGCAGTTTTCGATTGAAATGGTTAATTAATCTTCTGCTATATTTACTAACTGCTTTATCCCACTAATTCATCACTGCTACTGCTATATTATTATCCTACTAGTTTGTCACTGCTACTGTCATATTATTAATACTATTACTTATATACCTACAGTGATTCTCACTCAATGAATTTCTATTGTTAATTATATCGATCCTCAACTTAATTATGTTTCTGCAAAAATATTTACTGGGTTCAATTATGCCAGACATACAGCAGACAGAAACCACAACGCAGAAATAGGAAAAATGCACAGACCCGTGTGACCATCGTCACATTTTCATGACCTTCGTCACAGGTGTGTGTGACGGTCGTGACAAGGGGGTGACGGTCGTCACATTCCCCAGACGGACGCCCTAACATTTGGGATGGTCGTCCCAAGCTCTCATTGCGTAACGGTCGTCCCACCTCCATGGCGGACGTCACGCTCCCAATTTCCTTCGTCCTCGGCATTCCTGCCGCTCCTGTTTTCCTCGTCCCAGTTTCACATACTCATACCAATTCCATGACAGACACCCATCTCAGTATAATAGCACCACATATACCATAATTAAACAACACAGACTAATTTTCCACAACCGATCAACTTAGAATTCAACTTCGGTATCAACAAAAACAGAAAGACACAACAGAGGCAATTCTATAAACTAACCCCACATATCGTTCATCAACTATCCAGTTATAGAGTCAGAACCCCACCCTTACCTTGAATTGAAGGTCGCTCTAAATCTCCGATTGGGTTCCCGTTCTCGCAGCCGCCTCTCCGTGTTTGTTTCCAACCCTTGCTCCCCTTCTTCTTCTTCGTAACTGCTACCACTAATTTTCTCTGCAACTTCCCGTACTTCTCCCAAAAGCCTCTTTTCTATTTTACTGATAACCTAATTTTTCTTATTTTTTCTCAAAAATCTTATAATTCTATTAATTTTAATAATTCCCCTTGGGCCTAATTCTTGCACCCCACTATTTACTACTTGCCCACTAATGATTTTATAATTCTAATCTACCAACATTATATTATTTCTACAACTTAAATCAACTTAATTAAATTAATTCAACTAAAGCCAACACATCTTGAATTAATTAATTTAACCAAAATCGACATAGCAACTCAACACAGCATTTTCGACAACCAACACAAATCAAACAAATAATACGAAGATATTTAATTAAATAATTAATTAAATAACCGGGCGTTACACACAACATGAAACACGGATCAAATACGTAAACGACATAAATTTCATTCAAATTTAATTCCCAAACTCACTTCAATTTCTCCTATATATAGAAGCCTTTGCTTCTTCATTATGGAAGCTTTTTGAAGCCAAAAACACCCTGCCAAAATCACTTTCAAACTACACTAAATTCATCTCCAAGCTTCAAATAACAATACATTTACCGCACACTCAAAATTCAATAACACCCACACACTCTCAACGCAACAATAACAATGTTTTTCACAAGCAAAAGCGAATGTGATTCAACATATAAGAAGGAGAGAGGGTAGAGCAAAGAAAACTCATACCAAAATCTTCCATCACTGCTTCATGAGGTACCTGAATCGTGTGGATTTAGAGCTCGAAATTCATTCTTGTGTGTGTTTCGATTTCGGTTGAAGGTTGAAGCTTAGGAGAAATCAACAACCAATATGAAACCAAGAGTGCAAACGAGTAAAAATGATGTAGAGGTTGTAATTTCTGTGAACTCCGCCGCCGCCAGCGATGAAATTCGGCGCGGCGGAGGGATTCGTTCACGACGACAGTGCGAGAGAAAGAGAGAGAGAGAGAGAGAGAGAGAGAGAGAGAGAGAGAGAGAGAGAGAGAGAGAGAGAGAGAGAGAGAGAGAGAAATAGAAGAAAAGGATTAAGTTATTTCCTCTTGTGTGCTGATGGATCTCTTTTGTTTCATGTGGATGGGCCTTAAGCCCATGTAGTTTTCATTTTGCTCCTACACCTCCACTGTTGCGCCATACTCCTTCCCTCATTTGTTTATTTTTTTTTTCATTTGTTTTTTTTCTTATTTGTTTTTAATTTTTTTCTAATATTTATGTTGAGATTTGCTCTTGAGATCTTGTTTAGCTTTACTTGATCCATTTATTTTCTATATTTTGTTTTCATCTTGTTTATTTTTCTTTTTTTCATTTTTGGTTGATGAAAATCTAAGGATCATAGAATGTTGATTTTCAAAGATGTTGAATCTTCATTATTTCAAACATGTTGTTGAATGATCATTTCGATCACTCTCTAATTTTTGGATAATGATAGGTTGCCTTTGATTAATCAACGAAAATTCTTGATTAAGATGAGACCGTTATCTTTCTTCTTTTCGTGTGGCATGACTTTAGGAGAATGATTTACATATCATTTATCTAGCATGTTTTAACACAAACATTGTTATTGACCGACCTCCCATAGTATGATCTTTATAATAGATCGTGCTACGATTGCTTAACATAACGCTAAATTGGTCCCGAACCGATAAATCGATCACTTGATCGTTAACTACTAACAATTAACTCTTAACTTCTAACATTTATCTTATTGCCTTTACATTTATGCAATTTAATTCCTGTCCTTTAATTTTCGCTATTTACTTTACCGTTTTTTATCATTCCGCATTTATTGCATGCCATTTTCTTTCTTCTTTGATCTTTATTTCTTCACCTTTGTTAAAAAAAAACACAAAAACATGATAAAATGATTCAAAAACCCTAAAAAAAATTAATCTTGGATTATGGTTGCTATCATGTGCTTGCTTGGAATTTTGGACCCATGCACTTAGAATTAGGGTTTCCCATGCTTGAAGTATTCTTGTCTAAAACTTGGAAGTTCATCTGATACTTTTCACTTGCCTGAGACCTTGAGTTCCATTGATACCTATGGCCTTGAATCAAGCTTGGATGCTTTATTTGTGACTTTATTTGTCATGATCCTCTTGTGTTCGTCTGCTCAGTTGCTTATCTTGTGGCTTTAATCTATAGGGACTAGAATGTTGGTTGTGACTCTTGTCAAATGCTTACTTGTCTTGGTTAATTCACTTGCACACACAAAGGATTTCTCTTGGGCTACCTGACAATGAGACCATTTATTTTATGCTTTAGGATAGTCTCTTCATCTCCTCCCATTCTTAAATTTTCAAAATCTTCTTCCTATTTCAAAAATCTTCTTGTTTTCAAACTTCACTTCTTTCTTAATAAACCTTAACTTTGTCAAGTGATCCAGAAAATCTTTTCTCAATAAATGCTAAGACATCTAAGCATATTCAAACTCTTTTCAAAATTCTCAAAAACACTAACATTATCAAACTCTTGTTGTGCCTTTGTGCACATTTCTCTTTAAGAGCCTATTTTCATAAAGATTAGATATTGGTATAATTCTTGCAGTGATGCAAACCGCTATACTTCTACAAGATGCTGAGAAATGAATAAAATTTTTCACTTGAATGTTGAGATGTACTTGTTGATGAAATCCAAGTAAAGGTTCTTCATATCAAGATGACCCAAATGTTTATTTCCTCATACGGTGGGTAGTAAGTTGAGTTTTCCACTAGAATATGCCAAATATCTTTTCACTTGAAATCAATCAACAAACAACAATAACCTTTTTTTTCACAACAGATAAACAAGTGGTTCCCGTTGAGTACAACGGATGTGAGGGGTGCTAATACCTTCCCCTTGCATAACCAACCTCGTATCCAGATCTTTCTTTTAGATTTTTTAGCTTTTTGTGGCTTTTGTTCGATCTTTCCCACTCCCTTTGGAAACAATAAAGTTCGGTGGCGACTCTTTCTTTTCTGGAGTTAAGTTAATCAATAACTTAATCTCAACATTTTTCTGCCAAGACAATAAGGCAGAAAAATAAACGACTTAAAATAAAAAGCTGAAAATTAAAAGCAATGGAAATTAAATGAACCTGAAATTAAATTAAAGGCAAGATTGTTGATCCAAGTAAGTTACAATGGTGGAAACTGTAGCTCTAGAACTAATGGTGCAGTAGTTCCTCAATGTGAGAAACTACCACTTTTTGATACTAAATATATGCTTAAAACTAAACTTCCCAAACTTGCACAAAACTTGGATGTCAAATTCTGATAAAAACTACCTATATATAGTGTTACAAGTGCTGAAACTGAAGTCCTAAATGTGTAGAAGTCGTGGGAGAAAAGTATGGAGGAATATGGGAAGACTAGGTAACTTTCTGTTGCAATTTTTCAGGAGTCGAAGTACATGGCGGACGCCATGCACTGTGGCGGTCACTGTAACACCCCAATTCCCATCGCGAATAAATAATACATAAATAAAATCAGAGTAACTAAAAATTTATTTTTCCGACAGAAACAAGGATGTCACATTTAAATAAACAAAACATCATCCCTGCTCATAAATTTGATACATAACATAAAATAGAGTACCCTCAAAGGGGAAACTTTTTCCACAATAAAGGAAATGTCAATTATGGAATAAAGCGGAAAGATCCATAACCGACTTGTTTTACAAATAAATGGTTTTATAACATCAAAATATAAATACAAAAGTAATACAACATATATTCAACAATTATATACATATATAACATAATCGTTCCCCGACTCCCGAGCTACGTATCAGAGCAGACAGACGACAAAGGACGGAGGACTAATCTTCACAAAAAGACCTCCAGCAACTCTAATCTGCAATGCCTCATAGAGCATTATAAAACAGCAGAAGGGTGAGAAATAACAACTAAAATCAAGATTGCATAATAATATGCAAATACATAACAATTCACACGCATAGCTATTCTCACCACAAACACCACATACTAATACATATAACATACCACGTATACGTAGCATATATCTATTAATCCAACAATATAGCATATATCAAGTATCCAATATACTCACATATTTGCACATAAGGCATACCAAGTCATATCATTTAGAAACTCATCACACATCACATAGCATATGTCTACGCATAAAACATATTATCCACAACCAATGCATTTATCACATATGCACATCAAATTACCAATGTTATCACAATCTCAACACATATACAAATCGATGCACAATTTTCACACATAATCAATCAAATCATGATTTTCCACACATAATGCATCCATTCACAATTCTCACACATAATCAATCAACTCATAATTTTCCACACATAATGCATCCATGATTTATGCAAATGCACAGAGACCGACACAACGACTCTATGCAAATGCCATGCGGTACCGACTTCCAATGTTTCTCATCACTAGTTCACTCAGGAACTCTGCTAGAACCATCGCTCGTTACTAAGGATCTCTCAAGTAACACCCCGTCGGGAAAACGATGTTCCTCGTCGCTTTAGGTCCTCTTGGTATAAGGTGCACGACGTTTATGGATTGCTTTAGGTCCTCTTATTTTTAAGGCGCACGATCCAATCAGATCGCTTTAGGTCCTCTTATTTTTAAGGCGCACAATCCGATCGCTCACACCCCACATGGGCACACGATCGTCTATAACCATCGCTTTAGGTCCTCTTATTTTTAAGGCGATTCATACCTCTTATTTTTAAGGCGCACGATGTTATAGAAAATTCCCTCTGGAATCAATCCGTCACTCAGGACGTCACAAGAATGCATATCATGATGCTTGGCATACAATGACTCATGGCATTCAAAATGCACACATATACACATCCACAATCATGCATATATCATCAAACACCGTCACAATGCATTTACTTGCCCTTAGGCCACAAACCATCAACCACAACAATTACAACAACTGGTCACATGCTTCAACATCATCACATTCATGCATTGCAAAACAATTCAAACAATGCATTTCAAACCATAAAGACCACCAAACAACATACAGTGAATTTCACATAAGCAATGCATTTCATCATAATCCACAATTCACAACATTTCATCACATATATTCACCTCATATAACAATACACAAGCTATACGTTACATATCCAAAAACAGATAGCATGATGACACATCGATCGCACACCAATACGACGGTAAAAATCCGACAAACCGACACTTTTTCAAAACCACAACCTAAATAAATCATCTACTGACCTCCAACCCATTTTTAATAGAAAGAATATTTCGTTAGATTTCCAACGCTTCAAACGGGGACCAAAACGGACTTACGGTTCAAAAGTTATGGCTAAAATACGAAAATACTGTTTTTGCTGTCCCAGACAAATTCGCCTGGCGAATACCTGGCGAAACGGACTCGCCACCAACTCGCCTGGCGAATCTGGACGAACCAGAATTTCTCCAAAACTTATTTGGGACCCGAAAATGATCCAAATCTTCAACCCACATGATAGTATTACACCCAATGACCCAAAATAACATGTTAGAACACGTTTAGGCATGCATTTCATCAATTCATCCCGTGAAAACATCAATTTCTATCAATTGCTCACAAATTCAACCAAATAGAAAAACATATATTTTTCACCCAAACATTCAAACAGACATACATATACATATACAAGCATGATATAATTGAAACTTCTCACCCTTACCCGATTAATCGAAGTCCAAGCATTGATTTTGATGATTTTTCTCTTCTCCCTCTTTTTTTTCTCTTCCTCTTCTTTTCTCTTTTTCTTCTTTCTCTCATTTTCTCTCTATTTCTTTCTATTTATATATAAAACATAAAACTTACCCAAGCAAAAGACCAAAATACCCCTCAGCTCAAATATCTCCCAAACGCTCTCAAAATGCGATAAAACATAAAAACGATGAAAAATAATATATTGTCAAATAAAAGTCAATAATAAAATAATATAAAAAGAAAATAATTAAATCGACTCGATTAAATAAATAAGACAAAATGGGGCGTTACAACTCTCCCCCACTTAGACATTTTCGTCCTCGAAAATATACTGAGACGAACAACACCGGATACGACTCTCGCATCCGACCAACAAACTAACATGCCCACAAAAAGGCACCCCACGAATAACACAACTGACAAACCACCCCGCTAGCAACAACTACTACAACAACACGACACGACGACCACTACAACGACAAGATGCAAAGCCCATACAATGCACTTGACGACCAACTCACGACTCAAGAAATACCCAAGCTACGAACACACACAGGTTCACTCTTGAACCGAAACACAACAAAAACACAAGTTCCACGACACAACATCGATTCAACAACCTCTACATAACCATAACACCAACATCCTTGTCACACAACATTATTACAACAATGCTACCCTTCACCAATCGAACATACGACCAAAACACCCAACTACATATTAGTACCTGATTAATATTGAAACCTTCCACTTATCACTTCCATTCTGAAATGTCCAATGGTCTCCTCACTCCTACATATTTCCAATATTCAACTTATGAACTCTTACAAGTCACACACGCATATACCGAATGCGTCACACCACGCTTCCGCTGTGCCACTCTAATTACTCGTAACCATCAAAACTACCAATCTCGCGTCCAAAGTTTAACTCTTTCTCATACTCACCAAAAATCACTATTCACTTTCAATATACCCAACCTCACACTCTACGGTGCTATCTCACACACCAGACACAAGTCTCAGAACTGCTCAAATCATTCTAATTCTCTGACCATCAAAACAGACTTACATAAAAACTTTCGGCTTAACTCCTCAGGCACACCCTTAGCTTTTCCCGAAGGATAATCCAAGCCAAATTCATAACTCGTCACGAATTCTAACCATCCTCGTTGTCTCATGCTCTATTCCTTCAGACCAAACAAGCACTCTAAACTCTTGCGATTACCAAACACTTCGAGCCTAGAACCATAAGGATAATACCTCCAAATATTCCAACACCAGAAGAACATAACATATACTAAATTCTTTTTGAACAGTAGTAAGAGATCGGGATTCAAGAATGTTGAAGATATTTCTTTGATTCAACATAGCACTGGTATTACCATAAATGATGAGAATACCAATATCACATGTCTGAAAGTTCTTTAGCTAATATCCTTCAAAAGTGATTGAGTGTAGAGATTATACACACCAATAAACTTTGTTCAGAATATCATGCTTGAAATAGAAAATAAATAACATAACTTTCCTGGAAGGGTTTTTCTGATTCTGAATCACCAACTTGTTTTGATGAAGTTTCTCTGACTTATTCTGAAGTCAAGATATTGAACTATCTTCTCACAAGGATAACACCATTGATATAGAGACTAGTTGCTTTCAATATATTTCTTCATCTTTGACAACCTTCTTTTCATATGGAGATGAAAACATATTTTTCTCATTGGATCATTATTTGCACCACTGTTAAATGTTATGCACTGACCATGCTTTGATGTCAACTGAAGGTGAGAAAAGTGCACAAGAAGGAGGTTGAATTGTGTTCTCCCTTTTTACTTTGCTTCTGAACAGAGTTCAGATTCTAAACCACTGTCCAGATTATGATTATAAGTTGCAGCGGAATAATAACATAAGCAAATAAATAATAAAGGAACACACAAAGATTTATCCTGGTTCCTCCCAAACTAAGAGTAGTCTCCCTTGCAGCACAAGAGATTTTCCACTATAATCAAATCTTGATTACAATTGCTTATGCTCCTCGAGCATAAGACTTTTCTACTCTGACCCTCAACCCGAGACTTCCTGTTTAAACCCCTCGGGTTCAAGACTTCCTGCTTAGACCCTCAGCCCAAGACTTCCTATTTAAATTCCACGAATTCAAGACTTCCTTGCTCAAACCCCTTAGGTTTAAGACTTCTGCTCATACTCCTCGAGTACAAGACTTCCCTGTTTATATTCCATGAATCCAAGACTTTTTCTTAGACCTACAATCAAAGACTTCCTGCTTAAATCCCACGAATTCAAGACTTCTGCTCATACCCCTCAGGTACAAGACTTTCCTGCTCATATTCCATGAATTCAAGACTTCTACTTAGACCTACAGTTCAAGACTTCTGCTTAATCAACAATTGATCTAGACTTCAATACTCTAGCGCATAGCAGTAGACTTACTTAACTCAAGCTTATAGCAAGAGACTTTAATGCTCAAGCACATAGCAAAAGACTTTCTTTCTAAACTACTAAACAACTTGTTTAGTAGAATAGACAACAAGGTGTACTTGATATACAATCAGAGGTACGGGGAAAATAACCATAACAAAGATCATATCACTTAAGATATTCAATGTTTAAGAAATCTTAAGGCTTTGTACAGTTCACAACATATAACAGAAAATCTACATACTTGATTGTGTTGCCATTATTGATCTTGTTATTCTTCCATTCTGATAGAAGCGTGGAACGCTTCTTTTCGTCTTGGCTCTCTTTCTTTATTTTCCTTGTTGTTGATTCCATATTGAATCTTCAGCTACTTTTATAGCAGTTGCAGAATTATAGTCGTTGGAAGAGATAACTTGTACAAGTATCTTTGTTACTCTATAGTACTAAGAGACGTTAAAGATAGATACACCAAAAGATCTTTATCCATTGTGTAAATATTTTAACCACAGTGTCTTCCTTGTGATCTTGTACTATAGATTCATTGAGAGTAGATATTCGTAAAGCAAGTCAACTTTTCTTGAGCCATGTGAACACAGACTCTAGTTAACAAACTGATTTGACATTGTAGCTTGCTTTCTATAATACGGATAACTTAGCTTAGTTCTTGGTTCTGAATGATCACCAGAAACTAATTCCTTCACTAAGTTTAGAGATAATATATTTCTCTTCTGATGCTGATACCTTCAACTTCAGAGTTTATGCAAACCTATATCATCGGACTTCACTTAATAATGTGCATCAGTTTTGAACCATCGAAAGCCAGTAACTCAGCTTCTCTCAAATGTGTTCTTCTGTCAGATTCTGAATGGATTCTTCTTAAGCTTTAGAACCTGCAAACTTAGAACACACATTAGATAACACCATTATTTTTTCAATACTTTGTTATCATCAAAACCCAGAGGATATATGTCATGAATAAATCTTGTTCTAACATATTTTATTAGTTTGTTTATTTTATGTTGTTCTTGACATTATTTTGCTTTTGTAATGAATTAATTGTATATTATTGATATTTTAACTTAACATTTCATTATATGAAAATTAGCATTGTATTACTGCATGATGAACATATCTTAACACGAACATTGGTGAACATAACTTAACAAGAAAATAACATGCACAAAACTTAAATAATATTGGATGATTCTGGTCGTTTCAACGTCTTGATAATATCTTCGACAAATTTCACAATTGTCACATCCACCTCGTTCAGACTTTGTTTCGTATCAGTGATATGTGTTCCAAATAAATTTCAAATATTCATCGATTTTCAGCTCAAAGTTGTTAAACTTCACATTTCCTTCATTACAAATTGATGGTGAATGGTACTTGATCTTAACCACTTTTCTGTTGTCGGTGTGCTGTAAGAGATTATTTAATTTAGATTTCAGAACATCTAGAAGGGTATCTTCTGTGAGCCTAAAATCAATAGGATATTTCAAACCATTGAAGTACCCAAATGCGAGATACCAAAATTTAGACATTGTAAAGTTTTTTTATTAACAACATATGATGCATATTTATACAAGTTTTAAATCATTATGGACCACACAAAAGTGTCGGCAAAAAATCCAATATTTTAGTTTTTTAAATGTAATAAAATTTTTCAAACATTGGATTTTTTTTAAATGGCCTATTGAATTTTTCACGTGTGTAAGAAATTTTTTCACAACACATTGTTAATGAAAAAAATGAGAAAGATATTTTTGGTAATACGAAAATTTGAGGGTGCTAGATTCTCCCTCCTTCCCATAATGAGTGATTCATTTGAAATAAAAGAATATTTCAAAATGAATGACTCATTTTAATTTTCAATGCATCTTTTTCAATTTTACCTTTAATAAGAGTACTTTAGTAAAAATATCATTCACTTTCTTTCATTTATTCATTTTTCATAATCTTGTAAAATGATCAACTGGATCACTCATTGTGGGACGGAGAGACGGAGAGAGTGAAACTTAAGGGATGCCCTTGAAAAATTCTCAATTTTATTCATACCTAACAATTCCATTGGCCTATACATATGTACCAGCCCAACCAGTCATTGATGACATACCCCCATCACCCACTAGCCAATAAGATTATAGAAAACCGTGCAATCACTTATCAGCATAAATTGGAAAAAGCAACCATCATTCATCAATGGAAGGTGGAACTATGCGTGTTGATCATCTTGTAACTCAATTGAGGAACACCCTCAATAATAATTTCTCATCTTCATCTTCTTCCAATCTCAACCCTTCACTTCCAACAGACAGCAACGCCAATAAAACCTTGTCCTTTTGTTGCTGTAACGGTAAACTCTGCAGAAAACAAGAGATAACATCAAGAGAGTGTCTTTATAATCATGTATTTGAGACTGTTCCGTCTCAAAGAGAAGTTGAAAATGCAATTTCAGCTCTTCAAGAGTAAGTTCCATGTTTTGCCAATTGAATTGCTTATTCTCTACTATAAACTTGAGTATTCCTTTTCAAATTTCTGTATCAGATTTATGAAAGCAGTATCATCAACAATCACTATTCAGCAAATCAGACTCTTATAATTCAAGGGTCATGCTGTCTCAGGGATATAAAAGACTTTATGGTGCTCTTCAGATGCTACAAGCTGATCCTGCTGTTAAGGTTTATCTCTTCACTTTAGATATTTAATCTATTATGAGTTTAGTTGATATCGTTAAATTTTGTGTCCATGGACTATAACTTGTAGAGATTAGTAGTTTCACTATCATCTGATGAAGCCATTTGGGATGCTGTCATAAGAAATGTGTTGCATCAAAGGCTATAATTGCAATACACTTCTATGATTCATCTAACATTGTATCAATTATTTCATTCAGTTAATTATCAAAGGCCTCAAGTTTCAGGACAAAGAGAAATTGGCATAGAAATCATAAGCTGGATATTTGATTTCATGAAAGGAAAGATTTTGGAGCTGATAGAAAGTTTTCAGTCACTTGTGAATGATTTATTTCAGTCGCCTAGGATTGGTAATGCAACAGGAAATGCTGCAACACAGATTGATGAAAAAATTAGGTCATCTACACTTCTCGCCATTGTTATCCTCTTGATTGTAGTCATTGCGAGATCCCAAAGACCTCAAGTCTAATGTGGGTGTAGTCAGACGGACGGTGCGATCATGCATTTGGTGTATTTGTTATTGTTCAAACAGGATTGAACAGTTCAAATTTAAGTTCAACATTTTAAACTATACGCTTCATACGCTTTAGCCATGTAATATGGAATCAATTTATGCGAGTATTCTCTGCTAGACAGACAAACAAAACAAGAGACAGATCTCATGTGGTAGAATATTAACCACTCATCTATCTATGCTATATGCAGTCAAAATCTTCAAGAAAATTGAATGGTGAGAAGATTTTCAGTGAACTCCCTCTAATGAAAATTCGTCAGGAGAATCATAATCCCACAAATAACATCTTTCTGTTTAGCAAGTACAGAGATAAAAGGCATGGCATGACCTGCTACAATATTTAGAATTTAAATTTTACCTTGTTTATCATTTACAAAAATCATTTGTTTAGAAGGAATTCACTTGAACTATTTGCAAATTCACAAGCAGTGCATTTGAAGATCAGTAAAATCACAGCAGAAATTGGTACAGATCTCAACTTTTTCACCTAAGGGATCTAACAAGAAACAACATTCCTTACAACCAACAATCTTCAAAAAAAGATTATAGAAGAGATATTAGGGAGTCAATAGGAAAATTGATAGCAATAATAATTCTAAAACAGTTAATCCAGAATCTCTGCAATTTACGCTAGCCGCTTCGTACAAATGTGTGCTCTCTAGCCTGTATTTGAAAGTGTTGATATACTATACAAATTTGAAATATCAAGACATCCAGCTCCCAGGTCCTACCAGTTCACGATCTGAAGCAGAGCCTTGGTTAGCTAGCTTCTGAATGCGGGAAGAAAATTCTTCAGCCTGAAGTAGATTGATCAATGTCAAAAGCAGATCACTTAAAGACAAGCATAAATAAGAATGAAAATGTTTAAACATTTAAAGTACCAGGCTCCAGACAGGAAAAAAAAAATGCTTCTTTGAACATCTAACAATGTATATATTTTGCAGTTTAAAGTGGGTGTAAGTTATTTTGTATTAGATTTAATTTCCTTTTTTTGAGAGAGAGAGAGAGAGAGAGAGAGGGAGAGGGAGAGAGAGAGAGAGGGAGAGAGGGGGAGAGAGAGAGAGAGAGAGAGAGAGCGGGGAGAGCGGGAGAGAGAGAGAGAGAGAGAGAGAGAGAGATTAGATCTAACAGAAACTGAATTCTGTTACTTGAATGATTTACAGTGATACAAGGTTTATATATTCATTCTAAACCTGTGCACTAGCTAGCTTAACCTACAGAACATAACTATAAGTTAGTTATGCTGATGTGGCATTCTAGACTATTCTAGCCTATTCGCTAATACCATCCCTTACAACTGAAGCTAAAGAGGGAATTCCCATCCATTAAAGGTTATATCTGCACACACTATTTATAATAAACTCAGCTCAAGTAAAAGATGTAAGAAACCTTTTGAACAAATCTATCAGGACAAACATCAGTCATGTGTCCGCAATTTCCGTATTAAATATTGCCTTTCAGTCCATATCAGTTATTCAACTTGCCTACCAAGATGAAGCAATCATTACCCTTTATTTGTCTGTTTACGATCTTATCTATGGGAACAGGTTGATGTAAAGATAAAAGCACCTTTACTAGGCTATTGCACAATAAAGAGATATGTGTAAAAAGAATTAAATCTCGATACAAATTAAAAATAAAAAAGTAAATGAAAAACAAGATATTAAAAATATTTATAACAAGCGGCTAAAGCTAAACACACACACATACATATTTGTAGGTGTGTGTAACATTGACAAACACAAACCTTTTCATCAATCCACATCAGAGAAGTTAGCTGATTATTTAAAATTCGGACTACAGCATCTAGTGGAGTCATTCCATCTGGGGCTTCAACCTCTCCACCCTGAATGAGACACTATTGTAAGCACAATTTCATTTAGTTTATGTAATAAAAGATCAACTGACAACCTTCACCTGGTTTGAATTAAGGGAATGAATAATTGACTTGATCTGCTCTGTCATTTGCTCTAATTCCCTTTCAATCAGTTCCGACTGCTCATACCTGCAAAAAAAAAAACAAAAAAACAAAAAAAAACATAGATGAAGGAATGCATCTAAAAGGAGAAACATGGTCACATCACTTTTAAGAGATATATGATATATGGCTTTCACTTGCATATTGAATTCCATTGAGTTTCATATTATCAAAAAACTTTAGAATATTGAGATGACGCAATGTTGAAACTACTAACAAATTATTTGGACTTTCTGAATTTAATTTTAATCTAATAAAGGTAATTAAACCTGGTAGTTGTCCATATAAATATTACTAAACACTTCTGTTTGTAACCAGGATTGTGGCTGGGGGGATAAACTATCGACCTCCCCAGAAGGGGGAGGGGGTCTCATTATATCCTAGTTGCATAAATTATGCCAAAAATTAGTCTTTTTCCACTAGGCAGAGTCTACCATGTAAATCAAACAACAAAACATAAGTTATTCTAAATCGTTCTATAGTTTGTATAATTTTTCTAAGATCGTATATAGACAAATCATTAAAATCTAAAATCGTTCTATGTGATTTTTCTTGATCCCCCATTTAAATCTAAAATCGTTCTATATAATTTTTCTTGATCCCCCACCCCATTTCCTCAAACAATTAAACTACACTCCATCAAATATACTTTCCATATTGGATCTACAAATGTCCACACGTGCTGAAACCTCCAAAAGTGAAAATCTAACTTCAATTTTCTTAATAGGTGCTGACTAAGCGGTGTAGCACTCAGTACCATCATAAAACACCACATCTTATAGCTATGAATTCTATAAGCCACCATATTAAATAAATAGTGTTTGACAATTCCAGAGTGATTTAAATACCACTGGCATAAATATCATTATCAGTTCTTAATCGTTACCAAGTTACCATGTGATTTATACTGTGAAACACATAATAACCAACCAAATTGTATTCTGTAATCAAGGTCCAAAAACACTTCAAAGCTAAATAGAATAATTAATGCAATTGAGATCAATTGACAGTAATACCAGTCTCTATCAGTTTAGTGACATATGTATCTACCACTTATAGCTTCTTATTACAAGACGCGATTTCACCAAACAGGCACAGTTACCAGGCTATCCTCCCACTAGGTGGAGTTGGTTATAAAGACCCTGTCGTAGTTTTTAAAACCTGGCCATTGACTTAGTCTATCATGTTGATTTCACATGCCTTATTTCTTACAACTAAAGCATCTACAAAGCATACAATCAAGCAGACTATATATGTATATGTATATGTATGTGTATATGTATGTATATGTATGTATGTATGTATATGTATATGTATGTGTATGTGTATATGTATATATATATATATACCTAAACCCTAAACCCTAATATATATATATATATATTGTAGCAATTCATATTACATTACAAGAGTTAAACTAAACAATTTGCCTACATTAGACCAAGATACCGATTAAGGGCAAAAATGAGAATTTGAAACTCACATCGCATCTCTTGTGGAAGCGGCTTCATCATCAAGAAGTAAACCACGTTCATCCTTGTAAATACGTTCAGCCTCTTCTTCCACGCTCTGTAAGGCCTTGTCAACCTGATACGGGGGTTGCAAGAAATGAAGAGACTTTTTCACAATATCAAACACAGTCCAAAATTATTTTACAAGCAATAGTGAACTGTTAAAATGGTGAACTATTATACTTATGTGAAGGTTTTGAGGATCACTAAATAGCTTTTGTTTATTACATTACATTGCAAATTTTCTTTCTAATACTATAAAGAAATATTTGACAGCCCGAAAGAGAAGTTACTCCCTAAGTTCCCTTTTAAGTGTCACTTTTAGAATAATTTTTTGTTTCTTTTTAATTGTCACTTGCAATACTATAAAGAAATATTTGACAGCCCGAAAGAGAAGTTACTCCCTAAGTTCCCTTTTAAGTGTCACTTTTAGAATAATTTTTTGTTTCTTTTTAATTGTCACTTGCAAAGTTCAAGGAAGTATTAATTGCACTTTTGTCAAAATTATCCCTATGTATTTATTGCAGAGAAAGAAAAAGTTAAATAAATGTAATAAAGAAGTAGGGGTATTATAGGTAAAAGGAGAATTATGATTTGAAAAGTAACCATAATAATTAGTTTTATTGGTATGTGTAAAAAATGAAAAAATGACACTTAAAAAGGAACGGAGGTAGTAGATGAAATGACTAATATCATCTAGCTTCATCTATAAATTAAATGTTAGAATAAAGGTACAGTAGTCAAACAAACTCAAAATTGTGATTCAGAATGTTGTAATCATAAAACACTGAAGATTTCCTTTGGCCTTGGAGCTTATTCCCAACAATCTACACTTGTTGGTGGAATTGATCCAGGATATGTTAGCATGTAAAATTGTCATGAACATTCAGTTACAAATGGGATCCAAGTTTCCTACCAAGATGTGATTTTTTGTTGGTCAAAAAATGAAAAAGCCCAGTTTCACTCGGCTATTACAAAACAATGGCATATTATTTCCATTCAACTATCCGAACCTTCTACAGATAAATCCTAGCCTTCGGGCAGTGTGACACCACCAATTAGGGAACCCAACATGTGTTGCTTCTAGATTACATTACCTAATTCGTGCAAGACCCACTATGCGACCATGTTTTCTCTTTTGTGATGTGAACTGTTTTTTATTAGGTTCAAAAATTTCACCAGTTTTCTTTGTGAATATTGTAGGCCGGTGTTCTTGTCATCTGTTTCTACTATGCTTCACCAGTTTCCTTTGCTCTTAATGGTCTAGAAACTATGAAGCTCCGACACGCCATTCACACGACGTGTCGCCGTATCGGACACGTGTCCGACACCGATACGCGGACGACACATTTACGACACGTATCTAACACGTTTTTTAAGTGTCCAATGAAAAACAAAAACTAAATCGCAGTGGACACAAATACGACACCTTATTTCAAATATAGGACAGTGTCCAACTAAAAAAATTTCAGAATTCTTTTTAAAAAAAAATCCAACTCAATAATTCAGAATTTTTTTTAAAAAAAGTTGCGCTTAAAGCTACTCGCACAACCTTATTCATCATTATATTGTGAAAGAAATTGGAGCACATATTCATTTGTCCATTCTTAGAAGAAAAACAAGATGGCACCACATCGAGCGAAAGCTTTAGTATATGTGCATAGTAAACTTCGACTTCTATCAAGGAGCACTCTCCAATATCATCAAGAGGAAACTTGAACGTGGGATGTCACTTGAGATGAGTTTGGATCATTAGATGACACTGGATTTTTTGAAGTTGTTGACTTGTCTTTAGGCTCTGTTTGATAAAAATAGCGGTTAGCTGATAAGTTAGCTGATAGCTTATAGCTTATGACTGATAGCTGGTGATTGATAGCTTATAACTTATAGTTGATGGCTGATGACTTATAGCTGATAAGCTAATTGAAGTGTTTGGTAAAATTAGCAGTTTAATTAGGTGATAAAATAAAATGACATAAAAGATATTTAATAATTATTATTTTATTTTAAATTATAATAAATTATAAAGGATAGTAGTGGATTTTAGTTAAAATAATAAGGGTAAAAATGAAAGAAAAAAGGATAAGCTATAAGCTATAAGCTAAAACGCTATTTAAAATAGCGTCTGGAAAATTAGCTATAAGCTAATAAAATAAGCTATAAGCTCGTGATGAAAAGATCGTTACCAAACAGGTCTTTTATTGTCATATGAACTTATAAGCTATAAGACATAAGTTATAAGCTCAAAAAGCTTCTTCCCAAACAGAGCATTAGATTAGTCAGGCTTAAAAGCTATTTTTCTCAATGTGGAGTGACTATGATATGATTTGTATCATTTTGTTTTGGTGAATTTATGTCTTTTTTTTGGTTGATTGAAAGTAATAAATTTAAACTAAACATTTGTGTAAAAAAAAAATTTAAATTAACGTAAATTTTGGTTCTCATTTTAAACTCTTTATAAATTGTGCTCATAAATTGGATTATTATATTAATGTATAAAATATATATAGCCGTATCCGTGTCCTATGTTTCTTACATTAGCGGGGTCCTCGTGTCCGTGTCCGTGTCTGAGTCCGAGCTTCATAGTCTAGAAATAAAGCAACTCCAATAGTGTGCTTATGCTCTAAACACTTCTAGAAGTGGAAAGTGTTTAGGAAGAGCATTTAAAATTATATGTTAATTGGGATCATCATGTTTTTTGTTTTTTTATCATTATTTTATATGTTATTTTATTTTATGTGCATACATATTTAAGAGCATTGGCAATTCAATGTTAGAATAGAAACAGAGTAGTCAAACATTCCTCTTCAAAATAGAATACATGCACTAAATTTTATGAACTCTTCAAAATAGAATACATGCACTAAATTTTATGAACACTCAGCCAGAACAATAAAATGAAATTAACCCCGAGAAATGCATGAAAAATAAGGTCACCAAACAATTTAGGAAGAGAAAAGTTCTCAAATTACCTCATGTTGATGAGTCTCTATCAACTCCAATTGCCGCTCCAAATTTGATTGTGTTTCAACTACTTTTGCCACTTCAATCTAGATTATAACAACATAAATAAGCTATAGAGTACTAGTAATTATGATATAAACTGGTATTGTGATTATTTATTTAGGGCAATATACTAGAGAACGGATAATGTACCAGTCATAGATATTGGGGATATGATGAACATGTGAATAAAGGATAAGAATAGAAACTCTAGAACGGAGTAACAAAGCCTGTGGATGTAACTTCCAGCAAGGCAGTTATTAATAATGCAAACTGTTTACAACCGGCAATTGACAAATAAACTAACCTCTAGGAATTAGAGAGCCTAGTCTCTCCCAAACCAACCAACATACAAAATATCTAATCCCCTCCCTTTTCCCTTTCCCCTTATATTTATAATTCTGACTACCTAAAGCAGTTACATAGCAGTTACATAAATAAACTGCCTATAACTAACAAATTAGTGCTAAATTAAACTGTTTTCATATAGAAATCATTGAAAAGGATAATTTAAAGACAGACAAACCTCAAGCCTCAACAGAACATCACGATTTTGTAAAATCCTGCGGTCCCATTCAGCTATTGCATTAGCTTGTTTTCGAAATTTTCCAGTTCTCTCTTGCAACTCGGAATTCCACTCCTTGATAATCTACATAAAGTTACAAGAATAGGGAGGAGAAATAGAGAGAAACAGAGGATAAATTAACAAAGAATCCGTAAAAGAATGTTAGTGTGGGCAATACCAAACAAATTTATCACCATTCATTTTATTATAAAAGAAAACGTTTGCAAACAGAAAACAATATTTGTTGGTGGTTTGTGCTTTCGTTAGTATAATTTGACAAAATGGTGGTTTCAGTCTTACTCATTAACAATCAAATACAGTCCCTTTTTAAGGCTCTAAGTTAAATATACTCATTATTAATAGCTATAATTTACTAACAGAACAAATCTTGGATGATTAAATAAACTCATTACTAATAGTCTTACTCAAATAAAAGAACACGTTCAATACCTCCTCCACAGTCTTCCCTGTGATTTCAGATGGCAATTTTGGTGTACCGCCTACTGATGTGCTGACAGTTGAAGTAGTTCTACAAGACAAATAGAAAAGAAGGTATTAAAAGCATCTTCCTATAATTTATTAGTAACTTCTCAGTCCTCATGCATATATAATGAATTTTAAAGCATCGTAGTAAATATAAAGTGAGGAAAAATAAAGCACTAAACTAGATGCAATAAACAGCATAACAAGCGTGATTAGTTCTACTTTAGAAAAAGCATAGCAAGAAAACAATCAATTATAAGGCTCGACTCTGGAATATCAGAGCACACAAGAGAAAAGAATGTAAAACCCTCCTAGTGAAACTTATAGGCAAAAAAGTAGGGAAGTATTTGATATTCAAATAAGCATTAGCATTCTTCATTTGTTTTCACACAAGAGTATAATGCATATATTTTAGAATTAAATTAGCATCAATTTGCTACCAATGTAACAAATTGCAAATGGAAAAACTTCAATCAGAAAATCCAGAGTGAAAAGAAAATGAATACAAATATATTTTGCTTGTGTTTGATATTACTTTAACTACATCCATATAAAAATGTCTGCATACCCACTACTGGAAGCCACTACAACAGCGGATGACAACTGGGTTGCACTGGTGCTCGAACTAGAAATTGCTGGAGCAGTAGAAGTTGAAGTGCTCACCCCTGCAGAATAAATGATCAACAATGAGAAAGGAATGTAATAGAGAAAAGAAACTAATTTACAAGAATGAGAAGGTAATTTTCTTCAGTGAAATAAAAAAAAAAAAAAAAGTATTGAAATGCAAATATGAATCCCAAAATTTGTGCAAAATACAAGGACAGGCATCAGAAAAGTCTGGACATTTCTTGTCCTACTTCTAAATTTGTTAACTTGACAAATTTAAATCAAATGCATCTGGTACCAATATTAAAAAGTTATTCAGTTTCAACTGAAAAAGTTTAGTAATTTAAGAGAAAAGATATCTTGACACAATAAGTTGACACAAACAACGTATTATTATGTGATTAAGATTTTTTAATTACTTTCTTGTTTCTCTTCCAATCAGATCAATGTTTATATTGAATGTATTTTAGACAGTGTCCCTTATACAGTGTCAGATTTTTGTGTCAAAATATCCTTCCTAACAGTTTAGTAGTTCTAGGATAAAGTAAGAAAGTATGGTTAGGCTATTCAGAATTTGACCAATTCCAGCTCTATCCGTTGAAACATAATTAATACATGGGGCGTAGCTGAGTTAAGGTACAGGTAGATTTAAGGGCTGCATCCCTATATAAATCCCAATTAATTTTAATTGCATGCTAAATACTGTCAAAAGTAAATAATTTCGTATCAGTTTCCTGTTTTACAGCTTTAACTACTACAAACAGTGGTTCTCACTGTAGTTATCAAATCAAGATGTGTGTGTATTAGAGGACAATTTCTCCAAGTCATATTTTAAGCATTAAAATAAGTAACATTAATATAAAAAAAACACGAGCTAATATATAACATATGAACTTAAAAATAAATCAAAGTTCAAGTCATACACAAATAAACAAATGTTCCACCCAACTCCTAAAAAAAATTATTTAACTACACTTCCTTTTCAACTATAATTTACCCTGTGATATTAATCGACGGCAGCATAATTCATTTTGCAATATACTTTCTACTTACTACCATGGTTTTCACCATGTCTGTATAAAGAAGTAAAACCTATGATGAAATGCCAATCAACCCAAGCTTTGAATCCAGGCAGCTCTCATCCTTTAACTCAACAAATATTCCTACCTACAATATTTTAACTCGTTCTAGTTTGAATTTGCTGAAATAAAAGTAGAATCTGGATCAGTATCTTCCAACGATTGTTTGCAATTACATAACATCCGAGGCATGGCTCGTAACTTAAGTATAACATACAATGATACTATTTCCTTCCAAAACAGCCATACCCTATTATGGTGGAGGAAAATTGAACTTAACTTTTGATCCCATTATACTCTCTAGCCACCTAGCAATTTAAAGAAACCTCATCCTAAAGTAATACAATAGAAAACTTAGATATGTTTGTCCAAACGAAAAACTTATATATGAAGAATACAAGTTAATATTTGACACAAGGTAACACATAGACAACAGTAAACCTCTATCTAACTAGGGGGGATATTACAAGTGAATGAACTTAATAAACTTATCTCATTATATTTGATAAATATAAAGCAGGCCTCCGAGCAGTAGTAAATCTAACTACTAGAATAATTACCATCAAATTTAAATTGACCAACAATCTCTCAAACTAATGCAAGAAATAACGGATATCCTACCAGAAGTAAAAACAAATAATATAATAATGATCAATGAATCAAAACAACTCACAAACCCTTCCAAGTTTGTCATACAACATATTCTACTTGTAAAATTCACCATCCCACTGTCTTTACATTGAATTACTGTAGATACAAATTCAGAATAGAGATTAACAGAAATAGATTAAGGACAATTTAGTGAATATCACACATGAATGAATAAACATTGAGAGTCAAGAAAAGAAAGAATCATACGTGATAGTATCATGATCATCCACAAAGATTTGAGAACCTAACGGATCAACTAACTCGCCTCACTTACATTCGCTAATTTTTCTCCTACTGCAATTAGAGGAGTAACTAAATATATAACTAACAAACTCTAACAAGTTCAACTAATAAGATGTAACCAGCAAAGAACAAGCCAAATCCAATTCGCCTAAGTTGTAACATGTTCTTAAAATAATTCCCCTTCCCTCCACCCTATACTACATCTCAGTTACTCAACATTTTCAATCTACCACATTCTATTACACAACTTCATTTGTGCAAGCATCAAATAAATATAAAAAAAAAAAATGAAAGTAAAAATACTCCATTCTGACAGTAATAGAGACAATTTACACACCTTAAATACAGAGCATTAAACATGATCTCAATGCCAAAAACATGGCTTACCAAATGCAGGAGCAGTAGCTGCCGAAACGGCAGGAGTTGAAGCCTTGTTAGCAAATGAAAACCCGGTCCCAAAAGAAACAGTTGATGCAGTAGATGCAGTGCTTCCTACACCAAAACCTGCAAAAGATGATCCTCCACTGGCTGACGATGAGCCAGCACCTGTAGATGCCACCGGAGTAGCTGTCAATGAAAAGCCGCCACTCGCTGGAGCAGAAGATGCAGCAGTGGCACCAAAGGCCGGCACAGAAGCCGAAACAACTGCAGCCCCAGTCATGGTTGTCGAGGTTGTAGTCGTAGTCACCGTCGAAAACAGTGGTGCTGAAGATGTTGTGAACGAGAAAGAACCCGCCGGCTTGGAAGCCACCTGTGTGCCGGAAACCGTGGAGACGGATGAAGAAGCTGTAGAGGAAGGTGCATTACCGAACCCAAATGAGGGTTGAGAAGCAGAGGAAGTTGTATTTCCTAAGGTGAATCCCGATGAGCTAGCCGAAGTTGTTGTACTTGCTGGAGTAGAGGGTTTTGAAAACGCTGAAAAAGACGTAGTGGTGGTTGAAGTTGAAGAAGCATTTGTAGAGAACGCATTAGAAAACAAAGGAGTTGTGGTAGTTGTCGCTGAAGAAATAACTGACGAACCAGCAAACGCTCCAAACGATTGTGTTGCAGCAGTAGGAGATCCCCCAAACGGAGTCGTCGTTGCAGAACCTGTTCCACCAAATAGAGTTGATGTCGTTGAAGCCGATGAAGTTCCTCCAACCGGTGTGGTTGAAGCTGATGACGACGCAAATCCAAACGGAGTAGAAGAAGCCGAGGACAATGACGGTGCCCCAAACAGTGTTGAATAAGTCGAAGAAGCTGATGACGGTGCCCCAAACAGACTTGAAGAAGTCGAAGAAGCCGACGACGGTGCTCCAAACAGACTTGAAGAAGTCGAAGAAGCCGACGACGGTGCTCCAAACAGATTTGAAGAAGTCGGAGAAGCCGACGACGGTGCTCCAAATGGTGTCGTAGAAGCCGATGACGGTGCTCCAAATGACGTCGTAGAAGCAGATGACGGAGCTTCAAACAGTGTCGAAGAAGCCGACGACGGTGCCCCAAACGGTGTCGAAGAAGCCGTGGACGGTGCACCAAACAGAGTAGTTGAAACCGTAGAAGCTCCTCCAAACAGCGGTGTGGAAGCCGTTGCTGACGCCGATGATGCTCCTCCAAAAAGATTCGTTGGAGATGGGGAAGCTCCACCAAACGGCGTCGTAGTAGATGAGGAGAACAGTGACGATCCAGTTGTAGCGGAACCGAAAATGGAAGGAGCTGAGGAAGCCGGCGCGGAGGAAACCGATGATGAGCCGAATAGAGAAGAAGGTGCAGTAAATGAAGAGGAACCAAAGTTGAAGGCAGAGCCAGTGGAAGAGGAAGAGGAAGAGGAGGCGAATGCGAAAGAATGAAGGGAAGGAGAAGAAGAAGCGGCGGCGGTAGGGTTTGTGGTGGTGGAGAAAGGGGAAGAGGATCCGAATGAGGGGGATGACCCGAATGAAAATGGGGATGAGGATGAAGATTGAGTGGAAGATGAAGATCCGACTGAGAAACCCGACATTGTCGCAATCTTGCAAGCGAGCTCAGGAGTGGAGATTGAAGGGTGAGAGCTTCTTTTGTTTTTGGTTTTGAAAATGAGGAGGAGCGGGTTCGATTGCGAAGGGGTTTGAGATTTTATGTTCGGGGTTTTGCTTCTACAGGCCAGCGAAAAGGTTAACAGGATTCAATTTTGTCAATTCCAATTCTAACCCTATAAAAATATTTTATTTACCAATCAATTTTATTTTTAAATTGATAAATCAAGAGCATCGAGAAATAAATAGTTTTTCTTTTTTATAAACAACTTTGTATTAATGAGAAAGAGTAGCGGAATTAACTTGTCACCTCCTCACTTAGAGGGGTGTTTATTGGTTCGGACAAATCTGAATCAAATCGGAATTCAAATTAAACCAATGTGTTTGGGGTGAGCATTTTTTCAATTTGGGCAAAAACCGAACCGAACCAATTAAAATCAGTGTTAATTGGTTCGGGTAACGGATTTCTAATTTGTTACCCGTAAACCCAAACCAAATCAATAACAATAAACATAATTAATTCATATAATAAATTATTAATTTTAATTGAGTTATTACTTATTTATTTGAATGAAGAGAATAATTGTTATAGCAATTAGCAAGTACAAACTATAATGAAAGAAATAAAGAGGTTTGGTCTCTGGACATTTCCAATGAAAAACGGAATGGCATCTTTCAAATTATCATAAGTCTATCAATCAATGATGAAATATAGAGAAATCAAACATCACAACCATTATAAATCAAACTCATAAATTGCAAACTATAAATATCTGCAAACCACTAGTTTCTTCCCAAATTGCAAATCCTGAAATCACAAGTATTTGCAAACTTCAAACCTTCAATTTTATGCTATGGAATTGAGTATGAGTATGCAGTAAAATTGTTTTAAGTTATTGAATATTTAAGTGATATACAACAACTATATGACTATGGTGGTCATAACTTGCTTAAAAATATGTGTGTTATGTGTTCAATATTTATTTTTCATATTTTAGCGTGTAAATAAATAATTTTTAAAAAAAATATTTTTTGTATATTTATTTTTAATATATCCTATCAATCCAATTCAAACCAATCAATTGTTTTTCGGATCGGTTTGGTTTGGGCTTTATTGCAAAAATATTAAAATTCAATCCAAACCAATCCATTTATTTTTCATTGGTTCGGATATTGGATTCTCTCAAAACCAAACCAAACCTGCCCGCGAACACCCCTACTCACTTATACATATATCTTATATTCTTTAATTATAGCGAAATTTCATTTTTATTAGTTAAAAATTTTTGAAAAATTATTAAATTTAGAGGTATATATCATAAATTTCGTGATATATACTGGAAATTTTGAAAAATTTTAATTTTTTATCAGAAATTTCGAAATTTTCAATAAAAAATAAAAATTTCCGAAAAAAAAAACACCTGAAATTTCATTTTTTTTACAGAAATTTTTTTTACACTACCACCAATTTCGAAATTGGTGGTTCTGTATCGGAAATTTCAAAATTTTCGTTACTGTACCACCAATTTCGAAATTGGTAGTAGTGTAAAAAAATTAAAATTTTTTCATTATCGAAAATTTCAAAATTTTCGATACTATACCATCAATTTAGAAATTTCTAATAATGTAAAAAATTTCACTTGTTCCAAATTTTTTCAAGGACAGTTTTAGAATTATGAAAGTTTGGAGGATGTCAGATATAATTTGGGGGTGGCAAGTTAAATTCTCAAATGAGTACTATATCAACTAATATGGCATTTAGATAAAAGGAAAGTTCTATTCTTTGATTTTATAAAAAATGAATAGAATGATAAGGAATGGGATGAAATTCCTTACATCGAATATCACTCTATTAATATATTTTTCATTTCATCTAAATTGGACTGTATCCAATAAAATGGAATAAATTAGTAACATAGTTACCATTTTGTCTTTCAGATTTTTATTTTTAGTAATTATATTAATGTTTTTGAAGTAAAGGATAAAAAAGGAATAAAAAAATTATAATGCTTTTTGTTCTGTCTAATTTCCAAACATTGAAATTGAATAATAATTTCGTTCCATCGTAAAATATTCAAACAATGAAATGGAGTATAAGTTCCATTCTGCTTCATTTTATTCAGTTCTGCTCCGCTCCTATAGTTTTAAATCATCCAAACAAATCTATAGAGGTGTACGGTTCTAGCCTACACGGACTCATGCCAAACCGTGTTTTTTTTAATAAAAAAGTTCTAGGCTTTTTATAAGTCTATTTAGTTAAAAAAAATCATAAGTTTCTGACTCTAAAAAGCCTTTTGAATTTATCGGGTCGGTCTATTTAAATAAATATAAATAATTTTTATTATAATTATTATATTGTATGTTATACTTTGAATTAAAATACAAAAATAAAAATTAGTTATCCTGAAGAACTTAGAAAAATAGGCTAAAACATCTTATGAACAATGTCATAAGTTTTTTCATAAGTTTTCCTAAACAAATAATCTCACAAAACTTATACTATTTGATAACACTAAAAACACATAGTTTAGTTTGGATCGATTTGCACATGTTTTAGTGTCATCTTATCACATTTTGTAGTGTTACGCTGGTAAATTGTGTATGTTTCAGGTACATTATAAGTAAGAGTCGATATATGGAGAAACTGGATGAAAACAACACGAAACAGAGAAAATGAGGCAAAAATACGCTAGTGGCGACCTCCATGGCGTCCGCCATGACGTTGGACATGAATAGGACAACATGGGGTCCACCAAAGATCAAGGAAGAAGCAACGAGACGGGGTCAAGGACCCGTGGCGCCTGCCGCAGGCCCCGTGGCGTCTGTCATGCCTTACAAATTGGCCACGGTTTGCTTTTTACACTAGTGGTGACCGCCACAGTGCATGGCGTCCGCCATGTACTTCGACTCCTGAAAAATTGCAACAGAAAGTTACCTAGTCTTCCCATATTCCTCCATACTTTTCTCCCACGACTTCTACACGTTTAGGACTTCAGTTTCAGCACTTGTAACACTATATATAGGTAGTTTTTATCAGAATTTGGCATCCAAGTTTTGTGCAAGTTTGGGAAGTTTAGTTTTAAGCATATATTCAGTATCAAAAAGTGGTAGTTTCTCACATTGAGGAACTACTGCACCATTAGTTCTAGAGCTACAATTTCCACCATTGTAACTTACTTGGATCAACAATCTTGCCTTTAATTTAATTTCAGATTTTATTTCAGGTTCATTTAATTTCCATTGCTTTTAATTTTCAGCTTTTTATTTTAAGTCGTTTATTTTTCTGCCTTATTGTCTTGGCAGAAAAATTTTGAGATTAAGTTATTGATTAACTTAACTCCAGAAAAGAAATAGTCGCCACCGAACTTTATTGTTTCCAAAGGGAGTGGGAAAGATCGAACAAAAGCCACAAAAAGCTAAAAAAGCTAAAAGAAAGATCTGGATACGGGGTTGGTTATGCAAGGGGAAGGTATTAGCACCCCTCACATCCGTTGTACTCAACGGGAACCACTTGTTTATCTGTTGTGAAAAAAAAGGTTATTGTTGTTTGTTGATTGATTTCAAGTGAAAAGATATTTGGCATATTCTAGTGGAAAACTCAACTTACTACCCACCGTATGAGGAAATAAGCATTTACGTCATCTTGATATGAATAACCTTTACTTGGATTTCATCAACAAGTACATCTCAACATTCAAGTGAAAAATTTCATTCATTTCTCAGCATCTTGTAGAAGTATAGCGGTTTGCATCACTGCAAGAATTATACCAATATCTAATCTTTATGAAAATAGGCTCTTAAAGAGAAATGTGCACAAAGGCACAACAAGAGTTTGATAATGTTAGTGTTTTTGAGAATTTTGAAAAGAGTTTGAATATGCTTAGATGTCTTAGCATTTATTGAGAAAAGATTTTCTGGATCACTTGACAAAGTTAAGGTTTATTAAGAAAGAAGTGAAGTTTGAAAACAAGAAGATTTTTGAAATAGGAAGAAGATTTTGAAAATTTAAGAATGGGAGGAGATGAAGAGACTATCCTAAAGCATAAAATAAATGGTCTAATTGTCAGGTAGCCCAAGAGAAATCCTTTGTGTGTGCAAGTGAATTAACCAAGACAAGTAAGCATTTGACAAGAGTCACAACTGTGAGGGATATCCTTCTAGCCATCTTGTTTTAATGATGTCAATAAATGCATTAGATTGCAATTTGAGCGGTATCACTTCACGTGTCGGGCATACAGCATCTCATCGTTGTTGGTCATGTGTCTAGATGCATAGGATCCTATTCTCCTCAAAACTAAATGTCCACAAGTGATTTAATAGTGTCTAGCATGTGTGTTTGTCCTTGGTCTGGTAAAAACAATTCAAAAATTGAAATTTCTCAAAAAATTGGCCTTCATGCGCTGACCTCAAATATTATGCGTCAACCTCAAGAATCATGCGCTGACCCCCCAGAACTCACAGGTAAGCGCATAAACCTGAGAACCCAAAATTGCTTTTCTATGCGTCGACGCATAGACTCCAGAGGTCGACGCATGACACTGCTTTTTGTGCTTTTTCACTCAAATTCGTTTCTGTTATTTCCTGTTATATCTTTTGGTCATATTTTTTCATATAAATAGTTTTGGGTCTTCATTTTTCATATAGAACAAGAAACGTGAAAAATATATGTCAGTTCTCTCTTCATCTTCATCTTCTTCACTGTGTAAACAAACAATCACACATAATCATTTTTGTTTGTGTTGCCCATTGATCGAAGTGATAACGTTCAGAATTTAGGAAGTGTGATCTTCATCTTCTGGGTTGAGAGATTGGCAGGTGTTTCTTGAATCAAACCAGTTGGGTTTGTCCTCCAAGAATCGAGGAGATTTTGGGGGTTTTGTACAAACTGTTCTTTCTACAGGGATTCAGCTGGGCGAAGGTAACCGGAAATTGGCGCAACTGTTTCGGTTTAGTAGCTGTAATCAGAGGATCGTAGAAGAAGGTTTGGGTTCGAATTCTTGGAAGATTTCAATTTATCGAGTGAAGGTAACTGAAGAACAGAGTTTTCTTTCGGTTTAGTAGCGTGGGACGGTAATTGAATCATCCATATTCTGAGCACTTGATTCATCTTGAATCAAGGGAAGAGAAAATTCTGCATCAAAGATCGAAGACGTTCGGGGTTTGAATGTTCACAGTTTTCTCTTGTAATAAACATTGCAACAACTACAATATATATATATATATATCGCAATTCCTTTTGTGGAATTGGGGGCAGACGTACCCAAAGCGAGGACGATTGGGGAACTGCCTAATTAAATCTCGGGTGTTCTCTCTCTTTCTCTTAACTCTTTTACATTTCAGTAGTGTTCGATTTTGTGACGTTGCAAACTATCATAATTTCTGTCATAGAATAATTGTATGTTGTTAAACTATTTTTGTTAGATCAATACAATTCATTGAACTGTGTTTTGGAGCAGCTGCACATTATTCTCCATAGAAATTCTGCACATAGTGTGTTTTCGCACACTACGTGTTTGATAATTTATTTTCAAGCAAAATTCGAACACAGTGCTTTAAATTGTTTATCAATCAACCTCATTGGATCGGTATAAACATCAAGCAAGTGATAATTTGTTGTCTGCGTTTATAAGTGTTATATTCAAAACTGAATTTTTCTCTTTCGTACTCATCCACAATATATTCACGCATATCCTATCCTTTCGGTAGAAGGTTCGTTGTAGACGTTTCTATCCAGCGGTAGCTTCCGTTAAACAATTTTTTAAAACAGAATTTTGTAGTCCATTTGCGTGTAAAACTCAAGGGATCTATTCAACCCCCCTTCTAGATCCATAGCCATTGTCTAACAAGTGGTATCACGAGCTCCGGTTTATTCTGGTGCTTCAGTAGAACTTCTTGGATCATGGCGAACGAACCTAAGGGGGCTTATAATAGAGCTCCAGTTTTTATAGGTGAAAACTACAGCTACTGGAAGGATTGTATGCGTGTTCATATTAACTCCTTAGATCAGAAGGTTTGGAACGTTATTTTAAACGGTCCCATGGAAATCACTATTACTAACGCGGAAGGTGTTGTTGTTCCTAAACCCGAAGACCAATGGACTGAGGAGGATGAGAAAAAGTACAGTTATGATTGGAAGGCTCGTAATATGATCATTTCCTCTTTGGGAATTGACGAATATTATCGAGTCTCCCATTGCGAAACAGCCAAAGCTATGTGGGATGCCTTACAAGTAGCCCACGAAGGCACTAATGATGTTAAATTGGCTCGTATCAATACACTAACGCAAGAGTTTGATTTGTTTTACATGAAGCAAGGGGAAACCATTGCGGATATGCAAAAACGATTCACTCACATCATCAACAAATTGCATGTTCTTGGTAAACTAATTCCTAATGAGGTTTCTACTAATAAAATTCTAAGGTGTCTTAGCAGGGAATGGCAACTGAAGGTTACCTCTATCAAGGAGGCCAATAATCTTGCTACTCTAGACCTCACAACACTCTTTGGTAAACTCGATGAGCATGAGCAATTGCTCATTAGCTTGGATAAACATGAGAAGAGCATAAAGAAAGAGAAGGTAAAAGATACGGAGAAGAAGTCGATAGCTCTTAAGGCTTCTTGTACAAAGTCCACACATCAAGAGCTAGTGATGATGAAGCCAAAAACGACAAAGATGAAGATTCCGGTGACGATATGAGCTTATTTGTGAAAAGATACAATAGATACATTCGTAAGAATGATATTCAGCACTCGGACAGAAATCTTGTCAAGTTCCGTAAGCAATCGAGAAGTGAAGGAAATAAAAATGGCAAGGTAAAAGGGACGTGCTACAACTGTGGAAAATCCGGGCACTACAAACCGGATTGTCCATCCTTAAAGAAAGACAAAGACAAGGATAATGACAAGAGTCGCTCAAACAAAAAGTCCAACAAGTCTCGACGAGCATACATCGCTTGGGAAAGTGATAGCGAGTCGGAGAAAGATGACTCTTCAAGTGACGAAAGTGAATCCGTCAACCTTTGTCTCATGGCACGTCACAACAAAGGAAAAGAGGTAAAACACTCTAAATATGAAAACTGTCAAAATATGTCTCATGCTGAATTACAAAGAGCTTTTGATACATTACACCACGAAGCTAAGGAAGCATTTCAACGCTTAGCTTCGAATAAAAAGATTTTTTCCTATTTGGAGAAAAAGGTCTCTGATTCCCAAAAGGAATTGGAAGATCTTAAAAACTCCATGGTGAATGCATAAAAAACTAAAATCGATGAAAATAAATATACATGGTTTGACCTTGGGGGTTGTGGTACTTGTCACATTTGGCAAAGAGAGGTGAGAACCCTCAAAGCCAAGTTAGACAAGGCTCTCAAGCCTAAGATTACGTTTGCTATTGATCGATCACATTATCGTGAAACTATGAAGAATCCTTATCAACAATACACGTATGTGATTCGAGATAGTGATAGCAAAGGTAAACTCCAAACTAATCGTGATTGCTTATATTGTTGTAAGCCCGGTCATACTATTGCTAAGTGCCGCTTTCGGAGATTTCTTGTTCCAAAGGGCATTTATCAATGGGTGCCCAAAGGCAATTTTGGTTTCACTCACCATGAAAGACCCAATGAGAATTGGGTACCTACTCTCCCTTGATTATTTTTGTAGGTACAAAGTCTTGAGACCACCGAAGGAAGATGGGTTCTAGATAGTGGCTGCTCAAGACATATGACCGGAGACATATCTCTTTTCATCGACTTTGTGGCGAAGAAAAAGTGGTTTGTCACTTACGGAGATAATAACAAGGGACAAATTCTCGGTAAAGGTAGTATAGGTAACCCCTCATCTACTACTATCTCTGATGTACTTCTTGTAGAGGGCCTTAGACACAACCTTTTAAGCATTAGTCAACTATGCGACAAAAATTATAAAGTCTTTTTTTCAAAGGATTGTTGCGTAGTTGAAGATTGCGACAAAAAGAATGTGTTTAAGGGCTTGAGGGTGAATAACGTCTATATGCTAGACTTAAACGAGGTATCATTGAATGGAGACAAGTGTTTAGTCACTATGAATGAAGATTCATGGTTGTGGCATAGACGCTTGGCTCATATCAACTTTGATTTGCTTAACAAAATTGTTTCTAAAGACCTAGTCATCGGTTTGCCCAAAATTAAATTTACAAAGGATCATCTTTGCGATGCGTGCCAAATGGGGAAGCAAACAAGGATCTCTTTTAAATCTAAAAACATTGTTTCAACTATGAGACCTCTTGAGCTCCTCCATATGGATCTCTTTGGACCATCTAGGGTTAAAAGCCTAGGTGGTAACTACTATGGATTTGTTATAGTCGATGATTTTTCTAGGTTTTGCTGGACAATTTTCTTAGCAAATAAAAGTGATACCTTTTCAGCCTTTGAACGATTTGCTAAGTTATCTCAAAACAAGTTGAACACAAACATTGGGTCAATCCAAAGTGACCATGGGGGTGAGTTTGAAAATCATTTATTTGAAGCATTTTGTGATTCTAATGGAATTGATCATAACTTTTCAGCACCACGTACCCCTCAACAAAATGGGGTAGTGGAACGTAAAAATAGAGTTTTGGAAGAACTTGGAAGGACTATGATCAATGATAGTGGATTACCAAAATACTTTTGGGCCGACGCCATAAGTACGGCTTGTTACGTTTTGAATAGGGTGCTCATCCGGCATATTCTAAACAAGACTCCGTATGAGCTTCTAAAAGGGCGTAAGCCAAACATATCTCACCTTCATGTATTTGGTTGCAAATGCTTTGTGTTAAATAATGGAAAAGAGACTCTCGGCAAATTTGATGCCAAGGCTGACGAGGGTATTTTTCTTGGATACTCTCAGTCAAGTAAAGCTTATAGAATCTATAATAAAAGGTTACGTATAGTTAAAGAGTCAGTTCATGTTTCCTTTGACGAGTCTTATCCGAGAAATGTCGGAGAAGGTAGTTCTTTTCATGGTGCAGGTGTACCTACTGAAGACATACTCAAGGACACTGACAAGGGAACTGATCAGCCTGAAGCAGTGCGTATTGAGGAGGAAAAGGATCACCAACCAGTGAAAAGTGAGGATGATCATCATGCTAAGAAAGATGAACTTTCTCTAGCTTGGAAGTCTTCCAAAGACCATCCAATTGACAACATTCTCGGTGATATCTCTAAGGTAGTAACTACTCGCTCTAAACTTAGTAACTTTTGTTATTACTCTGCTTTTGTTTCCCAAGTCGAACTTAAAAACTCTAAGGAAGCGTTACTCGGTGAGCATTGGTATCTATCAATGCAAGATGAACTAAATCAATCCTGGAGAAATGAGGTTTGGGACCTTGTCCCCCCTCCGCGAGATCATCGAGTAATGGGCACCCGATGGGTGTTTAGGAACAAACTTGATGAAAATGGAGTAATAACGTGTAACAAAGCTAGGCTTGTAGCACAAGGCTATAACCAAGAGGAAGGAATCGACTATGAGGAAACTTATGCGCCGGTTGCCTGACTCGAGGCCATACGCCTTCTACTTGCCTACGCTTGCACAAAGAACTTTAAGCTATTCCAAATGGATGTCAAAAGTGCCTTCCTTAACGGATATATAAATGAAGAGGTTTATGTAGCCCAACCTCCAGGTTTTGAATCACATGAATATCCTGATCATGTTTATAAACTTAAGCGAGCTTTGTACGGACTAAAACAGGCCCCTAGGGCATAGTATGAACGTCTAAGCAAATTTCTACTTGATCAAGGGTATTCAAGAGGAAAGGTTGACACAACCCTCTTTATTAAACGTCAAGGAAAACACTTAATTTTGGTACAGATTTACGTTGACGATATTATATTTGGGTCTACTAACATGACCTTGGTCAAGGAGTTTTCTAGTTTGATGCAGGGGGAGTTTGAAATGAGCACGATGGGGGAGCTCAACTATTTCCTCGGATTGCAAATCAAACAACTTGAAGAGGGCACATTCGTGAGTCAAACGAAATATTGTCTTGAGTTACTAAAACGTTTTGATATGCTGAACTGCAAAGTTATAGATACTCTTATGCCTTCAAGTGCTAATCTCGATCGTGACGAAAAGGGTAAGGATGTTAAGGTAAAGAAGTACCGAGGTATGATAGGGTCTCTCCTTTATCTTACCGCATCACGTCCCGATATAATGTTTAGTGTATGCATGTGTGCGAGGTATCAGGCACATCCCAAGGAATCCCACCTGAAGGCAGTTAAGCGCATACTTCGATACCTTTCTGGTACTCCAAAGTATGGGTTGTGGTATTCCAAAGGAAGTGTTTGTTCCTTAGTTGGTTACTCTGACTCCGACTTTGCTGGGTGCAAGTTGGATAGGAAAAGTACTAGTGGCACATGTCACTTTTTCGCAAATTCCTTGGTGAGTTGGCACAGCAAGAAACAGGTTTCCGTTGCTCTGTCAACAGCCGAGGCGGAATACGTTGCCGCCGGTAGTTGTTGTGCTCAAGTCCTATGGCTTAAACAATAATTACTGGATTTCAATTTAAAACTTGAACGTATTCCAATTTTGTACGATAACACTAGTGCGATTAATCTAACTAAGAACCCTGTACTACATTCACGCACCAAGCATATCGAAATACGCCATCATTTTCTTAGGGATCATGTAGAGAAAGGTGATGTTATTTTTGAGCATGTTGACACTAAGAATCAACTTGCTGACATTTTCACAAAACCATTAGCTACAGAGCCTTTCTTTCACATCCGTAGGGAACTTGGCATTCTCGATATCTCGGATCGTGCATAACATCCTTGAGAATTATGAGCTTCACACACACACACACATATATATATATATATATATATATATATATATATATATATATATATATGCTTGTTCATATCTTTAACTAACAATGCAAAGAGAAATTTATTCATATGTGAGGGATCTCACCGTCATGACGTTCAAGGTAATATCGTTCCAACTTATAGAGGTTTATTAACATTTTGTGCCATATTACTTACTCCAATCTTGATGTTTATTTCATTTTGAGCACTTATCATTCATGTGAATGTTTGGTTCTGTGTGTATATGTGTATTTATCTGCTTGGAACAAGATTTTTGCAAAAATTTCAATTTTGCACTTCCATGCGTCGACGCATGATTTCACGCGCTGACCTATTAAACTCTCGGGTCAGCGCATAACAACTAGGTCAAGTAATTTTCAGAAAGCATGCGCCGACGCACAGGTTTACAGGTCGACGCATGAAGGATTCGTTCAGACTTCTTTATGTTTCTAGGTTGCGTGCGCCGACCTATAAATGCTTCACCTTCCCTATATTCTCTATTGCACATTAAACTATGATTCTTGCATGTCATTTAATTAGCATTTGTGGTCAATCTCTCCCTATTTTACTCCTTTAAACCTCATCAATCTCAATTAATCCCCACTAAACTCTCATCAAAACCCTAATAAATTAGAAAAAGGGAAGGGAATACCAAGAGAGAAATTTCTCTATATATCTACAGCAAGGTACTCAAAGGATTTCACACATCTTCTCTTCTCTCTCTGCAACAATCAAGTTTGATAATCTCTCTTCAACTCTTCTTCAACAATGGCTTCCAGAAGAAATGCTGGTACAAGAGGAGGAAGAGGATCAACTTCACAACAAGCTCAAACAAGATAATCATCCACACAACGGGTAACATTTCAATCCCTAATTTCTGAAAGGTTAGCCACTCCATTTGCAGAATTATTTTCTAATCGGGCTGTTATCAGACAACATGGCTTTTATCCGTTGATGGGTCGAGATTTTCACATTCCTGAAATTTCTGAACACGTCAATTTTCAAAATCTGAATGAATTTGTTGAATGTGATGACAAGTATAGTGAAGACTTGACTAGATTGTTCTACTGTGGGATAAAGGGAAAATTTCGTGGGGCTGAATTTAAGTTCTCTATCAATAATGCAGAATATAAAGTGACAAACGATGTATGGTCTACATTGTTTGTTTTGAATACTGATGAGAGTCTCCCAAAGGTTACTGATAAAACCTTTGTTAAAGACTATGCATTCAAAACTGCTTTGAATTCTATGCTGAAGGAACCATATCCAGCTGATTATGTGGCAAGTGAAGCATTTCCTAAGAGTGCCACCACCGATCATCTGAAATTTAAAGAACGTATCCTTCAGTGGATTGTTTCTCGCATCTTGAGACCTAAGAAAGGAGGCCTCTCAAGAGTTGAACAAGCGGAGGTGCATCTTATCTACGTCCTGAGGGAAAAGATCAAAATCAATTGGCCTTACTACTTTGCTTCTAGGATGTTCACAACTCGCAGCTCTAACAAGTTTTTAGCACTTGGATATGCATCTGCTGTGGCAAATTTTCTGAATCACTTTGACATTCCTATTCCAGTGATTTGTCATGTTCACATTACTGCTGAACAACAGTTTCTGGCCAGAACTTTGTCCATGATGGGTTATCATTGGAACTCTCATGAGCAAAGGTTCATCCATAGACAAAGAGCTACCCATCCTGAACCTGTCCATCTTGAAGCCAGTGAGGATGAAGGAAGTGAAGGTAATGCAGATCCTGTTAGTAATGATGAAAATGTAGTGATACCGGAAGATATTGTCATGCAGGACAATCAAGCGGAAGAAGAAGAAGACAATCAAGAAGACAATGAGGTATGGATGTGATATCAACCAGAAGAATCCTATGACAATCAAGGCTGGGGTCAGTGGAATCAACAAAACTGCTGGACCAACCTTGGCGCTGTATATGTTCCTCCATCCTATGATGCTGACTCTGAATGGCAGATTCCAGAAAATTCTGCTCCACCAACTCCACCGTCTCAGCATTATTCACAATCCAATGATGAAATTTTGGCAAGACTGACTGAGTTATCTCTGCAACATCAAGAATTTCAAGCGCAGCAGGAAACTCGATACCTGACTCAACAAGAACAACTTACCAACCTGTCTAACCAACTGTCATCTCATGCCACCAATTTCAACAATTTTGTAAATGCTGCTATGACAAGGTTCAATCAAATGGATGCCAATCTGACTCAGCAAAATCAAAACTTGGCTAACAGCCTTGGTAACCTTAACAGCACCTTGATTGACCTCAATCTTCAACTTGAGGAATTTCCACCACCAAGTCAATACCATAGGGGTGAGGTTATTCGTTTAGGGGGAGGAGACCATAAACCTTAGGGCATCATGTTTTAGTTGTGCATGAAGTTGTGTTTTGTTGTTTGTTTTCTGTTATTTTGACATGCGCTGCACTTTTCTGTTATGTTTCAAACTTTATGAAGTGAATGTTTTGCTTTAATATCGTTGTTCCGTATTTAATCAATACTAGTTTACATTAACGGTATCATATGTGGATGCTGATAACTGTTTTGTTGTTGCAAATATTTGTTGATCCAATACATATTTTCGTATGCTATTTTGACCACTGTCTTCTCGTCTTTTTGATGTTGTCAAAGGGGGAGAAGAATACAAGCTACAGAAACGTTTAAACCGAATGTTAAAGACAGGGGGAGTATTGATTATCTCAAATTACATCTCTCGTGAAAAACAAGGAAGTGTTGCCATCATCAAAAAGGGGGAGTATGTGAGGGATATCCTTCTAGCCATCTTGTTTTAATTATGTCAACAAATGCATTAGATTGTAATTTGGGCGGTATCACTTCACGTGTCGGGCATACAGCATCTCATCGTTGTTGGTCATGTGTTTAGATGCATAGGATCCTATTCTCCTCAAAAATAAATATCCACAAGTGATTTAATAGTGTCTAGCATGTATGTTTGTCCTTGGTCTGGTAAAAACAATTCAAAGATTGAAATTTCTCAAAAAATTGGCCTTCATGCGCTGACCTCAAATATTATGCGCCGACCTCAAGAATCATGCGCTGACCCCCAAGAACTCACAGGTAAGCGCATAAACCTGAGAACCCAAAATTGCTTTTCTATGCGTCGACGCATAGACTCCAGAGGTCGACGCATGACATTGCTTTTTGTGCCTTTTCACTCAAATTCGTTTCTGTTATTTCCTGTTATATCTTTTGGTCATATTTTTTCATATAAATAGTTTTGGGTCTTCATTTTTCATATAGAACAAGAAACGTGAAAAATATATGTCAGTTCTCTCTTCATCTTCATCTTCTTCACTGTGTAAACAAACAATCACACATAATCATTTTTGTTTGTGTTGCCCATTGATCGAAGTGATAACGTTCAGAATTTTGGAAGTGTGATCTTCATCTTCTGGGTTGAGAGATTGGCAGTGTTTCTTGAATCAAACCAGTTGGGTTTGTCCTCCAAGAATCGAGGAGATTTTGGGGGTTTTGTACAAACTGTTCTTTCTACAGGGATTCAGCTGGGCGAAGGTAACCGAAAATTGGCGCAACTGTTTCGGTTTAGTAGCTGTAATTAGAGGATCGTAGAAGAAGGTTTGGGTTCGAATTCTTGGAAGATTTCAATTGATCGAGTGAAGGTAACTGAAGAACGGAGTTTTCTTTCGGTTTAGTAGCGTGGGACAGTAATTGAATCATCCATATTCGGAGCACTTGATTCATCTTGAATCAAGGGAAGAGAAAATTCTGCATCAAAGATCGAAGACGTTCGGGGTTTGAATGTTCACAGTTTTCTCTTGTAATAAACATTGCAATAACTACAATATATATATATCTCAATTCCTTTTGTGGAATTGGGGGCAGACGTACCCAAAGCGAGGACGATTGGGGAACTGCCTAATCAAATCTCGGGTGTTCTCTCTCTTTCTCTTAACTCTTTTACATTTCAGTAGTGTTCGATTTTGTGACATTGCAAACTATCATAATTTCTATCATAGAATAATTGTATGATGTTAAACTGTTTTTGTTAGATCAATACAATTCATTGAATTGTGTTTTGGAGCAGCTGCACATTATTCTCCATATAAATTCTGCACATAGTGTGTTTTCGCACACTACGTGTTTGATAATTTGTTTTCAAGCAAAATTCGAACACAGTGCTTTAAATTATTTATCAATCAACCTCATTGGATCGGTATAAACATCAAGCAAGTGATAATTTATTGTCTGCGTTTATAAGTGTTATATTCAGAACTGAATTTTTCTCTTTCGTACTCATCCACAATATATTCACGCATATCCGATCCTTTCGGTAGAAGGTTCGTTGTAGACGTTTCTATCCAGCGGTAGCTTCCGTTAAACAATTTTTTAAAACAGAATTTTGTAGTCCATTTGCGTGTAAAACTCAAGGGATCTATTCGACCCCCCCTTCTAGATCCATAGCCATCGTCTAACAACAACTAGCATTCTAGTCCCTATAGATTAAAGCCACAAGATAAGCAACTGAGCAGACGAACACAAGAGGATCATGACAAATAAAGTCACAGATAAAGCATCCAAGCTTAATTCAAGGCCATAGGTATCAGTGGAACTCAAGGTCTCAGGCAAGTGAAAAGTATCAGATGAACTTCCAAGTTTTAGACAAGAATACTTCAAGCATGGGAAACCCTAATTCTAAGTGCATGGGTCCGAAATTCCAAGCAAGCACATGATAGCAACCATAATCCAAGATTAAATTTTTGTTTAGGGTTTTTGAATCATTTTATCATGTTTTTGTGTTTTTTTAACAAGGTGAAGAAATAAAGATCAAAGAAGAAGGAAAATGGCATGCAATAAATGCGGAATGATAAAAAATGGTAAAGTAAATAGCGAAAATTAAAGGACAGTAATTAAATTGCAGAAATGTAAAGGCAATAAGATAAATGTTATAAGTTAGGAGTTAATTGTTAGTAGTTAACGTTCAAGTGATCGATTTATCGGTTCGGGACCAATTTAGCGTTATGTTAAGCAATCGTAGCACGATCTATTATAAAGATCATACTATGGGAGGTCGGTCAATAACAATGTTTGTGTTAAAACATGCTAGATAAATGATATGTAAATCATTCTCCTAAAGTCATGCCACACGAAAAGAAGAAAGATAACGGTCTCATCTTAATCAAGAATTTTCGTTGATTAATCAAAGGCAACCTATCATTATCCAAAAGTTAGAGAATGATCGAAATGATCATTCAACAACATGTTTGAAATAATGAAGATTCAACATCTTTGAAAATCAACATTCTATGATCCTTAGATTTTCATCAACCAAAAATGAAAAAAAGAAAAATAAACAAGATGAAAACAAAATATAGAAAATAAATGGATCAAGTAAAGCTAAACAAGATCTCAAGAGCAAATCTCAACATAAATATTAGAAAAAAATTAAAAACAAATAAGAAAAAAAACAAATGAAAAAAAAATAAACAAATGAGGGAAGGAGTATGGCGCAACAGTGGAGGTGTAGGAGCAAAATGAAAACTACATGGGCTTAAGGCCCATCCACATGAAACAAATGAGATCCATCAGCACACAAGAGGAAATAACTTAATCATTTTCTTCTCTTTCTCTCTCTCTCTCTCTCTCTCTCTCTCTCTCTCTCTCTCTCTCTCTCTCTCTCTCTCTCTCTCTCTCGCACTGCCGTCGTGAACGAATCCCTCCGCCGCGCCGGATTTCATCGCTGGCGGCGGCGGAGTTCACAGAAATTACAACCTCTACATCATTTTTACTCGTTTGCACTCTTGGTTTCATATTGGTTGTTGATTTCTCCTAAGCTTCAACCTTCAACCGAAATCGAAACACACACAAGAATGAATTTCGAGCTCTAAATCCACACGATTCAAGTACCTCATGAAGCAGTGATGAAAGATTTTGGTATGAGTTTTCTTTGCTCCACCCTCTCTCTTTCTTATATGTTGAATCGTATTCGCTTTTGCTTGTGAAAAACATTGTTATTGTTGCGTTGAGAGTGTGTGGGTGTTATTGAATTTTGAGTGTGCGGTATATGTATTGTTATTTGAAGCTTCTAGATGAATTTAGTGTAGTTTGAAAGTGATTTTGGCAGGGTGTTTTTTGCTTCAAAACGCTTCCATAATGAAGAAGCAAAGACTTCTATATATAGGAGAAATTGAAGTGAGTTTGAGAATTAAATTTGAATGAAATTTATGTCGTTTACGTATTTAATCCGCGTTTCATGTTGTGTGTAACGCCCGGTTATTTAATTAATTATTTAATTAAATATCTTCGTATTATTTGTTTGATTTGTGTTGGATGTCGAAAATGCTGTGTTGAGTCGCTATGTTGGTTTTGGTTAAATTAATTAATTCAAGATGTGTTGGCTTTAGTTGAATTAATTTAATTAAGTTGATTTAAGTTGTAGAAATAATATAATGTTGGTATATTAGAATTATAAAATCATTAGTGGGCTTACTTGTGGTTAGAAGTAGTAAATAGTGGGGTGCAAGAATTAGGCCCAAGGGGAATTATTAAAATTAATAGAATTATAAGATTTTTGAGAAAAATAAGAAAAATTAGGTTATTAGTAAAATAGAAAAGAGGCTTTTGGGAGAAGTACGGGAAGTTGCAGAGAAAATTAGTATTAGCAGTTACGAAGAAGAAGAAGGGGAGCAAGGGTTGGAAACAAACACGGAGAGGCGGCTGCAAAAATGGGAACCCAATCGGAGATTTAAAGCGACCTTCAATTCAAGGTAAGGGTGGGGTTCTGACTCTATAACTGGATAGTTGATGAACGATATGTGGGGTTAGTTTATAGAATTGCCTCTGTTGTGTCTTTCTGTTTTTGTTGATACCGAAGTTGAATTCTAAGTTGATCGGTTGTGGAAAATTAGTCTATGTTGTTTAATTGTGGTTTATGTGGTGCTGTTATACTGAGATGGGTGTCTGTCATGGAATTGGTATGAGTATGTGAAACTGGGACGAGGAAAACAGGAGCGGCAGGAATGCTGAGGACGGAGGAAATTGGGAGCGTGACGTCCGCCATGGAGGTGGGACGACCGTCACGCAATGAGAGCTTGGGACGACCATCCCAAATGTTGGGGCGTCCGTCTGGAGAATGTGACGACCGTCACCCCCTTGTCACGACCGTCACACATACCTGTGACGAAGGTCATGAAAATGTGACGATGGTCACACGGGTCTGTGCATTTTTCCTGTTTCTGCGTTGTGGTTTCTGTCTGCTGTATGTCTGGCATAATTGAACCCAGTAAATATTTTTGCAGAAACATAATTAAGTTGAGGATCAGTATAATTAACAATAGAAATTCATTGAGTGAGAATCACTGTAGGTATATAAGTAATAGTATTAATAATATGACAGTAGCAGTGACAAACTAGTAGGATAATAATATAGCAGTAGCAGTGATGAATTAGTGGGATAAAGCAGTTAGTAAATATAGCAGAAGATTAATTAACCATTTCAATCGAAAACTGCCGAATGACTTTTGTGTTGGATTGTAGTATATTTTGGTTGTCTAATTGGGTTGTGCCTTTGGTTGAGAATTTGCGAGTTGCAGGTGATGTTGTGTCTTGTTGGAGTGCCTCTAAATTATGGGCAAGAATAAGTTGCAGGTGATAATTGAATTGAGTCGCATTGCATAGCATATCAAGTTGGAGCTAATGCTCGATAGGTTGGCCTGGATTGGCAAAATATTAAGTTGAAGGCTTATGTCTTGTTGACATCAATATTAATTGGTAAATTTCTAAGTTGGGAGTTCTGCTCCAATGGTACCACATGCATATTACGAGTCGCATTTCAAAGTTGCATAATTATGTTGTTATGTTGTTTATTATGTTGATTGATGTTGATTGTGAGTTGTGAAGTGGTGATTGTTTATAGTCTAATCTAATATGTTATTTATCACATATTCGATTATATTGTTCGATATCTCACCCCTTCTGTGTATGGTGATGGTTTATACGCCATCCTGCAGGTAATCCGGAGTGAAGGTTGTCTACCTTCGTTAGTTCGAGTCGGTGTCGTCGCTCTGATACGTGACACTCGGGGGGATGAACGCTTGTTTCTTTTATGGTTGCTTTTCGTATTGTTGCTGAATTTCTAAGTTGTTTCCTTTAAAGATTATTTTCGTATTGTTCCTTTTAAGTTGGATAAAGTTGTTATGTCATTTAAGTTGAAGTTTGTGACTCCGCTGCTTAATTATAAAAGTTGTTTTGGTTTACCAAGACATAATTATGTTGTTATCAGTTCACCCAAGCTTTTAGTGTTATGTATCTATGTTAAAATGCGATTAAATGTTATTGCTGTAAGTTGTGAATGTAGCATCCTATTCGTATATTAAATTTTGTAACTCTGATTTTATTAATATTCGTCGGGTAGAAATGGGGCGTTACATTAGTGGTATCAGAGCAGGTCGGTCCGTCCGGCCAAGTTGTCGAGTCGTAGTTTGTTTGACAATCGAGTATTGTTAACTAGTTCTAACCTTTGTTTATGTTGTAGTGATAAGTTGAGATGGCTGGAAGGAACAATGCTATAATTGCTGCTGCGATGCAAGCAATGGCTCAGGCTTTGCAGAATCAGCCGAACGCTGACGAGAATGCTGGATCTCGCAGTTTGGCAACTTTTCAGAGGGAGAATCAGCCTACCTTCAAGGGCAAGTATGATCATGAAGGAGCGTTGGATTGGTTGAAAGAGATGGAGAGAATCTTCCATGTGATGGACTGCACTCCAGCGGAGAAGGTTCGATACGGGACTCACATGCTAGCAGTCGAGGCTGATGACTGGTGGCTAGAGACTCGTCAGAGGTTGGAAACTGCAGGTGAAGGTATCACTTGGGATGTGTTCCGAAGAGAGTTCCTGGGGAAGTATTATCCAGAGGATGTTCATGGTAAGAATCAAATCGAGTTTCTTGAGCTGAAGTAAGGAAACATGTCGGTTACTGATTATGTTGCAAAGTTTGTTGAATTGGCTAAGTTTTATCCGCACTATAACGATGATAATGCTGAGTTTTCAAAATGCATCAAGTTTGAGAGTGGGTTGCGACCAGAGATCAAGAAGGCAATTGGATATCAGAAGATTCGTGTTTTTGCTGATTTGATTGATAGTTACAGACTTTTTGAAGAGGATAACAATGCTCATTATAAGATCATTAATGAGAGGAAGAGCAAGCACCAACAGAATCGTGGCAAGCCTTATGATGCTCCAGCTGGAAAAGGTAAATAGAAAGTGGCTGATGGCAAGAGGACTAGTGGGGGAGATGCTCCTGCTGGCATAACTTGTTTTGCTGAGGTGAAGAGGTGTTTCCGTTGTGGTAAGATTGAGCATGCCATATCTGAGTGCAAGCATAAAGAGATGATTTGTTTCAACTGTGGTGAAGAATGACACATTGGTAGTCAGTGTCAGAAACCAAAGAAGGCGCAAACCGGTGGGAAAATGTTCACTTTGGCTGGGATTCAGACAACTACGGAGGACAGACTCATCAGAGGTACATGTTTCATTAATAGTACTCCTTTAATCACTATGATTGATACTGGTGCTACTCATTATTTTATTGCTGCTGAATGCATTGAAAGATTGGGTCTTGTGTTGTCTTCTATGAATGGAGAAATGGTCGTCGAGATTCCGGCTAAGGGATCGGTGACTACTTCTCTTGTGTGTTTAAAGTGTCCTTTGACGATCTTCGACAGAGACTTTACTGTTGATTTGGTGTGTTTGTCGTTATCTGGGATGGATGTAATCTTGGGAATAAACTGGTTAGAATATAACTATGTTTATATCAATTAATATAACAAGTCAGTGAGATTTTCTACTCCTGAAGAGGAAGAAGCTGGTTTGTTGTCTTTTAGGGAGTTACAGCAGTGGATGCAAGAAGGAGCTCAGATGTTCTCATTGATGACGTCGTTATCTGTTGAGAGCCGAGCTGTAATTGAGGAGTTGCAAGTGGTGCGTGAATTTCCTGAAGTTTTCCCTGATGAAATTCCTGATGCACCGCCAGAAAGAGAAGTAGAATTTATAATTGACCTTGTACCTGGTACCAGACCTGTGTTTATGGCACCATACAGGATGTCTGCATCTAAATTGTCAGAATTAAAGAAACAATTGGAGGAATTGCTTGAAAAGAAGTTTGTGAGGCTAAGTGTATCGTCGTGGGGAGCTCCAGTGTTGTTAGTAAAGAAGAAAGATGGAAGTACGAGGCTCTGTGTTGATTATAGACAATTAAAAAAAGTGACGATTAAGAACAAGTATCCGCTTCCGAGAATAGATGACTTAATGTATCAATTGGTAGGTGCTCGTGTGTTTAGCAAGATTGATTTGAGGTCGGGCTATCATCAGATTAAAGTGAAGGATGAAGATATTCAGAAGACGGCTTTCAGAACGCGTTATTGACATTATGAGTATTCAATGATGCCTTTCGGTGTTACTAATGCGTCGGGAGTATTCATGGAGTACATGAACCGTATCTTTCATACTTATTTGGATCGGTTTGTGGTGGTGTTTATTGATGATATATTAATTTACTCTAAATCGGAAGAAGAGCATGCAGAATACTTAAGACTAGTATTGCAAGTTTTGAAAGAGAAGAAGTTATACGCAAAGCTGTCCAAATGTGAATTTTGGTTAAAGGAAGTTAGTTTTCTTGGTCATGTCATTTCGGGGTAGTGGAATTGTTGTGGATCCATCTAAAGTAGATGCTGTGTTGCAATGGGAAACTCCAAAGTTGGCTACCGAGATTAGAAGCTTTTTGGGACTAGCCGGCTATTACCGAAGGTTTATCGAAGGATTTTCTAAGTTAGCACTTCCGTTGACTAAGTTGACTTGTAAAGGTAAAGCTTTTGCGTGGGACATTCAATGTGAAGAAAGTTTCACAGAATTGAAGAAGAGATTGACATCGGCTCCGGTTTTGACGTTACCTAATCCAGGAGAACCTTTTGTGGTGTATTGTGATGCTTCTAAGATGGGTTTAGGAGGTGTGCTTATGCATAATGATAAGGTAGTTGCTTATGCGTCGAGACAGTTGAGAACTCATGAAAAGAACTATCCTACGCATGATTTAGAACTTGCTGCAGTTGTTTTTGTGCTGAAGATTTGGAGGCATTATCTTTATGGTTAGAGATTTGAAGTGTTTAGTGACCATAATAGCTTAAAGTATTTGTTTGATCAGAAGGAATTGAATATAAGACAGCGAAGATGGTTGGAATTATTAAAAGATTATGATTTCTGTTTGAACTATCATCCAGGTAAAGCTAATGTTGTGGCTGACACCCTAAGTCAGAAAACTTTGCATATGTCGGCGATGATGGTTAAAGAATTGGAATTAATTGAGAAATTCAGAGATATGAGCTTAGTTTGTGAAGTGACACCGCAGAGTGTGATGTTGGGGATGCTGAAGATTAACAATGATTTTCTGGATAGTATCAAGGAAGCTCAGAAGTTAGACGTGAAACTAGTAGATTCGATGGTTGGAATCGATCAATCTGAGAATGATGATTTCAAGTTAGATGCGCAAGGTGTGTTAAGATTCCGAAATCGAATTTGTATTCCTGATGAGGTAGAGATGAAGAAAGTAATTCTCGAGGAAAGTCATAGGAGCAATTTGAGTATTCATCCGGGAGCTACAAAGATGTATCAGGACTTGAAGAAATTGTTTTGCTGGCCTGGAATAAAGCGTGATGTAGATCATTTTGTGTATGCATGTTTAACTTGTCAGAAGTCGAAAGTTGAACATCAGAAGCCTGCAGGGTTGATGCAACCGTTAGAAGTTTCATAATGGAAATGGGATAACATTTCAATGGATTTTGTGACGGGATTACCTAATACTTCAAGAGGACACAATTCGATTTGGGTGATTGTTGATAGGCTTACGAAGTCGGCTCATTTTATTCCTATTAACATCAGTTTTCCAGTATCGAAGTTGGCGGAGATTTATACTAGCGTAATTGTAAAGTTGGATGGTGTTCCTCTGTGTATTGTGTCTGATAGAGATCTGAGGTTTACTTCTGATTTTTGGAAGCGTTTGCAAGAGGCGTTGGGTTCTAAGTTGAGGTTGAGTTCGGCGTATCACCCTCAGACGGATGGTCAAACGGAGAGGATTATTCAGTCGTTGAAGGATTTGTTGAGAGCTTGTGTTCTTGAGCAGGGAGGTTCGTGGGATACTTATCTTCCATTGATCGAGTTCACGTATAATAACAGTTACCATTCCAGTATTGGAATGGCACCTTTTGAAGCGTTATATGGTCGGAGGTGTAGGACTCCTATATGTTGGCATGAATCTGGAGAAAGTGTAGTGCTTAGACCTGAGATCGTTCGAGAGACTACTGAGAAGGTGAAGTTGATCCGAGAAAATATGAGATCTTCCCAAAGTAGGCAGAAAAGTTATCATGACAAGTGAAGGAAAGACTTAGAATTTCAAGCAGGTGACCATGTGTTTTTAAGAGTTACACATGTGACAGGTGTTGGGCGTGCATTGAAGTCTAAGAAGCTCACTCCTCATTTTATTGGTCTGTATCAGATTTTGGACAGAGTTGGAAATGTTGCTTATAGAGTGGCTTTACCGCCTAATCTGTCGAATTTATATGATGTGTTTCATGTGTCACAACTCCGGAAGTATGTTCCAGATCCATCTTATGTAATCCATATGGATGATGTGCAAGTACGAATAATCTTAATATGGAAATGATGCCTGTACGGATCGTGGATCGAGAAATGAAGACTCTAAGAGGCAAGGAGATTGCATTGGTAAAAGTAGTCTGGTTAGGAGCTGCCGGAGAAAGTATGACGTGGGAGTTGGAAAGCAAGATGCGGGAATCCTATCCCGAGCTGTTTGAACAAGGTAAATTTTTGAGGACGAAAATATTCTAAGTGGGGGAGAGTTGTAACGCCCGGTTATTTAATTAATTATTTAATTAAATATCTTTGTATTATTTGTTTGATTTGTGTTGGTTGTCGAAAATGCTGTGTTGAGTCGCTATGTCGGTTTTGGTTAAATTAATTAATTCAAGATGTGTTGGCTTTAGTTGAATTAATTTAATTAAGTTGATTTAAGTTATAGAAATAATATAATGTTGGTAGATTAGAATTATAAAATCATTAGTGGGCTTACTTGTGGTTAGAAGTAGTAAATAGTGGGGTGCAAGAATTAGGCCAAAGGGGAATTATTAAAATTAATAGAATTATAAGATTTTTGAGAAAAATAAGAAAAATTAGGTTATCAGTAAAATAGAAAAGAGGCTTTTGGGAGAAGTACGGGAAGTTGCAGAGAAAATTAGTGGTAGCAGTTACGAAGAAGAAGAATGGGAGCAAGGGTTGGAAACAAACACGGAGAGGCGGCTGCGAGAACGGGAACCCAATCGGAGATTTAGTGCGACCTTCAATCCAAGGTAAGGGTGGGGTTCTGACTCTATAACTGGATAGTTGATGAATGATATGTGGGGTTAGTTTATAGAATTGCCTTTGTTGTGTCTTTCTGTTTTTGTTGATACCGAAGTTGAATTCTAAGTTGATCGGTTGTGGAAAACTAGTCTGTGTTGTTTAATTGTGGTCTATGTGGTGCTGTTATACTGAGATGGGTGTCTGTCATGGAATTGGTATGGGTATGTGAAACTGGGACGAGGAAAATAGGAGCAGAAGGAATGCTGAGGACGAAGGAAATTGGGAGCGTGACGTCCGCCATGGAGGTGGGATGACCGTCACGCAATGAGAGCTTGGGACGACCGTCCCAAATGTTGGGGCGTCTGTCTGGGGAATGTGACGATCGTCACCCCCTTGTTACGACCGTCACACACACCTGTGACGAAGGTCATGAAAATGTGACGATGGTCACACGGGTCTGTGCATTTTTCCTATTTCTACGTTGTGGTTTCTGTCTGTTGTATGTCTGGCATAATTGAACCCAGTAAATATTTTTGCAGAAACATAATTAATTTGAGGATCTGTATAATTAACAATAGCAATTCATTGAGTGGGAATTACTGTAGGTATATAAGTAATAGTATTAATAATATGACAGTAGCAGTGACAAACTAGTAGGATAATAATATAGCAGTAGCAGTGATGAATTAGTGGGATAAAGCAGTTAGTAAATATAGCAGAAGATTAATTAACCATTTCAATCGAAAACTGCCGAATGACTTTTGTGTTGGATTGTAGTATATTTTGGTTATCTAATTGGGTTGTGCCTTTGGTTGAGAATTTGCGAGTTGCAGGTGATGTTGTGTCTTGTTGGAGTGCCTGTAAATTATGGGCAAGAATAAGTTGTAGGCCTATGGCCAATGTTGAATTGTTGTGGTGCTGATTTTAATGATTGTCGTTGATTAATTTGATAATTGAATTGATTCGCATTGCATAGCATATCAAGTTGGAGCTGACGCTCGATAAGTTGGCCTGGATTGGCAAAATATTAAGTTGAAGGCTTATGCCTTGTTGACGTCAATATTAATTGGCAAATTTCTAAGTTGGGAGTTCTGCTCCAATGGCACCACATGCATATTACGAGTCACATTTCAAAGTTGCATAATTATGTTGTTATGTTGTTTATTATGTTGATTGATGTTTATTGTGAGTTGTGAAGTGATGATTGTTTATAGTCTAATCTAATATGTTATTTATCACATATTTGATTATATTGTTCGATATCTGACCCCTTCTGTGTATGGTGATGGTTTATACGCCATCCTGTAGGTAATCCGGAGTGAAGGTTGTCTACCTTCGTTAGTTCGAGTCGGTGTCGTCGCTCTGATACGTGACACTCGGGGGGATAAACGCTTGTTTCTTTTATGGTTGCTTTTCGTATTGTTGCTGGATTTCTAAGTTGTTTCCTTTAAAGATTATTTTCGTATTGTTCCTTTTAAGTTGGATAAAGTTGTTATGTCATTTAAGTTGAAGTTTGTGACTCCGCTGCTTAATTATAAAAGTTGTTTTGGTTTACCAAGACATAATTATGTTGTTATCATTTCACCCAAGCTTTTAGTATTATGTATCTATGTTAAAATGCGATTAAATGTTGTTGTTGTAAGTTGTGAATGTAGCATCCTATTCGTATGTTGAAATTTCGTAACTCCGATTTTATTAATATTCGTCGGGTAGAAATGGGGTGTTAGATTGTGCATGTATCATTTTGGTTTTTGTTGCTTAATATGAAGCTCGTGTAATTTTTGGTTTGACAAGTTGTGTAGTCGTTTTGTATGTTGTTGCATTTTGACGTGGGTCATTTTGGTGATTTTTGTGTGGGAAAGTGAAATATTGCAGCTTGGTGGCTTGGAGTGTAGTGTGTAGGGCGTGATGGCTTACGTATTGTAGCTCATGAAATTTTGGCTTGTAGCTTGACTTGTGAAGATAGCAGCTGAAGGTGCGCGAGGCTTCATGGGCTTTTCTTTATTTTTTTCAAATTTTTGATGTAATATAAATGTATCATAGCCTTAATATTTTTTTGTGTAACATTTTTGTGATTAATTTATGGGTTTTTTTGTATTGAACCATTATTGGATTGTGCATTAGCCAGTGTTTTTTGTATGAATGAGCTTTGGACTTGTAATTTGAAATGAACTTTGGAATTTGGGAACTTGAACTTGCACCTCCACATTTGTACTCTTGAATCATGCTTGAAAATTAATTCATGAGAATTCCTTGAAATCTTGGTTCTTGATTAAAACTTATGACACTCAAATCTTGAACTTCATGTGTGATCCAAAAAAATTATAAACCAAATTCCACCCTTTTTAAATTCTTGTTTGAAATGGATAAAACTTGAATCAATCCTTGAAAATAAAATCCATCAATCTTTGAGAAATAATGCTAAACATGAATCAACCTTGGACCTTGAATGAGTTAGAGCCTTGAACCACAGACCAATCTTAAATTCATCATGAACTTGGAATGTATTGGATTAAAATTCTGAATTAATAAATCGATCTTGAATTAATCCTGAACTGGGAATGAACTGGTGCCTTGAATCAATAAATTCATCTAAACCTGGCCACTTAAATATTGATAAACCAAAACCTTCATTATGAACCAAATGAGCAAGAAAATACCTTGAACTTAGAGGATTATAACCTGAGATATGAACTTTAATACACTGCACAAAACCCTAACTAAAAAAAGAACTGGATACTAATGATTATCAACCATGAAGCAACATGACTTTGACATAGCCTGATAACTTGAGAATGAAGCACACATGTTGTTTGACCAAGATTAGATCAAACTCAGTTGAATCTTAATCATTACTACACACACACTTGCCCTGATAACCTTTCCTGAATCATGATTCACCCTTGCAACACCTAAGCTTAAAGAACAAGAAAAAATGAAACAACTGTAAGAACAAGATTTGGTTCTACATCTGGCCTTTGAGTTTTGATGATAATTGCACATGTTATCTAAGAGAACAATTTTGTATGATATGGTTTCTGTCTAGTGTGTGGCTGTTGTCAATATGATTCTGACTCTAATAAGAAGGCGTGTGACGTCATTAGACTCTATTATCAACCCTTTGGAAGAAAACATATGTGTGTACAAGATAAAGTCAAGATTCATAGATGTTTCTAATACAACAATTCTAATGAATGTTAGCTCTGGACATTCTAATTAAGACTTTATGAGAAAGGCCTATAAGGCTTTCTAATGAGATGCGCTTCTAATGTTACAAGTTCTAAAGATTCTGAAGACGTGGTTCAGGTGAAAAAAACTCTGAAGATTTTGAAGACACAATTTATGAAGATCAAGTTCTGAAGAGTTTCTGAAGACAAGGTTCTGATTGAACGAAGTGCTGAAGACTCTGAAGACAAGAACATGCTTAATGAAATCTGAAGACTCTGAAGATAAGGTTCTGGAGGAACAGGTTCTGAAGACTCTGAAGATAATGCTTCTAAGAAACCAAGTACTGAAGATTCTCAAGATAGTTCTGCTGAACGAAGATCTGGAATTCTGAAGATTATGGTTCTGAAGACTACACAAAGAATGACTCTTCTACAACACGCTTCATTAAGTTAATATCTGAAGCCTCTGAATATGCAAGAAAACCGAAGATCAGAATGGTTTTAAGCTAAATATAATAGTACTAAAACTCTGTGACTACTACCTTGATAAGGTCGCGCAAGGACAACTTTTTGGACAGTGATGTTAACCATTCCTTCATGTGAACGTTGGGATATTGATGTTGGAATATGTTTCCAAGAATACCCCTCAACGGATCTATTCTCTCGTGCTCTATAAATTAAAGACTTCGAAGTTTGAAGAATGGTCTTGAGTTGCTCGTTGCTTGAAGCAGCCACTGATCATGAAGAAAAAGAGAGCGAGATAAAAAGCTAGTTGGATGTTATTCATACAAAAGGATTATTATTCAACACAGCAAACAATCAACATGTAGCAAGCAAAGATGAAGATGCTACTACAAAGTATGCATAAACGATGATCATGCTAACACCATATGAAACTACTCAAGTGAGACATCAATAAGTGAAGCATAGTAGCTTAGTTGAACTTGATGGTTGGATTGGAAAAAGCATTATATGCTCAAGAAAAAAGTACAAGATGCTGCAAGATGAAGCTTAAATGAAGAATGCTCAATGAAGAAAAAGCTGAAGCATAATGATGAAGAATGTACAATGATGTAACATGATAAAGCCATGTGAAACTTGTCAAGTGAAACATCAATAAGTGAAGCATAGTAACTTAGTTGATCTTAATAGTTAAGCTGGAAGAAGCATTACCTACTCAAGAAGGAGTACATCAGAACGAAGCTTAAAGCTCATGATAAGAAGTCGTAGTGCTCCTAAGAAAGCTTTTAAGCAATACAGAACTAGTGTGCTTTATAATCTCTTAGAGATTTATTCTTTAGATAGTTTATGTATTAGAAAACAAGGAGTTGTTGCTCATAACTTGCCAGAAACACTTAGGTGTGATTATACTTCATTTGTGTAATCATCTTGTAAGAAGCATATATAGTGCACAAGAAAATCCTTGAAAAAGGTGACGTTCCTTGAGCGGTCGAGTGAAGACCAGAATGCTTGAGAGGGCCAGGTCGATTTCTAACGGCTTGGAGGTTGATTTCCTTGAGCGACTAAGTTGTTATCCAGGTTGCTTGAGAGGGTCGGGTCGGTTTCTAATGGCTTGGAGGTTGATTTCCTTGAGTGGCTAAGTGAAAGACAGGATGCTTGAGAGGGCTAAGCGTGTTGTTTAACAGGTTAGAGGTTGTAGTTATTTTGATGATTAATGGATTAAGTCCTTGTCTAAGGCTAAATCGCCTTGAGGGGTGGAATGGAGTAACTTCGTTAGTAGTGAACCATGATAAAAATAATTGTGTTTGTTTATTTTTATTTACATGTTAACGCCATTAGTTTAAATTCCACAAATGGGGACGAAATGTGAAACCCAATTCAAACGCCTATTTCTTATGTTTCTCAACCTTTAATTGGTATCAGAGCTTCGGTTCTGTTATTGATGTTTATCAAACACTTAACCGTGTCAGATAAAGATCCGGACAAGCTTTAAGAAACGCTCTGGTTAATCTCCTCCACCATCTACAGTTTCAGTCTCATACAGTGATGAAAAGATTGAGTACTGAAATGACAAACCAGAAAGGTTCGTTCTGGATTGTGTCACTGATTCTTAGAGTTGGTTGTTATTGACAACATAATCTTCTCTTATGGCGCTTGCAAGAAGATTGAAAGTAAGATGAAGAATCAGCTGGTAAAAGGATAATAGACTCATCAAATAATTAGAAGAATTTAATGAATTCTATTCTTGGAATACATTAGTTGAGAATTACATATCTCCTCAAGGTGATGCCTAGACAAGGCTTAAGAAGTGTGATCTAAAAAGTATCAACAAGAATCATCAGGAAGCAAGAAATCTTGTTTGCTGAAAGTTATTCTTTCTGAGTATGGGATGTTTTCAACAAACAGACTTGGTCTACCGTTGACTTTCTTAGTATTTCTCATTAGGAACTCTTTCATGTGAAGAAGAGATAATACTTGTGTCATGATTTTGAAACATGGAAACTTCAAGATGAAGTATGTTGGAGATGTTAGAAATCTTGTCATCAAGATTTTAAATCATGACTGCAGAACTTAAGATTCTGAATGATGATTTATTCGTCAAGATTATTGAAGAAGATAATCAGAAGCTTGCTATTTGAATATAAGCTTATGGCAACTGATCAAGCCTACAAAAGAGCATTAGAGCTGGTTATCAGGATTCTACTGTCTGGACAGAATGAAAACATCTACTCCAATTCTAGAAAGCTTCGCGGATTTCTGAAGTGATCAGAAAGGAAGATTATAAAGTTGTCAGAAGTTTGGGAGAACAACATATGCAAGATAAAATTTTATGAGTTCTTGACGTATGTGTGTTCATGAAGAGAAATGGCTTAAGACAAGTAAGTCATGTTAGCTTGAGAATGGTATCTCGGTTGAATAAGCTTAAGTTTGTCAGAATGTTATCCAAAGTTTCTTTTCTGGAGCTCCTGATACATAAATGTATCCTTCTGTGTTCACTACTTTCTGGACTCATATGACTGAGTGAAAGTATGAGCTTAAGAAGCTATCTGGTGAAAAGAAGATTCAGAATGCTCTGAAGGCTACATCATCTTGGCGTGGAAGTACTTCTACTGGTGAATCAAATCAAGGTCAGATTTGATGGTAAGCTTGGAAGTCAGAAACTAAAGCTTAGGTGAATAATACAAAGCTAGAAGCAATCTTCTCTTAATGAAGTTATTGATGAAAATCAAAGATGAGGAAATCAAAAGATGCTTAATCAGAAGCTATCACAGTTCATAGAAAGGAACGAACATAAGTTGTCACATTTTAATAAACTGATTCTGGATGAAAAGGCTCAAAGCAAGCTTTCTAGAAGATAGAAGACGGATGACTCTAAGATGGAAACTAAACAAAGACTTGATTCTTCTCTAATGATCAATGAAACAAACATCAGGAGAAATGTTCTTCATCCGTCAGAACGGAAGCTCAAGAAGTCATGAAGATATTCGTGTTTCTACACAACGTTCAAGATTCTTATGAAGATTGCAGCAAAAAGAAGACAAATGATGAAAGCAGAAAAAGGTTCCAATGATCCAGCTAGAAGTGGTTGTCAACAAAGTCATTGACTGCAGAAGCTGAACGCGTAGTGATTCTGAAGAAGCCTCTACATCAGAAGCTAGGAATCTACACAAAGGATTGAGAGTAATGTATTTCTAACACTTCTATTTAATTTAAAATGGCTTAGAAATCTATTCTTATATTTTAGAAAATCATTTCTTTAAGAAATATATCCTGAGTATTAAAGATTGTGTAAATGGTTGAAATCTTTGTAACCATTGGGAACTGAGAAGTTAACCCTCTCAACACGTTGCCAAGTATGTGAAGAGGTTATACCTCGATTTAATACATTTGTCCTTTTGCAATCCATGCTCAGTAATTATTACCCTAAATGACTAGACATGTCTTGGGATTACATGCTAAAACTGATTTTACATTTATCTATGTCTAATCATTTCCTTTTCTCAATATTTATAATCATCAAAATTCTCTCTATTTATTTTTACATCACATTATATCACACACCTACGCTACATCTTGTCACACTTTTATCCTTCAAACCTCTTTGTTCTTTCAACCCTAAATCGTGTGTGCCTTCATCCTTTTCAAATAGAAACCTGCATAACTGTGGACCAAAAATTAGCTTTCCAAAAACAGAGATTGGAAAATCATCTGAACGATGATCCAAAAGTCAAATTGGCTCTACCTATTGAACTTCTATCTGTTATCTCTGAACATAATGTGGATTTTGGGGATCTTTCTGCACATGGTCTTGACTTATCTGAAACGCTTGAAAGTCAAGGTTGGAAAACATACTTTGATCTTCTTAAAGGACCAACCTATCAGGAATTGGTCAAAGAATTCTGGGAAAACACATATGTTATGAATAACACTATGGTGTGCTCAAATATTAAAGGCCATGTTATAAACATTCAGTTGGATGACATTGCTAAACTTCTCTCTCATGACAACACTGAACTTCAATGCCACAATAGAAGGGAAGCTATGTTGAGCAACAATCTAAGTTTTTCTGAGCAGACTCGATTGATCACTCCTACCATATTCAAAGATGGTAAGGATTCAAACTTAACCTCAAAACTGTATGACAATCTAAAAGTTTGGCTCAATATCATATATGGGAGAATTTATCATACACATAGGGAAAATCCAACAAAATTTGATCTTGATCTAAAGTACATGTTGTTCTATCTGACCAAAAGAAAAAAGATCAATCTACCAACCTTTCTCTTCAACTATTTACGTGAATCTATCAATCGTTCAAAGATAATTTTACCAACCCAAAGAACTTGTATTCCTTATGGAAGGTTGATCTCTGCTCTTCTCACTAACAAAAATATCATAGAATTAATAAACCCTCCAGTAGCACCAGAAATTGAAAACGGAAAATACTTTCACAGCGGAGATTTGGCAAATTTGGGACTAGCCAGGACATTTGCAGTGTTGTTTCTTAACGGCATAACGGCATAACGGCATATAATATCTTTCTTAATGAAGCGGGCAACCACTTGCTTGGTTACATTGGCATAAGAAGCAGCTTCAACCCATTTTGTGAAATAGTCAATGGCAACCAAAATGAATCGGTGGCCGTTGGAAGCTTTAGGCTCGATTGCCCCAATTATGTCAATGCCTCACATTGAGAAAGGCCACAGCGATGACAAAACATTCAACAACGTTGGAGGCACGTGCTCCTTATCAGCATAAATTTGGCACTTATGGCATTTTCTGGTATATTGGATGCAATCAAATTCCATGGTTAACCAGTAGTACCCAGCTCTCAGATTTTTCTTTGACATATCATAACCATTGGCGTGAGTTCCAAAAGATCCCTCATGAATTTCTTGAAGTAACGTGTCTGCTTCACATCTGTCAACACATCTAAGCAGAACCATGTCATAGTTTCTTTTATACAACACATCATTATTAAGGAAGAATTTGGATGCCAATCTTCTCAGAGTCTTTTTGTTAAAAGCGGTAGCATTGGCAGGATATTCTTGGTTTTGCAGATAATTCTTAATGTCGTGGAACCATGGCTTGCCATCAGTTTCCTCTTCAACTAGTTGAAAATAGGCGGGCTCGATCTTGCGCTCAATTCGAATGAGTGGTGCATTATTAACAAATCTGACCTTCCACATCGAGGCTAGCATGGCCAATGCATCAGCAATATGGTTTTCAGACCTCAGGACATGTCGGAAAGTGACCTCATCAAAGTATTGGATTAACTCCACAATATAAGCACGGTAAAGAATCAACTTTTTGTCTCAGGTCTCCCATTCACCCTTGACTTGGTAGATCACCAAAGCTGAATCTCCACTCACTTTAAGAATTTTGATTCGGAGGTCAATGGTTGCCTCAAGGCCCATAATGCATGCCTCATACTCGGCGACGTTATTTGTACATTCAAAATCTAACCTTGCTGTGAATGGGGTATAAACGCCATCGAGATTCATCAAAACGGCACCTATGCCATTCCCACTGTAATTAGAAGAACCGTTAAACATCATCTTCCAATGGGAACCTGGCTCGGGGCCCTCATTAGGACCTGCTTCTTCACAGTCTTTCTTTACCAACATAACGTCTTCATTGAGAAAGTCAAACTTTAGAGGCTCATAATCTTCAACTGGTTGGTCTGCAAGGTAATCTGACAATATACTTCCTTTAATATCCTTTTGAGTCACGTAATGGATGTCATATTCGGATAACAACACATGCCAACGGGAAAGTCTCCCAGTCTGAGAAGGCTTCTAAAAAATATACTTTATTGGATCCATTTTCGAGATTAACAAAGTAGTGTGACATATCATATATTGCCTGAGGCGCTTAGCAGCCCATGCTAAAGCACAACAAGTCTTTTCCAGAAGTGAATACCGACTTTTATAATCAGTAAACTTCTTGCTCAAATAGTAGATGACGTGCTCTTTTCGTCCAGTCTCATCGTGTTGGCCCAATACACAACTCATAGACTTCTCTAGAACAGTCAGATACATGAAGAGTGGTCTTCCGAGAACAGGAAGAATCAAGATAGGAGGCTCTTGAAAATAACCCTTGATCTTCTCAAATGCTTGCTGACAATAAAAATTCCAGTCAATAATCTGATCCTTGTAGAGTAACTCGAATATTGGTTCACATGTAGCAGTCATATTGGAAATGAATCTGGAAATGTAATTCAGGTGTCCAAGAAAACTTCAGACTTATGTTTCGGTTTGTGGAGCGTGCATTTCTTGAATGGCTCGAACTTCATAAGGGTCTACTTCGATTCCTCGTTGGCTAATGATAGATCCAAGTAATTTTCCAGATCTGACACCAAAAGTACACTTAGCTGGATTCAGTTTCAACTGGTATTTCCTGAGTCGTTCAAATAATTTCAACAGATGATCCAAATGGTCCTTCTCATTTTGGGACTTGGAAATCATATCATCGACATACACCTCAATCTCCTTATGTATCATGTCATGAAAGAGAGTGACCATCACCCTTTGATATGTTGCCCCAACATTCTTCAGACCGAAGGGCATGACCTTATAACAATAGGTTTCCCAAGGAGTAATGAATGTAGTCTTTTCCCTATCAGCAGGGTCCATCTTAATCTGATTATAACCGAAAAAGCCATCCATAAAAGAGAAGATTGTGAAACGGGTTGTATTATGCACAAGTGTATCAATATGCGGTAGAGGGAAGTCATCCTTTGAGCTTGCTTTGTTCAAATCCCTATAGTATACACACATTCTGACTTTACCGTCCTTTTTGGGCACTGGCACGATGTTGGATACCCATTTAGGATACTTCGCAACTGTTAGGAAACCTGCGTCAAGTTGTCTTTTAACCTCATCTTGAATCGTCAAAGCCATGTCAGGTCTAGTTCTTCAAAGTTTCTGCTTTATAGGTGGGCACTCTGGTTTAAGCGGTAACTTGTGAACAATAATATCAGTGTCTAGATCGGGCATGTCTTGATACGACCATGCAAACACATCAACATATTCCTCTAGAAGCTTGACCAACCTCTTTTTGACATTAGCCCCAAGTGTTATACCAATCTTGACCTCTTTCTTTTCCTCATCAGTGCCAAGATTAATCAACTATACTTTCTCTTTGTGCGGTTGAAGTTCAGTGCACTCATATTCAACCAATCTTGCCAGTTCAGCGGGAACTTCAAAATCTTCCTCACCCTCATCCTTAGCTAGATATATGGGCGAATCAAAGTTAGGAGTGAAAGTGGGGTCATTGGATTCAACGTGGTTTGGGATTACTCTGCATGTTTGGAATGACTTATTTTATTAAAGGCACAAAGAAAAATGCAAGAGAAAAATGTTCTTCTTTTAGTTTTGAAAGATTGCCAATTTATTTTAAAAGTAAAAGCGATAAACAGTAAATGAAACAACGATAATTTAACAAAATGCATTCATTGATAATCATTTGAAAGTAAAAGGGGGGCCCTACAAAATAATCCAATAGCCTTGGGCATAGCTATGGAACTTTGAAAACAACAAACAAAGGACAATAAATTACTTTGATGAAGGAAACATCACTGGGATCTCTATTGCTTCCCAGTTATCCAAAGCAACATCACACTTGAACACCAGATTGCTCAAGTCTTCGTCCTCATTATCATCTTCAACAACATTAATCTGGAAACCTCCGCTGACAAACACTTCTTGAAAGCTCTTCGAGCGAGCTTTGGCAGATGTCGATGCTCTATCTTTAGTTGGTTTGTAACCCAACCCATGGCGATCCATCTTTGTCTTGACTTCTATCACCTCTCCCCAACCTTCGGGTACACCTTCTTCAATTGTTGATCTGGTACTCTTGAAAGAAGCAAAAGACGGATTACTCTTGCCCACTGGTTCCTCGACTTCCAACAGGACAGCGTTGGCTATCTCGAGTGCTTAGAAAGAACTTTCCAAAGCACCCTCGTCAGCCTCTATATAACAGAACGAAGACAAGTTACTTACCATCAAGTCCTCCTCACCATGCACAATTGCCAACTTATCATCAATCAAAAATTTCATTTTCTGATGTAATGTTGAAGTTACAACACCAGCAGTATGGATCCACGACCTTTCAAGTAAACAACTATAAGCAGGCTTTATATCCAGCACTTGGAATGTGATGTCAAATACATGTGGACCAATTAAGATCGGTAGCTCAATTTCTTCAATTACAATTCTGCGGGAACCATCAGAAGCCTTGACTATCAAAGAAGTAGGTCTCATCTCAGTCTCTTTGTAAGCCAACTTTCCGAGAGTCCTCATAGGTAAAACATTTAAAGAGGAACCAATATCCACAAGTACTCTTGACAAAGCGTCATCCTGACATTTCACGGACACGTGCAAATCACGGTTGTGATTCTGACCTTCTCTTGGTAACTCCTCTTTACTGAAGCTAAGGGTGTTACAAGCAGTAATATTTGCAATCACACTATTAAACTGGCCAGTAGTAATATCTTGGGCGACATGAGCTTGAGCCAATAACTTTTGTAATGCAGCTCAATGAGCAGGTGAACTCATCAACAGAGACAAAATTGAGATCTTGGAGGGAGTTTGGTGAAGCTGATAAATGACTTTATGATCACTTTTTCTGATAATCCTCAAGAACTCAACATCTTCATCATTCGCAACCACTTCTTTCTCTTTGTCTTTGGCAGGCACAATGGTAACAATTTCCTTAGGCTGAGCCTCATTGAAATGAGGAGTATAAATACGACCACTTCGTGTCATCTTGCCCGCCCCAGTTATAGTCACATCTCTACTAACACTTTTTACTTCTTCTCTCGGAATAACCTTCCCAGATTCTTTGTTAATCATTATCACATCGTACTTCCAAGGTACGACTTTAGAGTCTCTGAAAGGAAAAGGATTGGGCTTTTGAATGATCACTGGCTTTGGTGGATTAACTGTAGAAGTAATAACAGATTCTAGTATGTTGAACACAGGCTTTGGTGCACTGAAAATAGGTACTGCTGAACTTTATTCTGGCAAATTAAAAATGGACACTTTATCACCTGGTTCTGGCAAGTTGAAGATGGGTTAAATCACGTCAACTTCATCCTTCTTCAATTTACTACTCACTTGTAGAAAACTATCATTAATCAAATTTTGAATATCATTCCGAACCAACATACATACTTTAGCATTGGTATCACAATCTTTATAATCGTCATGGCAAACATTCACTAAACCTGCCTCAAACAGCTTTGAATAGAAGACTGGGAGAGGGGTGTTAATCTTGGAAACATCAAGAATTAAACTCTCGCCAGATACCTTATCAACAACATTAACAGACCCATGGGTGGGCAAAAGATTGTTCTTAACATTAGGTTGAGAATCACCAAAAGACAGAATCTTCTTCTCTATTAAGTCTCTTACAAGGTGCTTGAGAGCATAACAACTTTCTATATCATGGCTAGGTGCACCTTCATGAAACAAACAATGAGCATTTAGATTATAATTAGGTGGAAGTGGATTAGGAGGTGGACCCAAAGCCCTTGTAGTTACCAAACCTTGTTGCACCAATGAAAGATACAAATCGGTATAGGTCATCCGAATAGGAGGAACATGAGGCTTATACTGTCTTCTATTGGGATTATTCTGGCGAGGTGCTTCATTTTTCGATTGTTGATAGGCAGGAGCGTTGGGCACTCATTGATAATTGGGTGAAGCTTGGGCTGCCTTGATAAATAGGAGGCAATTGATAGACAGGAGGTGGTTGTGCCACAACTAGTTGATAAACAAGAGCCAGTTGCACAGGCTGGTATGCAGGAACTTGTTGATTAAAAGCGGGTGTAACAGCAGCCATATACAGTTGTTGAGCAAACTGGACAGGGTAACCTTGTTGTTGAGCATAGTTTTGTTGGTGTTTCCAGGGCTGATTTCTTCTTCTGCTTGATATTTTGGCGTTAGTTTCACTATCTTTTTTCTTGTGAAAACTATTGGAAGGCTTTTTAGCATGGTCTTTGTTGGAGCTTGAACTACCAGCAGTACTTGACATTTTCCACTCTTCAGACCTAACTCCACCTTCACACTTATAGCAACAATATTAGAAAAATTGGCGGTCACGCTTCCCACCATTCTTTCATAAAACTCAGGATGAACAGTATCGACAAACCAATCAGCCAATTCTTTTTCAGTCAAAGGAGGCTCCACTTGCGAAGCAGTCTCTCTCCATCTTTGAGCGTATTCCTTGAACGACTCAGAATTCTTCTGGGACATACTTAGCAGTTGTCTTTGGTCGGGAGCCAAGTCCATGTTGTATTTATAATGCTTAATAAAAGCATCAGATAGATCTTGGAAACTCCTAATGCGAGACTGATCCAGACTTAAATACCACTTCGACGAAGCACCCTTCAAACTCTCTTGGAAACAGTGAATCATCAGCTTATCATTATCAACATGAGCGGCCATTTTTCGATAGTACATGATCAGATGGCTCTTTGGGCATGTAGTCCCTTCATAGTGATAAAAGCTAGGAGTTTTGAACTTTAGAGGGATAACCAGACCAGATACAAGACACACTTCTCTGGCAGCAACACCAAAGACTTGATCTCCTTCCATCGCTCTTAACCTTTTATCAATAATTTCCACATTTTCCCTGAATCTCTCATGAAGTTCATCCCATCTTCTGGCATGTCAGGGACATCATATACTGGTTGATGCTCATTGAAGTATGGTTGCACACGGGTATGCACAACAGTTGGTGCAAAGGTTGGAATCACATGAGGAGCTTCAGTAACCAAAGGAATAACTTGTTGGACTTGTTGAACAATGGGGATCGCAGCAGGTGCAGGCATAAAACCTGGTGGAATACAGTATGGAGGTACATTTGCTGTAGTAACAATTGTTGGCTGAGGCTCCACAATTGTATTGATAATCTCATAAACAACAGTGGGCTGAGTATCCATTTTCGCGCGTATAACCTGTAGTATCTCTATAATTTGCCCTATGTTCCCCCGTAGATCTTCTAATTCATTGTTGACACAATCAAGCTCTTGACTATATTCTGCCATCCTTCTATGAGCTTGAGCTCTGGTGTTGTATGGGCGCAGAGGATTCAGGGTGAAAGAACTGAAGACGAGACAACAGAATGAGCAAAATGCGAAAAGAAAATGCACATGCAATGACATGAATGTAATGCAATGACTTCAAGGAACTCAAAAGCAAGTTGCAAACATTTTGGGAAAACTGAAAAAGTTTCATTTTATAATCCATGATCTCTATTGAATTCCTTGAAACCAAAGGGTTATTCATGAATGCATGAATGTATGCACAGATACACACACATACACACACATATACAGGCAACAAATAAGGGCCTAGGTTTGAAGATCACGAGTATGGAGCCATGGTCTACCCATCCCAAATGGTGTGTACTAAGGGTTCTTGTATCTACATAACAGGGTTCTAAGAAGTTCCCAGAGTCATCGATAAATCTTTCGGATATTTCCGGCTTGCACGACTACTCATGCAGGCTAATAATATTCTCAAGATAAACTCGTCTGAGTGTAGTATCGCATGACAATCATCACAGGTCTACACCTAGATAATCACTGCACTACGTCCTGAAAGGCTTAGAGGGGTGAAGGGATACTAAGGGTCCCCAGCTTCACAGACTCCCAGGTTGGAAAAAGTAATGCCAATATGACTACTCGCATGACATCAGTAATCCCAAAGGGGCCTCCACTGAGCGTGATTATATCATATGTTAATAATGTTAGAACTACTCCCAACAGTTAACTATTGATTATACCTTAATCCTATCATAAGTGTATACTCAAGTTCGGGTTAGGACTTATCTCACCACACAATGTAACAACTTATGAAATAACAAAACAACAAGCAAACAAATAAATATCACAAATAAGCAAGTTAGGCTTAACCCTGTTGATGTTACGTCCCTAGTGAAGTCTTCATTTCTGTTGCGGTGAGAATCGGATATCAAGCTATTAATTAACTTAAATCGCAAATCTTTAAATATTCACCACCGAACTTTGATTTATCCAAAGGAAAGGGTAAAGATCGAAGAAAACCCTAAGTACGCTATGTAAAAACACAGCTAAGAGATCTAAGGTTCGGGGATTGATTATACCTAGGGAAGGTGTTAGCATCCTAAGCATCTGTAGTACTCTACAAGAACCTCTTGTTTGTATTTGTGTTATGCTAAAGTTTACTTGCTAAGGAAAATGTGTTAAGGTAAAGACCTAGGGGTTTATTTACTAAGTATGCTCGCTAAGACATCGCATCTCGTGCCTACGTATCCTGACTAGGAATGGAATCAGAGCATTTGTAGTTCCCCTCAATAAGGGTGAGGAACTCTTGATTGTGGTCAAGGTTCCAAAGGGAATATGTAAGCGTCTATGGCAAGACACCTACATAGAGTGCGACGACTCTAAACCTAAGGCTAGGTTGAAAGGGAAAATAAGTGTCCATGGCAGAACACATACGAAGAGTACGATGACTCTAATCCTAAGGCTAGGATAAACAAGGAAAGAAATGTCCATGGCAGAACACATACGAAGAGTACGACGACTCTAATCCTAAGACTAGGATGAAAAGGGAATGACCTAAAGTTTTCCTAAGTATGACGTGTCAGTCAACAGGGGATCCTTTCCTTTGGAATCTTGGAATACAAGCAACAACAAGGAGCAAAGGATGCAGTTTTGTCCTAATGTTGTCATGCGAGAAAGTTGATCATAGAATCTAATCTTGATTCAATCAATTGGGGAATTAATTTGAACCAAGAACACCCTAAGAGAACATATCAAAAGATGTCACGAGCAGTCATCAGACGACATATAAAATCATAGAACAATTCGTCACCCAAGACGCAACAAATTATACTCTTAGGAACTTGATCATAACTTATAAATCTAAACCAGAAATTTGATCATAAAACAAAGTTTAAATTAAGAATAATTCTGAATTTAATCATAGGATTAAGAGTCAAATTATTAGATATATTTAAAACTAAACTAACTTAAACTAATATTAAATCAATATTCAAAAATCAAAATTAATTAAATTTAAAAAACTAAAATAAAAGGGAAAGAAAAAAATGCTCATGGGCTTATAACAATAAGCCCATTCCTCTTCAAACAAAAAGAAAAAACAAGACTATTGAGATAAATAAATAAAAACATATTGGGCCTGAGTCTTCCCCAGTACCCAACCCAACAACATTGCCTTTCAAAGAAGAGAAACACAAATGTGAAATCTCACATTCAGTTTGCAAACTCTTCTTCCTCACTCTCTCAATCGCACTGTTCACCCTCAACATCTCTCGCGACAAAACTCTCCCCTTCGCCTTGTTCGTACGGCCACCATTATCTCGCACGCTTTCGTTTCTTCTAACCTCTCTCTCAAATTCTTATCTCCTGCGTACATGGCATCAATTGGGAAACCCGCCACGCTGTGGCTTTAGAGCCGGCGGTGGCGGGATTAAAACGCTCTTCTCCGTTCACTCGTCTTTTCTCAAATCCAATAAAATTACACAACAGAGAACACAATAGCTGCTACAATCATCAATTATGAATCCACAAAAGGAAAGCGGTAAATCAACTTACACTGAGGGGCGCAATCGGAAGTAAATGGTTCGACGACGGCGTACGGCAGAACGGATTAACGCGTCAGAGTGAGTATTGACTCAAACGTGGCACGATTTCGTCTTCGTTCGCAGGTTGGTAACCTTTCGCTTTTTTGCCGTCCTTTCCTTCTTTGATACGTACCGCTTCAGTGGATTTGTTGTTGTTGATGAATGTGATTTTCTCTGCATCTTCTCTCCCAAACCATGTGTATGTGTGTTATGAATCTTCTGATGGTTTTCCTTTTGTATGTGTATGTTTGTTGTTCTATGTCTGAAGGTTGTATGTGTCCTGTGCGTGTGGATTTTTTTCTGGTTTTTTGGTGTGTATGATGTTCTGAATATCTGAGTGTGTGGCTTTGTGAAATTTGAATTTTTCTGCTCTGGTATATCTTCCTTCTCTGTGTGTTTGTGATGGTTTATGAATGTGAATTTTGTGGTTTTGCTCACTTTCGTGAATGTTCTCTCGTCCGCGTTTATCTAGGCGACCTTCCCCGCCCAAACCCAAATATAGTTTTTCGCAAAATCGCAACATACGAATCGATCAAAGAAGTAAAACCCTAACCAAGAATCATACATCAAAATCATCAATTTAGCAAGGAATTCAATAATTGCTCAAACATGGAGGACACTGATCAACGCCAAGAGAAATAAAAAAATAAAATCGTTACCAATGGCGCGGCTCCGACGATGGCGTCTCCGGCGAGAGTAAAGGTGAGCTTCTTTTGTTCCCTTCTTCTCCCTCTATACACGTATGTGTGTATGCGAACCTCTGCAGAATGTGTATGCATCTTTGAATCCTCTCTGCGTGTGATTTTTAATATGTATATTGGTGATGATTTTCAATGCCCTGCTATGAATGTGTTGTGTCTTTTTCACTGCTGCGTTGTTTTTTTCTTTGGGTGTGAGAATTTTCTCTTGTGTATGTATGTGAATGAAACCGTACATTGCTTGTCCTCTGTGAATTAATGCCTTCTGCAATTTATAGGCTTCACTCCCAATTTTGAAAATCAATGTGAAATAATGTTGCAGAATTTTGTGTTGCCTGTGTGATGAAAACCTTTCCATTTTGATTTGAGCATGTTGGAACATGTTTAATGTTGTTTTTGGAAAGTATGTGAATGTTGTCTGAACATGTTGCTTTATTTTTAGAATCAAGTTGGATTTTGTTTTGGGAATTTGTTTGGTACTGGTTATGGAAAGAAACATAGGCTGCTGTGAACTTGATTTTCATGATGATAATACCATTTCCGCTTTGGCTCAAACATGTTTTGCTTGTGTCTGGAGCTGCTTTGGAAAGAAATTGATATTATTTTGATGGTTTTCGATTTGCCAGGTTTTGAAGCTTGCGACATATTTGGTCGTGAGGAAAGCTTGGGGTTGTATACTTATAGGCAGAAACAAGTTACATGGTTTCACATGTTGTGAGGAATCAAATTTTGGACACTCCAAAGAGGCTCATTCGTTCACTTCAAGACCCAACCGATGATAGTTCTGATTGTTCTTAAAAGCCGATTAGACGGTACAAAAGTCTATCCTCAGGAAATATTGTTTTGAGTCCATTGTCATATTCTAAGTATGACAATAACAATGTTTCTCATTGTGTCAAATATGATTATAGCAACGAGAACAGAAGCTCATGTGGTGATGACATGTAGTATCAAGACGAACATGAGTCAGTCTCATCAACAGATGACATTCTCGGTAATTTTGATATGCAGAAGTCTTCTGAAAAGGTTCTTGAGAATAGAAAAGTTCCACAAACTCTTCCTGCGGATAAGACACTTTAAAAGACGAAGCAAAAATTCTTCTGTGGACTGTCTTTCCTCATTGTTGCGATGGCTACACCTCTAATCTGGATCAACAGTCAAGAAGAAACTCATTTCCTTGTCCCTATATAAACGTGTTTGTTCATTCTAGTGTACAAATTGAGGATCTAGAGAATTATGAAAGTAGTTGCTTAATTCCAACCAAATGTTGGGAAGTTCAGTGTAGAAATAGAGGATCAGTTTTAGCACTTGGAATATGGTTTAATTTTCATTGTAAGATTCTGTAATAACTTTTGACTGAATTTGACCTTTTGTTGGAGTTTAAACACAAATGTTGTATTTTGAATTAATGTATATGAATATACATTAGGCAGTTACTGCATGGTGTGGCAATAAGCAAACACAAACATTATGCTTTGATGTCTTGACTCTCATCATAACTTGATACAGATGACGACGCAACAATTTTTTTGCCTTTGCTATCTGACAATGATGTGTCCTCCTCGCCTATATTTTTATCAATGTTTTCTTCCTCAATATGGAGTTTCCTTTGAGTTCCCAACTGTGATCCCTCTCCATAAACCATGTGGGCTTATCATTTCATATAAAGCATTACAAGATTATGTTTTGTAAAACTCGTAATGAGCCTTTTGATCTTTCTGTACTTCATTGTAGAAAGCCTTTAATGGTGATGTATTTGAACTTTGCACTTTGAATTTATGGAACTTAACCTTGAACTCACTTGGGTGGATTAAGTTAAAGTCCTTGTAATCTTGACAAAATGAATAATCATGGGATTTGAAAGAAACATGGAACTTGGACTTGAATTTGTGAATTTCGAAACTTGAATCTTTGTGATAACTTGAAAGTTCTTGAATCCCATGACGATTTGAATTTGAGTTTTACTTCTTTCAACTTGAATTTCATGAAAAACTTGAATATTGCACCTTAAATCTTGGAATTCAATCTTCAAAATTTTGAATTTTCATGATAACTTGAATCCTTAACTTTAGTGGAATTTAATCATGCCAAAAACTCCTTTGAATTAAAATTCTTGATGGTTTATGGCGTAATCCCATTTGAACACCGACTTGCAATGATACACAAAAACCTCTTTAATATATGAATCTTGAATTTGGACTTGAAGTCAAAACATAATGAACCCACTTGAACTTTGTATAGAGCATGAATCTTGAACTTCAATTTGAGAGCTTCTTGCCTAAGCTCGATTCCAAGTTTTTTCATCCAAATTTTACCATTTCAAAGCGTATAGTTCACAAACTACTAAAAGTCCAAACTCTTCCACTTGACGACTAATGATCCAACTTCGCTAATAAAACCAAACTACGCCATGAGATATCCTTTGAAAGTGAGGATACCACTTGTAATGCAACGCACCACAAAATTCCAACAAGTTCTCCAATGACCATGCTCAAAACCAATGGACAGAAAACCCTAATCCTCCTTGGGGAAACCTCTGAGAAATCTTGAGGACAAACTGACCTTGTATTGGCTAAGGGATCATAAGAATGAGGGCATATCGTTCCTTTATCTCCACAGGAATCCAACACAATTTGTGAGGGACTAGAATCCCAATGAGCACACACAAAGCCTCCATGACCTTTGAACCTTTTGCAGCAACCCTAATTTCACAAATGAAACCAAACAAACAAAATCTAATAAATTGGTTAGCTATGCATGGATTATTGACCTAAGAGATGTGCAAAAGATCAAGGAATCTAAGGGTAAAATTTGGGCTATGTCAATGTTCAATTTGAATCCATGCTTAAATGTTCAAGTAATGTCTTAACTTGTTCACATGATGTTTACACTTTAACTTGTCATCTCTAAGCTTGATCACATGTCATCCATTGTATGTTTGCATTTTCATCCACATGTTATTGTCATAAACATATATCTTTGTTCAAAGTATGCTTTAGTTGTTACCTTTACTTGTCCATCTTTGAACTTTCTCCATGTTTTTACATGTTAACTTGAACTTTGTTTCCTTCCATGTTTAAGTGTTATTATAACTTATACATGTCATGCTTGAATCTTGAATATTACTATGCTTAAGTGTTGTAATAAATTATCCATTGTTGGAATGTTTAAATTGTATTCATGATTAAGTGTTGTTATAACTTATTCATACTTGTCTTGTATTCATGATTAAGTGTTGTTATAAACCCTAATGCATGCTTGCCTTAATTTTGAAACTAAACTTATTATCCATGATGATTTAGTCTTGTTAGAACTATACCTCATGATTGTTCAGATGTTGTAACATCTTTGTTTGAATGTACTTATCTTGGTTGTCACCATGTTGATTTGAAACTTCTTTAAACATTGAATATGCTTGGTTGTTACCTTGGTCCCTTATGACTTTGTCAAGTCTTTACCTTAGATGTTGTCACATCTATTCTTATGCTTTGGTTGTAACCTTGTGAATTATATTTAGTCATATAAACTTCATGTTTGAATGTTACTTTGAATGCTTTCAATTGATATCATGTTTGAATATCATACTTGTTCATCTCATCCATCTTTTCATACTTTTTTCAACTTTGTCAAGTTATTCCCTCCAAGTTACGGTAGCATTGTTAGCTTCCATCCTTAAGTTGCCTCTTGTTCCTTAATCCAAGGGAAAGACTCTCTATTGACTCAATGTCATAGGTAGCTTAACAATACCCAATTCCTCTTGACCTTCTTAGAGTCATTAAGCTTTCAACTTAGACTTAGGGTAGAACTTACAACTCTTTTGACTTTGTCAAGTCAAGTAAGTGTTATGGCCTTAACACTTACCTCCCCCTTGAACCTTGATCATAATCAAGTATTCATTCATCCTTAGAGAGGTGAACTACAAATGCTCTGATTCCATGCTTGTAAGGATATGTAGGCACAAGACCGCAAAGTTTTGGCAAGCATACTTAGTGACTAAACCCTTAGGTTCCTATCCTCACCCACAAAACCCAAACACAAAACAACAACAAACAATAACACAAATACTAGCAAGAGGTTCCTATAGAGTACTATAGATGCTTAGGATGCTAACACCTTCCCTAGGAATAACCAACCCCCGAACCCCACAATCTCTTAGCATTGTTGTTACATTGCAAACTTAGGGTTTTCTTCGATCTTTACCCTTTCCCTTGGATAAATCAAAGCTCGGTGGTGAATATTTAAAAGATTTGTGATTCAAGTTAATACAATAGCTTGATATCCAATTCTCACCACAACACTTGGGACATGATTGATATCTAGCACACATACAAACACTAAACATGATATCCGATCGAGATGCAGTGAGATAGAAAAGAGAACCTATCATACCTCTATACTTATTTACGTCGACGACCTTACCAATTTCATTTCGATCTAAGTTCACACTTGTGGGCATTGGAGTATCAATAGCTTTTTCATTTGCCATATCAAAGTGCTTGAGTAGATCATAGCAATACTTTCTTTGACTCACAAACATTCATTCTTTGAGTTGTTTGATTTAAAGTCCAAGGAAGTAGGTTAGCTCCCCCATCATACTCATCTCAAACTCACCCTGCATTAGCTTTGAAAATTCCTTGACCAAGTTCATATTAGTAGATCCAACGTTAATGTCATCTGCATAAACTTAAACTAAAATAAAGTGATTTCCTTGACGCTTAATAAAGAGAGTAGTATCAGCCTTCCCTCTTGATTATCCTTGATCGAGTAAAAATTTGCTAAGTCACTCATACCAAGCCCTAGGGGCTTGTTTGAGACCATACAAAGCACGTTTAAGTTTATAAACGTAATTTGGATACTCATGACTTTCAAAACCGGGAGGTTGAGATACATAAACCTCTTCATTAATATATCCGTTTAAGAAAGCACTCTTAACATCCATTTGATATAATTTGAAATTCTTTGAACAAGCATAGGCTAGCAAAAGGCGTATAGCCTCATGGCGGGCAACCGGAGCATAAGTCTCCTCATAGTCTATGCCCTCATCTTGGTTATAGCCTTGAGTCACTAAACGGGCCTTATTTTGAGTTATTACTCCGTTTTCGTCTAGTTTGTTCCTAAATACACATTTTGTACCAATTACTCGATGGCCTCGCGGAGGGGGAACAAGGTCCCAAACCTTATTTCTTTTGAATTGATTCAATTCCTCTTGCATTTCCAAAAACCAATGTTCATCGAGTAAGGCCTCTTTGGAATTTTTAGGCTCAATTTGAGAGACGAAAGCAAATTGATAACAAAAGTTACTTATCTTAGATAGTGTAGTTACTCCTTTTACTATATCTCTGAGAATGTTGTCAATTGGATGATCCTTAGAGTATTTCCATGCCAAAGGAAGGTCATCGTTGCTAATTGGATTATCCTTAGAGGATTTCCATGCCAAAGGAAGGTCATCATTGCTAATTGGATGATCCTCCTCAATCTTTTCAGAGTTGTGATCTTCCTCCTCTTCAACTTTCATCGATTCAGGTTGATCAATCCCTTCTTCAGTGTCTTTGAGTATGTCTTCTGAAGATACACATGCACCATGAAAAGAGATACCTTTCCCGACAGTTTTCGGATAAGATTCGTCAAAAGTAACATGCACATATTCTTCCACAATAAGTAACCTTTTATTATATACTCTATATGCTTTGCTAGATTGAGAGTATCCAAGAAAGATACCTTCATCGACTTTTAAGTCAAATTTGCCAAGATTTTCTTTTCTATTATTTAAAACAAAGAATTTACATCCAAAAACATGAAGATGTGATACATTTGGCTTCCTACCTTTTAAAAGTTCATATGGAGTTTTGTTGAGAATAGGACGTATAAGTATCCTATTCAAAACCTAACACGTCGTACTAATAGCATCGGCCCAAAAATATTTAGGAATGTCACTTTCATTGATCATAGTTCTTCCTAGATCTTCTAAAATATGATTTTTACATTCCACCACTCCATTTTGTTGAGGAGTTCTTGGAGCGGAAAAATTATGATCAATACCATGTTTATCACAAAATTCCTCAAAGAGGTGGTTTTCAAATTCAGCGAAAAAATTATGATCAATACCATGTTTATCACAAAATTCCTCAAAGAGGTGGTTTTCAAATTCATCTCTGTGATCACTTCGAATAGTAACAATGCTAGAATTTAGTTTGTTTTGAGAAACTTTGGCAAACTTTTCAAAAGCTGAAAAAGTATCACTTTTACTCGCCAAGAAAATAGTCCAACAAAATCTAGAGTAGTCGCTACAATAACAAAACCTTAGTAATTTCCACCCAAGCTTTTTATTCTAGATGGTCCAAAAAGGTCCATATGGAGGAGTTCAAGAGGTCTCGATGTGGAAACAACATTTTTAGATTTAAATGAGATCCTCGTTTGCTTCCCCATTTGGCATGCATCACATAAGTGATCTTTTGAAAATTTTATCTTGGGTAGACTGACAACTAGATCTTTTGAAACTACTTTATTTAGCAAGTCAAAGTTGACATGCACTAAGCGTCTATGCCATAGCCACGAGTCTTCACTCATGGTGACAAGACATTTAGTGCTAGTCAAAGATACTTCATTCAAGTCAAGCATATAGACATTATTTACCCTTAAGCCCTTAAACACATCATCTTTCTTATCATTGTGTTCAATCATGCAACAATATTTTGAAAAAGAAACTTTATATCATTTGTCCCACAATTGACTAATGTTAATAAGATCATGCTTAAGACCTTCAACTAAAAGGACGTCTGAGATAGTAGTAGAAGAGGGATTACCTACACTACCTTTTCCGAGTATAGATCCCTTGTTGTTATCAGCGTAGGTTACAAATCCTTTCTTCTTTGCCACAAAGTCAATGAATAAGGAAATGTATCCCATCATATGCCTTGAACATCCACTATCGAGAACCCATCTTCTCTCAGTAGACTCAAGACATTTTACCTACAAAAATTAAACAAGGGAAATAGGTAACCAAATTTTATTGGGTCCTTGTGTGTGAGTGAATCTTTGGTTGCATTTGGGCAACCATTGGAAAATACCTTTAGGAACCAAGAATCTCCTAAATCGGCATTTAGCAATGGTGTGTCCCTTCTTGCAACAATATAGACAAGTTGGTTAACATTGGAGTTACTTTTGCTACTTTGATCTCTTATCACATATGTATATTTTTAATAAGGATTATTCATACTACTTCTAAAATGTGAGCGATCAATAGCAAATGTAACTTTAGGTTCTAAAGCCTTGTCTAATTTGGCTTTAAGAGTTTTAACCTCCTTTTGCCAAATGTGACAAGTTTCACAATCCCAATTTAACCAAGAGGACTTGTCTTCCTCGATTTTAGCTTTTGTAGCTTCTACCATTGAGTTCTTAAGAGCTTCTAATTCCTTTTCGGAATCAGAAATCTTTTTCTTTAAATGTGAAAAAATTTGCTTATTTGAGGCTAAGTGTTTGAAAGCTTCTTTAGCCTCATGGTGTAGAGCTTTAAAAGCATTTTGCAAATCGGAATGAGACATTTTATCAACATGTTCATACTTATAATGACTTACATTCTTTTTCTTCTTTTGATGAGATATAAGACAAATATTGACCGATTCGTCTTCATCAATCGAGCTACTTTCACTTGAGGACTCACTATCACTCTCCCATATGATGTATGCCCTTCTAGGCTTACTCGATTTCTTTTGTTGATTATGTTTGTCTTTTCCTTTGTCTTTCTTCATCAAGGGACAATCCGTCATGTAGTGACTGACCTTTCCACAATTATAACATGAACCCTTTGACTTTGCGCTCTTATTTCCTTTATGCTTTGAGGCTTTTGATTGACGTCTAAAGTTAATGAGATTTTTGTCCGAATGTTGTATTCCTATTTTCTTGATATATCTATTATATCTTCTCACGAACAACCCCATATCTTCATCATCATCACTTGACTCACTTTCACTAAGCTCTTTGGTGGAGGACTTTGAGCTAGAAGCCTTTAGAGCAATATAATTCTTGTCCGTGTCTTCCAACTTCTCTTTATTTTCTTTCTTTTCGTGTTGATCAAGACTTATGAGCTCTAGCTCATGTTCTTCAAGCTTAAAAAAAATGTTGTGATGTCCAATGTCATGAGATCATTAGCTTCCTTGATCGTCGTGACCTTAGGTTGCCATTCCCTATTAAGACATCTCAAAATTTTGTTAGTAGCAACATCATTGGAAACGGGTCTACCAAGTGAATTTAAACGATTGATTAGGTGAGTGAATCACTTTTTCATTTCCGCAATGGTTTCACCATGCTTCATGTGAAAGAGATCGAACTCTTGAGTTAAAGTATTGATTCTAGCTAGTTGGACATCATTAGTTTCCTCATGGGCAACTTGTAATGCGTCCCACATAGCCTTAGCGGTAGTACAATGAGAAACTCTATAGTATTCATCAACACCCAAAGAGGATATGAGAATATTTCTAGCTTTTCAATCATAATTATACTTTTTCTCATCATCATCGTTCCATTGTTCTTCCGGTTTAGGTACAACAACATTATCCGCATTGGTCATAGTTATTTCAATAGGACCATTTTGAATAACGTTCTATACCTTTCTATCATTAGAATTGATATGCACCCGCATACAATCTTTACCGTAGTTTTTACCATTAAAAACCGGCGCTCTATTGCACGCCCCTTTAGGTTCGTTAGCCATTTTCTAATAAGCTATATGTGAAACACTAGATGAACTAGGCTCTGATACCACTTGTTAGACGATCGCACTGATCTAGAAGGGGGGTTGAATAAATCACTAATTTTTAATAATAATTTGCGCTTTAAAAATTGTTTTAAAAATGTGCAAAAGCGGCCTTGGATCAAAAATCGTCTAAACGAACCGTTATTGGTAAGATCGGATATGCGAAATCGATTGGAATAATATTGATGAGATATTAGAATCAATAAGGTTCCCAATCAAACAATTAAAATAAAGACCACTTAGGGTGAACCAATTTCATATGCTTAATAGACAATAAAATTGAATTGACAATTTAACGAGCAGTTTGTGTGCTGTCAATATGTTAAATACTTGGCGTGCGAAACACACCAAGTCAAATTTCCTTTGAAATTGTAGTGCAGAATTTTTCACACTTACAATCAAACTGATTGCAATGGTTTTTCAAAACAGTTTTAAGGCACTACAAATCAATCGAAATATTCCTAACACTTGATTTCACACAAACGTCAACAACATAAAGTAAAGAGATAGAGAGATAGAGAGAGAGAAAGAGAGAGAGAGAGAGAGAACGACACCTAATTTGTTTAGGCAGTTCCCCTTTCGTCCTCGCTTCGGGTACGCCTGCCCCCAATTCTAAAACTAGAATTGAGATATGTATAATATCTATTTGCAAAATTCTGCACAAGAGAAGTCCTAGCTAACCAACAATCTAACCTAATTATTGAAGTTGAACCTAACCACTTCTCTTCCCTTGATTCCAGCCGAATCAAGAACATCAAATACTTCGAACAAACCTCCGGTTACTGCTAATCACTTGACCAAACCTTTCGTTCTTCAAGTCTTTCACTCGACTGATTTCGATAGTAAGATGTTTGACCCCAAATCTTTCAAAACAATCCTCCGGTTACCGCTACTTCCTTAACCGAACCCACCGTTCTTCAAGGCTTTCACTCGGCTGAATCTATAATGCAAAGATTTGTGCAAAACCCCCCAAATCTACCAAGATCTTGGAGGAGAAAACCCCAATTGTTTTATTGAAGAATATCCCACTGATTCTATACCCAAACTTGATTTACAAATCCTACGTTTGGATGTTATCACTCTTAATAAAGCACAATCAATAAAGATGATTATGTGTGATTATTGATGAATGCAATTGTGAGAGTGAAGATGAAGAGCAATGCAATGTATCTTTCAATTTTCTTCTTATTTTCAAAGTGATGCATATGAGAATATATATGGCATGAATGAATAGCAGAAAAAACTAAGTTTTGGAACATAAAGATACAGAAAAATGAGTGGATACGCGCGAGAGGTCGACTTGTAGGAGCTGTGAGTCGACCTGAACAAGACAGAAATCAAAATTGCACACAAAAGCAGACCATGCGTTGACCTACACGGGAGCCATGCGTCGACGCATGTATGGCAGTGAATTTTCAAACTTTTTCATCTCAGTGTGCGTCGACCTATAGGAGTCTTAGGTCGACGCAAGCATGCTAGAAAGTTTCAAACACCATTTTTCTTGATTGTGAATCGACCTATTTCCTGTGTGAGTCAACCTAAGGCATAAAAAATGACTCAAAACTTATTTTTGATATAGTATATGATCCTATATGTCTAATACATGTATATGGATCTTTATGCACATTTGAAAAAGATGAATGCATGACTTAGACAAGGTGATACCGTCCAAAATACACAAGTACGAAATATCCTAGTTTTGACATCATTCAGAATATCAAAATGAGGATATTTACCATCTTTTAGTAATTTTCAAATTGTTGGAAGAGAGAAACTATATCTTGAGGAATTGAAGGTGGATACGCAACAATCATCCAGAAATCAAGATTGATGCTCATTCATCTCCATTCTTCTCACTTGTATAATTTACCATGAGTAGCTAACTTCTCTCTTGTTGGGATTAGACGTAGTTAACCGTAATAGTATGTATCTTTTATGATCTTTATTGTATAAACTAATTATGAATCAATATTGATTTTATCTTTATTTAAATGTTACTTTTATGGATTTGAATCGTTATTAAGAAACACCTTTCGAATCCTGACTTAAGATAATCATCTATTAAAAGCTAAATTCTTGAAATTGATTTGGATTTGATATTCACTCCTTGTATCGATTCTTAATGTTGTTGTATTGATTAATAGAGTGAGAGATCGTCAATTAAACAATATGATAGATCCCATGCCATTATTTAGACATAAATGATATCGGTGAGCAATATGTGATAATAACAATTAATAACTAGGATTCATATAACCGATCAGGAGAATACATGCGGCATAGGTTTATGAAATCTAATCCCGACAAGTTTATCTATCTGTTCACTTTCTTAAACATTTACCATTTTACTTTCCTTTAAATTCCGCAATCAAATATCCTGTAAACCCTTCACTTAAAACCCTATTAACTATTGAACAACAGTAATAAGGCACTAGTCCCCGTGGATACGATGAAAACAATACTTAATTTTGATACTACGAATCAAAATGGCGTCGTTGTCGGGGGGACTGGTGATTAGATATTACAAGCATAGAGACAATTTTTATTATTTTAAGCAATTTTACAATTGTTAATATTGTGTGTGTGTGTGTGTGTGTGTTTGTGTTTTGTGTGTTTGTGTTTTTGTGTGTGTGTGTGTGTGTGTGTGTGTACCCATCCTGTTGCTCACTTATGCTGGTTAGGTTTGTGAATTATATTTATGCAAGGTAAAACATCTGAAGATCAATTGCTTTTTGATCCCAAGATCGAAATAACTGCCCGAAGAAACAATAGCAAAACCAAAAAAATGCAAATAACTAGCCAAGCAAAGGTATCAACAAGAGGGGACTTCAACTTCAATTTCTTTAACATCTCCTTAACTAGAGAATGTTATGGCTGAACAGGAAAACATCATCAACAACATGAATAACAACAATACTTACTTTTGATTCTACATGTCAAATAACTTGGCGAAGTATGTAGTTATGCCACAGATTCCTCCTAGTTTCCTTATTGAAATAGATTTTGAGGCACAATCAAAAAATCATGCATATGCATAATGGTAGCAGCAAGACTCACATCTTTGCACATGATTTTTATTTACGATATTTGATTTATTGTTATCACGACTCATTCTCATTTTTCATTCATGGTATGTTTGAGAATAAACCCACCACGACCAATGAAAACGCGTTCACTCGAGCTTCTATTGAGTAAAAAAGTGAAGTCAAAGGCAAGTGCAGCTATGTTAAAATTAGAATGGCAATCTCATATATTATATACAACAATTAAAGGTTAATACCTTTTTTTCCTCTTTCATTTGGGTCATTTTTAAAAAAAATCCCTCTAAAAAATAAAAAATTTCCTGGTTTTAAAAAAAGCAAAATACCCCCTTTTGCTCCCTTAATTATATCTCGGGGTTCATTTTGGTCCCTTAACTTTAAAAAGGTCCATATTGGTCCCTTAACTCTTCAAAACGTTCCATATTAGTCATTTTTGTCCCATTAGCAAAGGAAAAATTCAAAAACCAGTCGCTAAATTCATCGCTAATTAAATAAAAATGACTAATTTGGAATGTTTTGAAGAGTTAAGGGACTAATATGGACCTTTTTAAAGTTAAGGGACCAAAATGAACCCCGAAGTATAGTAAAGGGACCAAAAAGGGCATTTTACCTTTTTAAAAATTACTATTTTGTTTTGGTTCTTCATTAAACTCAATCATTATACTAAGGGGAAGTGTCGCCACCTTTGTGTACACTTGGGGAATTTTACAATTGAATGAAGTTGCTATGCCTTCTAAGATTACCCGCTTATGTTTAGTTGCTTGTCAATTTAGTATTTTGTATTATTTTTCGTTATTGAGTCTCTTCACATAGTTGCACATTATATGGTTGAGTGCTAAATTGTTTTTATGCATACATAAATAAAACCATTTGGTTAAAGTCAACGTAGTATGTTTCTATTCAATTAGTCAGAGATTTGGATCAAGAAACACACGATAGCATGATTCAAATTGTGTCAAGTCTCAATTCAGAATAACACTTCATTTTTGTTAAAATTTGAAATCTTTGATGTGTGATTCGAATCATGAGATTGGGTGACTCAAATCAAATTAAATGTGAAAAATTAAAAATTTGATTATGCCGACTTGATTTGAATCATGAAAAAATCTAACTCGAATCAAACATGGTTTTGAAAAATAGGTTTTTACTTATGTGCATTTGATTCGATTTACTGGAAAGTCTAACTCGAATCATAAAGGTTTTGATTCAAATCATAAAAAGGCTTTGTACTTGCTAAAAGTACAAATGTGTGACCATCCCTGGTGATTAAGGGTCTCCGGAGGCTTTAAGGTTGTTGTGAGGTTGAGAGCTTGCTTGCGTGGGGTGAGAAACTCTATATGTTTGTATTTCTGTGTTATAGTTAGGTTGTCCCTTCAATCATGAAGATGGGGTATTTATATTTGTACCAGGCCTGAATCTCATGCTTTCTTGGAAATAAGAACCACATATAGAGTGGACAGTTTACCTTCTGATATTCAGTAGAGTGTGGTATGTCTCTCTCATGCCTTTTTCCAGTGACGTTATAGGAGGAGGACATGTCACTCATTTTCACGATAGGCGATTTATCCCAAAGATGGGCAAGACGTCTAACAAAATAGTAATACATTCAATAAAGGGGTGGTTGATATGATAAATGGGTGACTGGAGATCTCCATGTCGCCTCTTAAGGCCCCTTTATGAATGCAACAATACAAAATCCCTCAAGCACAAGGGTTTGGAAATGACGAAGTGATTTAGTTACATTTATCTCATATGGATAAGTCCCTTGAGCTTGAGGTGTCTTTCTTCCGCATGGGATGAGTCCCTCATATATGAGGCAAGTTTTTTAGACGTAAGGAATCTCCTCTATGTGGGCAATTATGCGATACACTCCCAGGTGTCAGTGACGCGATCCATGTGTCACCAGTCGAAATTCAAACATCAATCCACTGAGAGGAATCAAACATCAGTCCTCTGAGGGAGATTGAAGCATCAATTGGGAAAAATGTGTATTGCACTAAATACACTTAATGACGGTCTTTCTTGAGAAGTCATATTTGGCCTTACTCCTTACACGGGTAACAAATGCATTAGATCTTTCCCATTTCTTCTAACCGTTGAGATCTTCAGACGATGATAAGTTGCCCTTACGACTAGATTTTCTTTCTTGTAAAAAGGCCTAAAAAACATTCTTTAATCTTTTCCCCGCTTTTCATACCAGAGAAAGTTCATTACAAGTTCTTAATTGTATTTATAAGTATGACTATATTTTATACCTGCCCATTTCGTTCTTAATAACTATTTCTTTGGGAAGCTTTTTATGAGCAATTGCGATTTTAACATCATAAGTTGGGATTATGGGGAGTTGAAGGTATGTGTGTTTTTTATAGTAACTTTCTTGATTTCCTTGTTATTATCAAGAATTAATGGGAATGGGTGACAAATGTTTTAATGTTCAAGACTTTGCATATCTATATTCTGATTAGGAAAGGATAATGATTTTTTGGCAGTAGATTGGGATTTCTAGTACTGGGCACGAAGAAGACATGATCTTGGAGCCCTGCTTCCCTAAGTATTTCCCCTCTTATTACCAAAACCATCATAATAGACCATCGTTGGAGCTATCTAATGTGGCTGAAGCGCATATTCTAAGGATTCTCTTATCGGGTGAGTCCAACGAGAAAAACATGCAAAAATTGTTAATGACCTGAGGTCTAAGCTTAGAACGGCCCAGAGGTTCCTTACTCAACACCAGGAAATGATGAGTACTTTTGTGAATGATAAGGATGGCTTGAAATTTATACTCAAGACGATGGCAGTAGAGGCGAAAACTCGTGCTACTTCCATGACAAAACTGAATAGCTCATTGAACGAGCCCTTTCAATTCTCTCAAGAAACTTAAAGAGGAAATATTTGTCCTTAAGGATAACCTGGTCGAGACTTTTGACCTATACTTTGAGCAAGAAAAGGAATATATAGCCTTTCTTTATCAGAGGCTGGATTTAAGCCAGATGGATTTGTTTAAGGTGGTCTGGGGAGGCCAATTTATGGATGACGAGTATGTTCTGTCTACTGAGTAAATCTCCATGAATGATCCCAAGAAGATAATGCCCTTTGCTATGTGGACCCTTTATAGGACCAATGATCTCAGGTTTTGTCCCCTCATGTCAATATAGAGGTGTTATATAGGGGTTTTGTTCCTATCTTCTTTTGATATTTTTTTTAAACCTTTTCCCCTCCTGAGTATTTAATCAACAATGTGTTATTAATTCATCTTTGTGGACTATCTTGTACTATAGCTTTAAATGTTTACTTTTAGAGATGAAATTCCTCTCCCGGGGATGCCATTATTACTCTAAGGGTGTTTAAAGGTTCCCATCAAGGAAATCCAACACTTTTAATCATCGCTTCTTAATGTGGAGACTCCTTAGTGAGTATTCGATGTAATTTATTCCTCGAGGGGTGGTAAGGACTCCTTTGTGAGGATCGAGAAAGTAACCGCCTCGATGGGTGACAAGGATTCTTTCATGAGGATCCAACATGTAATCGTCTCGAGCGGCTGCAAGGATTCCTTCATGAGAATCTAGTATGCAATTGCCTCGAGGGTCGCCAAGGATTCCTTTACAAGGATCCATCATGTAATCGCCTCGAGGGGCGACAAGGATTCCTTCATGAGGATCCACATGTAACTTTCTTGAATGGCGATAATGATTCCTTCATTAGGATCTAGCATGTAATCTCTTTAACGGGTGGAAAGGATTTCTTCATGAGAATCTAGCATGTAATCTCCTCGAGGGGAGGTAAGGATTCCTTCATACGGATCCATCATGTAATCACCTCAAGGGACAGAAAAAATTCCTTCATGAGGATCCAACATGTAATCCCCTTGCGCCAAGGATTCCTTCATGAGGATCTAGCATGAATTCGCCTCGAGGGGCGAGAAGGATTCCATCATTAGGATCCACCATGTAATAGCCTCGAGGGGAAGAAAGGATTCCTTCATGAGGATCCAACATGTAATCGCTTCAAAGGTAATTTCCACAAGATTCATTTGCTCATTTACATTTTTGACTTGTCTGGCATTTTCTTTTACCCCAAAGGTGGTCTTTAGCATTATGTAACCCTTCATATGCATTGGCTCGCCCAAAAACCCTACCAACAATCCCTATAAGGGTTTGAAGTCATTTGAATCTACATAAAGCCTCTCAAATGTGTCCTAGTATAGGATGTCTGAAGAGCTCCCTTCATTAATCATGACTCTTTTGATTTCCTAATTGTCACACCGAACAGAGATAACAATGGGGTGATCGTTGTGCGGGTGAATGTCGAATGCATCCCTCTCGAAGAATGTAATTTTGGCCTTTTAAGCTTCTAATTATCTTTCCTTGGTATCAACAAAGGAACCATCAACAACTAACATTTGATGGCTATATCTCTCTCGGGCAGAATTAATCTCTCCTCCTCTAACGAATCCTTTTGTGATGATATTGAGTGTGTGGTTGATAGTCCTATCATCATCCTCCATACTTGGCTTCTTCTTTTACTAGATCTAGGGATCTTGGGGACTTCTTACCCCTGGGTGTGGTTCCACTTGACCTTATGGAACTTACACCAACTATTAGGCTCGAGCCTCATGATGTTCGCCTTTAGGGCTGGTGGTTGAGGGATATTATGCATGTGAAGAACTTCCCTTGACTTTGCACCAACCTTTGACTTTTCTTGAATAATGTTTTTCCCTCATGGGAAATGTTTATTGATTCCTTCATGATCTGTATATATTGGTAGTACGTTCTTTTGCATCTCGGTCTTTCTTTTCAGAATTTATCTCCTTTCCCTTGATGTATAATCCTGCTCGTGTTACTACTTCTGCCAAGGATGTTACTGGTCTCTAGAAGAGGGACTTGTTGAAATGTCCCACCTAGGGACTTGTTGAAATGTCCCACCTTGAGTCCATTTTAGAATGCTCCTATGAACATTTCCTGGTTTTGATGGTTTAACACGACGGTTTAACATGATTTCACTTCAAGGAGTCGGGTGCTCCAACGATGGTCATTTGAGTGTTGATGGAGGCCACATGCTTATATGGGTCATTGCGTCCGTTGAAATTAGCCAATGAAGGTGGATTAAATTTCTCTGGGATGGACGCCTCCCATATCTCATCCGATAGAGGTTAGGGGTCCAATACCTTCAATTCGTCCACCATGTTTGTCTCCTGCTAGTGTGCACATGTAAATAAAAAGTTCTAACAAGAGTCAAATCAAGTTCTAGAGTGACTAACAAACATGAGTGAAATCACACAAGAAAGAAAAAGAAATGGAATTTTGTATATCATCCATTATAAGGCTCAAATTCTCACCAAGGAAATGTAAGAACAAGATTTAGTTTTGCATTTGACTTTATGTTTTGATGATAACAATACATAGATTCTTAAAGACAAAATTTGTACCTTAATGGTTTTGTTAAGTACGCAGATACTAGATACAAGTTCTGACTCTGAAGAAGTGACATTTGATGTCATCAAATTCTGAATGTAGTTCACTCTAACTCTAAGATGTGTGTTCTACAAGATGGCTCAATGCTTCTGAACATTACTTTATGAATCTAACAAGAGAAGCCTCTGATATTGTCGAGCTCTGAAGTCTTGCGCTTAACAACTCTAATGAATTGTGTCACTAGACTCTAAAGACCAGGTTCTGAAGAACTGGATCAAGACTCTGAAGACCAAGTTTCTAAAGACTCTCTCATAATGACTCTAATTCCTCTTCTATGCATGCTTCATCAATTCTATATCTGAAGCCTCTGAATATTTGAAGATAAGATCAAAAGGTTTTACGTGACAAAATATTACATAGTACAACATCAAATATTCCTTCCACTACATTGATTTTGTGGGAAAAGGATTATACTATTGTACCATTGTGTGTCCCATTTTCACAAACCGTTATGCAAGGATACAACTACATTTGTGGATTCCATTTTTTATGCTCTAATAGATCTTTTCATTGCCTAAGGAGACTTGGAAATATGGAAAGAATGCAACAAATACAACAACATTTTGGCACAAAAAGCTATCACGTATACATTGCAAACAATTAATATTTTGAGAGAAAGAAAAAAAAATAACACACTTAGAACTTTTGTTCATACACTATCATAGAAAATATTTTGTGCGTAATTCTTTGTATTTCATTTGTGTATTCTGCTTTCTATGAAGCATCTTGTAGCACACTTTGTATCATTCTTTGAGTTTTATTTCCTTGAGTGACTAGGGTATAGTCAAAATTACTCAAGAAGACATTGACAGTTAGTCTTTATGGTTGTAATCAAGTTTATCTAAGAATCCCACTTTACATTCTAGGGCTAAGCATATTGAGATTAAACATCATTTTATTCGTGACAATGTTCAGAAGGGAATTTAAAATTTAAGATTTGTTGATACAAACCATCAATTGGCTGATATCTTCACAAAACCCCTTGCTGAGGATAGATTTGTTTTCATTCTAAAAATTTGAAAATGGACTTATGTCCATAATGAAAAGGATGTATATCTCAAAATGTATCATTTTTTTTAGAATGATAAAATGAGACTCTGAGATTTTTTGGCGCTAAACAATAAGTCTTATGAAGTGAGAAGGTTTCCTGTATTAGAAGTATCCAGTCAGAACCTCTTAGTTCTATCTTCTAGATTATGAAGAGTTGTCATATTAACTAGTTTTCAATCAACCCTAAGCTTGTGGTTCAGATTAAGGACAATTGTCTTGAACTGAAATGCTTCTAATGGTCGAGTGACACATTGGGAGAAGAGATTTCTTGGGAATAAGTAAAATCTCTATACGTCTTCCCCTAGGTCAAATTGTTGCACTATTCAAAATTTTGTCATCATTGCAAAACCTTTATAAAACCCACTTCACTAACAATTCACACACTTACACTCATCACAAGCCTACAATTTCTCTCTTTCAAACTCTCTGCAATCCTAAAACCCGTTCTTCACCATGGTTGATTCTCAACGACATTAATAAGTTTCTTAGCAACAATAACAACAGTCTACTCAAAATCAACAACAAGAACAAGTGAAAGGAGCACTTCAAGAGATTACTTTTTCTATTCCTGTTACTGAGTTGGAGGTTCTTTATGAAATGATCGTGGATTTTGACAACATTAATTTAAATAGGTTTGATCTTACTAAAGGTGTAAAATCTCAAGGATGGGAGGAGTTCTTCAATTGCCTTAAAGGGCCATTTTACCCTGAATTGGTCAAGCAATATTGGATCCATGTTGCTTCAAAACTCCAAATTACTTCATATGTTTTAGGGAACAAGATCAGCATCTCTGAGAAGTCCATAGCAAAGCTTCTCAACCATGATGGATCTGGAAAAAATGTGCTTTGATACACCATCTAAAAGGGCTAAGCTGAGAGAAATCGCTGTTGTGATATTCCAAGATGGAAATACTTCATCAAACTATAAGAATCTGCACAACCATCTCAGAGTGTGGTTCAAGATTCTTCTGGGTTATGTGCACCACAAACCTTCAACCAACTCTTCTAACTACTTCAACACATATCATAAGTATATGCTCTTCTACATATCTTCTGGAACCAAGGTGAACTTACCTTCTATTCTATTTAAGTATCTAAGGGAGCTGGTAAAGGAGGCCAGAAATGGAAGTCCAAAACCCAGAAAGTGGATTCTTCTAGGAAGACTTATTTCATACGTGCTTTTTGAAAGCAAGTTGGTTCAAACTCTGATAGAGGTAGGTTTGACCAAGGAAGTTGACATTGACATTGGGGAAGTCTTCAATAGAAAGAATCTGAAGAATATTTCTCAAATATCTTCAGTAACTGGTTCCTTAAAAGCTCTGGTTAGGAATTTTGTAGCCCCCAGAAGGATAATGATTGATGATTATCCAATCTTCACCAAGGAGGATCCCATAGAAGTTCTAGAATCATACACTATTGATTGTTTAGCCACAAGTATCACTCATTTAGTGTACTTCTACAATGAACTTCCAAAACATGCTCCTGATGTTCATTCTCTCAAGAGGAAGAGGAAATCTAAGAAGATGGGTGATGAACCCTCTGGTTCTAAGAAGTCCCCATCCAAGGTGACTGATGAATTATCGGCACGTGTACTGATAATGTCACAGTAATAATTAAGATCAAATCCACATGGACTGCTTTTTAACAAGACAAAAATTGTGCAATGTGTATAAAATAGTAAATGGGTGGGTTTTCGAGTTTTCAATGCAAAAAGTAAATAAGTGTTTAGACATAATTACAAAAGCGGCCAGGTTTTGTATTGAATCCCATATTTCTCTATTGTTGGTGTTTGATGCCATACACGAATAATCTTATCACTATAATCTCATGGAAAATTAACAAAACCGCTATAACCAATCCCTTGCGAAATAGCTCACTAATCACTACTCGGAGTTTTCTATCCCTAGTCCACCAGCGTAAGCAGGATTAGGCGATGCATGGAACGTTAATTCCTTATGCCACTACTCAGGGTCTCCTATTCTTATTCAACCAGCGTAAGTACAACAATTGCCCTAGGTCAAACACAAAGACTAATGGTCAGCATTCCCTATGTGCCCAAAATCAGTTTAAAAGAGTACCTCACATAAAAAGCATTAAACAATAAGCAATTGAATAGAATTATAGATCATAGTATTCATGCAAAGTCAAATAAACATATTACCCAACAATATTGAAACAGGTTCATCACACACAACCTAACCTAGAAGAGTTTAGCTACTCATAATTCAAATTACAATACTAAATTAATAAAGAAGAATAACATATGATTTCCCTTGAAGGATTGGCTTCCAATGGGTTTAATTACTCTCCAAATTATCTTTGATGTTGTAAAATCGTACTTGCAGTGCCAATTTTTGTAACCCTTGCAAAAGTGTAGCAAACCCCCTTAAAAAGAGCTCAGAATGAATCATAACACATGAGAAAAATCCTAGAAAAGAGGTCATCGCGCGTGCGATATAGCTAGTACAGTATTATCACACGCGGTGGTGCACGATGTTGCGTGTAATTATTCCAGTAGTTGCACGCTTTTGCTCCCTTCTTCACCTGATTTTTCACTAAGACCAATTTCTTCATACTTTGCTATTTTTTTCCTTATTTTTGGTCTTTCTTCTTCATTTAAGCTCCTCTTTAACTTATTTTGATCCGATTCTTCGATTAAATTCATGCAATGACGGACTGTCATCACAACCCCAAACTTGAATTGTTGCTTGTCCTCAAGTAACTCGCCTACAACTACACATTTCAACAGAAAATAAGCCGCACAATAAGAATTAAACATCACCATATAATAACTTTTTTCTTTACCTGACCATAGTTCTAGCTTCCAACTTCCATCCAACAAATTCAAAAAACATCCTCAAACTTTGACGAGTACTCAACCTGTCTCTCTACTTACTTTGATCACTCAATGGATAAGGTAATCTCTCAATCAACATGCAAAATAAGTTATGCCTAGCTTGATTATATTTTGATATAATTCATCACAGAAATCACAACAGACACATTTGAGCTCTTTTTAGGTTGTATCTCTGCTTATGTTCGGGTAGCATATTTAGGAAAGTAGGTTTAAACCTTTGGAGTTAGGTGCCTAGTTCTCCGTCTATTTTCATACCCCTTTGTTCCTTCTTGACGGTACTAGAGACATAGTTCTTATTATGCACTTTTGTATTCTTTTACTCTCTTTTTTTGAAGAAGTATCTTTTTCCACTTCTTATTTTCTCAAAATTTTTGAATTTTTGACCAATTTTCTCTAGTATCCCAACCCCAAACTTAGAAATTTGCTCATTTCCAAGACTAACCCCAAACTTAATATTTTTCATACACTAAAGAACTACTACCTAACTCCAAAGAGAGGGTGGAAAGAAAAAATCTTTCAAGTCATATGGCTAAGAAGTTTAGGCTACGTCACCGAAAGAAAGGCTAAGCTCAAAGTGGTTAGCAAATGGATATACCTATTACTACAAGGTGGTTACAAAGGCTTAAACAACCGCCTCAGTGTGTGCCAATTAAACCAGATAAACTTAATCGGAACTAGATCAAACCAGTTAAAATAATAATGCATGGATACACTCAAAAAGAAAGAAAAGTGAACACTGGAATTTATTTGGCTCAAACCTTACTAGTTGAGGTATCTGAAGGTTAAGTACAAGTCCTTTGATTCTTTTCTCATCCTTTGCCTTCAAGTTGTAAGTTGCTTTCCTGATGATCAAGTTCTTTTTTTTTTGGATCATTTGTTCAATTCTAAAGTGATAAACTTGTAAATCTGAAGAAAAAAACAACTACAAACTTGTTTATTAAAGACAATTAGCTGAATAATACAATGCGGGGAAAAACACTTATAGTAGCTATTACTCTTCTCTAGGTATACATTTGAAAATAAAAGTAAAGATAAAGTCTTCTAAAAATTAAAAACAAACTACATGTCTTTTCATATGTTATTAGTGCAGAAAAGATCATGCATATCATTCATTGTGTTGTTCAAGTCGTTGTTCTGCCTAGTCCATTCTACGTGCATATGGTCTCTCCTCCTTGCTTACTCTTGATCTTGGTTGGTGAAGTAATTCTCCATCTCCTCAGCTAACGCAAATCGAGATCTTAAGATTTAAGCCGGAATATGGTATTCTTGCTGATTATAGAAGTCTCTTAACACCGGAGTGAATCTCAGGAGGTCAACATACAAAATGGGTGAAACTTACGTAATCCACCTTGCAACCCCCATAACGTGAGCTTCCATTCTTCTTTGAAATTCTGAATTTTGTTGACCTTGCATTTACTCGGGTTGGTTATGTATTTGTGGATGGTAGAAGCCTTCATCAGTTCCTGCTTGATTGTCTTGTCGATCATTCTGAGCAGTTTCTCCTTAATGCATGTGTTGCAGCCTCCTTATAACTGAAGTGTTGAGCGGTGCCTTTGGACTGATCATCTCATCATCGGGGTACTCGGGTACACTTGCTCTCTTACATAGTTCATTTATAACTTAAAAATACCCACAAGCTCTTTGTGCAGGGATAGCCATATATTTTATATTTTCAGCAATTAAGAGCCCCAAGCCAATGGGTTTCCCCCTCAAAAGAGATAAAAGACCTAAATAATATTTCACAATGAATTGTGATTGATTAGATGTGGCTTCTAAAGTTTACACAAAATATGATGCCCAACCTCGAAATTTGGTGAAATTCGTCGATTTTGAGTCGCAACATTAAGCCACACTCCATTACCCACTCTGCCCCGGGCCTAAAAAAAGATTCTACTATATCTTGGCCCAATGCCTCATTTATAACTTTATGCTCATGTCTATAATTCCTAAGGGAACATGCAGGGGGGATATTACAAATTAAAAAGAGAGTTTATAGCAGAAGGATAATAATCTATGTACTTACCTCGCACATAAGAGGTGTAGGTGCCTATCTCGCCAAATGTCGCATTAGCATAAAACTCTAGGCCTATTGTTTTGTTTGCTTCGTGAATTAAATTGTTGAAACTTACCCATCGCCTTTGTTGAAGCATCTCGACCACCTCATTAAAACCTTGCAAATCTTCACAAGCAAAGACTCTTTCCCTCATAATGTGGTAATCCACCAACTTGAGGTATTTTTCAGCATGAGCCTCATAAATAAATTTTAGGTTGGGGAAGGTAGGAGCGTTCGGAGTCGGGGCAGCCCTTGAGGATGATCCTCTTGTCATTCTTGCTCTCTTTGATCCATTATACCTACAACAACATAACATAAAAACAATACTCCATAGAGAAACAAAAGAAAAAATACACAGAGAGTGCTCAGATGAATGAGTGAAAAGCAGAAGGAGAAGGAAAAGAATGATGAGAAAGTGATTTGAACTCAACATTATTTATATGCCAAGTAGTCGTTGCTCATCGCGCGCATTATACATCCATCGCGCACGCGATGGCAACAGTATTCTCCAACGCCTCTCTCTAACGTTCATATCACGCGTGTTATGTACTCATCATGCGCGAGATGCTAACAGTCCTCAGATTCTCCCCAACATCTCTATCGTGCATGTTATGCACATATCGCACACGAGATGGAGTCCTATCATGCGCGTGATAGCCTACATGATTATTCCAGGGGCTTAAGCTTTTTCTTCTTCTCTTTTTTTCCTTATCTTTTCTTCTCCCTTGTTTTTTTATATGTTCTCTTCTTTTACCTGTTCAATCGCTTTAGCTACACACTATTAGGATAAAATCAGTACTCAAAATCATATCCATGTGGATCGATATCTATTATTACTACTTTGCCCTGCCGTGTACTTGCGGCCTTATACATCATGTATCCATGTCCATAACAGAGTGGGAAAGGAAGTAAAAAAGGGGAAGCCACCTTCTCCAGAGTAATAGGGGAAGTAACCATCCATTTCTCATGCTCTTGGGAATGAAAAGTGTTGATACTACTTTCTTAGGTTCTATGACTCGGACCCAAGAGGTTCCTATAAATACCTCACTGAGGTTATCTCTTCCTCTTAGGATTTACCAATTTTTGTTTTATTACCTGTCAATTTCTCTTGTTATTGAGTCTCCTCACTTGATTTCACGTATTAGGGTTAAGTTATTAATCCATTTTATGCATGCGTGAATTAAACTTTTTTATTATAGTCCTAACATTATGCTTATAGTCAAACACACAAAAGTTTGAGTCAAAAACTACATTTTAGAATGGTTAAAGTCAATGCCAAGTTAAGATTCATAATATTGGTTCATTTTAATGAAAAAATATATTTTTTAAAGTGTGATTTAAGTCACAGAAAGTCATAAATTGAATCAAAGTTTGGGCAAAAATCAGGATTTTGCTTCTGCCAACCATATTGGAATCACAAGAATTGTATGACTAGAATTAAACATATTTTTGAAAAAAAAGATTTTGCTTTTGTTAGTCGTATTTAAATTGCAACAATGTTTGATTCGAATCAAAGATGTTTGTTTGAATTACAGACTTGCTTGACTCAAATCAAATTCAAATAGAGGATTTTGGATTTTGGATCTGTGAATCTGATTCAAATTAGAGAACTTGTTTATTTGAATCACTTGATATGAATCATAAAAAAGGTTGATTCAAATCATAAAAGCATTATCTTTTGTTCTTGGATCTTGATTTAAATCATTCACCTTCTTAACTCGACTCATACTTATTGCTTGTGACTCAAATCAAATATAATATTCTCTCATTTTTGTGTTAGATATCCAACACATATATAAGCTTTTTCTCAAATTCCTTTCACAATGTTCATAACATAGATTTCCACTTTATGATTTAGAACTCATGACACGTGTTTTCTCTCAACTTTTAAAAAGGGTTTTAAACTTTGTTTTAAATTTTTAAAATGAAATCTCTTCATCTTCAACCTCATGCACGATCCATTGTTATTTGGATCAAGTTCACATCTTAGGGTGTGACATCTTTGAGAAGGATCTTTATTGTGATTAACTTTTTTGTGAACATTTCTTGAGGATTTTAGGGGTTTGCAGATATGTATGTGGTTGTGGCTAGGATTGACAAATTCAATAGAAAATAAGGGGGGTTTTCTCCCCAAAATTACTTAGAGTTATGTGGAAGCCTACAACCAAAGTTGGAGTTTTTCTCATCTTTAGACAGTCCAAGGCTTAAGGGAGCAATATGATCGAGTAGCGATCACTTCTTTTTAGCATAATACTTAGAGCTAGAATTTTTAATTCGAGTAAAGATTTTGCAAGTGCTCATTGTCAGGTACTGTGTACAATTCAAAGAGGATTCGAGTTGGAGATCTTTATTTTCAGTATTATTTGAATTATGATTGTACTAAACAATTATGTGTAAATTTGTCAAAATCATGGTGGAAGAACAACAAACTTACAATGGGCATCCATTGGAGAGTGGATTAGGCATAACGAGAACAAATTTCTGAACCACTATACATTCGACATACCACACACACACACACTCTCTCTCTCTCTCTCTCTCTCTATATATATATATATATATATAGGGTTTGTTACCGTAGACCCACTTATTTTTATGAAAGTTTATTTTAGCAACACGCACCGTAGGGTGCATTTAACCATTTTTTAATTAAAGTTTGCTAAAACTCACCTTCATAAAAACAAGTGGGTGTATTATAGCAAACTCCTGTGGGGTTTGCTATAATACACCCACTTGTTTTTATGAAGGTGTGTTTTAGCTACCTGCATCTTAAGGTGTATTTAAGTATTTTTTAGTTAAATCTTGCTAAAATAGATCTTCATGAAAATAAGTGGGTATACGTTAGCAAACCTATATATATATATATATATATATATATTGAAAGTTTAGATTTATTGCTTTCTTAGAATCACATGTGGTTAGGGTTCATTATATTGATAGAAATTTCGTTGATAAGTTTAGGTTTTGTTAAATCGAGACTTCGAAACGCTCTTGTTGTTGAGTAAACTTGTACACTATAATATTATATTTCTTATTCATTTGTAAAACTCGTGTAACTCAATTGTGTTTCAAATGACATATTGATTGTTTTGGATATTCTTTTCTTTTCCATTCTATTTTGTATATCTGATTGAGTGTCGTGTAAATTCCGTTTGAAAATCATATAATTTTTTACCCGCATTTTCCTCCACGCAAATACTTTTCTAACTTTGTTTTTTAAAATAAACTTATTTTTTATTTGTCAATTTTAATGAAGGTCTATTCAACCTCCTCTCCCCTCTCCCCTTATGCTATTTGATCCTCATATTCATTGTTATTCAAATTCACACACATGAATAGTTTATAAATCATGTATGTGTAAATTTATTGTCACATGTTAAACTTAACAAAAATTAAAATCATTTTCAGCATATTTTACAAAGATTTAGAACTTCATATAACATATATTTATTTACAATAATTGTGTATCTTTCACCATGGTTTTGAATAAACAAACATATATGTTTATCTCTCCATCAAAGTTGCAGCTACAAATTAATCACAAAAAATCATAAATAAAATTTCATAATTTTGAAAATTATACGAAATAATTGTGTACCTTTTAACATCTATTGAAAGTTGTTATCATTTTCTTTTTGTTGCATCCTTTAATATTAATTATAATTAAACTATGTATCAAAATCGAGAATTGAACCTAAAGATTATTAGATCTTGTGTTGGAGATCTGTTGTAAGACATGAGCAGTTACTAATGTAGAAATAAATTAGAATTATTGATATCATACTTATTTTATTAAAAAAAAGTATGAATTTCATATACAGTGACATTTTTGTAATTAAAGTAAAAAGTTTAGTTTTTATGTTAACCAATGACACCAAATTTTTTAGAAAACAGGTAACTAAAGTGATTATTTTCAAAATAAATAAACTTGATTAATATTAAATACTTGATTTTAAGATAAATAGGTATAAAACAAATAGTACATGACAAAAACATGTAAATATAAAGTCATACTTGATTTTAAGAAAAATAAATGTGAAAAATAAATTATATATATTTTTATTGTGGCTCTCATGAAAATACTCTTGCTTTGATAACCCGCACTTCAAACCAAAAAACCTCAAAGCTCAAAGCATAAGATCATTATTCTCTCTTTCGATTCACAATTCTACCTTCTCTCAATTTTTATCTCAATGAATCAAACATAGAAAATCTACTCGACTCTCAAAAAGTTTCGGAATCAAAAACCCTTTTGAAACCTATTTTAAATCACAAATGTGTTCTTAATCTATCTTTTAGGAATCAATCTTTCTCCAAGTCAGAATCTTTGATCAATTTCAAGCCTAATGTAGAATCCCTCTCAATTCTTCTCTCAATTTGTTCGCTATCAAAATTAGTGATCTGGTCTCTCCCTATGGCAACACACTCAATAGTGTGGTGTACATCGAAACAAGCTCTTAGATCGTCATCTGTAGTGTCGTGTTGGTCAAAACAAACCGTCGAGATCCTCATGGTATGTATTTTTAATTATTATTATTATTATTATTATTATTATTATTATTATCCATTAAGTCTCACTTTAATTCCGTGAATTTTGTTAATCTTGTATTTTGTTTAGAGATGAAATAGTGTATCAAACTGATTCAAATTTATAAACTACCAACTATGATTATATACATTGATGGGTATGAAATTTGATGGTTAATTGGTTAGGTTTTGGATATCATTATGATGTTGTAGTAAAAAAAATCAATAACAACACCATCAATGTAACACCCCGACTTATTTTATTTATTTTGCGTAATTTATTTATGTGATAATTGTGGTTGTGTTGTTCCTTGATGTGTTTGAGCTAACTTGGTGTGGAATAGTGATCTTAAGAATAAACTCTAAGGGTTGAGGGGTGTATGACCAATTGTGTAGTACTTGATGGTGTGGTGAGAATGACTAATTAAATTATATTAGGAATATTTAGTTAGTTATAATATTAGTTGAATATTATTAAATTAAATAATTAGCGATTATTATTATTATTATTTTAATTAGAAGGGAATAATATTAATAATAATAATAATAATAATATAATAATAAGAAAAAGGGAAGTTGGGAGAGAAAAGTTGTCAGAACGTGTTTTGGGAGAAAAAGAGGAACAAAGAAGGAAGAAAGGCTAGGGCAAGAGAGAAGACTCCATTGTTGTGAAGCTTGTGCAAGAACTCTAAGATAAGGGTGGGGTTCTAATTATCTAAGGGTTAACATGTTGATGGTGGATAGATTATGCCATATATGGTTTGTGTTTTTCTTCTCTTTGTTCATAATTGTGATGAATTGATAATTGTTGGATTCAATGAAATTCATAATGAATGTTGTGTGTGGTATGTTGATGTTGTGAATGATGTTAGTACGATGCATTGTTGTAATTGTTGTTGTTGAAATCATGTGATTGATGAATTGTATGATGTTGTTGTTGTTCGTTGTATGTGATCGCGAGTCAGAGTCGGAACTCAGGTTATGGATGTTTTTGGGGAGAATAATTAGGGTTTTGATGTTGATGAAAACTGATTTTTGAGTAAAACTACGTGTTACACGAATTGTATGAAAAGTTGGATTTTGGGGTGTGTCAAAAAGTGCTTTTCGTACTGATAAGTAGCACAAAAGTGATTCTGCGGCAGGTGTAATCGGTTACCAGAAAAGGGGTAACCGGTTACACTGTTGAAAAATTGTGTTTTTGGGAAAATCTGTGAGGGTGTAATCGGTTACCTTGATTGTGGTAATCGGTTACACTGTGTGTATTTTGCCTGGCAGTAGCTGGTTATAAGGGGTGTAACTGGTTACCTCATTTTGAGTAATTGATTACACTGGGACCAATTTTTGAAAAATCTTTAAAATTCACAACTTTTGTTCTGGGTGTCCGATTCGAGTGTCGTTCGAAGCGTTAGAAAGCTGACGCGATGAACCTTATTTTAAAAATGGTTTATGTACCAGAATTTGAATAATTTTATTGTATGATGGTGTTAAGCGCATTATTATCGTTATTTTATGGTGTGACATAATTGAAAATGCCTTTGTAGTTGCTTTCTATGATGTATGGGGATGTTGCTGGATTGTATGACATGTTGTGTTGTGGCTAGTAATGGCGTAATGCATTATTTAAATGAAGGTCATTGTATGTTGTAGTAGTTGTTGTAGTTGTTGTCATGCATTTCATGATTGCATGAGTTGTGAGATAAGTCATTTGCCCACGTGGGGTGTGAGCGTCTTATCCAGATTCTAGTTCTAAAATCGTGTTGTTGTTGTTGTTGAGGTGATCGTGTGCCCATGTGGGATGTGAGCAATCATGGAAGTCATGTGCCTGTGTGGGGTGTGAGCAACGTAATGGAAATCCCAACGGGAATTGTGATTCTGAAATAGGTTCGGGTTCTGAAATAGGAACCTAATGGTACCACATGCATTGAGTCAAGTTGTGATTCTTAATGCATTGCATCCTGATTGTATTTGTTGTTGTGTTTAGATTTTGGTTGTGTTGGTTGTGTGAATGTATATTATAGAATGACTGATGTGCATGTAATAATCTAATGTTTGCTTATTATTGTGTTTTCCTTTATCTAATTATGATATCTCACCCCTTTTTTTTACTGTTGCCTTTAAATGGGCATCGTGTAGATAACTCGCAGTTGAGGAGTTGATGTGAGTGGAAGATGAAGTCTTCCATTTTATCTTTAGTGTCGGCGTCTACTCTGATGTGTAACACCGGGGTTATGGAACGTTATGTGTTTGATGTTTCGATAAATATTTTTGGATATCTCTAGATTTATTGTTGTTTATGTTTATTTTGATAACATAGTTATGTCATGAATAATTACTTGATTTCGATGCTTCCACTGTTTAAATAAAGTTTGATGTTTTCAGACATGCTTGGTTGTTATAGTCGTTATAAATAGTTTTAAAAGGTTGTATATGTTGCATATCATGTTATATGAGTAGCTAACTGTGGTTTTGTGTGACATCCTAAATACGATTGCTTAAAACTTACTCTGATTTATATTTAAATTACACGGGGTGTATTTGGGGTGTTACATTAGTGGTATCAGAGCAGGTCGGTCTGTCCGGCCAAGTTGTTGAGTCGGTGTTGGTGTGACAGTTGAATATTGTCAATGTTGTCTTCTAACCATTATTGTTGTTTATGGTGGAAAAATATAAATGGCTAGAAGGAACGATGTTGCTATTGCTGCTGCTTTGCACGTTGTTGCCCAGACTATTTAGAATCAGCCTAATGCTGGTGAGAATGATGAGTTCCATCACTTGGGGAAGTTCTAGAAGAACAATCCGCCTATTTTCAAGGGTAGGTATGATCCGGATGGAGTGCAGGCATGGCTCAAGGAGATTGAAAGGATCTTTTGAGTGATGAACTGTTCAGAAAAGCAGAAGGTATGGCTTGGTACGCATATGCTAGCGTAGAAGGCTGATGCCTGGTGGATCAACACTCATTAGGTGTTGGGGACTTCAGGTGAAGTTGTTACCTAGGTTGTGTTCTGTAGGATGTTTCTGAGGATGTTTTTGGGAAGAAGGAGATTGAGTTTCTAGAACTGAAGCAGGGTAATATGACTGTTACTGAGTATGATACCAGATTTGTGGAGCTTGCTAAGTTTTATCTGCAATACAATGAGGCGACTGCTGAGTTCTTAAAGTGTATCAAGTTTGAGAATAGTTTGCGTCCTGAGATCAAGCAGGCAATTGAATACCGACAGATCAGGAGATTTCCAGAGTTGGTGGATAGCTGTAGAATTTTTGAGGAGGATAGTAAAGCTTGGCCAGCTCATTTTAAGAGTCTTAATGAGAAGGGGGGGGGGGAAAGCAGAATGTGAACCGTGGGAAGCCTTACAGTGCTCTAGCTGATAAAGGTAAACATAGAGTTATTGATGGTAAGAGGCCTAGTGAGGGAGGTGTTCCCACTCCTCTTAAGTGCTATATATGTGGTGAGTTGGGTCATCGTGTCAGTGAGTGCACGAGTGACATGCGTTGCAGGAGCTTTTGGAAGAAGAAGTTCAGGTGCATGTGTTGTTTGCATCCTTATATGTGGAGAGTCAAGCTGTGATTGATGAGTTGCAGGTAGTGCATGAATTTCTATATGTGTTTCCAGATGATACTTCGGATATGCCGCTAGAGAGAGAGGTAGAGTTTGTTATTGATTTTATCCCTGGTACCAGACCTATTTCTATGGCACCGTACAGGATGTCAGCGTCGGAGCTAGCACAGTTAAAGAAGCAATTAGAAGAGTTGCTGGAGAAGAAATTTGTGAGACCAAATGTATCGCCTTGGGGAGCTCCGGTGTTAGAGGTAAAGAAGTAAGACGATAGTATGAGGCTGGGTATAGATTACAGGCAGTTGAATAAAGTGACAATTAAGATCAAGTATCCATTTCCAAGAATAGATGACTTAATGGATCAAATTGTGGGTGCACGCGAGTTAAGTAAAATTGAATTGAGGTCGGGTTATTATCAGATTCGAGTGAAGGATGAAGATATTCAAAAGATGTCTTTCAGGACTCGATATGGACATTATGAGTATTTGGTGATGCCGTTGGGAGTATCTAATGCACCTGGTGTGTTTATGGTGTACATGAATCATATCTTTCATACTTACTTGGATCGATTTGTGGTAGTATTCATTGATGACATTCCGATCTATTCTAAATCAGAAGAGGAACATGTGGAGCATTTATGGATTGTATTGCAAGTGTTGAAGGAGAAGGAGCTTTTTGAAATTCTGGCACGTGTCATACCCTAAATTTTGACCACAAGATTCCCCATCATTGTGAAAATCATCACCACAATATGGATGTACCTTCATACCTCATCAATCTTCTAAAAAATTGTTGAGTAATCACTTTAGTCAAGGATTAGCGTTATCAAGCATTCAGGCAAAGGATCAATCAAGAATTGATATGATCTTTAACTTGTCAAATCTCTCAAACATCCATGAAGGATCAAGAGGTCTCCTACATCAAAAATCAAGCACAAGAATGCAACATTTCAAGTTAATCAAGCCTCAAGATCATCAGTGTCACCAAATTAGGGTTTTGGTCGACCAAGGCCTCTAGAGAGAAATTTTCATCTGGGCATGAGCCAATACCTTAATATATGATTCAAGAAACTCAAAAGAACCTCATGAGTCCATTCATAAGTTCAAAATAGCCTTAGGGGATGCATATATCAAAAATCAGAAATTAGGGTTTCTTGACCTAATTCACCCCTAAGTTAACTTTTGGAGCAAGGCATGAGCCAAGACCTCAAGACATGCTTAGAGGGCCTCAAATATATCATATTGATCCATTTACAAGATTGGATTGATTCAAAGAACTTGATTCACAAGCAATGTAAGGATTGAAATTCATCTGGACCACAACTTAGGCTTTCTGATGAAAAGTCAACTGTGCCTTTGACTTTTGAGTAAAACATGATCTCAAACCTTGGGATATGATTCAAGACACTCTAAAACACCCATTGAATCCATTCATTAGGTTCAATTCATCCCAAGGACTTGATTTCATAAAGGATCACAAAGTTTGAAATTCATCTGATAAGAAGTCAATTGTGATCAAAACCAAGTTTGACTTTTGAGATTTTTTAACAAACATGGCCTTTTCAAGTCAAGAACAATGTTAACTTATGATTTGGATCATAATCAATCAAGAAAAATGAGGTTACTTGCAAAAGGGGCAACCTTGAGAAACTTAAAATTTCACTAAGTTATGGAAAAAAATGATTTTGACCCAACTTTGCAAAACCATAACTTGTGATCCAAGCAACCTTTTTCTCCCATCCAAAGCTCAAATTAAAGCTCTCATTACATACTACAAGATTGTCAACTACACCACATTCCAAATCTTCATGGATTTTGAGTTATGGATGGAGCAAAATCACAAAAATTAAGAAATGGACATTTCTTAAACACTTAGTGAAATTCTGCCAAGTTTCTCAGCTTGGGACACCAATGTTCAAAGGAACTTTTCATCATGATCCAAGATGAATCAAGACCAGATGCAAACATCAAAGTTGAAGTATGATATGTGGGTTTTTTAAAAAGTACAAGAGCCTCCCATGATTCAATTTGAGTAAGAAGTTATAAGCTTCCCAAAATGGCATTTTTCACCCTGGCTACACAAGACAGATTTGGTGCACAAACTTGGTTTTGTCATTTTTATGACTTGGCAAGCCTTGTCACCATGCAAAACAAGTTTCTAAAGTACAATGAACCTGTTATCTGCAGAGCTGCAACACCATAGAACCTTGCAAGTCAAAAACCTCATCCTTTAGGCATGTGATCTTTAAAGTTTCAAATCCAAAAACTCCAATTTCTTCATGAAGCATTTAAAGGATGCATAGAGGTGGCATGTATCAATCCATGACTATCCAAATGAGTCAATATTTCTCCAAGGATCAGAAGACCTAAACCTGCAAAGTTTGGCTCAAGTCAATGGCTAGAGGAGACTTTGAACACATAGCCGTATCCATTGGACCATAGGGTGATCCAGCCCCCACTCATTATTCCCTGCAAAAAAAACTTCCTCTACTATAAATAGAGGTCATTTGTGACTTATTTCAACACCCCAAAACATCACAACACATGTTTTCCACCATTTCCCTCTTGTGAATCAAAATTCCATTTTCAAAGAAGTGAGAATCGTGTTTTGAGATAGAGATCAATTCAACTCAAACCAACTATCCTAACACCTCACATACATCATATATGAGTGATCTAAACACTTGAACAACATCTAAAACCTCAGATTCATCAAGCTCACATTCATCCCAAAGCCATCTGCAGTTGGAGTCGTGCCCACCAATCCAGAGGTTTTCAATCCATTCCAAGCATCTCAACACACTACTTGAGGTCCAAGGAAGCTGTCCAGATCATCAAAACACTTATGTAATATCAAGTAAGTCTGAACCTCTCAAACTCTATGATCCATGCATCATAAATGTGTTTTCAAGTTACAAACATGTTTCTTCACTTGTGTAGAGTGTTTCCCCTCAATTAATTGCTTTGTATCTATCGTGTATGGAATTTCATAGTGTTCTTGCAAAAATTAGGGTTCATCTATTCTTCATATGATTTCTCACTCCACACTTACAAGAAATGCAATTAATTGGTACCATTGAAATCCTTGTTCAAAAACACATAACTTTCATGTTTGAATCGTGCAAAATCATTGTGTATTAAGTGAGATATCAGAGGTTTTGCAAATCATCCATGGCAGGTACACGCGAGGAAGAAAAAGGAGTCGTTGGCACCGTTTTTCAAATTTTTGAATTTTTAAATATTTTTAATATTTTCAATTATTTTAAAAAATTGATATCTCTCTCATTTTTATACATTTTCAAATTATTCTTTAAACATAAATCATTTATACATTTTAATATTTTATTCCACAAAAAAAATCAAAAGAATATTTTATATTTGATATATTTTTGAATTTTATAAAGAATTTCTTTTTGTTTGTTTTAAACATTTTTAAATAAATTCTTTCTCTTGATTTTTCAAAACCACTTGAATTTAAAATCATCTTGTGAATAAAACATTTATTTTCAAACATTTATCAAAGTTCAAAACATGTTTATTAAGTATATTTGGTATTTTATATCATTTTTTATTTAATTTTCTTTGAAAAATGTATTTTAATTAAAATTAGGGTTTTTCCTTGATTTTAAATTTTCAAATTTTCTTTGATAAATAATTTTGGGCCTCTAAAAGAGTGTAAGACCCAAACCCTTTTTGTAAATAAATAATCTCGGGCCTCTGTTATAATATAAGTCCCGGTGAGATTTTCAAAATAACGGCGCATTCATTATTTTCATCTGGGCCTCTCCTTGAGTATAAGCCCCATTTTTCTTTCTTTCAATAAACATTTTGGGCCTCTAATAGAGTGTAAGACCCAACCCCCTATGTACATAAATAATTTTGGGCCTCTGCTATAGTATAAGTCCCACAACGTCCTTAGGTATCGCAGTGCGATCACTATTTTCAAAATAAGTCATCTGGGTCTCTCCTTGAGTATAAGCCTCAATATTTTGTACATAACTTGGTTTTACACAATAAACAACCTCCATGGGCCTCTCCTTGAGTTGTAAGCCCCATACCTCTATTTTCAAAACCATCTGTCTGTTTTAAACTGGTACTAAGAGGAGCATTATTCCCGGTGAAACTACTCTTAGACCACTTGGGCCTCTCTTTGAGTTATAAGTCCCAAAAAATTTCTTTCAATTCAAATTCAAAGTTTTCTCAAAACTTTCTTCAATTTCTCAAAACCCTAATCAATCATACAGTCATAATCATACAATCAGTAACAATACACTTTGGGTCTCCATCAGAATATAAGACCCAACATCTCTATAATTCAAATCACATTTGTTTATACACTTGTTCACATGTTTGTATATATACTTGTGCATACCTGTTTAGAGTTTCCCCAGCAGTTAGGTCATCCTCAATTCACACTTAGGTAAAACATTGTGATACTCAAAACTTAGTTCAAACAACTAGTTCCCTCATAGGAAATTTCCCTTAAACAGTCTGCCTCCTCTTGGGCTTTATTCAATATGGAACAGAGAAAGGCATTATTCTCGGTGAAACTTTTCTCAAGACTGTCAAAACATAGAAACTTATACAAAGGAATTCATTTCACCAAAGAGGATTAATTCCCGGTGAAACCTCTTTTGAATTTCCTCAAACCTTGGAACTGTTCAACAAAGAAAGGCATTATTCCCAGTGAAACCTTCCTTGAATTTTTCTTAGGTTTGGACCCACAACCTTCTTAAAAGTTCCCCCTAACCTCCTTTTGGGCTTAATACAAGGACCCACAGGCTTCTTATAAGTTCCCCCTAGCCTCCTCTTGGGCTTAGTACAAGGACCCACAAGCTTCTTAAAAGTCCCCTCTAGCCTCCTCTTGGGCTTAGTACAAGGACCCACAGGCTTCCTAAAAGCATAGGAAAAAATTCAGTCATCTCTGCTAGTTCAATCCTCAGGAAAGTCAAAACTCTAGAACATCCAATCAGTCCAGATTTGATCTTCATCCCTAGAACCCTCATCCTCTTCTTGGGCATCATACAAAGATCTTTCTCCAACCAGAGTCTACCTCTCCTTTAAAGACTTGGGTAGTCTCAGCCTCTTCTTGGGCTTCATATAAGCAAACTTGGAAAATTTCATCCTCTCAGCCTCCTCTCGGGCTTTATATAAGCGAAAGACTTATTCTCATAGCCTCCTCTTAGACTTCATACAAAGACCCTCAAGTTTCCTAAAGGAATAGGATAAATCCTGATCATCTTTACTAATACATCAATTCCCAAGAGAGTTAAAACCTCTAAGGCATTCAAACTCATCTTGAAATCCCTTATGATCCCCAACAAGGCTTGACTTTCACCTTAAAACCCCCAGCCAGGGTCAGATCACAGTCAATGAACCCCAGGAGAATCAAAGCCTTTGTGGCAGTTGATAAATCAACTCTCTTCTAATCTCCATTAAGATTTAGATCCCTTTATGACTCCCCAAGTAGTTTGAACCTTCTCTTAAAATTTAGAATCCCTCAGCAAGAGCCCATCTCTCTTCAGGATTCCCTCAGGCTCCTCTTAGGCTTCATATAATGATTTCCCCAGCTAGCCTCAATCTTGGGCTTTGTACAAGACAAATGTAACACTCCCTAGTTGAATCAGTTTTATATACAAGCTATTCAAACTCTTCAGCCTCATCATCTTGGGTTTCAAACAAGATACTCAAATAAAACATCCCTAGTAGAGTCAGTTTTCAACTCCTCTTAGCTTCAACCTTGGGCTTTGAACAAGGCACACAAAAATCAACATTCTCTCAGATGAGACCATGAGTTCTCTTTGTAGGAAGACATTTTCTCTGTACATCACATATCAAAACAAATAATCAAAAACCTCTTTCCAGATAACTGTTGTAAGTAGCAAGCCTCTAGATTCTACACATCCAAGCCAATGTCCCTATCTTATCATGGTTAAAATTGCTCTTTCATCTAACTGTTGTGAGTGGCAAGCCTCTGGATTCTACACATCCAAGCCAATGTCCCTCTCTTAGCATGAAAGACTTATAAGGAAAAGTGGCGTTGCTCTACACTGAGTTAAAGCTTCTTCCTTCATGAACTCCCTCTTATAAAGGAAATTATGGCATTGCTGGATTCCATACATCTCAGTTAAAGTAATTTCCCTTATAACCAATCCTTCTACATTTATGATGAATAGGTGAGATATCTCCCTTTAGAGATGACAAGTTCTCTCTCTGCCAAATACTCCTTTAGCTTCAATCTTGGGCTTTGAACAAGACACAAATACTCTTTTAGCTTCAATCTTGGGCATTGAACAAGACATAAAACATCTCTTTTAGCTTCAATCTTGGGCTTTGAACAAGACACCAAACATTTTTCCTCCCATAGAATAGGAGGAACTACGATTGCTCTGATTTCCCTGATCTCTTTACGGGAATATGTGGGCATAAGATTGTGAAATCTTAGCGAGAACACACATCAAAATATTAGGTCCAGTACCTTCCCAAAAATAATAGAAAACCCAAAAACAACAAAAACATTTCCTCAGTCCTCCCAAAGGAGAAACTTTCCCAATCAACAGCAAATAGACTCAAGAAAACATTTAAAACAGTAGAAAAATTCCTGCAAATAAAAGGTTCCTATGGACAACTGGAGATACTCTAGGTGTTAATAGCTTTCCTTTGTGCAAACAAACCCCGTTCCCCGATCATCTAAGCTTTTATTAAAGAAAACAATTGCGTGCAGGGTTAGTTTAAGATATCTTCCCCTTCCTTTAGAGCTTCACAGGATAAATACAGAAATAAAAAAGTAGCACTAAATAAGTGGTAGGTGGTCGCGTCACAAAAAAAAAACGACGCTACAGAAAAATGGCGACTCTGCTGGGGACGTTTAGGATTTCCTAAGAGGTTTAGGCCTTGTTTTGTATTTATTTTTCTGCTATTTTACTTGCTTTCTCATTTTTATATCATATGTTGTCGTATTATTTGCTATATTTGTTTAAATTATTGTTATCTGGGAATGCGATTAATACGTATGTGGTGAGTCCAAATGAACATTAAGATAAGTGGTGGCATATTCAGGAAGGCTTATAGGGAGTGAGTCTCGACCAAGCTGACTTGAAAGACTGCCGAATCAGTGGAGGTACCATTTGAAATTACTGATGTTGAGCGAGCAAGTCGTGAAAACATTACTTTTTACGCTGGGCACCCTTGATACTGCGGTTTAGTTGACATTTAACGACTTGACCATTAGGTAGTGCGGTAACTATCGGGAATAGTTGACACGCGATACTACACTCAAAAGAGATTCACCTTAGGGATATTACAGCTCTCTTGAGTCAGTTAGTTTGCTGTTAATATTCTTAAGAGGGGTCAATGACTTTGGGAACCTTTGTTAGAACCCGTTCTACAGGTACAAAAATTGACCTTTAGTACACACCTTGGGGATGGGTAGATCCATGACTCCATGCTCATGACGATGAACCCCTAAACCTATGTTTTCAAATGTATTTGTTTACTGCATTCATGCATCCATGCGTTTTATTCATTAAACAACCTTTTAAACAAGAAAAATATTTTTCTAAAAAGAATTAAGACAATAATTGCAAATATCAGAGGTTGCATTATGGATTTCGGTAGAAGGAAAACGCACAAGTACACTTTCAAAGTTCTAAAACTATAAGACCTACAGAAATTAGGAAGGATGATTACTAATCCCGAAGCCTTCAGAGCTAAGCACGGAGGACTGTTGTCTCTTTTGAAGGTCAACATGGTGGAAGGAGTCTTGTCTACTTTGGTTCAATTCTATGATCTAGTATACCACTGCTTCACATTTCCAGATTATCAGCTCACGCCAACACTGGAAGAGTACTCTCATCTGGTTGATTTACTTATCACTGATCAAGATCCATTTTCTGGATTGGAAGAAATTCCAAAAGATCAAGCCATTCTAAGAGAAACTTCATTGGAAGAGTCAGATATCAGAACTCACATGACCACCAAGGGAGGAATCTAGGGTTTACTAGCTAAATTCCTGATGGAGAAAGCCCTATACTTTGCCAGTATAGGAAATGTAACTGCTTTCGAGGATGTCTTTGTTCTGCTCATATATGGGTTATTCCTTTTTCCCAACATTGACAACTTCGTCGATGTCAACTCTTTCAAGATATTCTTAATTGGGAATCCAGTCCCAACCTTGCTCGCAGATGCTTATCATTCTATACACTTAAGGAATTTCTACAATGGAGGGATGATTACATGCTGTGTACCATTACTCTACAAATGGTTCATTTACCACTTACCAAAGTCTGCTGCTTTTTGGGATTTCAAAAGTGGTATGCGATGGTCGCAGAAGATTATGTCTCTCACCCATTCTGACATAGATTGGTACAACCGGTCTATGATGGGATAAAAATCTTTGACAAATGTGGAAGTTTCCCCAATGTACCCCTCATTGGTACTAAAGGAAGGATCAACTATCATCCAATTTTAGCTCGTCGTCAACTTGGATACCCGATGAAGAATGTACCACATAATATTCATCTGGAAGGTCTTTTCTTCAAGGAAGGAGAAAATGACAGGGCACTAAAGAAAGAAATCGTGCATGTCTGGCAACATGTTCATAGGAAAGGAAGAGAGTCCTTAGGAAGACCAAATTGCATTTCTGCAGAGCCTTATCTCCGATGGGTACAAGCTAGAGCCATCAAATTGAGGATGCCTTACCCTCGTCAAGAAGTTTTTCCCTTAAAGGAATATGTCCTTTATTTCATGTCCGATGCGGAAAAACTTCAAATCGCTCTCAACAAAGTCCAACGCAAAAGAAACTCTTGGAAGAAGAAGTACCAGATCGTTAGCTTGGAGTGCACCAAGATTCAAGAGCTACTAATGGAAAAGGATGCTCTAATTGAGATATTGGAGCAACATGCCATAGAAAGTCAAGAGGAGCGTAGAAGTCTACTCTCTCCTTTCACTTGGCAAAGGATCATCGACCCAACAACGGTTGAAGGGTCCCAATCAAAGAAGAGAAAAATTCAGGAACTAGCATCTGAGCTTTCTTCAGAGAAAACTCAGGATCCATATGACTAGTTTTCCTTCTCGTACCTTCTAAAATACTGGATTTTTTCCTGTAAGATACTACAATCTTTTAAGTTCAATAAAAGGTTTCCACCACTGTATGATATTTGCAACATGATTGTTAAAAGTTCTTTTGAAAACAAAAACTAAAAAAAATCATTCTCATTCTTTGCATATCATTAATCATTCTCACATAACACATATTTGTCATTGAGTCTCACACATGTGTCACGCTCTAGAGTCAAACTGTCTCATTTGTACAATACTTGGGCCAATCGGCAAAAGAAAATGGACGATCTCGAAGAAGAGAACAGAGAGCTGAGAAAGGAAATCAACGCTCTGAAGGAAAGTTTGGAGAAACTCCATAACACGATTGAATCCCTGGCAGCAGCTCATGATCAACAACCTCAAAGAACTGCAATCTCAGAGATTATGTCTACACCAGCATTTGAGACACCTGGAAGTCATCCTCAGTACAACATGCCTAAAGGTTTTCCCTGGGGCATGCCCTTCAATTTTGTACCTGAAGCATATATACCTCCGGTCACTAAAGACCTAGAAGCTATAGCAGGAACCTACAGACCTGAAGGTTACAAGCTTCAGGTAAATGAAGATGCAAGAGTTACGGCAGAAGCTCCTGAAGGTTACAAACTTCAGGTCCCTAAAGCACCAAGAGTTACACCAGTGATGTCAATACCGCAACCTGTGATGCATACTACCCCTGAGGAGCAAATTTTGCAAGCCACTTCTGGCAAGAATAAAGAAGTATACGAAAGGATGAATGAGTTCCAGGAACAATTCTTGGAAATGCAGAAAGAACTGCATGCCATTCGCGGACAAGACTTATTTGGCAAAGACGCCGTCGACCTCTGTTTGGTCCCTAATGTAAAGATACCGCACAAATTCAAGGTGCCTGATTTTGAAAAATACAAAGGCAACTCTTGCCCTCAAAGTCACTTGGTAATGTATGCCCGAAAAATGTCTACCCAAACAGAAAACCAACAACTAGTGATCCACTACTTCCAAGACAGTTTAACTGGTGCCGCACTCAAATGGTACATGGGTTTAAACTGTACAAAGATCAGCACTTTCAGAGATCTCGGGGCAGCTTTTGTTCAGTAGTATAAGTACAATTTGGACATGGCGCCAGATAGGGACCATCTAAGAGCAATGTCTCAAAAAGATAAAGAAACCTTTAAGGAGTATGCTCAAAGATGGCGTGAAATCCCCGCCCAGATATACCCTCCTCTAGAGAAAAAGGAAATGACAAAAATCTTCCCGAAAACATTGAGCTTGTTTTATTATGACCGAATGGTTGCCAGTGCACCTAGTGACTTCATTGAAATGGTGAACATGGGGGTACGCCTTGAGGAAGCAGTCCGAGAAGGACGATTGGTCAAAGATGCAGAGCCATCCAGCAGTACAAAAAGGTACAGGGGTGCTTTCCAAAATAAGAAAGAGCAAGATATAAGTAACATTTCCCTGGGTAAGCAAAGACGAAGGTATCAACCTCGGCAGGTAGCAGCGGTAACACCCGCTATCAACCCGGCACCAGCTCCGACATATCAACCACAGATTGCTCAGAGCTAGCCAAATCAATAACAGTATCAGCAAAGGTAGCAACAACCTCTTCAGTAGGCTCGCCCATTATACAATAATAACAATCGTATCACACGGTCGCCGGGGTTTGACCCCATATCAATGATGTACGCAGAGTTATTTCCACTTCTGTTAGCCAAGGGGCACGTTCAAACCAGGACTCCTCTTACTATTCCAGACTATCCAACTTTTTGGTTCAAAGCAGATCAATCTCGCCCTTACCATCAAGGAGGACCAGGGTATAACATTGAGAATTGCCACAGCTTTAAATCTGATGTACAAAAGCTCTTCAGAAATGGAGTTTTATCCTTCAAAGATACAAACCCAAATGTTTAGACGAACCCGTTGCTGCAACATGAGAAAACTTCAGTAAACTTGATAGAAGGAGAACCCGACAGCAGTTATCAAATTCGCGATGTACGCCTACTGGTAATGAACCTAGTAAAGATGCATTGCAGGCAAAGTGGGTACGACCATGTACCATCTCACAACTATCACCAGTGTGATATCTGTTCTAAGAAAAATCAAGGATGTGTTATCGTACAAGCAACTCTTCAAGAGCAGATGGATTTAGGATGGATTCAAGATCACAGGATTCGTGAAGTAAATATGGCCCATTCACATCCAAACATTGTTCAAAACCATGACATTCAGGTAAAGAACGTTAATTTAGTAGCAATGCATTCAAGGCAGAGTCAGTACTACAATCTACCACTGCATGATTACAACGCTTGTCTGACCTGCTCAAAAGATAATCAGGGATGCTCTTTTGTACAAGAGGCTCTCCAGCCTCAGATGGATCTTGGATGGATCCAGGACTACCACGGAAGGAGTGAACACTAAATCAACATGATTCAGATCTTTGATAATCATTTAATGAATACCAGCTTGGTAGAATTGCATGCCAAGCAAGTCAGACTTGGTTTTCTATCCTCGCATAATTATCCAGACTGCAGTGATTGCTCCGAAAACGATCAAGGTTGCGCACTTGTACAAATAACACTTCAACATCTGTTGGACCACTGGTGGCTCCCAGTCTATCAGGATGAAGACACGCAACAAGTTAGCATAACTAATGGAAATCCAGGCAGACACCAGAGTTGTGACGTTCACTTACTGGAAACAGATTTGGTAAAGATGCACTGCATACAAAGTTGGTACGGTCGGGTGCCACATCACAATTATGAATGCTGTCTCGTATGTTCAGAAAATAAACAGGGATATGCTACCTCGTGCGCGCAGCTCTCCAGCATCAGGTAGACCAAAGGGAAACCCAGTTACGTCGGAATTCTCAGTCAATCAACATGATACAAGATTGCTTCCATGCCTAAAACAAGGTCCAAAAGCTAAGGGACAAAAGAATTATCACCGCCTCCATCAAAAGAGAACTTATCAATCATGGAATCAACGAGGATGTTTTCACCATAATTCCTCTGCTCGATGAGTAAAAAATCCCTCTTGACAGTAGAAAAGTTTCCAATGTTCCCAACCTGGAACCAATCGAGGTTGCTTATGACGGTCAAAAGACACAAAAGGCCCCTGTAGTCATCTACTTGCCAGGCCCGATACCATACAAGTTAGAAAAAGTTATCCCGTACAAGTACGACACGACTACCATAGAAGATGGAAAAGAAATTCCACTGCCATCCGTAGTCAACATTGCTGATGTCATTCGAGTCACCCGAAGTGGCCGAATATTCAACCGAGGAGTTGGAGAACCTGCAAAAGAAAATAAACCTCAAGTTGAAGTTCCTAATCAACGAATTGGTCAATCCAGCAGCACAGAACCTGTAAAGGACAACGACGAAATGCTAAAGCTCATCTAGAAAAGCGAGTACAAAATTGTGGATCAATTGTTGCAAACTCCTTCTCGGATATCCGTTTTATCCCTCCTGATTAGTTCAGAAGCTCACAGAGAAGCTCTACAGAAAGTCTTAGAACAGGCCTTTGTAGAACAAGATGTGACAATGGATCAGTTTGACAACATTATTTCCAACATCACTTCCTGCAATAACTTGGGTTTCAGTGATGAAGAACTCCCGGAGGAAGGCGAAAATCATAATATGACACTTAATATCACAGTCAATTGCTAGGACGATGCTTTAGCCAGTGTACTGGTAGACACAGGTTCATCCTTGAACGTCATGCCAAGGTAAAATTTGGCGCGACTATCTTTTCAAGGCACTCCGATGAGAGGCAGTGAGATCATCGTCAAAGTTTTTGACGGATCCAGGAAAACAGTTATCGGCGAAGTCGACCTTCCCATAAACATTGGTCCCCACACTTTCCTAGTCACTTTCCAAGTCATGGACATCCGAGCAGCATACAACTATTTATTAGGAAGACCTTGGATACATGAAGCAGGGGCAGTCACTTCGACACTTCACCAGAAGCTAAAGTTTGTCAAGAACGACAAATTGGTCACGGTATGCAGGGAACAAGCTTCAATCGTAAGCAAACTATCATCGTTCTCCTATGTAGAACCAGAGGAGGTTGTTGGAACTTAATTTCAGGCGCTCTCGGTGAGCAATAAGAATCACCAAAACAAAGGAACGTCAATTTCCTCGTACAAAGATACTCTCCAAGTAATAGGACATAATGACATAAAAGGACGAGGGTAGGTTGTGGTTTCTACTGATAACAAGACAATAAAAGGTCTTGGTTTTTCTTCGACACGTACCCAGGCCACAAAGAAGGATGAAAGCTTTCGTCCTATTCAGGATTTCTTCCACAGTGGAGGCTTCCTCCACCCAATTTCTCAAGAATTCCACACAATCGAGGATAACAACTCTTCTGATACAGATAAAGAGTGGAAATCCTATTTCAACGATGGAGGATATATATCTCAGGAAGACACATATATGCCGTTTTGCTCTCCGAAGCAAAATCCTAGATATATACCAAGATCAGACGTCAGAATGATCTACGGAGATTGTGATCCCAGGGATGCCGTGCTCCACCCAAGTCCTTAGAGGAAGACACACTCATGAAGGATAACTTTGACGACAACTTATATGATCCCAAGGATGACTTACCCATTTGGAAACCTTATATAAAAGACTCGGGGCAAAAGAGTCAGCCAGATAATGTATGCCAGCTAAGCGACTCCGAGAAAAATCCACCTGTTCTCCCAGAGTCATGGAATCCTTACCCAGAACGTTCCAAAGACGTCCAACGCCATGTTGATGAATTCACAAGGATCACAAGACAAGAATTTATTAACTATGCATTCCCTGAGGTTAACGTCATTGAAGAAGATGACTCATCTATTCCCACAGAAACTTGGGATACTTTGGGGCAACCAAGCGGCAAGTACGACTTCCAAGTAAAGAACACTGCTCCCGAAAGCTATCGCATCAGATATGAGGACATCCAGCTAACTGGATAGGGAGATCCCCTTGAGGATGAAAATACTGTTGACGATGCGACAGAAGAATCCTCTTATGATAACTCTGCATGGGAGGAAGATTCCAGTAATCCAACTCTGCCAGAAATCAATGTCATCACTAAAGACATACCGAGAAGAAAGATACCAGACTTTGTGATCCACAGAGGAGTTTGTCGCCATTGGGTTACCGTCAATGTCCTGAGTGTCGTTCATAAGTCAAAGTAATTGTCTCGTCTTTGTTTTAACCTTTCACTTTGCCCGGGTGGAATGGATGTTTTATAGGGCTTGCTTTTCTATAGATGCCCCTCTTTGCTTCGCCCAGAGTGATAGAGTTTTGTTTTATAGGGTTGTGTTTCAAGAATCGACAAGTCATAAATAAATAATGTCATTCTAAATTCCTACATTTATTGCGATTTTCACTTTTTCGCTTTTTCAGAAAATGGTAATCCTAAAAAAACAAAACAAAATAAAAACAAGCGTTTTAAAAAAAAACATACACTGCACACACTTTTACATTCTCTTTACCTTTTCTAAAAAGGAATCATCACGTCATGCAGATTATTTGTTTTAAACACCATTTAAACATACGATCCAATGCCTTCTCCCAACTTTGAGTTCCTGGTATTTGAGGCCGAAGAAGAAGAAGACGAAGAAATTCCAGAAGAAATCTCTCGATTACTCAGATATAAGGAATAATTCATTCAACCTTACAAAGAACCGTTGGAAATGATCAGTTTAGGTTCAGAAGAAGAGAGAAAAGAAATTAAAATTGAAGCACTACTCAGTCCAGATGTCAAAGAAAACTTTATAGAACTACTCAAAAAATTTCCAGATGTGTTTGCTTGGTCCTACCAAGACATGCCAGGGTTGGATACCGACATCGTGGAACATCACTTACCACTGAAGCCAGAATGTCCTCCGGTCAAACAAAAATTGAGAATGACTCATGCGGATATGGCCATCAAAATTAAGGAGGAAGTGCAGAAACAGATCGACGCAGGTTTCCTCACCACCTCCGAATATCCTCAACGGCTAGCCAATATAGTGCCTGTCCCCAAAAAAGACGGGAAAGTCAGAATGTGTGTAGACTACAGGGATTTAAACAAAGCGAGTCCAAAGGATGATTTCCCCTACCACACATTGACATGTTGGTTGACAGCACCGCAAAATTCAAAGTATTCTCCTTCATGGATGGATTCTCGGGCTATAATCAAATCAAAATGGCACCGGAAGACATGGAGAAAACTTCATTTATCACCCCATGGGGCACCTTTTGTTACAAAGTAATGTCGTTCAGTCTAAAGAACGCAGGAAAAACTTATCAAAGGGCGATGACAACTCTATTTCACGACATGAGAAATTGAAGTGTATGTCGATGACATGATTGCCAAATCTAAAACAGAAGAAGAACATGTGGAAAATTTGTCAAAGCTATTCAAGCGTCTGAGAAAATACAAACCCTACTTGAATCCCAATAAACGTACATTCGTTGTTCGTTTAGGAAAACTCTTGGGATTCATTGTCAGCCAAAAAGGGATTGAGGTTGATCCCGACAAAGTCAAAGCCATTCAAGAAATGCCTTCTCCGAAGACTGAAAAGCAAGTAAGAAGATTTTTGGGATGTCTAAATTACATCTCGAGATTCATATCCCTCATGACCGCGACATGCGCGCCAATCTTCAAACTACTCAGAAAGAACCAAAGCTGTATATGGACAGAAGACTGCCAAAAGGCTTTCGACAGCATCAAAGAATATCTGCTAAATCCACCGATTATGTCTCCTCCAGTGGAAGAAAGACCACTGATCATATACTTAACAGTCTTGGAAGACTCCATGGGCTGTGTACTTGGCCAACAAGACGAAAAAAAGAAAAGAGTCGGCCATTTATTACTTAAGCAAGAAATTCACAGACTGTGAAACTCGATACACTATGCTCGAGAAAACTTGAAGCGCTCTAGCTTGGGCAACTAAATGTCTTCTCCAGTACATGATTTGTCACACTACTTGGTTAATCTCCGAAATAGATCCAATCAAGTACGTATTTGAAAAACCTGCCTTAACAGGAAGGATTGCCCGTTGGCAGATGTTGTTATCAGAATACGACATCGAGTACCATGCTCAGAAAGCCGTCAAAGGAAGTGTTCTAGCTGATCATTTGGCTCATCAACCGATTGACGATCAGTAATCAGTCAAATTTAAATTCCCAGACGAAGATGTAATGTACTCGAAAATGAAAGATTGCGATGAACCGCTACCAAGCGAAGGGCCAGAGCCAGGATCCCAATGGGGATTAATATTCGACGGAGCTGTCAATGCTTATGGAAATGGAATTGGGGCAATCATTGTTACACCACAGGGTACCTATATTCCTTTCACCGCCAGGTTGACATTCAAATGTACAAACAATGAGGCCGAATATGAAGCTTGCATCATGGGTCTCGAAGAACCAATCGACTTAAGGATAAATAATTTAGATGTGTATGGAGACTCAACCCTGGTTATAAATTAGATCAAAGGAGAGTGGAACACATATCAATCAGGATTGATTCCCTACAAAGACTACGCAAGAAGGTTGCTACCCTTCTTCAACAAGATTGAGTTTCATCACATCCCTCGTGAAGAAAACCACATGGTTGATGCACTAGCTACCCTATCCTCCATGATTAGTGTGAATCGATGGAACGACGTACCCAAGATTGACATAATGCGCCTAGACAGGTCTGCTTACATCTTTGCAGTGGAAGCCGTCATCGATGACAAACCATGGTATCACGATATCAAATGCTTCCTGCAAAGACAAGAATACCCTCCTGGGGCATCAAGAAATGAAAGGAAGACTCTCAAAAGACTAGATGGCAACTTCTTTCTGAACAATGATATACTCTACAAAAGAAACTTCGACATGGTTTTGCTCAAATGCGTGGATAGACACGAAGCAGACATGTTAATGAAAGAGATTCACAAATGATCCTTTGGCACTCATGCCAATGGACACAATGACAAGAAAAATTCTGAGAGCAGGATATTATTTGCTGATAATGGAATTTAATTGCTACAAGTACATGAGAAAATGTCACAAGTGTCAGATATACGCTGACAAAATTCATGTACCGCCAACACATCTCAAAGTTATTTCTTCTCCATGGTCTTTTTCTATATGGGGAATTGACATGATTGGCATGATTGAACCCAAAGCCTCAAACGGACATCGGTTCATCCTGGTAGCCATTGATTACTTCACCAAATAGGTTGAAGTAGCATCATACACCAATGTGACTAGGCAAGTGGTGGTTCGATTTATCAAGAACAATCTCATATGCCGTTATGGTGTTCCAAACTAGATCATTACGGATAATGGATCAAACCTAAACAACAAGATGATGAAGGAGTTGTGTGCTGAGTTCAAAATCGAACACCATAACTCATCTCCCTATCGACCTAAGATGAATGGAGCGGTAGAAGCAGCTAACAAGAACATTAAGAAAATCGTTCAGAAAATGGTCGTAACCTACAAAGATTGGTATGAGATGCTGCCCTTTGCTCTTCACGGTTATTACACATCCGTCCGCACTTCAATAGGGGCAACCCCTTTCTCTCTAGTATATGGCATTGAAGCAGTGCTCCCCATAGAAGTAGAGATCCCATCAATGAGAGTATTGATGGAAGCCAAGTTAACAGAAGCTGAATGGTGTAAAAGCCAACACGATGAACTGAATCTAATCAAAGAAAAAAGGATGACGGCTTTGTGCCATGGTCAGTTATATCAGCAAAGAATGAAAAAAGCATTTGACAAAAAGGTCTAACCCCGTGTCTTCAGAGAAGGAGACCTCGTGCTAAAAAAGATATAATCATTTCTCACTGATCCTAGGGGAAAATAGACTCTAAATTACGATGACCCCTATGTTGTGAAGAAAGCCTTCTCAGGTGGTGCCTTGAGACTCACAACCATGGATGGAGAGGAGTTTACTTATCCCACAAATATGGATGTAGTCAAGAATTACTTCACCTAAAAAAAAAACGTCTCGTTGGACTGAAAACCCGAAAGGGCGGTCCAGGCAAAAATTAGAGACATAAATAAAAAAAATAATCCTCCCAATAGATTGAAAACATGAGAGAGCAATCTAGGCAAAAGTTAGGGATTCATGGCAAGTAACAGCATCCGACAAGATTAGATCATCAAAAGTAACGTCATTTGTCGAGAAGTCCGCAATCAAAGTCACCTTCGACAGAGGCACAAGAATGTCCAGAATTCAAAGTTGGTAGAAGGATAGTGGTCGTTATGTTTCAATGTAGCCCCTTTCCCTTTAAATTGCCATTTTCTAAACTTTGTAATGCTCCATGGGATCAAGCGCTTGGCAGATAACCATTCTATCAATAAAATTTGAGCCATAGTGCCTTTGTTTGCAATTCTCATTTATTCTACTTTGCAAAATGACATATTTATTTGATTAACATTCTTGAAACAAAAAATTTACTTTTGTTTTAAAAATTTACTTCTGTTTTTAAAACAAAGACGACAATTTTCTTTTTGGTTGATGAACACAAAAAGAAACATCAACAGTTTCTCCAACAGCAGTCAAACTCCAAAATACATAAACGAAGTATTTCTTGTGATTAGCATATCCCGAATATAAGATCAAGTACTTCTGACAGAACATCCCATCTGTCATCCCCAGTAAGGTCTCTATCCACAGGAGTAAAGTGAGAAATAGGAATCCCTTCCTACAACACGCTGGTATTTTCAGAGAACACCAGTAAAAGTCTTCACTCTCCCAGGAGTCGCGTCTTGTTACTACCAAGAATAGGTAAAGTTTAGCAACAAGGCCTTGTTCCCTCGATAAACCAATGGTACTCTTTATTCTCCGCAGTGGCAAAGTATCCAGTTATGTTCATCACTAGTCCGTATGTCGTGTCTGTTTTGTCAGCATAAGCATTCATTCATACATACATCATGCATATTTGATTTACTTTCATATTCTTATTCATAATGCATAAGTTGTGTCATTCACTCTGATTGTGATAAGTGTCCTCTTTCTATTAAAATCGTCAACCTTAGGCAGAAAAGATATGCTTTTTTTTCTAAAAAATCCCCACTGAGCTTGATCCTCGTGGAAGACTTTTCTTCAGTTTCCTTTCCACACTTGGATAAGGTAAAAATCCCAGTTTGAGTTCTTGCCTCATCGGGAAATGTCTTGATAAGACAATCTCTCTAGTTTATTCTTGTATTGAAATCGGTCCTTGACTATTTTGATAACTTGAACCTCTGAAAAGCAAGCAGACGTTTGGTTATACACCTCTGGAATTTCCCTCTTTGCCATTGAAGATGATAATTTGCTTTCCCGGATTAAAGAAAATCCCCAGCAGAAGTTTCTCAACGAAAAAAAAAGTCTTGGACGTCACATCCTCTAAAGAAATCTCTATCAATCACTAAGCAAAAAGCAATCCCTCAAGAGACTTGTTTTTCCCCAGTAGAATGACAAATGGCATCTCCCACAGAGAAGTTTGCACACCTCTGCAGTTCAGACAAATGGTTATCCCTAGCAAGTCTGACATTAAATATTTTTCCATCAAATGATGTCTCCCCAATAAATCTCGGCGAGAAGTTTGATGAAAACCATCACATATAGCATTCCTTGTCAATAAAAGAACTCGACAAGAAGAAAACTGAGACCAGTTCTGTGGCTGAAGACCAGGATGGAGGGGAAGTTTATTTCAAAAGAAACTAAGACCAGTTCCATAGATGAAGACCAGGATCAAGGGGAAGTTTATTTCAAGAAGAAAACTGAAACCAATTCCGTGGCTGAAGACCAGGATCGAGGGGAAGTTTATTTAAAGAAGAAACTGAGACCAATTCTGTGGCTGAAGACCAGGATCGAGGGGAAGTTTATTTCAAAAGAAACTAAGACCATTTATGTGGCTGAAGACCAGGATCGAGGGTAAGTTTATTTCAAGAAGAAACTGAGACCAGTTCCATGGCTGAAGACCAGGATTGAGGGGAAGTTTATTTCAAAAAGAAACTGAGACCAGCTCCATGGTTGAAGACCAGGATCGAAGGGAAGTTATACCCTTTTCTAAGATTACTTAGCAAAAGAAGATGGACCAGCAAAATTAGGAATTTGTTACCACTCACAACCACAATAAAAATTTTGGGTATTCTGATATTTAATCCTCTTGTACCTTGAATGTCTGAATATCTTCGTCATTCACACCTTCAGGTCCAAGAAGATTAAATAGGGGCATCTGTCATACCCTAAATTTTGACCACAAGATTCCCCATCATTGTGCAAATCATCACCACAATATGGATTTAGCTTCATACCTCATCAATCTTCTAAAAAATTATTGAGTGATCACTTTAGTCAAGGATTAGGGTTATCAAAGCCCTCTCAGAGCATTCAGGTAAAGGATCAATCAAGAATTGATATGATCTTCAACTTGTAAAATCTCTCAAACATCCATGAAGGATCAAGAGGTCTCCCATATCAAAAATCAAGCACAAGAATACAACATTTCAAGTTGATTAAGCCTCAAGATCATCAGTGTCACCAAATTAGGGTTTTGGTCGACCAAGGCCTCCAGAGAGAAATTTTCATCTGGGAATGAGCCAATACCTTAATATATGATTCAAGAAACTCAAAAGAACCTCATGAGTCCAATGGCGACACAACGCATATGAAACGGAAAGAAAATACTTATACTATTTCATGGCTAGGTCGAGGATACGACCTGCTCTGATACCAACTGTAATGCCCATATATAAATACATACATCAAAGCATATATTATACATGAATTCCACATTTGGTACTGAAATACCAATAAGTCCCTAATAAACACATTATACATATACATGCCCAAAAAGCCTAATAGAACAAAACTATGGCACTAATATATATACAAGATGTTCCAAAGATAAATACTCAGAACTAGATCGACAACGATCTCAAAAAAACTCCACAACGGAAGCTACGCCATCAGACAAGTAAGGATAATCACACAGCCTTATCCTTACCCTTCGCGGAACCTGAAGTACCTATAATATTCAACAATAGTGGGGTGAGATACATCAAATCTCAGTGAGTTCTCTATCTTATGGATTCTCTCGGCTTTACAAGGTTCTAACCAAAACCTAACTCAAGTCGGGGGAAAAGGAACTAGACCTTGAGTTTGCATATTTTTTACGAGAGAAACCATCGTAAAAATACACAAAACGACAACTAGTTAAGGAATCTTTCCCCGGCCATCCCACTCAAGGAGATTAAACACGGGTCACGGATCCTTAACGTAGATAACTTTCCCTGGCCAGCCCGCACACAGAGCACTTCAACACAGGTCACGGTTATCTATAAATGGTACTTTCCTCGGTCAGTCTATACAAGACACTACAACACGGGTCACAGTACCATCCACTAAGTAACTTTCCTCGGCCAGCCCACACAAGGAGCACTTCAACACGGGTCACGGTTACTTACTTAATAAATACTTTCCCCGGCCAGCCCACACAAGGATCACTTCAACACGGGTCACTAATACTTATTAGGGGATACACACGTTTAATTCGGCGGAGTTCACAAAACTAGCCTCGAACCTCCACTAACTACTTATCAAAGATACACTTCTAGTATCGATGTAAGCACTGTCCCACAATTCTCTAGTCATTCTATTATACTAATGGTTTCCTCACTAGTTCACAACCTGAAGCTTTTAATTTTCAAAAGTTACTTTTCATAAACCACATAATTCCGATTAATTACCACAATCGAGTAAATTCCATCTTATAAACCTTAATATCACTTTCCATAGCCTAGAACTCTTTCATAGCTTCACATCGATATAAAGAACGCTCAAATCGGAATCACGGTTCAAAAGTTATAAAGGAAACAAAAACGAAAAATCTGTCATGCTCGCTAGACGAAACCCCCAGCGAACATTCGCTTTCGTCTTCGCCTCGCGAACCGCTAGCGAACCAAGTCAGAGCCAAAAGGGCACAAAACTAGATTCGCGAATAACCAGGTGAACATTCACCTTCCCTTCGCTTTGGGTTTGGCTAGGCGAACCCTCGAGAACCATTCGCTTTGCCCTTTGCTAGGGGTTCGCTAGGCGAATCCTGTAAAACCCAGATTTTCAGCAACGTAACAGCAGGTCCTTAGGGCCAAAAATCTCATCCAAACCATAACCCAACACACAAACAAGTATTAACAGATGATTCCACACAAGCATTGATTATACTACTCAATTTATAACACATTTCAACTGTTAGATTCTTTGATTTTGCAAAATTACTCATTTTTTTCTCAATATCCAACCTAAATCTAGAAACTCAAGAATTCTACAACTAAAGCTTCTATCTAGAACCCCCTGGATTAGAAGATGATGATGATGAAGATGAGATGAATTGGTGAAGATGAGATGATGATTCTTGTTCTTGAGCTCTTTGGAGATTTTCTTTTCTTTCCTTTCCTTTTCCTTCTCTTCACTTTCTCTTGCTCCAAATGTTTCTAACTTTGGAAATGAGAGAAAAAGAAATGATATAGAAAAATATCATTTGTTAGTAATACTACTAAATGTCCAAATTATCTCAAGTGTACCAATTAATAAAACCTTAGAGTTAGGTAATATTAATCTTATCAACTCTGAGTTCATCAGTTGCTCTAATTATCTTATCAAATAAATACTCAGAGCACACTGGATCTCAACTGGTCTTAACTAATATTATCCAGAGTGTTTATAAAATACGGGGTATTACATCCTCCCCTCCTTAAATAGAAATTCGTCCTCGAATTTAAAAGATTACCTGAACAGATGAGGGTAAGCATCCCGCATCTCCGATTCTAGTTCCCAAGTAGCATCACCCGGATACGTCATATCACATTGCACCTTAACAAGAGGAATGTCTTTGTTCCTTAATACCTTTGTTTCTCTTCCCACAATACAACTCGGTTGAGGTTCAAAAGTCAAGTCTGCTTCTATTTCCACTGATTCCGGTAGAATTGGCTGAAGAGGATCAGGAATAAACTTTCGGAGCTGAGATACATGAAAGACGTCATGCATCTCTGACAGAGAGGGTGGTAAGGCTAATCTGTAAGCGACTTCACCAATCCTTTCCAAGATCTGATACGGTCCCACGTATCTCAGACTTAACTTGCGTGACTTAAATGGTCCTTTCAATCTCAATCTCGGGGTAACTTTTAGAAACACATGGCCACCTTCCTCAAATTCTAAAGGTCTCCTACGGTTGTCCGCATAACTCTTTTGACGATCTTGTGCTTGTTTAACTTTCTCACGGATCATTCGAATCTTTTCCGTAGTCTCTTGAATAATTTCCGGTCCCAAAATTCTATCTTCACCAACTTCCGCCCAACACAAAGGTGTTCTACATTTCCTTCCATATAACGCTTCATAAGGAGCCATACCGATGCTCGCATGGTAACTATTGTTATAAGAAAACTCAATCAACGGTAAAAATTCTTTCCAATTTCCTCTACTTTCTAGCATACAAGCTCTCAACATATCTTCCATCATTTGTATTATTCGCTCAGTCTTACCATCCGTCTGAGGATGATTCGACGTGCTCAACCGCAACCTCGTACCCATAGCTTGTTGGAAAACCTTCCAAAACCTTGAAGTAAACTTTGGATCTCTATCAGACACAATGTTGGAGGGAACACCATGCAATCTCATAATTTCTGCAATAAACAACCTTGCAAGATGACTTGCCTTGAAAGTAGTTTTCACGGCCAAGAAATGCACAGATTTCGTTAGTCGATCTACAATCACCCAAATAGAATCATAACCACCTTGCGTACGGGGTAAACCTACTGTAAAATCCATAGAAATACTATCCCACTTCTAAACTGGAATCTCTAAAGGTTGCAATAGACTTCCCGGTCTTTGGTGGTCAATCTTCACCTGTTGGCACACTGCACATTCTGACACATACACCGCAATATCCTTTTTCATTCTGAACCACCAATAATCCTTCTTTAAGTCCTGATACATCTTCGAAGAACCAGGATGTATCGTAAAAGTACCTTTATGGGCTTCATCTAAAATCTTTCTTTTTAATACCTCGTCATTCGAAACACAAATCCTTTGGTTAAATAGGACAATCCCATCTGCTGCTCGTGAAAAACCCGGTTGAAGTAACATCTCTTGAAACTTCTCCTCTAAAACTTGTTCTTGTTGAATCTCAACTCTTAGAGTAGAATTGACATTCAAATTTCCCATAATTACACCATTCGGAGTCCACACAAATTGAAGATTAAGATCTCTAAACTTTTCCAACAAAGCATACTCCAAAATCATCAATTCGGCACTATGAACCATTTTCTGACTTAATGCATCCGCTACTTTATTTGCTTTTCCTGGATGATACTTTAATTCTAAGTCATAATCCTTTAAGTACTCCATCCACCTTCTTTGTCGCATTTTCAACTCCTTTTGATCAAATAAATACTTCAAACTTTTATGATCACTGGACATTTCAAAACGTACACCATACAAATAATGACGCCACACCTTCGGTGCAAATACAACCGCTGCAAGTTCCAAATCATGAGTTGCATAATTCTTCTCATGAACTTTCAATTGTCGAGAAGCATAAGCTACCACTTAACCGCATTGCATCAAAACACCTCCTAATCCCATCTTAGAAGCATCGCAAAATACTTCATAAGAGTTGTTAGGATCAGGAATAATTAACACTGGAGCAGTCGTCAAACTTTCCTTCAATTTCATAAAGCTTTGTTCATAACCCGAATCCCACTCATAAGCAAAATCTTTTCAAGTAAGTTTTGTCATTGGTAAGGCCAACTGAGAAAAACCTTTTATGAACCTTCTATAGTAACCTGCCAATCCCAAGAAACTTCTAACTTCTGAAGCATTCCCCGGTCTCTCCCAATTAATTACTGCTTCTACCTTTGATGGATCTACTGCCACACCACCTTGAGATATAACATGTCCAAGAAAATTAACTTCCGACATCCAAAACTCACACTTACTTAACTTAGCAAAAAGTTGCTTCTCTTGCAATACCGATAAGACAATTCTCAGATGTTCTCCGTGCTCTTGTGGAGTACGAGAATAAATAAGAATGTCGTCAATAAATATTACGACAAATTGGTCCAAGTAAGCTTGAAATATCCGATTCATGTAATCCATAAAAACAACTGGAGCATTAGTCACACCGAAAGGCATCACCAAGAATTCGTAATGGACGTAACGGGTTCTAAATGCAGTCTTAGGAACATCGGAACTCTTCACGCGGATCTGATGATAACCTGACCATAAAGCAATCTTTGAGAACACACAGGCTCCTTTAAATTGATCTAACAGGTCGTTTATCCTGGGTAAGGGGTACTTGTTTTTAATTGTGACTTTATTCAACTTACGGTAATCAATACACAACCGCATTCCGCCATCTTTCTTCTTTACCAATAACACTGGAGCTCCCCACGGTGAAACGCGAGGTCTAACAAAATGTTTAGCCATCAAGTCCTCCAATTGGTCCTTTAATTCTCTTAATTCAAGCGGTGCCATCCGATAAGGAGAAACGGATATAGGAGTCGTTCCCGGTACCAGGTCAATAGAGAACTCAACTTCTCTCTCAGGAGGAAGAGGAGTAACGTCCTCGAGAAAAACTTCGGGAAACTCACAGACTATAGGAATACTCAGCACTTGCTGCTCACTACTCCCCTCCTTAGTAAAAACCAGTAAAACATATTTCTCCTTCTCAAATAAGAAATTTATCATTCCCACCGTACCTTCTAAAATAGTTGTCAACACATCCTTCGGGGTAGCCTCAACAGATGGAATGGTGATTAGCTTTTCCTCACACCCAATAAACACCGAATTAGCAGAAAGCCAATCCATCCCCAAAACGACATCAACTTTCTTAAGCGGTAAACAGATAAGGTCAATCTGAAAAACTCTATCATTCACAGACAAAACACAGTTTTCACACATCAACGGTGTCTCAACCATTTCATCCATGGTGGTAGTGACCACCATAGGAGGAGACAAAGGAATAGCTTGCAACCCAAGTCGCTTCACACATCGCATAGACACAAAAGAATGTGTTGCCCCAAAATCAAATAAAACAAAACAAGGATGCCCATTTACGAAACACGTACTCGCAACCAAGGAGTTGTCATTCTTCGTCTTCCTTGCATCCAAGGTATAAACCCTTCCGGTATTCCTTCCTTGCACTTGGTTTCTATTCTGAGGACATACTCTGGCCATATGTTCCAATTCATTACAATGATAACACCTAACACTCCCATCGACACACTTCCCAAAATGACGTTTGTTGCACAACCTACACAAAGGAATGACATTAGGTCTAGCAACCTGCTTTCCCTTGAAAGCTTACGATCTAGGACCAAATTGTTGACTCGCTCTTCCAAGATCACCCTGATTCACCCTACTTGCAACACCTTCAGCTTGTACTTTCTTCAAACTATGCTCCGCCACATAGCATTGCCTTAGAACTTCTGCATAAGTAGTGAACTCCCTCTGAGATACACTATGAAATTTCAGCTTTTAGTCCAAACAGAAACTAATCTACTTTCCACCGTTCATCCGGAGCATACATAGCCTGTCTAGAATAAGCAGCCATGTCCTCAAACTTTTCTGCATAACTGGCCACAGTCATACTACCCTGTCTTAACTGTTGAAATTCAAACTCTTTCTGAGTCCGCAAGGAGCTAAGAAAATATTTCTCCATGAAAATTGCCTTGAATTGTTCCCAGACCTTGGGCACACCCTGAATAGTCATAAGAGCCAACACACTCTCCCACCACCTCATGGCAGGACCCTTCAACGAATGTGAAGCAAAAACCACCTTATTCTCTTCACTACAGTGCACTATCAAGAAAATCCTTTCCATACCCGCTATCCATTCGCGAGCCTTTACAGGATCTAATCCGCCATGAAATTCTGGAGGATTCATGCGGAATAAATCCCGAAAAGTCCCACCTACAGCTTCTGGGACAACCACCTGAGGCTGCAGACCTCCATTCAATTGTTGTACCATTTGTTGCATAAACTGGTTTTGTTGCTGCTGCATCTGTTGCATAAACTGATACAAAGGAGCATTCTCATCGCCGCCCGGTGGATTCGTCCCAGCTGGAGTAGTTCTGGGTCTACCACTATTGCTTCTGTGTCCATCGGCCATGCTCCTAAAGGTCATACAGATAGGATTAAGTTGATCAGGCTCAATACCATAAATATAACACTTAAGACCAATGGCGACACAACGCATATGAAACGGAAAGAAAATACTTATACTATTTCATGGCTAGGTCGAGGATACGACCTGCTCTGATACCAACTGTAACGCCCATATATAAATACATACATCAAAGCATATATTATACATGAATTCCACATTTGGTACTGAAATACCAATAAGTCCCTAGTAAACACATTATACATATACATGCCCAAAAAGCCTAATACAACAAAACTATGGCACTAATATATATACAAGATGTTCCAAAGATAAATACTAAGAACTAGATCGACAACGATCTCAAAAAAACTCCACAACGGAAGCTACACCATCAGACAAGTAAGGATAATCACACGACCTTATCCTTACCCTTCGCGGAACCTGAAGTACCTGAAATATTCAACAATAGTGGGGTGAGATACATCAAATCTCAGTGAGTTCTCTATCTTATGGATTCTCTCGCCTTTACAAGGTTCTAACCAAAACCTAACTCAAGTCGGGGGAAAAGGAACTAGACCTTGAGTTCGCATATTTCTGACTAGAGAAACCATCGCAAAAATACACAAAACGACAACTAGTTAAGGAATCTTTCCCCGGCCATCCCACTCAAGGAGATAAAACACGAGTCACGGATCCTTAACGTAAATAACTTTCCCCGACCATCCCACACACGAACCACTTCAACACGGGTCACAGTTATCTACAAATGGTACTTTCCCCGGCCAGCCTATACAAGGCACTACAACACGGGTCACGGTACCATCCACTAAGTAACTTTCCCCTGCCAGCCCACATAAGGAGCACTTCAACACAGGTCAAGGTTACTTACTTAATAAATACTTTCCCAGGCCAGCCCACACAAGGAGCACTTCAACACGGGTCACTAATATTTATTAAGGGATAACACTAATAAATACTTTCCCCGGCCAGCCCACACAAGGAGCACTTCAACACGGGTCACTAATATTTATTCGGAGGAGTTCACAAAACTAGCCTCGAACCTCCACTAACTACTTATCAAAGATACACTTCTAGTATCGATGTAAGCACTGTCCCACAATTCTCTAGTCATTCTATTATACTAATGGTTTCCTCACTAGTTCACAACTTGAAGCTTTTAATTTTCAAAAGTTACTTTTCATAAACCACATAATTCCAATTAATTACCACAATCAAGTAAATTCCATCTCATAAACCTTAATTTCACTTTCCATAGCCTAGAACTCTTTCATAGCTTCACATCGATATAAAGAACGCTCAAATCGGAATCACGGTTCAAAAGTTATAAAGGAAACAAAAACAAAAAATCTGTCATGCTCGCTAGACGAAACCCCCAACGAACATTCGCTTTTGTCTTCGCCTCACGAACCGCTAGCGAACCAAGTCAGAGCCAAAAGGGCAAAAAACTAGATTCGCGAATAACCAGGTGAACATTCACCTTCCCTTCGCTTTGGGTTTGGCTAGGCGAACCCTCGAGAACCATTCGCTTTGCCCTTTGCCAGGGGTTCGCTAGGCGAATCCTGTAAAACCCAGAATTTTCAGCAACGCAACAGCTGGTCCTTAGGGCAAAAAATGTCATCCAAACCATAACCCAACACACAAACAAGTATTAACAGATGATTCCACACAAGCATTGATCATACTACTCAATTTATAACACATTTCAACCGTTAGATTCTTTGATTTTGCAAAATTACTCATTTTTTTCTCAATATCCAACCTAACTCTAGAAACTCAAGAATTCTACAACTAAAGCTTCTATCTAGAACCCACCTAGATTAGAAGATGATGATGATGAAGATGAGATAAATTGGTGAAGATGAGATGATGATTCTTGTTCTTGAGCTCTTTGGAGATTTTCTCTTCTTTCCTTTCCTTTTCCTTCTCTTCACTTTCTCTTGCTCCAATTGTTTCTAACTTTGGAAATGAGAGAAAAAGAAATGATATAGAAAAGTATCATTTGTTAGTAATACTACTAAATGTCCAAATTATCTCAAGTGTACCAATTAATAAAACCTTAGAGTTAGATAATATTAATCTGATCAGCTCTGAGTTCATCAGTTGCTCTAATTATCTTATCAGATAAATACTCAGAGCACACTGGACCTCAACTGGTCTCAACTAATATTATCCAGAGTGTTTATAAAATACGGGGTATTACAGTTCTTACAAAAATTAGGGTTCATCTGTTCTTCACATGATTTCTCACTCCACACTTAAAAGAAATGCAATTAATTAGTATCATTGAAATCCTTATTCAAAAACATATAACTTTCATGTTTGAATCATGCAAAATCATTGCATATTGAGTGAGATATGAGAGGTTTTGAAAATCGTCCATGGCGGGTACACGCGAGGAAGAAGAAGGAGCCGTTGTCCCCCTTTTTCAAAATTTTGAATTTTTAAATATTTTTAATATTTTCAATTATTTTCAAAAATTCATATCTCTCTCATTTTCCATTTTTTCAAATGATTTTTTAAACATAAATCATTTATACATTTTAATATTTTATTCCACAAAAAAATCAAAATAATATTTTATGTTTGATATATTTTTGAATTTTATAAAGAATTTCTTTTTATTTGTTTTAAACATTTTTAAATAAATTCTTTCTCTTGATTTTTCAAAACCACTTGAATTTATAATCATCTTGTGAATAAAACATCTATTTTCAAACATTTATCAAAGTTCAAAACATGTTTATTAAATATATTTAGTATTTTATATCATTTTTTATTTAATTTTCTTTGAAAAATGTATTTTAATTAAAATTAGGGTTTTTCGTTGATTTTAAATTTTCAAACTTTCTTTGATAAATAATTTTGGGCCTCTAAAAGAGTGTAAGACCCAAACCCTTTTTGTAAATAGATAATCTTGGGCCTCTGTTATAATATAAGTCCAGGTGCGATTTTCAAAATAACAGCGCGTTCATTATTTTCATCTGGGTCTCTCCTTGAGTATAAGCCCCACTTTTCTTTCTTTCAATAAACATTTTGGGCCTCTAACAGAGTATAAAACCCAAGCCCCCTATGTAAATAAATAATTTTGGGCCTCTGCTATAGTATAAGTCCCACAACGTCCTTAGGTATCGCAGTGCGATCACTATTTTCAAAATAAGTCATCTGGGCCTCTCCTTGAGTATAAACCCCAATCTTTTATACATAACTTTGTTTTACACAATAAACAACCTCCATGGGCCTCTCCTTGAGTTGTAAGCCCCATACCTCTGTTTTCAAAATCATCTGTCTGTTTTAAATTGGTACTAAGAGGAGCATTATTCCCGGTGAAACTGCTCTTAGACCAATTGGGCCTCTCTTTGAGTTATAAGTCCCAAAACATTTCTTTCAACTCAAATTCAAAGTTTTCTCAAAACTTTCTTCAATTTCTCAAAACCCTAATCAATCATACAGTCATAATCATACAATCAGTAACAATACACTTTGGGCCTCCATCAGAATACAAGACCCAACATCTCTACAATTCAAATCACATTTGTTTATACACTTGTTCACATATTTGTATATATACTTGTGCATACCTGTTTAGACTTTCCCTAGTAGTTAGGTCATCCTCAGTTCACACTTAGGTAAAACATTAGGATACTCAAAACTTAGTTCAAACAACTAGTTCCCTCATAGGAAATTTCCCTTAAACAGTCTGCCTTCTCTTGGGCTTTATTCAATATGGAACAGAGAAAAGCATTATTCCCAGCAAAACTTTTCTCAAGACTGTCAAAACTTAGAAACTTATACAAAGGAATTCATTTCACCAAAGAGGATTAATTCCCGGTGAAACCTCTTTTGAATTTCCTCAAACCTTGGAACTGTTAAACAAAGAAAGGCATTATTCCCGGTGAAACCTTCCTTGAACTTTTCTTAGGTTTGGACCCACAGGCTTCTTAAAAGTTCCCCCTAGCCTCGTCTTGGGCTTAGTACAAGGACCCACAGGCTTCTTAAAAGTTCCCCCTAGCCTCCTATTGGGCTTAGTACAAGGACCCACATCCCTAGCCTCCTATTGGGCTTAGTACAAGGACCCACAAGCTTCCTAAAAGTATAGGAAAGAATTTAATCATCTCTGCTAATTCAATCCCCAGGAAAGTCAAAACTCTAGAACATCCAATCAGTCCAGATTTGGTCTTCATCACTAGAACCCTCAACCTCCTCTTGGGAATCATACAAAGATCTTTCTCCAACCAGAGTCTACCTCTCCTTTAGAGACTTGGGTAGTCTCAGCCTCCTCTTGGGCTTCATACAAGCAAACTTGGAAAGTTTCATCCTCTCAGCCTCCTCTTGGGCTTCATACAAGCAATCTTGGAAAGTTTCATCCTCTCAGCCTTCTCTTGGGCTTCATATAAGCAGAAAGACTTATCCTCACAGTCTCCTCTTAGACTTCATATAAAGACCCTCAGGTTTCCTAAAGGAATAGGATAAATCCTGATCATCTTTACCAATACATCAATTCCCAAGAGAGTTAAAACCTCTAAGGCATTCAGACTCATCTTGAAATCCCTTATGATCCCCAACAAGGCTTGACTTTCACCTTAAAACCCCCAGCCAGGGTCATATCACAGGCAATAAACCCCAGGAGAATCAAAGCCTTTGTGGCAGTTGATAAATCAACTCTCTTCTAATCTCCATTAAGAGTTAGATCCCTTTCTGACTCCCCAAGCAGTCTGAACCTTCTCTTAAAATTTAGAATCCCTTAGCAAGAGCCCATCTCTCTTCAGGATTCCCTCAGCCTCCTCTTAGGCTTCATATAATGATTTCCCCAGCTAGCCTCAATCTTGGGCTTTGTACAAGACAAATATAACACTCCTCAGTTGAATCAGTTTTATATACAAGCTATTCAAACTCTTCAGCCTCATCATCTTGGGTTTCAAACAAGATACTCAAATAAAACATCCATAGTATAGTCAGTTTTCAACTCCTCTTAGCTTCAACCTTGGGCTTTGAATAAGGCACACAAAAATCAACATTCCCTCAGATGAGACCATGAGTTCTATCTGTAGGAAGACATTTTCTCTGTACATCACATATCAAAACAAACAATCAAAAACCTCTTTCCAGATAACCGCTGTAAATGGCAAGCCTCTGGATTCTACACATCTAAGCCAATGTCCCTCTCTTATCATGGTTAAAATTGCTCTTTCATCTAACTGCTATAAGTAGCAAGCCTCTGGATTCTACACATCCAAGCCAATGTCTCTCTCTTAACATGAAAGACTTATAAGGAAAAGTGGCGTTGCTCTACACTGAGTTAAAGCTTCTTCCTTCATGACCTCTCTGTTATAAAGGAAATTATGGCATTGCTGGATTCCATACGTCCTAGTTAAAGTAATTTCCCTTATAACCAATCCTTCTACATTTGTGATGAATAGGTGAGATATCTCCCTTTAGAGATGATAAATTCTCTCTCTGTCAAATACTCCTTTAGCTTCAATCTTGGGCTTTGAACAAGACACACATACTCTTTTAGCTTCAATCTTGGGCTTTAGACAAGACATAAAACATATCTTTTAGCTTCAATCTTGGGCTTTGAACAAGACACCAAACATTTTTCCTCCCATAGAATAGGAGGAACTACGATTGCTCTGATTTCCCTGATCTCTTTACGGGAATACGTAGGCATAAGATTGCAAAATCTTAGCGAGCACACAAATAAAAAATCTTAGGTCCAGTACCTTCCCAAAAACAATAGAAAACCCGAAAACAACAAAAACATTTCCTCAGTCCTCCCAAAGGAGAAACTTTCCCAATCAATAGCAAATAGACTCAAGAAAGCATTTAAAACAGTTGAAAAATTCCTGCAAATAAAAGGGTCATATGGACTACTGGAGATACTCTAGGTGTTAATAGCTTTCCTTTGTGCAACCAAACCCCGTTCCCCAATCTTCTAAGCATTTGTTAAAGAAAACACTTGCGTGCAAGGTTAGTTTAAGATATCTTCCCCTTCCTTTAGAGCTTCACAGGATAAATACAGAAATAAAAAAGTAGCACCAAATAAGAGATAGGTGGTCGCATCACCAAAAAACCGACGCTACAGCACGCAGATACCAGATGTCGGATATGATGTCAGGATGTCGTAACAGCATAATCAACACAAGAACAATTTAAAGAAAAACTGCAGAGATTTAAATAAGACACAATAGTTATTAACCAAGTTCAGTGCAACGTTACCTACATCTGGGGGCTACCAAGCCAGGAAGGAAATCCACTAATAGTATTAGTTCAAAGTTAAACTCCCCCGTTTACAACTTATCACCTAATCACTACCCGTACAAACTTCTACCTAGAAATCACCATCTAGATATGAGAATCCCCTCTCACTTCTTAATCACCTCAGTGATATCAAACAATCCTAATCCCAGTGACTGTATAAACAACAACTAACAATAGAAGTAACACACATCCAAGACAATACTCGATTTTGCTTAAAAGCTTCAACCAAGAAAAATACACTCTTGCTTAAAAGCTTTAGAGTGGACAATGAACAATTAGTCAACCTCAATGCATCAGAACATACATGAGTGACATACAATTAACAAACAGAAAAACCTAAAGACCAACCAAAACAACGACTAATCCTTATTCCCAAAATTCTCACGTTATGCTCTCTTCTTTCAACAGGGTTTTACTTCACTTTAAATAGCATTCAAACCTACTGGACTTGGGCCTCATGAGGCGACAAATAGTAGTAATCAGTATAAACTGGCTGCAAATCATCCTGTATAATAATAGGAACAAAATACAAACTTTCCTAAAAAGGCTCAACGATCTTTTTTATGAAAAGCAAAAGAATATGTCATAACAGAAAATCCCACAATATATTCCTATGAAAAACGCACGTGTGTGAATTTGAAAAAACTCAAAAATCACACTAAAAATACCAAAATAGACATGCTCTAGCTATTTGGTATAACATGTCCTGGAACATGTCACAACATCATGCAGAACATGATGTCTGATTGTCATGGTAGAACATCTGGTTTAACATCTTGCTAACAACATGTTGTTTTATCAAAATGTAACCAATCCAAAAACCTCAGAACTTACAATCTCCCCCTTTGGAAAATTTTGGCTAAAAGAACCTTAGCACACACCAGAGATACACAACGGAAACAAAGCAGAAAACCTCACGAACCACAATGATGTCAAACCAACAGAGATAGTACAATGTCACGACATTAGATCTGACATCACAAACCAACACAAGATACATCTGCAATCTTGCAGCAACAAAAACAGACAAGTACACCACTCCCTCTGTCACACATAATCAGTACTCCCCCTGAAGGGAAAAACCAAAAACACAAAAACAAACACAAACACATGAACTCATGAGCTCCCATGGAATAAAACTACATAAGCACTAGCACAAGCACACTCCTCCTGAACACCACAACCTACTACAGAGAATAAAGTATTCTCCTAGACATAGCAAAGGGTTCTACATCAGTAGCAGGAATATGCATGACAGATTATCATGCTCCCCCTAAAATGTTGCATACAGTCCATCATACAGTCCAACACCAAAAACAACTACTCTTCCTAAGCAGTAGTACACACATGACATAAAGTCATGACATCTGATATAACATCATAACCAACTAACAAAACAACACTTTACTCCCCCTTTTTAGCCAATAATTGACAAAAAGAAAGCAATCATTCATCAAAGCAGAAGAAAGGAAGCTCAAACTCAGAAGCAACAACCTTATACCAAGCAAACATACCAAGCACACTACTATACTAGTAATCTAGACCATCTACATTGAGCATGTCAGTAGACTGATCCTTCTTCACACCACCACTCTATTCTTTATATTCTTTGTCAGACAGATCTTTCTCCTCTTCAGCAGACATACTATTATCATCAGAATCATCTCTTTTACTACCAACAAAATCATCTTCAGCCACATTCTCTTGGGATTTTTCAGGAGTATCACTATGAAAATTTTCTTGTGTGGTTCCAACAAGATTATTAGGTTGGGCCAAGGATGTTGTGACATCTGGTACAACATCAGACTCAGGGTTATTAACCAAGATCTTAGAGAGAGACATATGAGCACTTGTATCAACAGTGTTATTAACAGCAACATTCAAATTAGAAGTATAAACACCATTAGGTTTCCACTCCTTTCTTTTCTTAATCATCACATAACTAACCCTAGGTTGTGTTGGACGTTTTGGATAACCATACAGTCTGTAACAGTAAGGCTTTATATGACCATATTTACCACAATAATGACATTTCCAAGGCTAGAACTTGGCTTTAGTATGAGTTTTTTGAGGTCTGGCAGGATGTTGCAACATTTGGTCAGACATCGTGAGCTCATGCTTTACTTCAGCAGGAACAAACTTTATCACAAGGGTTTTTCTTTGACTATTTAAAGACTGATAATTAAACCTTATACCGGTAAATATTTTACCTCCTTTCCCAACTTGATTAATCTCATCCAACACATCAGATCCATTGTTCAACATTCTCACATATTTGGTCATGTTTTCAATTTTAGAATTCAATAGGGTTACCTCATCTTGAAGACCAGTGACAGTAGATGAAAGATTCTCTTTTTTAGCCTGTAGTTGAGCTATGATTCTCTTCTGCATTTCTCCTATCTTACACACCTCTTCACTTTTAACACAAATTTCTCTATATAAAATAGCCAATTCTTTATAAGAGACATTCTGATCACATGAATCTTCATCAGATTCATATCTGCCAGTGAGGGCTGCAACATGCTTAGCAGTTTCAACATCAGGTTCACTTTCAGAATCATCATCAGACCCAAAAGTAGACACGCCCTTCTTTTGTTTCTTGAGGTACGTGGGACATTCTGATCTAATGTGACCAAAACCCTCACATTCATGACATTGACTACCTTTTCCTTGATTGGGCTTCTCCTCTGTTCTTGCTTTTCTCTGGAAATCATTGTTCTTCCTGATGTTGAATGACATGTTATTGACATCTGGTTTTGACTTCCTATCCATACTCTTCATCACCTTATTGAATTGCCTCCCAAGAAACACAATATCATTTTAAATTCCTTCATTAGTATCCATGTCACATTGAACCTCTTCGTCATTAGTGTTGAAGATAAAAGCTATGCTCTTGTTCTTATTTTCAGATCTTTCATTGATAGCCAATTCAAAAGTTTGAAGTGACCCAATAAGCTCCCCCACTTTCATGTTGTTGATGTCTTGGGCTTCTTCAATTACTGTGACCTTCATGTCAAACTTCTTAGGCAACAACCTAAGAATTTTTCTAACCAGCTTCTCCACTAACATCTTCTCACCCAAGGCACTAGACGTATTAGCAATATCAAGAATATTCATGTGAAAATCATGAATGAACTCGTCATCTTTCATTCCAAGATTCTCAAATTTGGTGGTGAGAAGTTGAAGTCCTGATGTCTTTACTTTTGATGTGCCTTCATGAGTGATTCTAAAGATTTCCCATGCATCTTTGGCCACGGTACAGGTACTTATCAGCCTGAAAATATTTTTATCAACTCCATTGAATAAGGCATTCAAGGCTTTGGGGTTTCCAAGAGCAAGATCATCTTCTTCCTTAGACCAATCCTCTTCTGGCTTCAATTTAGTTGTGTCCTTCCCATCTTTGCCCTTCACAACAGAGTGTTCCCAACCTTTGATAATTGCTTTCCAGGTTTTGCTATCCATAGATTTTAGAAAAGTCACCATATGCGCCTGTTAGAAGAGTAATAGTGGGGGTTGTTTTTAATCGTATCCACAGGGATTGTTTTGATATTTGATGCGTGCCTTTCAATAGTTGCGATATTCTAAGTTAACGGTTTCAAAAGTTTCTCAATTGTTTTTAACATTCACTTGTAGCAAAGATTAATAGAGACAAAGATTTTGTAAAAGGTTTTATAAAAGCATGTTAAGGTTAGGTTACACTAATCCTTTTCACGTATAAACGATTAATCAAGCATAAGAACTCGGTTTCCGACCAATATAACCGCGTATCCTCCCGACTAAGTTTATGTCTAAAGCGAAGTCGTGAGTACCGTTGTTTAAACCGTTAGATGATGTCTCACGCTAACAATCTAAACAACGACCATTAAGATCAATACAATGCGAATAGAAAATCCAAAATCTATGTCTAGAGTTTGGTTTTTAAGAGATGAAATTGTTAGGTCAAGATTTGTGGAATCTATGTCTAGAGTAAAACAAATCAAACATAAAGAATTAAGAGAAAACAACTTTATCTATATTGATCAAAGACTTTGTTCATACACAATAGATCAAAAGCAATACATAAAAATAGAATCAACTACATCCAACCTCAACATTAAGGGTTTAGCTACCACTTCTCATGGTAGATTGGATAACAAGTAAAGAGAGGAGATGAGTAAACATCCACGCCGAATAATCGAGAATGGATGCAAAATCAGCTTCTCCAAGTGAAAATACAAGCTCCAATGGTAAAAAGACTGAAAACTATGATTTTGGATCAAAATGAACAAAAGATCCCAGCGAATTTACCCAGTTTTCCTACTGTAGGTTTTTGTATACTTTCTGCCTCTCCTCGCTGGCACCCTCGCTAATGTTCGCTAGGCGAACCTTCGCTGACATCTTCGCCAACACTCGCCTAGCGAATGCTGTTGTTGATTTCTTCCTTCAATGGCAACTTGCCTCCAACATTTGTGTAACACAATCTTGATCTTTTTATGCCTATTCCTGCACATTAGCACACAAATTACAAGCACCACAAGTATATTTCAATGAATGCACAACAACACCATTCCTCACTAAAATCAATACATTTCACATGGAAAGAAATGAAAAATGTCAAATAATTCATACAAATATATATCATGATTGACATCTAACAAACTCTCCCCAACTAACTCATTGCTTGTCCTCAAGCAAAGTATGCCTCTCACGAGGATTTGCTCGAGGATTCAATTCAACCAAGACACGAAAAACGGCTCAACTAAACAACGATCACAACAATGCAACAATTACACAATTCAAGAACCCATAATGTAAAAGAACTTGACTCTTAAACAATTTCAACAATGTTTCAAGAGACAACTAACTCATCATACACATGTCATTCTACACTCCTCTTCGAAATAGGATTGAAGGCAAACGTGCATACAAGCACGGGACAATTACACTCAAATGACCAATGATGCAATACTAAGCAATTCATATCATATCTCAATGAACACAAAAGAAATCATGGAAGTACAAGATCACTAAGGACTTCCAGGATGTAGCTTGGTCGGGTGAACAAAAAAGGGACATTTCTAACGGTCTTTGAAACGAAATTGCCGACGCAAAAGAACATTCACTATGCACATATTCACACAACACACTTCATTTCACCAATTTTTCATTCCACATTCATAAACTACCATGCACAATTATTGATTCTATTTTTTTTTTCCATTCAAGCAAGCATTTTCTCATTTGTACAACATATTCACACTCTTTTCTTTACATGCTTACTTGAATATTTTTCAAAATTTGGAGTAATGCACCCATCTTCTTTTTATTCTCCCCAACTCATTTTCAACTCAACCTAAAGTGAATGTTCAAGGAAGCAAAAGTATACAATTTCAAAGGTTAAAGAAGAAAATGTTAGAAACTCACCAAATTTAGTGATGAACCAAACTTGCAAATTATGTACATAAAACAAGTTCATCACTAAACCGAGTTCTAAACTGTTTAGGCTCAAAGGGGCTACCAAATGCTCACTACTCACGGGTGAATTAATATATGGACATGGTTGTGCTCACTTTCAAAAAGGTGCCTTGATCACTTCTCCTACTTCCACAAAATCACATGGTCACAAGATAAGGCATGAATTAAAAGTAAAAACAACATTCATCAACACTCCTTGACATATAATAACACTTTGGAGGCTTCTCACTTTAATGGTTTATGATCCTAAAATGACATATGCATTCAAAAGAAGTTGTAACATGAAACAACATTTACAATCGCCCAACACAAAGTTCTAAAACATACAAAATTCTCGAACTAGGTAACGATGTACCTTGTCGCAACACAATGCTTAAGGCAATATCATAGCCCTCACATCTTGGAGGAATTTTTCTTTAAAATCAAGAGTCCAACCTACTTCCAAAATTCCATCATAAAAGAAGGAATATTAACATGAAAACATACTAACAATTAAAAACTAACAAGTTATTAGTAAAAGCAAACCAATTTTTTTTTAACAAAACACTTAACATTACTCATAATAAATAAAGTGCTTGGTGTAAGAACACCTACAATATCCAAAATGGTACCACTAGGGTACAAGTACACCAATATAAAATATTCCACTAATGTGGATACATAAGACTAGTAAAAGCTGAAAAAATACAAATAATAAGAAAACTTCACTTTGGAGTCCAAAGGAAGTACACAAGTCTAAGAACCACAAAAAAAACATCAATCCTCATCTGACACCTCAATATCCTCATCACCGCCAGCAGAAGTAGCCTCCTCCTCATCATCATCGTCACCAACAGTCTCTACTCCAGCCTCCTCATCATTAGCATCGTCATCACCCCCTCCTAAAATTGGCCTGGCCTCAGGCCAACCAGCATGCACTAGGAACTGCTCCATAGTCATCATCATGTGCTCAGTAGAAGGGTCCTGGATCTATAATTGAAGAACCTGCAAAGAATCATGAATATCAGTCATGGCACGCTGCTGGGAAACCATCCAATCCTAATTATATTGGCAGATCTCCTGCTGATATGGATAAAAGGCCGGCGACGCCGGTTCAGAACCTCCACCAGTCTCAGCTGCATCATCAGCACCAGCTCTGGAAGACTCTCCACCAACCCCTCTAGCTTTACAGAACTTATCCACATACCGATCATCAATAGCAGATGGAATAGTGACCTGCCTGCGGGCTGGAATATCCACACCCGAGTGAGCACACAAGGTCATAATAAGACATAGAAATGCAAGCGGGGCATTCTTGCGCGCCGCAGCACCTCCCAAACCACTCAAAATAATAGCCTTGATTTCATCCGCAATGATGCGGGCCACGTCAATCTGCACATTCATTTGAATGCTGTGAATAAGATGAGCCAGAGCAATAGGAACTGTACTATGATGCGACCTGGGAGAAATGTTGGTGAGTACAAACAACAAAATGAGCTGAACCAAAGGTTGCATGTCCACCTTTCTGAATCTAATCGGCGCCCCGGATGCATTCCGCTCAACTTCCTTACCTTCAAGAAGTAAATCCCGGGTCATCTTTTCAATGTCACGGTGGAGATGCAAGTCGCGATGATATGGATCCAACTCAGTACCAACCAACGGCAACGGATCTCCCAAAATAGTGTTGATCGTCCTACGATCAAATCTCACAACCGTCCCTCTAACCCATGAGGCTCAGCTAAATCTTTCTCCATCATCCGGCAATGCATTCGCATAAAATTCCCGAATAATTTCAGCATTGTAGCCATCCAGAGGCATCATTAAACGATCCCATTTCTTCGCTACAAAAAGAGCATCAATTATTCGGTAACTTCCACGATCACTAAGTAAAAATCGTTTCTCAGCCAAAATGTGCTTTCTCTCAAGGGTTTCATATCTGGCTGCTTGCTTAGCTCCCCTAAATCTGTCTTCATCAAAACGCACGGGCACTTGTCTCGAGGTTGAAGCCTTTCGCTTCTTAGCCGCGTGAATTGCAGTTTTTGGTGCCATCTGCACATAACAAACAATAAAACCAAACAAAGACAAACAAACGCATTAGTGACTCAAAACCAACCAGCCAGAGACTTGCATTGCATGTAAAAAAAATGAAAATTTGCTTCTGTTCGCGCCAGGTTCGCTAGGCGAAGTCTGGCGAACACTCGCCTCAGATTCGCTAGGCGAATGCTGGCGAATGCTCGCACAGGCTCGCGAAGCGAACACAGCAGCGAACCCGCAAAATTTCAGAAAAACAATAGCACAAGCAGTCCAACAACCATCTCCTATTTTCAATTATCACTCTAGTCATAATGCCTATGTAGTTTTTAACATGCAATGCAAAAGCAAAATGACAGAGGTTCCAAATTTTTTCAAAACCCTAATTGATCTATCGAGAACATAAACAATGCATAATGAAATAAACAATGAAAGAGGATGCAAACCTGAATTTCGCATGTTTAGTGATGGATTAGGGCGAATGGAAAATGGAAAGAGATGAGTTGCTTAGCTCTAGAGAGGAAATGAGAAGAAAATTACAAACGGTGGAAAATTGTGACCAAGGGGCTAGGGTTTTTCCCCCTCTATTCTGATTTCAAAATGGGTCATGGGCCCAATTGGGTGGCCCACCCACAATATTTTTACTGATGTGGTAAAAATGGGTGTGGTCTGTCTCGCCGAGTTCGCTAAGCGAAGTCCAGCGAATGCTCGCCCCAGCTCGCTAGGCGAACGCCAGCGAACAAGACCAGAATTTTCAAAAAATGTTCAAAAGTTACCACATCTTTTAAGGCATCAAAATGCTAACTAAACACACTAACAATAGAAATAAGCAGTAATACATACAATGTTGGGGTGCCACCCAACAAGCGCTTGTTTAACGTCGGCTAAGTTCGACGGACCATCGCGACCTCACGGATCGCGGAAAGGCACAACTGCGGGATTCCACTCGAAACCTCCTCCAAGGTACACTTTTAATCTCTGGCCGTTAACTGTCCAATTTTCTTTTGACGTTGTGTCCTCAATTACGATTGCTCCATAGGGCTTGATTTCCACAATCCGAAACGGATCAGACCATTTAGATCTTAATTTTCCGGGAAACAATTTTAACCGAGAATTGAACAATAAGACCAGCTGTTCGACCTCAAACAGTTTGATGACAATTTTTCTGTCATGGTAAGACTTTACATGTTCCTTATACAATTTATTGGAATCGTACGACTGAAGGCGCAATTCATCCAACTCGTGTAATTGCACTTTTCTTTTTTCGCCGCTTAGAGTTGGATCAAAATTCAAAAATTTTAAGGCCCAAAACGCCTTGTGCTCCAACTCTACCGGTAAGTGGCAATTCTTACCATAAACCATTTTAAACGGGGTGAGACCGATCGGAGCCTTAAAAGCGGTCCGATACGCCCACAACGCGTCATCCAATTTGTTGGCCCAATCCTTTCTCGAGGCCGAGACAGTTTTTTCTAAAATACGCTTTATCTCACGATTGGATACCTCCGCTTGACCGTTAGCTTGAGGATGATATGGTGTAGCAACTTTGTGCTTCACACCATATTGGTCAAGAGCTTTGTCAAGCTGAGTGTTACAGAAGTGAGATCCTCCATCACTTATTAACACTCGAGGTGTACCAAAACGCGCAAAAATATTTCTTTTCAAAAACTTCACCACTGTTTTTTCGTCGGCTTTAGCACATGCTATCGCCTCAACCCACTTGGAAACGTAATCCACAGCGACCAAAATATATTCATTAGAAAATGAAGATGGGAATGGACCGACAAAGTCGATCCCCCAACAGTCAAAAACTTTGATTTCTAACATATTTTGTAATGGCATTTCTTGCCGCTGTGAAATACCTCCACTTCTCTGGCACTTGTCACAACTAAGGGCATGCGCATGCGCATCTTTGAATAAGGACGGCCAATAAAAGCCCGACTAAAGGACTTTAGTGGCCGTTCTTAACCCATTGAAGTGACCTCCGTAAGGAGAGTTATGACAATGCCACAAAATATTCGTGGCTTCCTCCACTGACACACACCTTCTGAGGAGGTTGTCGACACCAAGTTTAAATAAATGGGGTTCATCCCATACCAATGACTTGGCATCAGACAAAAATTTCCTTTTTTGGTGGTGCGTTAGACCGTCCGGTATCAATCCGGTGGCTTTGTGGTTAGCCATGTCGGCGAACCACGGTCTAACCTGCACTCTAAATAGTTTTTCATCTAGGAACTCCTCTTTTACCTCAATTTCATTTTTGGTCACGTCAACGTTGATCAGGCGGGATAAGTGATCCGCCACCAAATTCTCGGAACCCCTTTTGTCCCGAATTTCAAGATCAAATTCTTGTAACAAAAGGATCCACCGAATCAACCTCTATTTTGAATCAGGCTTGGTGAGCAGATACCTTATAGCCGAATGGTCCGTGTAAACGATGACACGTGAACCAATAAAATAGGCACGAAATTTCTCCAATGCATACACTATGGCGAGCAACTCTTTTTCAGTTGTTTCATAGTTAATTTGAGCCTCGTTTAAAACTTTGCTCGCATAATGTATAGCGTGGAAAACTTTCGTTCTCCTTTGACCCAAAACAGCCCCAACCGCATAATCGCTTGCATCGCACATTAATTCAAAATCTAATTTCCAGTTAGGTGCAACGATTATCGGTGAGGTGGTTAAACTCTTTTTCAAAAAATTAAAAGCAAAAAGACAAGACTCGTCAAAGTCGAAAACCTTACCTTGGACAAGCAAGTTGCTCAACGGCTTTGCGACCTTGGCGAAGTCCTTGATAAATCTCCGGTAGAACCCGGCGTGTCCAAGAAAGCTCCTTATACCTTTGACATTCATCGGCGGTGGTAATTTCTCGATAACATCCACTTTGGCTTTATCAACTTCAAGGCCCTTCGAAGACACTTTGTGACCGAGCACAATTCCCTCGTTAACCATAAAGTTGCATTTTTCCCAGTTAAGCACCAAATTGGTTTCCACACACCGTTCCAACACCGTATCCAAATTTTTCAAGCACAAATCAAACGATTGTCCAAAAATGGAGAAATCATCCATAAAGACCTCAATTGTCTTTTCGATCAAATCCGAGAAGATAGCTTGCATACACCGTTGAAAAGTCGCCGGTGCATTACAGAATCCAAACGGCATCCTCCTATAAGCGAAGATTCCGAAAGGACATGTGAAAGCAGTTTTTTCATGATCCTCCGGGTTCACAATAATTTGATTGTAACCTGACTAACCATCCAAAAAATAGTAGTATTGTTGACCGGAAAGCCTTTCGAGCATTTGATCCATAAAAGGTAGAGGAAAATGATCTTTTCTCGTAGCTTTGTTCAACCTACGGTAGTCGATGCACATTCTCCACCCGGTTACGGCCTTTGTTGGTATAAGCTCATTTTTCTCGTTTCGGACCACCGTTAATCCGCCTTTTTTCGGTACCACATGCACCGGACTAACCCACGGGCTGTCAGAAATAGGATAAATCATCCCGGCATCTAACATTTTCACCACTTCCTTCCTAACCACTTCTTTCATGATAGGATTTAAGCGGCGTTGAGGTTGAGCAACCGGTTTAAAGTCCTCCTCCATGAATATCCTATGCATGCAATACGAAGGGCTTATGCCTTTGAGATCGGACAAAGTCCATCCCATTGCATCTTGATTTTTTCTCAACACTTGAATTAAGCGGCTTTCCTCCACTTCAGATAAAACACTGCTTATGATCACCGGTTTATTACCACTGTCATCGAGAAAAGCATACTTCAAGGTTAACGGTAACACTTTCAGCTCAAGTTGGGATTTTTCCTCAATCACCTCTTTTTTTAGAATTTCCTCTTCATACTCCCAAGGTTGCAATTCTTCTAAAGCTTCAAGCTCCAATAAACACTCTTCAAGAGCTTGCTCTTCTTCAACTGAGAATACTTCCAAGGAATCATCCAAAGCTCTTTGTGAAGGATCAATGACATGAATTTGCTTTGTAACTTCAAAACTTGCTTTCTCCGTTGCATCGATTCGGAAACAATCACCCTTATCTTTCTTGTGCTTCATGGCATCATAAAGATTGAAACACACCTCTTCATCTTGGACTCTCACTTTCATGAGACCATCGTCCATGTCAATTGCCATTCGGGCAGTTTTCATGAAAGGCCTTCCAAGAATCAAAGGTGCATCATCGTCCTCCTCCATTTCAATGACAACAAAATCAATTGGAAACAAAAATTTGTCCACTTTGACCAACACGTCTTCCGCTACACCGTGAGGACGGGTAGTGGATTTATCTGCAAGTTGCAACGTCATTTGCGTGGACCTTAATTCCATGTGGCCTAACCGTTTCACAATTGATAAAGGTATCAAGTTGATGCTAGAACCCAAATCAATCAACCCATTGCCCACATACATGTTTCTTATCGTAACCGGTAATGTAACTCGCCCCGGATCACACTCTTTTCGCGGGAGCGTCTGTTGAATGATTGCACTACAACTTGCATCCACCATAATCATCTCCTGATCTTTATACCTTTTCTTCTTCGCGAGGATATCTTTCATGAATTTCACATATTTAGGCATCTGCTCCAAAGTCTCGAAAAATGGAATATTTATTTGTAATTGCTTGAAGATATCCATAAACCGAGAATAGTGTCGCGCACTATCTTTCTTTGTAAGAGCATGCGGATATGGTAGATGTTGAATCGGAATATTGTTCATCGGCTCCTTTCCCTTCTTAATTCTCTTCATTTGTTCTTCACTCTCTATTTTTTTCTCAAATTAATTTTTTTTTGTCATTTTCAATTAACACACCCTCAACATTTTTTTCTCCTTCAATCTCTTCCCTATCTTTTTCTTTTTTAACTATAACCTTCTCCTCCACTCTCTTTTTACCTACACCCATGTCAATCTCTCTTCCACTTCTTGTGAGAATTGCTTTACAATCCTTAGGATTCGGAAGCGTATTTGCCGTAAAGGGCCCTTTTTGTTGGTCGGCCAATTGTTTTGATAATTGCCCGACTTGTGTTTCAAGATTCCTTATGGCGGTATCGGTGTTCTTTTGGTTTGAGATTGCCATTTGCATAAATTGTGTAAGAGTGTCTTCCATCTTTGTATTTCCAACGGGAGCTTGCGGAGGTTGAGTGTAATTTTGGTATTGTTGACGGTTTGATGGTCCGGCTTCTTGCGGTCTCCATTGTTATTGATAACCTTGGTTAGGCCTTTGTTGGTAACCTTGGTTGGCTTGTTGATACGGAGGTCGGGGTTGGTAACCTTGATTTCCCGCGTAATTTGCTTCCTCCACAACGGGAGGACAATAACCTGTCGGATGGTTACCTCGACATAATTCACACACTAACACTTGCACATTTTTACTTGAAGATTCATGCATCTCTTTGAATTGTTGCGGCAGCTTAGACATTTGCTTCGTTAACAACTCAACCTGTTGTGATAACAATTTGTTCTGCGCAAGGATAACATCGCTTGTTCCTAATTCCAACACTCCCGGAGTTCGTTGAGCAGGTCCACGGTTGTGACTACCTTGATGATCGTTCAAGGCCATCTTGTCAATGATAGTTATGGCTTCCGCTGCAGTTTTGCTTAACAAGGATCCACCGGCGGTGGCATCCAACAAGGTTTTGTGTACAAGTTGCAGCCCATTTCTAAAGATATGAATTTGTGACAATTCATCAAAACCATGGCCTTTGCACTTTCGTAACATTGATTTGAACCTCTCCCAAGCTTCGTTGAGAGATTCATTAGCTCCTTGTGTGAATACCGTGATGGCGGTCTTTACTTCCATAAACCGAGTGTGAGGGAAAAATCTCTCCAAAAATTTCTCTTCCAATTGATTCCAATCCGTCATTATGGTAGTTGACTAATCAAGTTACCATTCCTTTGCCTTCCCAACGAGGGAATGCGAGAATAATCTCTTGAACAAAGACTCTTCTTCTGCTTCCGGTGCACCAGTCGCTCCCGCTATTTCATAGAATTTTGTAAGATGGGTAAAAGGATCTTTATGATCCATACCCGTAAATGGACTTTGATATAACAGTTGGAGAATACCGGTCTTCATCTCAGAATCCCGACCGTTGTGTACATGGCGAGCGAACTGAGCATTATGTCTCGGACTATTTGTACATGGCCTAGAAGCAGGTGGTGGTGGTGGTGGTGGATCTCCCTCCATAATTGGAAGTATTTGTGGAACAGGTGGTGGTGTAGAAGTACTTTCCTCTTGTTCTAGCCTCTGTCTCGCTAGCTGCCTCCTTCGTCTAGTCCTGCTGTTGATTCTACGAGCGGTTCTCTCAATCTCAGGATCGAAAAGAAGTTGGTCCGCCAGTAGTTTCCCCCGCATAAACTAAGTCTGCACACTAAACAAAAAAGATTAAGAAGTTCAAGACAAAGTGGTAACAGCTTAAAATAACTCAACTATCGCAATGCTCGCAATATCAATACACAATCCCCGGCAACGACGCCATTTTGTTAGAAGAGTAATAGTGGGGGTTGTTTTTAATCGTATCCACAGGGATTGTTTTGATATTTGATGCGTGCCTTTCAATAGTTACGATATTCTAAGTTAACGGTTTCAAAAGTTTCTCAATTGTTTTTAACATTCACTTGTAGCAAAGATTAATAGAGACAAAGATTTTGTAAAAGGTTTTATAAAAGCATGTTAAGGTTAGGTTTCGCTAATCCTTTTCACGTATAAACGATTAATCAAGCATATGAACTCGGTTTCCGACCAATATAACCGCGTATCCTCCCGACTAAGTTTATGTCTAAAGCGAAGTCGTGAGTACCGTTGTTTAAACCGTTAGATGATGTCTCACGCTAACAATCTAAACAACGATCATTAAGATCAATACAATGCGAATAGCAAATCCCAAATCTATGTCTAGAGTTTGGTTTTTAAGAGATGAAATTGTTAGGTCAAGATTTGTGGAATCTATGTCTAGAGTAAAACAAATCAAACATAAAGAATTAAGAGAAAACAACTTTATCTATATTGATCAAAGACTTTGTTCATACACAATAGATCAAAAGCAATACATAAAAATAGAATCAACTACATCCAACCTCAACATTAAGGGTTTAGCTACCACTTCTCATGGTAGATTGGATAACAAGTAAAGAGAGGAGATGAGTAAACATCCACGCCGAATAATCGAGAATGGATGCAAAATCAGCTTCTCCAAGTGAAAATACAAGCTCCAATGGTAAAAAGACTGAAAACTATGATTTTGGATCAAAATGAACAAAAGATCCCATTTACAACAACTGAAAATCTATTTATACAAATAAAAACTCACCACCCTTCGCCTAGCGAATGAACTAAAACATGGCACTTTAAGTGCCTCAGACTTAAACCGCCCAAAAGAATTATCGCGAGTTCGCTAGGCGAACCATTTCACTCGCGAAGCGAACCTTCGCTACCACACTCGCCCCAGCGAAGTTTGGGTGTTTTCAAAAGTGGAAGTTTCTGCCACCCTTCGCTGGCACCTTCGCCTCGCGAACACATCAGCGAGCATTCGCTGGCTTCCTCGCCCAGCGAATTTACCCAGTTTTCCTACTGTAGGTTTTTGCATACTTTCTGCCTCTCCTCGCTGGCACCCTCGCTAACGTTCGCTAAGCGAACCTTCGCTGGCATCTTCGCCAACACTCGCCTAGCGAATGCTGTTGTTGATTTCTTCCTTCAATGGCAACTTGCCTCCAACATTTGTGTAACACAATCTTGATCTTTTTATGCCTATTCCTGCACATTAGCACATAAATTACAAGCACCACAAGTATATTTCAATGAATGCACAACAACACCATTCCTCACTAAAATCAATACATTTCACATGTAAAGAAATGAAAAATGTCAAATAATTCATACAAATATATATCATGATTGACATCTAACAGCGCCTTCTAGTGATCAAAGTTTGGGCCATCCAAAATAGGGGGTCTGTTGACAAATCCTAGTTCCGTGTTTCTAGTACCAGAAGGTATCTCCCTGGAGCTCACTGTAGCATGCGATTTTTGTCGGTGACGCGACCACCTTACCGTAATGGTTAGAATTGGGTGCTACTTTCTGATTTCTTATTTATCCTATGAAGCTGGAAAGGAAAGGGAAGATATCTAAAACTAACCTTGCACGTAAATGTTTTCTTTAACAAATGCTAAGAGATTGGGGGATCCAGGGTCAGGTTATACAAAGGGAAGTTGTCAATCACCCAGTGTATATATGGTTATCCATAGACCTTTTATGGCATATTTTTCTATTGGTTATACTATCTGGTGTTTATCTGTTGTAGGTTGGGAAAGTTTCTCCTTTGGGAGTGTTGAGAGAGTGTTTTTGTTGTTTTCGGGTTTTCTTATGTTATTGTAAAGGTACTGGACCTAAAGTTTTTGATTTTGTGTGCTCGCTAAGATTTCGCAATCTTATGCTTACATATTCCCGTAAAGATAACTGGGAAATCAGAGCAATCATAGTTCCTCCTATTTCTATGGGAGGAAAAGATATTTGGTGTCTTGCTTAAAGCCCAAGATTGAAGCTAGAGGTTATTTGTGTCTTGTTCAAAGCCCAAGATTGAAGCTAAAGGTTTGGCTGAGAGAGAATTTGTCATCTCTAAAGGGAGATATCTCACCTATTCATCACAGTTGTTGAAGGATTAGTTATAAAGGGGAATTACTTTAACTAGAATATATGGAATCCAGCAATGCCATAATTTCCTTTATGAGGGAATTATCCTGAAGGAATAAACTTTAACTCAGTGTAGAGCAATGCCATTTTTCCTTAGGAGTCTTTCATGCTAAGAGAGGGACATTGGCTTGGATGTAAATAATCCAGAGGCTTGCCACTTACACCAATTAGATGAAAGAGGAGTTTTACCAGGATAAAAGAGGGACTACAAGTGTGCCACTTACAACAGTTATCTGGAATTAGGGTTTTTATTGTCTGTTTTGATATGTGATGTACAGAGAAATGTCTTCCTACTAAGAGAACTCTTGAAATCCTCTGAGGGAATATTGATTTTTTGTGTGCCTTGATCAAAGCCTAAGGTTGAAGCTAAAAGGTTGACTAACTCTATTGGGGAGGTTTTATCTGTCTTGTATAAAGCCCAAGATTGAGGCTAAAAAGAGATTGACTCTAATGGAGAGTGTGATCTGTCTTGTACAATGCCCAAGATTGAGGCTAAAAAGATTGACTCAACTGGAGAGTATGATCTGTCTTGTACAAAGCCCAAGATTGAGGCTGACTCTACTGAGGAAAATCATTATACAAAGCCTAAGAGGAGGATGGTTGGGGAAATTCTTATATGTAGCCTAAGAGGAGGCTGGCTTCTGCTGAGGATTGTTGAAATCCAAAGGCAGGTCCAATATGTGTTGGGGAATCAACTCTTGCAGGGGATTGAAGAAGAGTTGAAATATCAGATGCCCTGAGGTTCTAGTTTTTGTGAGGGTTTTACTGATGGTAAATTAAACCCTGCTGGGTTTTTTAAGGTGAAGGTTTAAAGATTGAGTTTGAAAACCTATGGAGGTTTTAACTCTGCTGGAGATTGATGAAATGATCAGGGTTTTTTCCTGTGCTTTTAGGAAACTTGAGGGTTTTTCTTGGTGAGGTCCAAGAGAAAATGAGACTTTCTAAGTCTTACTTGTATGAAGCCCAAGAGGAGGCTGTTGGTTTTAAGGGATGAGAAACAACCCTAGAATGGTTTGATGTTCTGGAATTCTGACTCTCTGAAAAATTGAACTGGTAAAGATGACTAAGTTCTGTCCTATACCTGTAGGAGGTCTTTAGGTTCTTGTACTAAGCCCAAGAGGAGGCTGAGAACTTCTAAGAAGCCTGAGGGTCCTTGTACTAAGCCCAAGAGGAGGATGGGGATGCTTTTAGGAAGCTTGTGGATCCAAACCTAAGAAAAGTTCAAGAAAGGTTTCACCAGGAATAAGTCCTTTCTTTGCAGAATAGTTCTAGGGTTTGAAGAAATTCAAAAGAGGTTTCACCGAGAATTAGTCCTCTTTGGGGAAATGAATTTCTTATACACATATTTCTAAGTTGTGATAGTCTTAAGAAAAGTTTCACCGGGAATAATGCCTTTCTCTGTTCCATATTGTATAAGCCCAAGAAGAGGCAAGACTGTATCTGGAATTTCCTATGGGGAACTAGTTTTGACTGTTTTGAAAGAGTAACCACTGGTTTGATCTAGAGCTAGACTCAACTGTTGGGGAAAACTCTAAGCAAATATATACTAGCATATACAGATGAAATATATAAAAACAAGTATGTATTGAAGAGATAGTGGAACTTACAGTTGTGCAAGCCCAAGCATAGTGACTACAGCTGTATGGTTAGTTATTCAAGAAATTGAAGAAAGTTTTGATAAAAAAACTTTGAATTTGAATTTGAATCAAAGAGGAAATTTGTTTTAAAAGGAAGTTTGGGGCTTATACTCAAGGAGAGGCCCAGATGAACTCTTTTGAAAAGGCGACAATCGCGTCGTAGTTTTGAAAACCACAGAGGGACTTATACAATGACCGAGGCCCAAATTATTGTATTTTACAAAAAGGATGGGTCTTACACTCTGAAAGCTCCTTTGGTTTGACGAAATTTTGGTAAAACATGAATATGATAAAGATGAAGAAATCTGCTCAAGATTAAAGATGTCGACAAAAATGTCCTAACATCTTACAAATACAGCATGTTTAATTACTCAACAAATCTGTCAAAAGATTTGGTGCAAATTTGCAGAGTGGATAAAGGAGAAACAATTGAAATCCAAAGACAACATAAGACTATATAAGGAGACTTAGACCTAGGGTTTATTTGGCGACTGTACTTTTGTATCACTTATAACTTTGTAACCTAGTTCTCTTGTGTGGAATAAGGGTTTAGGGTTTGAGAGTCGTTGGCTCTCTTAGGAGTTGTAAGTCTCCACTATGTAATATGGGATGCAGAGCGGAAGGCATAGGTACAGGGACACAACCAGAAACCTGTAGGTAATGGTTGTTATATTGTTCTTGGATTCAGCTTTGAAGCAAGTCCAAGATAACTTGGAGGTCAAGAAACCGCGACTGGTTCTGTATTGGCAGAAGACAGAGATATCACAGGTTGTGATTAGGATGTGAGTGGGGTATCTCATATCAAGGTTGTAAACGTTTGAGTTTAGCCTTGGTAAAGATGTTCATTGGGTAGATGTTAGGGATAAAGTTGTAAATGGGGGAGTTTGGCTTTGTAACAGTTCTACAGATAGTGAAGTCTTCATCCTGGATTGGTATCCCCCAGATGTAGGTGAATTGCACCGAACTGGGTTAACAATTACTGTCTTATTTAACATTATGCAATTTACAGCTTTGTTAATGTTCTTGACTGACATGTTGGATCAGATGTCATGACATCTGTGAGGGTGCAGTTCTGATATTCAAGGTATCAGTCTGCTCTTGTGCCTCTGAGTTTAAATGATTATGTAGCACAATGTCTTGACATGTGTTAGGACATCTGCTGTCTGCATAGGCCAGAATTTCAATTGGTATCAGAGCAGGCATCCTGTCTGGTTCTGGATGAGATCTTTGGGAGATATATTATGGCGTTTAAACAAGGAGGAGTTTTGAAGATCAGATCAATCAAATCAAACATGCCCAAGGGTATTAATGGATGAGATGGATGTTCTCGATCGAAGGGAGCAACCAGGAGGTTGTTCATGTTGCTGAGGAGATTCTACAACAACTACAGGAGAAGTGGCTAGTTCTTTTGTTGGTGTGTCTTATAAGATATTGTGACATCTTATTAGGGCAAGCAGGATCTGTTCCTTGGTGGTTCCGCTGCATGTGTTTTTGATGGAAGAGCTCTAGAATTATGGGATTCTGGAGTTGTTACTGAAGACAGTTGGTGGAAGGTCTTAATCGTCAGCCTCTTTATTTGAAGATATCTGCATTCTTTTATTCCAAAGTCGGGAGTGATGGAGTGAAAGGAGTTGTGGTTAGATATCTGGTATGGTGACTTGGTACTTGGAAGCTTGGTTTCTTGGTACAGTTGAAGTCAGTTGAAGAGGAGAGGAGTTGAGTTAAAGTTTATCAGGTTCTTGCTCTAGGAGTTTGATAAATGGTTGGTCGGATAGGTTGTCAAAGATACTTGAGAATTCTCTCAAGTCCACTCATAAAGGCATCTATGTCGTGTAGCTGGAGTCTTCTAGTTACTCTTTTGACTAGAATGTGTTTCTTTGAAACATAATCTGAAGAAAGTGGAGGTGATTTATTTTCACCATCCAAAAACAACAAGGAAGGATTCATCTCTCTTGACCCTAAGAGTGGATCCAATCTTATTGAAGAATAGTTGAGGTAAATAAGATTTGTTCAGAGAAAGTCTTAGTTACTTGAGTCAAGGGTGGCAGCCTTGGTATCTCAACATTGTCCTTTAAAGAAGATACTTGCAAAAAGATTAAATACTTTATAAGTGTTCATGACATGATCTGGTGGAGCTCAGCTGCAGCAGTGAAGAAGGGTTTTTGGACAAGGATTAAGATCAATTTCTATTTGTGGAATCCACAAGTATTTAATTGATTATCCTTGAAAGTCAAGATTGCTGATGTTTAACAAGATGTTGGAACATCTCATCATCAGAGTTTGTGCAGAATCATGGGAGGGGTACTGCATACACTTTAGCATCTGTTTTGTCTTAGGTGGTGACCTAAGAAGTGGCTTCAGTCGGGTGTGACAGAAGCATGTGTTCTCTAGAGAGTTTCCTGGCAAGAAACTAGTCTGGACTTTGATGCTGTTAAAGATGAAGACATCATAATCTTGATGGTTAAAGCTTGGATCAGTTTATTTCTGATCTAGGTGATTTGGAGCATGGATCTTGCTCTGTTTGTGAAGGTCGAGGATAAGTGGTAGTTATCTCTGGCTTTCTACTGACGACTCTACTAAGGAAAGTGGCATTCTTTGGTATAGCTATGGGGTAGTCTTGGACTACTTATTTTCTGAAGATTCAGACGTGGCAGGTTTGAAGTCTTTGGAGTTTCAAAGCAGGATGGAGGTTGTCTACTCAAACTTGGTTGTTGAATCAAGTCTATGAAAGCATGGAAATATGTTTCTGTAAAGGGAGAAGGTTCTTCTAAGTGGCAGAAGGAGGAGCTGAATTCAACAGTTGGATGTCATATCAGAATGTTCTAACATCTAGCTTAACATCAGAAGTCTTAGCTGGTGATGTGGCACATCAGCTTAAGATAAAGTGATCTACAGGAGAATGGAAGTTGTGGATGCTTCAAAAAGGTTTATCTCATGCAGTTTACGGGAGCTGTGGATGGGAAGATGTTACATGACTAAGAGGCTTGGTGGGTCCAAGATGTCTTGCTATGGGGCAAGTAGTTCATGTGACTTGAAGATTTGATTTTATTAGTGGATCAGTGTATCTTGTGGGAGTTCTGAAGATGAGTGAGGTCAATTAAAAGGAGGCATTTGATTGGTTTCACAATGTGCGTTCAAGCGAGATGCTTGAAACTGATTGCTCTTTTGCAGAAGAGTAGTTAGTTGAAATTGTAAGGAGGTTCTAGTTCTCTGGGAGCTTGTGGAAGAAGTTCAGGGTTGAGAATGGAAGCATACCTTCTTTGGTGGATGAGAGTTTATTTCTCTTTGGGTTTCTGAAGTTTTCTTTGTTAAAGCTGGTGACGCAGTGTTGTTTGAAGATCTTCAGTGTGGATTACTATGCTGATAGTAAGTCCAGTGGAGAAGCATATCAAGAACCATGGTATGTAGTGTCTGTGATGTGTTGAAGATGTCCTAACTGATGTTGAAACATCTTTGGGTTAGTTATCCTTGGTGAAGGATTTCAGGTTCTGTGAGGAACTTGTTACTGGCATCGTGTCCAAGAAGTATCTACATTATCATCCGGGAGAATGATGGAGTAGAAGGATTGCCTTGGAAGTCAGATGTAAGGTTTTGGAAGACTGAAGTGGATCATGGTTGATTGCATGAAGGTCTGGTTTCCTAATGCGTTTAGAAGTGGAGATTTACCATAAATCAGAAGTATTCTAGGTTATCATACTGGAGAATGATAAGGAATGACTGTCTTGGATTGCGGGGTGTTTATCTCTATTGCTGGCCTGGTGAGGTCAGTGGAAAATCTTGCATAAGGGGTGGTGCCTCTGGGAGCAAGTCATGCTAGTAATGGATCAGTTTAGAAGTTGTGATGTTCTGGAGCATGCATACGATAGCTGACATCGTTATAACAAACTAAGGGGCCCTGTGCGTCTCTTTGAGGAATGGGAAGTATTCTGATTCAATTGGTTTGTGCCTCAAGCAGCTGAATGTCTATACATGAGAATTCAAGAGGAGTTCATGTGGTATATAAGATGGTTACAGGAAAGAGGGGGATCAATGGGACTTTGATCTCAAGCCAAGAGTTTGTTATGGTTAGTTTACAATTCCTCACGGGATGCATGACAGTGATCATGTGTGAGTGATTATTGTTTCTTGTCAGAGGGAACAATAAGAGAGTTAATGATTGCGTTCAACAGGGGTATTGAATAGAGGGTACGCTCTTGAAGACATGAAGATGAGTCTTATGTTTTCCAGTTATTAGCTTGGGTGTTCTGTGGAGGAGCACTAGTTACCTTAGATAGGGGGAGATGCCCTTTGATCTAAGATGAATTACTGCGAGGATGCAGTTGGAGGTCCAGTTTGCATTTGTGCGTCAAGCAAGCTGAGATGTCAAGGAGGATGTCTTGACATTGTTGTATTGTTGCAAGTTGGGGGAAACTTGGCAGTACATGTGTATTGGGAATGGTTCTTATTGGATGCTTAAGAATCATTGATTGAGTTTGGGAGAATTTATTTTTCTCTGCAAACTGGGATCATATATTTGTGAAGAAATCTCTGGAAGACCAAAACATAAAAGTTCCTATGAAGAATAGACAATGTCTGACATAATGTCAGGACATTTTTGTTAAACAAGTTGCATGTAATGGATTTGCTGGTCGGTGTTCTTAAAAGAAGAAACAGTCAATAGTCTTGGTCGGTGAGCATTTAGTGGAGTAATTTTCCTTGATTAATGGATCTTTGAATTGACCAGAGTTATTTTCTGCGGTTCGTTGCTTCCTAAGGAAATCACTTGGCTATAAATAAGACTGTATCGATTCCTCCTAGTCTCATCATTCATGTTCAGTGTTCGATGGCATTTTTCAAACTCTGGGTAAGTTGTGTCTGGGTTTGGAGTTGCCTTGGTCACTTTTGCTAAGTTTTGGCTAAAAAGGGGGAGAATAAGGAAGTCATTTTTCTGTTGTTTTCTGGGTACATTCCTGCAGGTGTTCTGCAAGAATGCTGGATAAGATGCTCTGACATCTTAACTTGTTTCTTTTCTGTCTTGTGATCTGAGTTGAAGAACAGGTTGTGACTTGTGATCTGAGTTACACATTTTATGAACTCCATGTCACGATTGTTTAAGCTCTTTCTGGAATTCAGGAAGAAGATATCAGAAGGGAAACTCTTAAGATGAAGAGACTCAAGGTACTTTATCAATCTCGCTCATCCAGCACAGAAGGGAATGTTTTAGCCAAAATTTGTCAAAAGGGGGAGATTGAAAGCTCCTTTGGTTTGACGAAATTTTGGTAAAACATGAATATGATAAAGATGAAGAAATCTGCTTAAGATTAAAGATGTCAACAAAGATGTCCTAACATCTTACAAATACAACAGGTTTAATTACTCAACAAATCTATCAAAAGATTTGGTGCAAATTTGCAGAGTGGATAAAGGAGAAACAATTGAAAGCCCGAGACAACAGAAGACTATATAAGGAGACTTAGACCTAGGGTTTATTTGGCGACTGTACTTTTGTATCACTTATAACTTTGTAACCTAGTTCTCTTTTGTTGAATAAGGGTTTAGGGTTTGAGAGTCGTTGGCTCTCTTAGGAGTTGTAAGTCTCCACTATGTAATATGGGATGCAGAGCGGAAGGCATAGGTACAGGGACACAACCAGAAACCTGTAGGTAATGGTTGTTGTATTGTCCTTGGATGAAGCTTTGAAACAAGTCCAAGATAACTTGGAGGTCAAGAAACCGCGACTGGTTCTGTATTGGCAGAAGACAGAGATATCACAGGTTGTGATTAGGATGTGAGTAGGGTATCCCATATCAAGGTTGTAAACGTTTGAGTTTAGCCTTGGTAAAGATGTTCATTGGGTAGATGTTAGGGATAAAGTTGTAAACGGGGGAGTTTAGCTTTGTAACAGTTCTACAGATAGTGAAGTCTTCATCCTGGATTGGTATCCCCTAGATGTGGGTGAATTGCACCGAACTGGGTTAACAATTACTGTCTTATTTAACATTCTGCAATTTATAGCTTTGTTAATGTTCTTGACTGACATGTTGGATCAGATGTCGTGACATCTGTGAGGGTGCAGTTATGATATTCAAGGTATCAGTCTACTGTTGTGCCTCTGAGTTTAAATGATTATGTAGCACAATGTCTTGACATGTGTTATGACATCTGCTCTCTGCATAGGCCATAATTTCACACTCTATTAGAGGCCCAAGAATTTATTTTTATACAAGATATGGGACTTACAACTCAAAGAGAGGCCCAGATGAAGAACAATGATCGCACCGTTTATTTTAAAAATTGCGTAGGGACTTATACAATGACTGAGGCCCAAATTATTTATGTACAAAGGGGTTGGGTCTTACACTTTATTAGAGGCCCAAAAAGTGTTTTAAAAAGAAGAAAAATGGGACTTACAACCAAAGGGAGGCCCAGATGAAAATTGTTTTGAAAACGGCGATCGCGCCGAGATTTTTAAAAACGTATCGGGACTTATACAATGACTGAGGCCCAAATGGTTTATTTACAAAGGGATGGGACTTACACTCTATCAAGAGGCCTAAAAGTGTTTTGAAAAAATGTTTGTGAGGGTGAAAACAATTAAAACCCTAATTTGATTTCAAAATGCATTTTAATTTGAATAAAAATTAATTAAAATGATCAAAATTATCAAACATGTATGAAAAACAAGTTGTGATATTGGATTAATGTTTGAAAAATTATGTTTTATCCATAGAATGATTTGAAAATCATTTGAATTTGAAAAATCTATAGAAAGAAATATTTTTAAATGCTTAAAAACAAATAAAAATAAATTTTTTACAAAAATATTAAATATATAAAATAAGTAATATTTTTGTAGAAAAAAATATTTTAACATTTTTGTGAATTTTGAAAAAAAGAATCAATTCAAAAACATTAAAACTCAGAGAGAAATTAATTTTTGAATCAATTAATAAAAATATCAAAATATTCAAATATTCAAAAATTTGAAAAAGGCGCCAAGAACACTTCGCGTGGTTCGCACGAGCTCTGTTCTTGCAGATTTGCAAAAACTCTCATATCTCTCTGATTACTCAATGAAAATGACTTTTGTAAACATGAAATTTTCTTGTTTTTGAACAAGGATTATAACCATATAAATTAATTGCATTTATATTAAGTGTGGAGTGAGAAATCAAAAGATAAACTCAAGAACCCCAATTTCTGCAAGAACACCATGAAATCCTATACACGATTCATGCATAGCAATTGATTGAGGGGAAACACTCTACATAAGTGCAGAAACATGTTTGTAACTTGAAAACACATTTATGATGCATGGATTATAGAGTTTGAGAGTGTCGGGCTTACCTCTTGCAGCTGGTGATCGAATTCTATGTTGGAGGTGTTATAGATGTTGTGTAATGATCTGGACAACTTCAATGGACCTCAAGTAATGTGTTTGAAGGCTTGGAATGGATTGAATCAGCTCAGAACTTGTTGTGGCTCCTCAACTGCAAACAGGCCAAAAAGCTTGAGCAAATGGGGGTGACTTTGTGATTCAAGTGTTCCATATGAGTTTTAAGGTCATGGATCACTCATATATTATGTATTTGAGGTGTTGGCATGATTCGTTTTGATAGAATTGCTCTCATATGGAAAATTCGAGTGTTACTTGAATGAGAAGCAAAATCTGGTTTTTGAAGAGTGATTTTGAGGAAAGCATGTGTTATGGTGATTTGGTGTACTCAAACTGACCGCAAATGAGCTTTATTTATAGTGTGTCAAGTTTGTTTTGGCAGCAATAATGAATGGTGGCTGGTACAACCCATTGTCCATTGGTTTTCAAAAGGAATCTTAAGTCTCCTCTAGCCATTGACTTGAGTCAATCTTGCAAGCCTATGGTGTTTTGTTGCAGGGATAAGGCTTGACTCATTCAGTTGGCTTTGTTTCAGTCCACTCCACCTTGATGCATCCATTGAATGCTCCATGAAAACTTTGAAGTTTTTGGCTTTTGCATCATTAGATATCACATGTATACATGATGATCTTTTGTCTTGGGAGGCTTGTGGCTCTGAGATCTTTTGCTTTGATCTGATCCTTAATGTTTCTAGAAGGATTATAAGACTTGTAATTGCAAAAATTATCCAATTCGAGCAAATGACCTATAATCTGTCTTGGGAAGAAATCAGTTTTTGGTGCCATGTTCCAAGGGTTGTAACTCTTTGCTCAAATTGAATTTGGAGATGATCTGGTACTTGTTGGAAAGATCTCATGGCATACTTTAACTTTGATGTCCACCAATGGGCCTGGTTCAGCATGTATCAAGGTGAAAAATGGCCTCAAAGTTGGTGAAAAATCAAGACAGATTATGTCCAAAATTTCACTAAGTGTTGGAAAAAGTGATCATTTTCATGTTTTTGTGATTTTGATCAATCCATAACTCAAAATCCATGAGGATTTGGAATCTTTTGTAGTTGACACTTTTGAAGTATGTCATGTGAACTTTCATTTGAGCTTTGGATGGAAGAAAAAGGCCTTGGGGTTTGGGAGTTATGACCTTGCAAAGTTGGTACCAAATCCATTTTGTTCCATAACTTAGAAAAATTTAAGTTTCTTAAGGTTGCCCCTTTTGCAAGTAACCCTGTTTTCTTTGGTTTTTCTTGATGGATGATGATCAAAACCATGCATTAACATTGTTTTTGACTTAGGGGAGCCATATTTGTGAAAAATTTCAAAAAGTCAAACTTGATTTTGGGCAGAGTTAACTTTTTGTCAGATGAATTCCAAATTGTGTAATCTTTTATGCAATCAAGTTCTTGACCTAATTCAAACCTAATGGATGGATTCCATAGGTGTTTTAGGGTGTCTTAAATTATGTCCCAAGGTTTGGGAACATGTCTTGGTCCAAAGTCAAAGGTACAGTTGACTTTTTCTTTAAAACCCTAATTGTGGTCCAGATAAATTTGAGACTTGTGAATCAAGCTTCTTGGATCAATCCATTGTTGTAAATGGATCAATGTGATGTATTTGAGGCCCTCAAATCATGTCTTGAGGTCTTGGTTCATGTCTGGCCTTAACAGTCAACTCAGGGGTGAATTAGGTCAAGGAACCCTAATTCCTGATTTTTTATGAATGCGTCCTCTGAGGCCATTTTGGCTTGATGATTGGACTCATAAGGTCCCTTTGAGCATTTTGGATCATGTTTTGAAGTATTGGCTCATGCCCAGAGGAAAATTTTCATCTGGAGGCCTTGGTCGACCAAAACCCTAATTTGGTGACACTGGCGATCTTGAGGCTTGATCCACTTGGAATGTTGCAACCTTGTGCTTGATTCTTGATGTGGGAGTCCTCTTAATCCTTTATAGATGCTTGAGAGGCTAGACAAGTTGAAGATCATGCCAATTCTTGATTGATCCTTTGTCTGAGTGCTCTAAGAGGGCTCAAAACCCTAATTCTTGATTGTAGTGAATGCTCAACAATCCTGAAGGAGATTGATGAGGTATGATGGTACATCCATATTGTGGTAATGACCTTCACAATGATGGGAAATATTATGGTCAAAATTTGGAGTATGACACTCACCCAAAACTGAACAGGGTGTCTGCTCTAATGCCAATTGAAATTCTGGAACACAGATGCCAGAAGTCGGATATGATGCCAGGACGTCGTAATAGTAGAATTAACATAAGAACAATTTAAAGAAAAATTATAGGAATTTAAATAACACACAGTAGTTGTTAACCCAGTTCGGTGCAACGTCACCTACATCTGGGGGCTACCAAGCCAGGAAGGAAATCCACTAATAGTATTAGTTCAAAGTTAAACTCCCTCGTTTACAACTTATCACCTAATCACTACCCGTGCAAACTTCTACCTAGAAATCACCATCTTGATATGAGAATCCCCTCTCACTTCCTAATCACCTCAGTGATATCAAATAGTCCCAATCCTAATGACTGTATAAACAACAACAAACAATAGAAGTAACATACTTCTAAGACAATACTCGGTTTTGCTTAAAAGCTTCAACCAAGACAATACACTCTTACTTAAAAGTTTTAGAGTGGACAATGAAAAATTAGTCAACCTCAATGCATCAGAAGATACATGAGTGACATATAATTAACAAACAGAAAAACCTAAAGACCAACCAAAACAACGGCTAATCCTTATTCCCAAAATTCTCACGTTATGCTCTCTTCTTTCAATAGGGTTTTTCTTCACTTTAAATAGCCTTCAAACCTACTGGACTTGGGCTTCATGAGGCGCAAAAATAGTAGCAATCAGTATAAACTGGCTACAAATCATCCTGCATAATAATAGGAACAAAATACGAACTTTCCTAAAAAGGCTCAAGGATCCTTTTTATGAAAAGTAACAAAATCTCTCATAACAGAAAATCCCACAATATATTCCTATGAAAAACGCATGTGTGTGAATTAGAACACACTAAAAAATCACACTAAAAATAATGAAATAGACATGCCCTAGCTATCTGGTTATACATGTCCTGGAACATGTCACAACATCACTCAGAACATGATGTCTAACTGTCATGGCAGACCGTCTGGTTTAACATCTTGCTAACAACATGTTGTTTTACCAAAATGCAGCAAATCTAAAATCCTCAGAACTTACACTTTTTGCTAAGTTGTCAAAGTGTGAATTCTGGTTGAAATAGGTAAGTTTCCTTGGTCATGTTATTTCAGGTGATGGTATTGTTGTGGATCCATCCAAAGTAGATGCAATTTTACAATGGGAGGCTTCGAAGTCGGTTACAGAGATTAGAAGTTTTTTGGCTTGGCTGGTTATTATCGCAGGTTTATTGAAGGCTTCTCTAAGTTAGCACTTCCACTAACTCAGTTGACTTGCAAATGTAAGGCATTTGTGTGGGATGTTCATTGTGAGAAAAGTTTCATTGAGCTGAAGAAGAGATTGACTACGGCTTCAGTATTGATTTTACCAGAACCAAATGAATTGTTTGTGGTGTATTGTGATGCGTCCCTGATGGGCTTAGGTGGTGTGCCTCTAGTTCGATGAATTCTCGGATGTTGCTATTGCAGGTTCGTGATGAAGATCGGTTGAAGAATGTTGAATTCGAAGAAATCACGATCTTGAATCTTGAAGGTGAATTTTCTAATCTCTGCGTGAAGTTAAGTGGTAACAGTGGCGTAAAGCTTCATGTAAGAAATTGCAAATTGTTACACACCACTGAGGATGACGTCACGTTCTTCTTCTTCATCTTTATGCGAATTGTGATTTGGGGTTTGCTGAGTTATCGTGTTGTGATTTCTGTTGCGGTTTGAATCCTGTTGAGGCAGTTGATTTGAAATTTGGTTGCAGGTTGTGGAAAACAAAGATGATGAATGATGAACTAAAGGCTTTGTGGATTGAAGGCGGAGATTGGTATAGTTTGAAGAATTGCAAGGAGTGTTGATGAAGATTGATGAAGGTGAAAGTGGTTTTGAAGGAGGAAATTGCAGAGATTGAAGATGATTGTGGGAAGATGAATGAAGAAGCTTGAGTCTAAAAAAAAAAGAGAAGGAATGAAGATGAGGATCAATAGAAAAAGTTTTTATCAATTTTGTTAGGAATTGGATTCTGTAAGGTTCTGTGAGAAATTTTGTTAGGGTTTTCTGTAATGATTTTCTGTTAGAATTTTCTGTAATGCTTTTCTATTAGTTAGGATCCGTTAGGGAAAGGATTAATGATCTGTTATGTACTTAGTTAGGATCCACCAGGGAAAGGTTTTCTTCCCTCTTTAAGCTGCTATGTACTTATTTTTCCTGCGGTGTACTTATTTTTCCTGTAGTGTACTTCATATACAAACAACATTATTGGACTTCAAACAGTCGTAGCTCAGCATCAGGATGAGATAACTCCACCTTTGTTTTTAAGATCATCAAGGACATCACCAACAGTGCTATGCTTTGGGAGTCTGATAGTGTGACTAACCACCTAAATTGCCTAATATAAACATTGGTTTCCAAGAGGATAAGAATTATCATCAAAAACCAAGTAATTGATTCAATGATCAGAGATGTTATCTCAAAGGGAGCAAAATTAGTTTCCTCATTCAGGTTGAAAGCTGAATTTCCTGTGAACAATCTCAACAAAGACTGAAAAGCACAGTAACTAGCCAACATTCCAAGAATATAATTATAGTAATTTGATTTCAAACAAAACCTTTGAGCTTTAGCATTGAAAGTAATAAGACATATTCTATATAAACACAACCCCATAAGAACCAAATTTGAAGTTGAAATAACAAGAGTATTGATTGCACACGGCGTATATTACCCAAAAGCATTATCCACTACTTTTTCCCAAACACTGTCTGGTTCCGGCTTGCAATACCAAATCAACGGTTCAAATCCGATCTTCAACTTCAATCAGTTAACAAATGATGATGTCAGGAGTCCTCTCTTCTCAACACAAGAATGAAAAGTAACTAAATTAATATGTGAAAGTGATTCAAATGGAAACTAAACATGAACTCAGTTGTAGGTAAACTAGGTGGTGAGTGTTGAATTTGTAGGAGTATAATGAGTGCGATGGCATAGTTTTTGTTCTACTAGTAGTTATTTTTTGAAGGAAATAAAGATAGGGAAAAGTGCAATGGCATGGTTTTATCTTATTTTTGTAGTTTTTTTTGTAAGAAATGTAATGGGCTTTTGGCAATTGAATTTGAGTTGAGTTTGGATATTAGTATGAGTAATTGGATTTTGAAATGGAATGGAATTTGGAAGAAAATGGATACAAAAAAAATTGTTTTAGAAAATGGAAAATTGATTTTGAAAAGAATGAACATGGATAATGAAAAATTGGAAATATGGATATGGACCAAAAATGTGGTTTTGAATATGGATAAGAAAATAGATGTAGACTTTGTGATTTGAAATGGTTATCAAATGAAAATGGTTTGAAATGAATCTAGAATTGACATGAGTTAAACAAAAAATGGATGTAAGATGGATGTTGAATTAGATATGGACTTTGAATCTTGAATTACAAGAAATCCACACGACTAGTTTCAACATGTCTAATTCCAATTAAACTCCCAATTCATACCGAACTCATATCCTCAATGGTTAAAGAGTTGGAATTTATTGAGCAATTCAGAGACTTGAGTTTGGTTTGTGAGCTGACACCGCAGAGTGTGATGTTGGGTATGTTGAAGATCAACAATGATTTTCTTAATAATATTAAAGAGAGTCAGAAGTTGGATCTGAAGTCGGTGGACTTGATGGTTAGAAGTAATCACACTGAGGATGGTTACTTTAAGGTGGATGAGCAAGGTGTGCTGAGGTTTCGCGACAGGATTTGTATTCCGGATGATTCTGAGTTGAAAAAGATGATTTTGGAAGAAAGTCATAAAAGTAGTGTAGCGTGCGATTTTTGTCGGTGACGCGACCACCTTATTGCCATGGGTTTTTCCTCACCGCAATGGTAGGAGTTGGGTGCTACTTTCTGATTTCTTATTTATCCTATGAAGCTATCTGATTCTCCCACGTATCTCTTATGGGCGTAGATGTAATCTCCGAAATTACAGTCTTTTGTTGTCACTGAGCTGCTACCAGGGATTGCCTGTCATTGTGAAGTTTTTCCAAACTTTCCTTTAGAGCGTCGATTTCTTCTCTCAGCTCTCTGTTCTCTTCCTCAAGATCGTCCATTTTCTTTTGTCGATTGGCCCGAGTATTGTATAAGTGAGACAGTTTGACTCTAGAATCGTGACGTATATGTGAGATTCGAAGATAAGAAGACGCGTCATGTGAGAATGATGAATGATATGCAAAGTTAAATTTTTTAGCTTTAATTAAAAGAAAACTTCAACAAATAGATTGCAAATATCATACAGTAAAGGGTTGAGACCCTATTTATTGAATTCGAAAGATTGCGGAAATGGAAAAGTACAGTATTTTACAAAGTGTTGTAAAGAAAATGGCTAAGCTTATGGATCCTGATTCCTTTCTGAAGAGAGCTCAGATGCTGGTTTTGGTACTTTCCTTTTCTTTGACCGAGGCTCTTTAGCCGTTGTCGGGTTGTCAGTCCTTTGCCAAGTGAAAGGAGCGAACAAATTTCTTCGGTCTTCTTGATTCTCCATAACATGTTGCTCTAGTATCTTAATCAGAGCATCCTTTTCCTTTAGCAGTTCCTGAATATTGGTACACTCTACGTTGAGGATTCGGTACTTGTTTTTCCAAGATCTCTTCTCACGTTGAACTTTGTTGAGAGCGACCTAGAGTTTTTCCGCGTCATACATGAAATAAAGGGCAGATTCCTTCAGCGGAAAAACTTCTTGGCGAGTGTCATACCCCAAATTTTGACCAATAAGATTTCCCATCATTGTGCAAATCATCATCACAATATGGATGAACCATCTTGCCTCATCAGTCTCCCCAAAGATGGGTGAACACTTACTACAGTCAAAATTAGGGTTTCAAGCCCTCTCAGAGTTCTTAGACAAAGGATCAATCAAGAAATGACATGATCTTCAACTTGTCTAACCTCCCAAACATCTATAATGGATCAAGAGGACTCCCACTTTAAGGATTAAGCACAAGGCTGCTCCCTTCCAGGTGGATCAAGCCTTAAGATCGCCAGTGTCACCAAATTAAGGTTTGGTCGACCAAGGCCTCCAGATGGAAATTTTTCTCTGGGCATGAGCCAATGCTTCAAAGCATATCCTAAAATACTCCATGGAACCTCATGGGCCTAAGCATCAAGTCAATTTAACCTCAGGGGATGCATACCTAAAAAATCAGGAATTAGGGTTTCTTTACCTAATTCACCCCTAAGTTGACTTTTGGGACAAATCATGAGCCAAGACCTCAAGACATGATTTGAGGGTCTCCAACATACCACATTGATCCATTTGTAACAATGGATTGATCCAGGAAGCTTGAGCAGTAAGTCTCAATTTCATCAGTACCACAATTAGGGTTTCGCGAGAAAAGTCAACTGTAGCTTTGACTTTTGACCAGGACATGCTCCCAAACCCTAGGACATGATTCAATACACCCTACAACACCTATGAAATCAATCCATCAAGTTTGATTTAGGTCAAGGACTTGATTTCATAGAGGATCGCACAGTTTGTAATTCATCTGACAAAAAGTCAACTGTGCACAAAAGTCAACTTTGACTTTTTGAGATTTTTCACAAAAATGGTTTTTTAACCCTAAAATGATGTTAATGTATGATTTGAATCATCATTCATCAAGAAAAATCAAGAAAAGTGGGATAGCTTGTAAAAGGGGTAACCATAAAAACTTAGAAGAGTTTCTAAGTTATGAACAAAGTGGCAAGGGTACCAACTTTGGAGGATCATAACTCCTAAACCACAAGGCCATTTTCCCCCATCCAAAGCTAGATTTGTAGCTCTCATTACCCTTTACAAAAGCTTAGAACTGACCTCCTTCCAAATTCATCATGGATTTTGAGTTATGGAATGATCAAAATCACAAAAAATGAAAATGTCACTTTTCTTCAACACTTAGTGAAATTTTCACTAAGTCAGATTCTGCCTTCATTTTTTTCCAAATGCAGGGGGATTTTTCACTTGGATCCAAAAGGTATCAAAACCAAATATGATCAAACAATTGTTGTATCATATGAGGGCTTTCCAAAATGGCCAATAACATCACCAAATTCCACTTGGGCCATGAAATATGACAATGGTAATATGCCTTGCTGAAAACTGCCAAGGCTAGGCAGAATTTTGTATTTTTGCTCGATTTGGAAAAATCAGATAATTCCAAGCCTTGTCATCACTTTGGACACATCTGAGGATCAAATTTAAAGGTGACAAACACTGAGCCAAGCCTCCAAAGTCCTTGGAACAAGAAGTAGCATGCCAAACATAGAATTGCCTAAAAGAGGGACAATACTCCAATTTTGGATTGGAGAATTCAATACATACACCAAGGTGGCATGGACTGACACATTTGCAACTAAATTCAGTCAAGACTTATCCAAGACCAAGGGAACCACAACCCTGTGCCCTAACCTCTAGTCAATGGCTAGAGGAGACTTGGATTCCAAAGTGCAACCATTGACCAAACCTCTGCTGCAGTTGCCATTCACTATTGATCCCAAAACAAACTTGCTCTACTATAAATAGAGCTCATTTGTGCTCAGTTTGAGTACACCAAAGCCATCAAACATATGCTTTTCTCAAAATCCCTCTCTTTAGGCCAAAATGCCTTCTTTAGCAAGGTAACTCTGAGTTTTTGAGTTAGAGAGCATTTCCATCACAACTCATGATCCTAACACCTCATAAACATCATATGTAGGTGATCCAAACTATCAAAAGTGACCTGTAACACCAAAATCACAAAGTCACCTCTCAAAACCTCAAAATAGGCCTTTTGTGCATTTTTCAAGCCATGTCTTGATTCAATCACTTTCCAAACCAGATAAAACCTCAAACACACTCCAAATAACATCCTTGAACTATCCCAAATGGTTCCCCCCATCTGGAACACCATTTGAGAGAGTTGATATTTTGGTCATCTTAACCCCTTTTGCAAGAAAGGGCCAGTTTGTGTTTTTGCAGGTTCTAGCTGATTCCAACCATCCTAAAAGCTTCTAAGGGATCATTTGAGAGTGTCCAAAGCGTCAAACCATTTCTGGAATAAGAAGTTTGGCAGATTGCACAGAAAACTCCAAAAGCTCAAAAAGAGGTAAGCATCATGACTTGAACTTTCCAAAATATGTATTGCTTTGAAGTCTACTGATCATACACACCTCATACATGTTATATATGTTGTGTTTAAACCAATTCATCATGTAATTCATGCCTGTATCAAAGTGTAGCATAGAAAATGCAATTATAGGCCTTTTTCAAAACCACTATCGGATTTTGAGGAGGGAGTATGATCTGAAAAAAATACCACCACCATTGGATTCCTTGTGAAATTCTAGGCCAGATGCATATAAATTTTGTCTCAAACCATGGAGAAATGAGAAAGTTATGACCTTCACGTTTCTGACCCAAAACTTGCCTTGCCTTGCCTTGGGCCAGGCCAAAAACAAGGCAAGCCTTGTATATTTGTGGTTTCACTTCAAGCAATGGATATATCACCACCCTAGTGGTAAGGCGCGCACCCTATAACCATGAGGTCGTGGGTTCAAACCCCATCCGTGCCATTTTGTGTTTTCTCACATTTTTGCTATTTTTTCCAATATTTTCATGTTTTATTAATTAATTGGAAAATTAATAACTCTTTCAATTTTAATTATTTTTTATTGGTTCTTTTTGCAAAAAATCACAAAAATGTTGAAATATTTTATTCCACAAAAAAATTAAGTTTATATTATTTATTTAATATAATTAGTATTTTTTTTGAATAAATTCCTTTTTAATGTTTTAAACATTTTAAAAGTGAATATTTACTTTGAAAATCAAAACCAAGTGAGTTTTAATTCATCTTGTGATTAATCCCTCATTTCTAAAAACTTAAACAAAAATCACAAATGGTTTATTCAAACTTATTTGGTATTTTATTTGATTTTCTTTAAATATTTACTTTTAAAGAATAACAAATTAGGGTTTCTTTGATTTTCACCCTCATCAAACAATTTCAAACACTTTTAGGCCTCTAATAGAGTGTAAGACCCAATCCTTTGTAAATACAAACCTATTTTTGGGCCTCACTTATTGTATAAGTCCCGTTGTATTTCAAAAAGTTCGACGCGATCATCGTCCGTTGAACAACAAACCTTGGGCCTCTCCTCGAGCTATAAGACCCATTCAAAATATTTTGGGCCTCTATTAGAGTGTAAGACCTAACCCCCTTTGAAAACCAAACCATTTTGGGCCTCAATGCATTGTATAAGACCCACCGCATTTTCAAAAATCTCGGCGCGATCGCCATTTTCAAACAAATGACCTATACAAAAATAAATCTTTTGGGCCTCTATTAGAGTATAAGACCCAATCCCCTTTTAACCAAAACTTTTTGGGCCTTAGACATTGTATAAGCCCCCATGCGTTAAAAGAAAACCTCTGCGCGATCGCCAGTAAAAAACACCAATCATCTGGGCCTACCCTCGTGTTGTAAGCCCCATTCTTTTTCTTTAAGCACTTGGGCCTCTTGAGAGAGTGTAAGACCCATCCCCTTGTACAGAAAACCTTTCTTGGGGCTCAGTCACTTGTATAAGTCCCTCTGTACAAAACGACAGTGCGATCACTGATAAACCTTGGGCCTCTCCTTGAGCTGTAAGCCCCAACATCTTTTCAAAATACTTTCTCCTTTAATTTTGAATATACTGTTGTTTTCAATCTTTCTTTGTTGAACATCTAACCAAACAGCATGGAAGCTCTACAACCGAGTAAGTGTTTATATGCTTTCTTTATCCGCTTTCATATACATATAACTGTATTGTGGGGCTGTTTCACTGTAAGTCTTCTTTCATAAACTCATATCAACTGTGTAATACTAGTATAGATATTTAAAGTTTCTTCCAAATTCTCGGACTTTCCTGGCTTGATCTATTCTCTGTGAATAGCCTGTCTTGAATTTCTCGGGGTTTGGGGACACAAGCTTCCTAAAAGCATCCCCGCCTCCTCTTGGGCTTTGTACAAGGACCCTACGGCTTCTTAGAAGTATTCACAGCCTCCTCTTAGGCTTCGTATAAGGATTCTTCCTTCGGGAAGAGAGCCTTCTCTTAGGCTTCGTACAAATTGTCCCTCGGCTTCTTAAAAGTTTCCAGCCTCCTCTTGGGCTTCGTACAAATTGTCCCGACGACCTCCTAGAGGTATAGGAACAGAAATTAGTCATCTTAATAGAACAGTCTTTCAAAGAGTCTAGATCTTTCTACCGTGAACGTACTACTACTATTTCTTTAAGCATAGTACAAAAGATAAAACTCTAGACTTGGACAGTCTAATCTCGTTGAGTCTCGAAGGCATTCTCAAGTAGGGAAAAACACCAGTAGACTCGGACAGTCTCCAATACCCTATGGATTCCCCATTTCCTTAAAGAACAGGAAATAACCCTGATCCTCTGACCAATCCCAAAGCATAGCCTTACCTTTAATCAGTCTCTTTATAAGAACTGATTTTCTCTTTTAACCAACCTACTGGACCTGTCACTCAACTGAAATAGCAATCCTTTTAGCCTCTATCTCGGGCTTCGTACGAGATACAAAAAGACTCTCTTGTTGAGTCAATAATCCTTTTAGCCTCTATCTCGGGCTTTGTACGAGTTATAAAATCACTCTCTTGTTAAGTATAAAAGACTCTCTTGTTGAGTCAATCTCTCTTTTAGCCCCCATCTCGGGCTTCGTACGAGATACAAAACACTCTCTTGTTGAGTATAAAAGACTCTCTTGTTGAGTCAACCTTTAGCCTCCGTCTTGGGCTTCATACAAGACACATCTAAAAGCACTCTCTTGTTGAGTCAACTCCTTTTAGTCTCCCTCCCGGGCTTCGTACGAGACACAAAAGCATCCTCTTGTTGGGTCAATAGCCTCCTCTTAGGCTTTGTATAAGAAAAACCCCAGTTGAGTCAATCAACCTTTTAGCATCAAAACTGTGCCTCCTTCACAGGATACAAACATCAACAACTCCTTTCATCTAATTGCTGTAAGCGGCAAGCCTCTGGATTATTTACATCCACGCCACTGTCCCTCTTTTAGCATGAGAAATTCCTAAGGAAAGATAGCATTGCTCTACACTAAGTTAAAGTCTTCTCCTTCAGGTTAAAACCCCCTATAAAGGAAATTATGGCATTGCTAGGATTCACACATCCCGGTTAAAGTAATCCTCCTTTATAGTCAGTCACCCAACAGTTGTGACAAACAGACCCCCTTTAGAGATGACAAATTCTCTCTAAAGACAACACCTTTTTAGCTTCACATCTTGGGCTTCGAACAAGATACAAATAGACCCTTCAGCTTCACATCTTGGGCTTTGAACTAGATATAAACCACCTTTTCAGCTTCACGTCTTGGGCTTTGAACAAGACACCAAAACACCATTTCCTCCCATAAAATAGGAGGAACTACGATCGCTCTGATTTCCCTGTTTCGGTAAACGAGAATACGTAGGCATAAGATTGAAAGAAAAATCTTAGTGAGCACACTAATCCAAAGCCCCAAATCCCGTACCTTCACATATCAATCGAAAAGCATCAGTCCTAGCATCCTAACAAAATTACCCATGAACATTCCCGGTGTTTCGTTCTAAACAAAGTAAGAAGAAAGAGGCCCCATTACCATATATCATTCGTAACCTAACAAACCGCTGTTTAAACTCAGTATGCAAGCAGGGTTAATTGGAGACATCTATTTCCCTTGCTTAGTTAGCTCAATAGGATAAAAAATGAATCGACCTGTAGTAACCCCAGAGCGATAGTGCTTAAGAACCACGTCCAAAATCGCTCGCTACAGTGCTTAAGAACCACGTCCAAAATTGCTCGCTACAGACCTGTATTTCCCTCTTCGGATTGATTGTCCTTGCTCACCGACAATGCTTGGAACTGAGTTCCAATAACCTCCTCGGGTTCTACACCAGTAGATGATGATAAGTTACTCATGAGCAAGGCTTGTTCTCCATAGACCGTGACGAGCTGGTTGTTCTAGACGAACTTTAACTTTTGGTGGAGGGTCGAGGTGACCGCCCCAGCCTGATGTATCCAAGGTCTTCCTAATAAACAACTGTACGTTGCCCGGATGTCCATGACCTGGAAAGCGACTTAGAAAGTGTGAGGACTAATAGTTATGGGAAGGTCGACTTCGCCGATAACCATTTTTCTGGACCCGTCAAATGCTTTGACGACGACCTCCCTGGTTCTCATCGGGGGTCCTTTGAAGGATAATTGCATCAAAGTGGACTTCGGCATAACATTCAGGGCTGACCCTGTGTCTACCAGTACGCTGGCTAAAGCATCGCCCTGGCAGCTGACCGTAATATTGAGCGCCATGTTATGACGGCACCCTCTTCAGGTAATTCCTCATCAATAAATCCCAAGTTATTGCAGGAAGTGATGTTAGAGACAATGCTATCGAACTGTCTGATTGTTACATCCTGTTCCACAAAGGCTTGCTCCAATACTTTCTGTAGAGCCTCCCTGTGCGCTTCTGAACTAAGTAACAGTGATAATACTGAGATCTTTGAAGGAGTTTGCAACAGCTGATCAACAATGTTGTATTCACTCCTTTGGATGAGCTTTAGCATCTCATCATTGTTTTTCGAAAGGTCGGGATTACTGAATTGACCGACTGGTGGATTGGGAACTTCTGTCTGAGGTTCCTTTTCTTTGTTAAGTTCTCCAACTCCTCGGTTGAAGATTTGACCACTCCGTGTTACTCGACTGATGTCTGCAATATTCACGACGGAGGGTAATGGAATTTCCTTTCCATTCTCGACTGTTGTTGCACCGTATTTGTAAGGGATAACCTTAGTTGATTCATACGGTAATGGTCCCGGTAGATAGATGACTATGGGAGCCTTTTGATTTTTCCGACCATCGTAAGCAATTTTGATCCGTTCCTGGTTGGGAACTCTCGATTCGTCAAGTAGAGGGATGATGGTACAAACATCCCTAGCCCTCTGATGATCAGAGATTACCACAACATCCTCAATTTGATCAGCGAGGTAGTTGACTGATCTAGAACTTGAGCATGGTTGAATCTCCTTATAGTCCAACTGACTTTGAAGGGCTGCTTGCACAAAGTAGCATCCTTGATTATCCACTGAGCACACTCCACACCGCTCATAGTTGTGTAGTGGCACCTGGCCACGTACACTTTGAATACAGTGCAACCTGACGAGGTCTGTTTCCATCGATCGAACATCCTGACTTTGATATCTAGTAGGATTCCCGTTAGTGATACTAATTTGTTGGGTGTCTTCATCCATATAGATTGGAAGCCACCAGTGGTTTAACATGTGCTAAAGTGTTTCCTGGACAAGGGCACAACCTTGATCGTTTTCGCAACCCGCTTTACAGCTCTGATAATCATGTGAAGTGAGAAAACCGAGTTGGACTTGCGTAGCGTGTAACTCCACCAGGCTGATATTCATCAAGCGAATATCGAAGATTTGAATCATGTTGATCTGATAGGGATTCCTATCATGGTAGTCCTGGATCCATCCAAGATCCATCTGACGCTGGAGGGCCTCTTGTACAAAAGAGCATCCCTGTTTTACCGAGCAAGTCAGACAAGAACTGTAATCGTGCCGCGGTAGATTATGATACTGGCTTTGCCTTGAGTGCATCGCCACCAAGTTGACATTTATTGCACAGATGTCGTGGTTCTGAATGATGTTAGAATTCGTGTAAACCATGTTAACTCCACGAACTCGGTGCTCTTGGATCCATTCGAGATCCATCTGTTCATGTAGAGCTGATTGCACCACAGAACATCCTCGATTGCTTTTAGAGCAGATATCACACTGGTGATAGTTATGAGGTGGCACATGGCCATATCTACTCTGTCTACAATGCATCTTGACCAGATTGGTCCTTAACAAGAGTACATTATGAATTTGATAGACGTTGTTAGTCTCTCCCTCTATCAAATTGACTGTAGCTTTCTCGTGTTGAGGCAGAGGGTTTGTGAGAACATTAGGATTTGTATCCTTGAAAGATAAGACCCCACTCCTAACAAGCTTTTGCACGTTGGATTTGAAATTGATACAGTTCTCTATGTTATGCCCTGGTCCTCCTTGATGGTAAGGGCAAGTCTGATCTACCTTAAACCAAAAATGTGGATTTTCCGGCACTGTAAGAGGGGACTTAGTCTGGACATGCCCCTTAGCCAGTAGTAACGAAAATAGTTCTGCGTACAATACGGGTATATGATCAAATCCTGGTGGCCGCGTTGTACGGTTGTTATTGTATGGAGGACGATCCTGCTGAAGAGGTTGTTGAGTTCTTTGCTGATTAGGTTGGCTCTACGCAACCTGAGGTTGATACGTAGAAATAGGCGCAGGATTGATAGCAGGAGTCACAGCCGCTACAGGTTGATAACGTCGCCTTTGCTTTCCGAGAGAGATATTCCCAATATCCTGCTCTTTTTCCTTAGGGAGAGCACTACCGTATCGCTTTGTACTACTTGATGATCTAGTGTCTTTGACTAGACGTCCCTCTCGGACGGCTTCCTCAAGATGAACTCCCATACCGACCATCTCGGTGAAGTCACTGGGCGCACTGGCAACCATTATGTCGTAATAAAATGAGCTCAAGGTCTTTAAGAAAATCTTTGTCATCTCTTTTTCCTCAAGAGGTCGACAAATTTGAGCGGCAATTTCATGCCATCTCCGAGTGTACTCCTTAAAGTTTTCCTTGTCCTTTTGCGACATTGATCTGAGTTGATCTCTGTCTGGTGCCATGTCCAGATTGTATTTATATTGTTGGACTAAGGCAGTGCCAAGATCTCTGAAAGTGCTGATCGTAGTGCGGTTTAAACCCATGTACCATTTTAATGCGGCACCGGTTAAGCTATCCTGAAAGTAGTGAATCAGTAAATCCTGATTCTCTGTCTGAGCTGACATTCGCCGAGCGTACATCACCAAGTGAATCTGAAGGCAAGAGTTACCCTTGCACTTTTCAAAGTCGAGCACCTAGAATTTGTGCGGGACTTTCACATTGGGGACCAAGCAGAGGTCCGCAGCGTCCTTTCCAAATAAATCCTGACCGCGAAGGGCATGCAGTTTTTTTTGCATTCCCAGGAACTATTCCTGGAACTCATTCATTCTTTCGAACATGTTGTCATTTCCTCCAGAAGGTATCGGTGGAATTTGTCCTTCCGGGATAGTGTGTACCACGGGCGGTGGTATAGTCATTATGAACGAGACTCTCGGTGCCTCCTGAAGTTTGTAACCTTCAGGAGCTGCTGTCATGCCCCTAGCATCTTCGCTTTCCCAAAGTTTGTAACCTTAAGGCCCAGCAGTTCCTGCTGCGGTCCCCTGATCCTCATTGATCAACGGGATATATCCTTCCGGGATATAGTTAAGTGGCATGCCCCAGGGACGATCTTTCGGCATTTTGTACCTAGGATCAGACTTTTCCACTATGGGCGTTGAGGTGATCTCCGAGATCACAGTCCTTTGTAGCTGAGCTTCTGCCAAGGCTTGCGTGTTGTTATGAAGTTTTCTCATATCCTCTCTCAGAGCGTCGATCTCTTCTCTCAACTCTCTGTTCTCTTCCTCGAGATCATCCATCTTTTTCTGATGATTGGCCCGAGTATTGTGCGAATGAGACAGTTTGACTTTAGAACTGAGACACAAACGTGAGATTCGTAGGTAAGAAGAATACGTGACGTGAGAATGATGAATGCAATGACTATATTAATTGTTTTTTTTGGTTTAATCAAAATAAACTTCGACAATTAGATTGCAAATATCAAACAGTGGGGAAACCCCATTTTATTGAATTCAAAGGATTGCGAATATAGAAATATAGTAGATTACAAGGTGCGGAAACAGAAACCTAAGCTAAGGGTCCCGAGTCCTCTCTAGGGAGAAACCGGGTGCTGATTCTGGTACTTTCCTTTTCTTGGACCGGGGCTCTTGGCCGTTGTCGGGTTGTCATTCCTTTGCCAAGTGAAAGAAACGAGCAAATTCCTTTGGTCATCCTGATTATCCACAACATGTTGCTCTAAAATCTCAATCAGAGCATCCTTATCTTTCAGCAGTTGCTGTATTTTGGTACACTCTACATTGAGGGTGCGGTATTTGTTCTTCCAATACCTCCTCTCCTGTTGAACTTTGTTGAGAGTAACCTGCAGTTTTTCTGTTTCAGTCATGAAGTACATGACAGATTCCCTCGGCGGAAGAACTCCGTGACGAGGATAAGGCATATTTAGCTTGAGAGCTCTAGTTTGTACCCAGTGGAGATAAGGCTCCACCGAGACACAGTCCGATTTTCCTAGAGACTCTCATCCTTTCTTATGAACATGTTTCCAAGCGTGCACTATTTCCATCTTTAGTGCCCTGTCATTTTCTCCTTCTTTAAAGAAAAGACCCTCTAGATGAGCATTACGCGGGACATGCCTCATTGAGTATCCAAATTGACGACGAACAAGAACTGGATGGTAATTGATTCATCCTTTAGTTCCTATGACGGGTACGTTGGGGAAGTTTCCACAAGGGTTAATAATCCTGATCCCGTCATAAATCATATTGCACCAATCTATGTCAGAGTTGGTAAGAGACATGATTTTCTGCGACCAACGTAAGGCACTCTTATGATCCCAAAAAGCAGCAGACTTAGGAAAATGAGAGATAAACCATTTATATAACAGGGGTACACAGCACGTGATCATCCCTCTGATGTACAAATTCCCTAAGTGTACAGAATGATACGCGTCCGCGAGCAAAGTTGGCACAGGGTTTCGAATGAGAAAAACCTTAATGGCGTTGATATCGACGAAGCTATTAATGTTGGGAAACAGGAATAACCCGTAGGTGAGTAAGACAAAGATGCTTTCAAAAGCAGTCATGTTCCCTATACTAGCAAAGTACAGAGCCTTCTTTGTCAGGAACTGGGCTGGCAAACCTGGGAGCCCACCCTTAGTGGTCATGTGAGTCTTGACTTCCGACTCATCCAAATAAATTGCTCTTGCAATGGTCTGATCCTTTGGAATTTCTTCCAGTACAGAAAATGGAGCTCGATCAGCAATGTGTAGATCAGTTAGGTGAGAATACTCCTCCAGCGTTGGTGCGAGCTGGTAATCCGGGAATGTGAAACAGTGATAGACCAGATCGTAAAACTGAATGAGTGCCTCCATGATTCCTTCAATCACATGGACTCTTAACAGAGGTAGCAGACCTCCGTACTTGGCTCTGAAAGCTTCAGGGTTAGTGATCATCCTCGCAAATCCTCTTAAATCTTCTAACTTTGGAACCCTGAAGGTGCACCTATGAGTTCTCCTTCTACCGAAGTCCATGAGCACAATCTTTTTCTCTGACATTTGCAATTATTGTCTTAGTTTAATTTGAAAAAGAGAGACTAGAAGAGAAGTTTTTCTTTGATGTAATGTTTTTTAGATGAATGCATGAATGCAACACAAAAAAGCATAGAAAAAACATGGGGTCAAAGGGCCGGTGTCATGAAGTCAAAGCTCTACCCCCCCCCCCCCAAAGGTTTATACTAGTGATTTTTGTACCTGTCTCTCAAAATCATCAGTCCTTGTCGAGAAAACACCAGCGGGCCGGGAACCGTGCTAGGTGATGTTTTTCGAAGAACCATCAGAAGAGGGTAGTATCGCGTGACAACCATTTCCAATAGTTTCCGTACTACTAAAAGAGGTTTTTCCTAGGTGTATACTCAATCTTTCCACATGCGGCATCACACGCATTCCCATTAGCAGAAAAATAAACACAGATATCAATTAGGAAAAGCAGTATATATATTTGTCCTAAAGTCCTAGACTTTAAAGAGCTATGAATCATATGTTCCTGACAAAAATGGCTCCCCGGCGGAGTCGCTATTCTGTGGTACCTTCCTAACTTTAAAGGTTTTGACCTAAGATCCTAGTGAAGTAAAAAAAAGTCCTATCCCAGTGAAATCCCCCAAAAAAAGAAAGAAAGAAAGAAAAGGCCACACGGTGGGTGCCACTTTTCTGTAGCCAGCGATTTTGGATGTGGTTCTTAAGCACTGTGCTCTGGGATTACTACAGGTCGATTCATTTTTTATCCTATTGAGCTGACTAAGGAAGGGAAATAGATGTCTCCAATTAACCCTGCTTGCATACTGAGTTTAAACAGCGGTCTGTTAGGTTACGGATGCTATATGGTAATGGGGCCTCTTTCTTCTTACTTTGTTTAGAATGAAACACCGAAAATGTTCATGGGGAATTTTGTTAGGATGCTAGGACTGATACTTTTCGATTGATATGTGAAGGTACGGGATTTGGGGCTTTGGATTAGTGTGCTCGCTAAGATTTTTCTTTCAATCTTATGCCTACGTATTCCCGTTTACCGAAACAGGGAAATCAGAGCGATCGTAGTTCCTTCTATTCTATGGGAGGAAATGGTGTTTTGGTGTCTTGTTCAAAGCCCAAGACGTGAAGCTGAAAAGGTGGTTTATATCTAGTTCAAAGCCCAAGATGTGAAGCTGAAGGGTCTATTTGTATCTTGTTCGAAGCCCAAGATGTGAAGCTAAAAAGGTGTTGTCTTTAGAGAGAATTTGTCATCTCTAAAGGGGGTCTGTTTGTCACAACTGTTGGGTGACTGACTATAAAGGAGGATTACTTTAACCGGGATGTGTGAATCCTAGCAATGCCATAATTTCCTTTATAGGGGGTTTTAACCTGAAGGAGAAGACTTTAACTTAGTGTAGAGCAATGCTATCTTTCCTTAGGAATTTCTCATGCTAAAAGAGGGACAGTGGCGTGGATGTAAATAATCCAGAGGCTTGCCGCTTACAGCAATTAGATAAAAGGAGTTGTTGATGTTTGTATCCAGTGAACGAGGCGCAATTTTGATGCTAAAAGGTTGACTGACTCAACCGGGGTTTTTCTTATACAAAACCTAAGAGGAGGCTATTGACCTAACAAGAGGATGCTTTTGTGTCTCGTACGAAGCTCGAGATGGAGGATAAAAGGAGTTGACTCAACAAGAGAGTGGTTTTAGATGTGTCTTGTATGAAGCCCAAGACGGAGGCTAAAGGTTGACTCAATAAGAGAGTCTTTTATACTCAACAAGAGAGTGTTTTGTATCTCGTACGAAGCCCGAGATGGAGGCTAAAAGAGAGATTGACTCAACAAGAGAGTCTTTTATACTAAACAAGAGAGTGATTTTGTATCTCGTACGAAGCCCGAGATAGAGGCTAAAAGGATTATTGACTCAACAAGAGAGTCTTTTTGTATCTCGTACGAAGCCCGAGATAGAGGCTAAAAGGATTGCTGTTTAAGTTGAGTGACAGGTCCAGTAGGTTGGTTAAAAGAGAAAATCAGTTCTTATAAAGAGATTGATTAAAGGTAAGGCTATGCTTTGGGATTGATCAGAGGATTAGGGTTATTTCCTGTTCTTTAAGGAAATTGGGAATCCAGAGGGTATTGGAGACTGTCCGAGTCTACTGGTGTTTTTCCCTACTTGAGAATGCCTTCAAGACTCAAGGAGATTAGACTGTCCAAGTCTAGAGTTTTATCTTTTGTACTATGCTTAAAGAAACAGTAGTAGTACGTTCACGGTAGAAAGATCTTGACTCTTTGAAAGACTGTTCTATTAAGATGACTAATTTCTGTTCCTATACCTCTAGGAGGTCGTTGGGACAATTTGTACGAAGCCCAAGAGGAGGCTGGAAACTTTTAAGAAGCCGAGGGACAATTTGTATGAAGCCCAAGAGGAGGCTCTCTTCCCGAAGGAATAATCCTTATACGAAGGCTAAGAAGAGACTGTGAATACTTCTAAGAAGCCGTAGGGTCCTTGTACAACGCCCAAGAGGAGGCGGGGATGCTTTTAGGAAGCATGTGGGTCCCCAAACCCCGAGAAATTCAAGACAGGCTATTCACAGAGAATAGATCAAGCCAAGAAAGTCCGAGAATTTGGAAGAAACTCAAGAGATGCCATTCACGGAGAAAAGATCATCTCTAGGGAGTAGAGTTTCTTTGACAATTAAGGGTGATAGCCAAAGAGAAGACTGTATCTGGTGATCCTATGGGGGATCTAGTTTTGTCTATTTAAGAGTGATCAACAAGGCTTAGTGCTAGACGTAGTTGTCGGGGAAACTCTAAATATCTATACTAGTATTACACAGTTGATACGAGTTTATGAAAGAAGACTTACAGTGAAACAACCCCACAATACAGTTATATGTATATGAAAGTGGATAAAGAAAGCATATAAACACTTACTCGGTTGTAGAGCTTCCATGCTGTTTGGTTAGTTGTTCAACAAAGAAAGATTGAAAACAACAGTATATTCAAAATTAAGGGAGAAAGTATTTTGAAAAGATGTTGGGGCTTACAGCTCAAGGAGAGGCCCAAGGTTTATCAGTGATCGCACACTTCGTTTTGTACAGAGGGACTTATACAAGTGACTGAGGCCCAAGAAAGGTTTTCTGTACAAGGGGATGGGTCTTACACTCTCTCAAGAGGCCCAAGTGTTTAAAGAAAAAGAATGGGGCTTACAACACGAGGGTAGGCCCAGATGATTGGTTTTTTACTGGCGATCGCGCCGAGGTTTTTTTTTAACGCAGGGGGGCTTATACAATGTCTGAGGCCCAAAAAGTTTTGGTTAAAAGGGGATTGGGTCTTACACTCTAATAGAGACCCAAACGGTTTATTTTTGTACAAGTGGTGGGGCTTACTGCTCAAGGAGAGGCCCAGGGTCATTTGTTTGAAAATGGCAATCGCGCCGAGATTTTTGAAAACACGGTGGGTCTTATACAATGCATTGAGGCCCAAAATGGTTTGGTTTTCAAAGGGGGTTGGGTCTTACACTCTAATAGAGGCCCAAAAGATTTTGAATGGGTCTTATAGCTCGAGGAGAGGCCCAAGGTTTGTTGTTCAACGGACGATGATCGCGTCGAAATTTTTGAAATACAACGGAACTTATACAATAAGTGAGGCCCAAAAATAGGTTTGTATTTACAAAGTATTGGGTCTTACACTCTATTAAAGGCTCAAAAGTGTTCGAAATTGTTTGATGAGGGTGAAAATCAAAGAAACCCTAATTTGTTATTCTTTAAAAGTAAATATTTAAAGAAAATCAAATAAAATACCAAATAAGTTTGAATAAACCATTTGTGATTTTTGTTTAAGTTTTGAGAAATGAGGGATTAATCACAAGATGAATTAAAACTCACTTGGTTTTGATTTTCAAAGTAAATATTCACTTTTAAAATGTTTAAAACATTAAAAAGGAATTTATTCACAAAAATACTAATTATATTAAATAAATAATATAAACTTAATTTTTTTTGTGGAATAAAATATTTCAACATTTTTGTGATTTTTTGCAAAAAGAACCAATAAAAAATAATTAAAATTGAAAGAGTTATTCATTTTCCAATTAATTAATAAAACATGAAAATATTGGAAAAAATAGCAAAAATGTGAGAAAACACAAAATGGCATGGGTGGGGTTTGAACCCACGACCTCAAGGTTATAGGGCGCGCGCCTTACCACTGGGGTGGTGATACATCCATTGCTTGAAGTGAAACCACAAATATACAAGGCTTGCCTTGTTTTTGGCCTGGCCCAAGGCAAGGCGAGGCAAGTTTTGGGTCAGAAACGTGAAGGTCATAACTTTCTCATTTCTCCATGGTTTGAGACAAAATTTATATGCATCTGGCCTAGAATTTCACAAGGAATCCAATGGTGGTGGTATTTTTTTCAGATCATACTCCCTCCTCAAAATCCGATAGTGGTTTTGAAAAAGGCCTATAATTGCATTTTCTATGCTACACTTTGATACAGGCATGAATTATATGATGAATTGGTTCAAACACAACATATATAACATGTATGAGGTGTGTATGATTAGTGGACTTCAAAGCAATGCATATTTTGGAAAGTTCAAGTCATGATGCTTACCTCTTTTTGAGCTTTTGGAGTTTTCTGTGCAATCTAACAAAATTCTTATTCCAGAAATGCTTTGACGCTTTGGACACTCTCAAATGATCCCTTCGAAGCTTTTAGGATGGTTGGAATCATCTGGAACCTGCAAAAACACAAACTGGCCCTTTCTTGAAAAAGGGGTTAAGATGACCAAAATAACAACTCTCTCAAATGGTGTTCCAGATGGGGGGAACCATCTGGGATAGTTCAAGGATGTTATTTGGAGTGTGTTTGAGGTTTTATCTGGTTTGGAAAGTGACTGAATCAAGACATGGCTTGAAAAATGCACAAAAGGCCTATTTTGAGGTTTTAAGAGGTGACTTTGTGATTTTGGTGTTACAGGTCACTTTTGATAGTTTGGATCACCTACATATGATGTTTATGAGGTGTTAGGATCATGAGTTATGATGGAAATGCTCTCTAACTCAAAAACTCAGAGTTACCTTGCTAAAGAAGGCATTTTGGCCTAAAGAGAGGGATTTTGAGGAAAGCATCTGTTTGATGGCTTTGGTGTACTCAAATTGAGAACAAATGAGCTCTATTTATAGTAGAGAAAGTTTGTTTTGGGATCAATAGTGAATGGAAACTGCAGCAGAGATTTGGCCAATGGTTGCACTTTGGAATCCAAGTCTCCTCTAGCAATTGACTAGAGGTTAGGGCACAGGGCTGTGGTTCCCTTGGTCTTGGATAAGTCTTGACTGAATTCAGTTGCAAATGTGTCAGTCCATGCCACCTTGGTGTATGTATTGAATGCTCCAATCCAAAATTGGAGTCTTGTCCCTCTTTTAGGCAATTCTAGGTTTGGCATGCTACTTCTTGTTCCAAGGACTTTGGAGGCTTGGCTCAGTGTTTGTCCCCTTTAAATTTGATCCTCAGATGTGTCCAAAGTGATGACAAGGCTTGGAATTATCTGATTTTTCCAAATAGAGGAAAAATGCAAAATTCTGCCTAGCCTTGGCAATTTTCAGCAAGGCATATTGCCATTGTCATATCTCATGGCCCAAGTGGAATTTGGTGATGTTCTTGGCCATTTTGGAAAGCCCTCATATGATACAACAACTGTTTGATCATATTTGGTTTTGATACCTTTTGGATCCAAGTGAAAAATCCCCCTACATTTGGAAAAAAGTGAAGGCAGATTCTGACTTAGTGAAAATTTCACTAAGTGTTGGAAAAAAGTGACATTTTCACTTTTTGTGATTTCGATCATTCCATAACTCAAAATCCATGATGAATTTGGAAGGAGGTCAGTTCTATGCTTTTGTAGAGGGTAATGAGAGCTACAAATTTAGCTTTGGATGGGGAAAAATGGCCTTGTGGTTTAGGAGTTATGATCCTCCAAAGTTGGTACCCTTGCCACTTTGTTCATAACTTAGAAAATTTTCTAAGTTTTTATGGTTACCCCTTTTACAAGCTATCCCACTTTTCTTGATTTTTCTTGATGAATGATGATTCAAATCATACATTAACATCATTTTAGGGTTAAAAAACCATTTTTGTGAAAAATCTCAAAAAGTCAAAGTTAACTTTTGTGCACAGTTGACTTTTTGTCAGATGAATTCCAAACAGTGTGATCCTCTATGAAATCAAGTCCTTGAACTAAATCAAACTTGATGGATTGATTTCATAGGTGTTATAAGGTGTATTGAATCATGTCCTGGTCAAAAGTCAAAGCTACAGTTGACTTTTCTCGCAAAACCCTAATTGTGGTACTGATGAAATTGAGACTTGATGCTCAAGCTTCCTGGATCAATCCATTATTACAAATGGATCAATGTGGTATGTTTGAGACCCTCAAATCATGTCTTGAGGTCTTGGCTCATGATTTGTCCCAAAAGTCAACTTAGGGGTGAATTAGGTCAAGAAACTTTAATTCCTGATTTTTGATGTATGCATCCCCTGAGGTCAAATTGACTTGATGCTTGGGCCCATGAGGTTCCATGGAGTATTTAGGATATGATTTGAAGCATTAGCTCATGCCCAGAGAAAAATTTCCATCTGGAGGCCCTGGTCGACCAAACCCTAATTTTGTGACACTGGCGATCTTGAGGCTTGATCCACCTGGAAGGGAGCAGCCTTGTGTTTAATCCTTAAAGTGGAAGTCCTCTCGATCCATTGTAGATGTTTGGGAGGTTAGACAAGTTGAAGATCATGTCATTTCTTGATTGATCCTTTGTCTAAGAACTCTGAGAGGGCTTGAAACCCTAATTTTGACTGTAGTAAGTGTTCACCCATCTTTGGGGAGACTGATGAGGCAAGATGGTTCATCCATATTGTGATGATGATTTTCACAATGATGGGAAATCTTTGTGGTCAAAATTTGAGGTATGACAGATGCCTCTATTTAATCTTCTTGGACCCGAAGGTGTGAATGGCGAAGGTATTCAGGCATTCAGGGTGCAAGAGGATTAAATATCGGAATACCCAAAATTTTGATGGTGATTATGAATGGTAGCTTACACATTCATCCTCTTTTGTTAAGCAATGATGCTTAGAAAAGGTAAAAACTTCCCCTCGATCCTGGTTTCCTACCAAGGAACTAGTCTTAGTTTCTGATGTAAACTTCCCCTCGATCCTGGTTTCCTACCAAGGAACTGGTCTTAGTTTCTGAAATAAACTTCCCCTCGATCCTGGTTTCCTACCAAGGAACTGGTCTTAGTTTCTGATGTAAACTTCCCCTCGATCCTGGTTTCCTACCAAGGAACTGGTCTAAGTTTCTGAAATAAACTTCCCCTTGATCCTGGTTTCCTACCAAGGACCTGGTCTTAGTTTCTTTTGTCAATAAACTTTCTTGACAAGGGACGTTATTCGTAGCGGTTTTCCTCAAACTTCTCGCCGAATTTTCCTGGGGAGATGCCATTTGATAGAAAAATTTTGATGTCAGACTCGCTGGGGAACCCATTCGCCTGAGTTGTAGAGGTGTACAAACTTCTCTGTTTGGAGACGCCATTTGCCGACTCTACTGGGGAAAACGAGTCTCTTGAGAGACTGCTTTCACGCTTGGGGATATTACATCATACTTTTCTCGGGATCTTCCCGGAGAAACGCCATATGATGTGATCCAATTTTGAGGTGCTGATGACCTTTTCATCAGCGATTTTTTTTTGGAGAAAAACCGCTGTATTGCCGAATCTCTGCTTAAGAGGATTCCTCTAGGGATTTTCCTTAATCCGGGAAAGCAAAAATATCATCTTCAATGGCGAAGAGTGATATCGGTTGAAGGTTCTCTGGTCTTTCAGAGGTTCAAGTTATCAAAGTGGTCAAGGGCCAATTCTGATCCAGAAATAAACTTGGAGGAGAGAGATTGTTCAGACGCAACCTTTCCTGACGAGGAAAGAACTTGACAACTCGAATGAGAAGACTGTCACAACTACGGGACAAGACCGACTGGAGTGATAGTGATGCAATATGAATGTGAATGCAAATCAATAATGCATGATGTATGTATGTATATGCTGACAAAACTGACACGACATACAAACTAACGGATGAACGCGACTGGATACTCGGCCACAGTGGCGCATGTAGAAATATTGCTGGTTCAAGATAGCAATTTTGCCTTGCTTAGGCGAAACGGTCCCTGTTGGGAGCGACGCTGGTCGGGCTTAGGAGATGAGAACTCGACCGAAGAGGTCAGATAGAGCATTCGCATCTGACATAGCTAATCCTTCATTTAGGCATACTGGTTTAAAAGGAGTACTTTGATTCTGCACTTTAAGGCCCGAACACCTTTGGAGAAGCGATCAATGTTCTTTCGATGTTCAACCGTCAAAAGAAATTGCCATCTTTATTTTTAAAAGCAGAACAATTTTAACAAGTAAATTCATTTTTGTTTCATTTCGAGAATCGTTGATCATGTTAAAAACATCATTCTGTAAAGCTAAAACAAATATGAATTACAAATAAAAGCACAAGGGCTCAACTTTTATTGATAGGATGGAGATCAGCCAAACGCGTGATTCCATAAAGTATTTACAAAGTTTAGCAAATGGTAATTTACAGGGAAAAGGGCTATGTTGAAACATAACGACCACTATCCTTCTACCAACTTTGAATTCGGGGCATCTTGAGCTTCTGTCGAAGAGGACCCTGACTGGAGTTTTTCCGATGGACGATGTAACTATTGCTGAGGGACTTGCCTCTGTTGGACATAGTTACTTGCCATTATCCCTAATTTTTTCCTGGATTGAACTTTGAGATTTCCAATCCACCGGGATGATTTTTGATCATGTCTCTAATTTTTGCCTGGACCGCCCTTTCGGGTTTTCAATCCACCGAGACGTTTTTTTTTTAGTTTAGGCGAAGTATTTCTTGACTACATCAACATTTGTGGGGTAGGCAAATTCCTCTCCGTCCATGGTTGCAAGTCTCACGAAACCGCCTGAGAAAGCTTTCTTGACCACATAGGGGCCGTCATAATTCGGAGTCCATTTGCCCCGAGAATCGGTGAGAAAAGATTGTATCTTTTTGAGCACAAGGTCTCCTTTCCTGAAGATGCGAGGTCAGACCTTTTTGTCAAACACCCTCTTCATTCTTTGTTGATACAACTGAGCCATGTGCGTGGGCTGAAAGAGGATGGCAACAATGAATAATATGTGAAAGCAACCTTTGAAAATGGTTAAAAAAACAAAACCAAAAGGTCTGGGGCGAGGGGGATTCGAACCCCAGACCCTTTGCTCGCTACACACACAAAACTAGCTGATCAACCGCTGGGGCGCAATGCCAATTCAAATATAATATGGCAAGTGTATAATATATAGAAGGTTTGGTTTGAAAACCTGAAGAATGGCGCCATGGCCATCTTCTTCCTTGGGCAAGCTACGTGAATCCTTCTATCTCACTCATTTCTCAACCATTTCACACGATCCAAATATGAAAATCGTGCGTTTTTAAACAAGGAACACAATGACAATATTCAATTTTGTTTAAATTAAGTGAATCAAAAGATAACAAGTTGAAATCAGATGAACCCTAAAATTTGCAAGAGCTTTATGAAATCACATACACGAATCATAAACATCAATTGATTGAGGGTAAATGATCTACAAACATTCATAAACACAATGGTAATTGGAAAATATGTTTATGATGCATGATTCATTGAGTTTGAAAGTTTGAGGCTTACCTCTGCAAGTGAGAATCAAATTCTAGTTTGGAGGTGTTACATATATGTTCCAATGATCTGGACAGCTTCCTTAGGTGCCAAGGAGTGTGTTTGAATGCTTATAGTGGATTGAAATGAGCTGGAACTGGATGTGGCACCTCAACTGCAACTCTGTCAAGAACTTGAGCAATTGGCTGGTGATTTTGTGAATTTGATGTTCCAGATGTTGTTTTAGTGTTTAGATCACCTACATATGTTGTATATGAGGTGTGTGTGTGTGTGTGTGTGTGTGTGTGTGTGTGTGTGTGTGTATGTGTGTGTGATTGGTTTGGTTGGAATCACTCTCAATTTCAAAACCTGATAGTTATTTGAGTTAGAAGGCAAATTTGGAGTGAAAGGGAGATTTTGAGTAAAGCATCAGTTTGGGTGCTTTGGTGTACTTAAACTGATCACAAATTAGCTCTATTTATAGTAGAGCAAGTTTTTTTTTTGTTGCAATAGTGAATGGCAACTGCAGCAGGTCTGTGGCAAATGTTGATCCAATGGAATCTCAAGTCTCCTCTAGCCATTGACTTGAGGTTAGAGCACAAACTATGAGTCTTCTGTGGCAGGGATAAGCTTGACTAAACTTGGATAACATTGTCTTGATGAATGCCATCTCTATGCATAAGTTACATGCTTGGAAACAAAATTGACCATTTGAAGCATCTTGAATTTTAGGGGTGTCATGCCTAAACTTAGATCCATGGACTTGTGAGGCTTGTGGATCAGTGTTTGTCCCTTGGTTATTCCCCCTTGAGGTGTGCAGATGGATAACCATGCTTGTTATTGCATAAAAACAAGAAATTCGACCAAGGACCTATAATCTGATTTGTGAAAAATCAGTTTTGGAGGCCAACTTCCCATGGATGTATCTCTTAGCTCAAGTTGAATTAGAATGACTTCTTGTACTTTTTGAAAAGCTTGAATGATGTACTAAAACATTGAGGTTTAGGGTTTCCATTGATTCATCTTGGATCAGTGTGAAAAATGCCTTGGAAGTTTGATGTTTCATGCTGAAATTACAAGGCAAAATTTTCACTAAGTGTTTTTGACATATTTTGGTTTTTTCACCACTTTGATCCACTCCTAACTAAAACTCCATGAAGAATTTGAGTTAGATGTAGTTGAAGCTTTTGTAGAATGTAGGAGGACCTACAAATCAGGCTTTGGATCACCCAAAATGGCTGCCTAGATCAAAAGTTATGATCCTTGAAAGTTGGCACCAAAACCATCCAAATTTAGTAACTTAGAATAATTTTCAATTTTTCAAGATTACCCCTTTTACAAGTTATCTTGGTTTCTTGATCAATTCTTGTTCAAATGACATTATAAATCATATTTTATGAAAATATGAGTCATAGGGATCATTTTTGCCAAAAAAAGTCATGTTTTGACTTTTGGCTCCGGAGCGGTTCGGCGCGTAAAAACCCTAATTCCCGACTTTTGGGGAATGCATCCTCTGAGGGTAATTTAGCTTTAAAAATGGATTCCTAGGGTTATTTTGAGCATGTTGAGTCACATGTTGGAGTCTTGGATCACCCTCTTGTAAAAATCTCACTCTGGAGGTCCCAGTCGTCCAAAACCCTAATTCGGCGACATCGGGTGTTTCGAGGCTCAAACCACTTGGAATGTGGCAACTTTTGTGATTGATTTTTGATGTGAGGGTCCTCTTGATCCTTTGTGGATGTTTTAAGAGGTTAGACAAGTTGAATATCATGTCATTTCTTGATTGATCTTTTGTCTAAATGTTTTGGGAGTGCTCAAAACCCTAATTCTTGATTGTGGTGGATGCTCAACTATCTTTGGGAGATTGATAAGGCATGAAGGTACATCCATATTGTGGTAATGATCTTCACAATGAAGGTACATCTCATCTGTTCATCACAAACATGGATTTATGAGGGAAGTTGCTTTAATTGGGATGTGTGGAATCCAGCAATGCCGCATCTTCCTCTATGAGTCTTTACATGCTAAGAGAGGAACATTGGCTTGGATGTGTAGAATCTAGAGGCTTGCCACTTATATCACTTAGATGAAAGAGAAATTTTATCCATGATAAAAGAGGGACTCCAACTTGGATTTTGAATCAACAAGTGTGCCACTTAAAGCAATTATCTGGAAAAAAAGGTTTTTGATTGTTTATTTTGATATGTGATGCATAGAGGAAATGTCCTCCTACAGAGAGGACTCCTAGTCTTATCTGTGGGGATGATGGATTTTGTGCCTTGATTAAAGCCCAATGTTGAAGCTGAAAAAGATGAGAACTGACTCCATTGGAGATATTTTATTTGAGTATCTTGTTTGAAGCCCAACATGATGAAGCTGAAGAGTTTGAGTACTGACTCAACTGGGGGATGTTTTATCTATCTTGTATAAAGCCCAAGATTTAGGCTGACTGGATAAATCATTATATGAAGCCTAAGAGGAGGCTGACTCTTACTGAGGATTATTTGAATCCAGGAGAAGGTCTAGACTTATTTTGAGGAGTCAAAATGGAAACTAACTCTTGCTGGGGAATTATAGAAGAGTTGAATTATCAGATGCCATGAGGCACTGATACTTTTGTTGAGGGTAACATGGTTTTGGCTGGGGATTTTGAAGATGGAAGCAAAACCTTGTTGAGGGTTAGGAGAGACTTTAAAAATTATAAGCTTTAATGCCTTAAAGGCTTTTACTCTCCTAGGGACTGAAATAGGGATAGATGTGACTAGGATCTATCCTATGCTTTTAGGAAGCCTGAAGGTCCTTGTATGAAGCCCAAGAGGAGGCTAGGGATGCTTCTAGGAAGCCTGTGGGTCCTTGTACTAAGCCCAAGAAGAGACTATCTTCTGGTGAGATTCATTGTATAATGCCCAAGAGGAGGCAATAATGCTTTTCTTTGTTTTGACAATCTTAAGAAAAGTTTCACTAGGAATAATGCTTTTCTTTGTTCCATATTGGATAAAGCCCAATAGGAGGCAGACTATATTGGGGGAAGTTTCCTATGAGGGAACTAGTTATTAAACTAAGTTGTATTAAAAAGGATCCTTATTGTTTGACCTAAATCTAAACTGAGGATAACTTAACTGCTAAGGGAAACTTAAACATATATGCACAAGTATATACAAATAAGTGAATTAACATGTATATAAAAAAGTATGCATTGAATTGAAAAGGTGTTGGGTCTTACACTCTGAAAAGAGGCCCAGTTGTTTTCAAGCAGTTTAAAATAGACAGATGATTTTGAAAACAGAGGTATGGGGCTTACAGCTCAAGGAGAGGCCCATGGAGGTTATTTATTGTTTAAAACAAATTTATGTACAAAAGATTGGGGCTTATACTCAAGGAGAGGCCCAGATGATTTATTTGAAAACAATGATCGCACCGCGATACCGAAAGACATTGTGGGACTTATACTATAGTAGAGGCCCAAAATTTATTTATGTACATAGGGGGTTGGGTCTTACACTCTAATAGATTCCCATGGTGTATTTGAAATGAAGTTTTGAAAGATTAAATCAAAAGGGAAACCCTAATTTTATTTTTATTTTTTGCATTTTTAAAAGGAAAAAACAATTAAAAATGATGAAAAATATCAAATAAATTCAAAAAGCAAGTTATGAACCATGGTTAGGGTTTGGAAAATAAGATTTTATTCACATGATGATTTAAAATTCATTTGGTTTTGAAAAATCAAGAAAAATAAATTATTTAAAATGTTTAAAACAAATTAAAATAAAATTCTTTAAAATATTTAAAAATATATCAAATAAAAATTTTTTGATTTTTTTGTGATATAAAATATTTAAGTATGTGAAGGATTTATGTTTAAAAAATCACTTGAAATGATTAAAATTGAGAGAGAAATTAATTTTTGAAGATAATTAACAAAATAATTAAAATATTGAAAAAATCAAATATTTGAAAAAAGGCGCCAACGACTATTTCTTCTTCCTCGCATCTCCCTCCATGGCCGTTTTCCAAGAGCTCACTTATCTCTCTTATTATGCAATAAAATCAAATGATGTAAACATGGATTTTGTTCGTTTTTTTAACAAGGAACATGATGGTAGCAATTAATTTCATTTCTTTTAAGTGTGGAGAGAGCTATCACACATGAACATAGAAACCCTAGAATTTGAAAAAACCATCATGAAATTCTATACACGATTGGAACATGGCAATTGATTGAGGGGAAACACTCTATGAACTATCAGAAACATGTTGGTAACTTGAAATTAAATTTATGATGCATGGATCATAGAGTTTGAGAGCTTGAGGCTTACCCATGCAAGAGGGAATCAAACTTTGTTGTAGAGGTGTTACAGATGCCAAGTGATGATCTGGATAGCTTCCTTGGACCTCAAGGAGTGTGTTGAGATGCTTGGAAGGGATTGAGAACCTCTGGATTGGTGGGCTCGAATCCAACTGCAAGTGGCTTGGGGAGAGATATGTACTTGATGAATCTGGTGTTACAGATGTTGTTCATGGGTTTGGATCACTCATATATGATGTATGTGAGGTGTTAGGACCATTGGTTTGAGTTGAATTGATCCCTATTGCAAAATTCGATTCTCACACCTCAAGAACTTGAAAATTTGGAATGATGAGTGAAATAGTGGAAAACAAGTGTTGTTATGTTTTGGTGTGTTTTGATCAACCAGAAATGACCTCTATTTATAGTAGAAGAAGTTTGTTTTACAAGGAATAATGAATGGGGGATGGATCATCCTTTTACCCAATGGATATGGCTAGATGTTCCAAGTCTCATCTAGCCATTGAATTGAGCTGAACTTGCAGGTTTTAGGTCTTTTGATTCTTGGATAAGGCTTGCCTTTTTTGGACTGGTATGATCTGATTCATTCCACCTCAATCCACTACATCAATGCCAAATTCCAAAGTTGGAGTTTTGGATTCGCAAACTTAAAGATCACATGCCAAAGGATAGTGTTCTTGACTTATAGGTGTCTATGCTATGATTCCTCTGCAGATAGCAAGTGCATAGTATCTTAGATGTTTGTCTTACATGGTGACAAGGCTTGCAAAGTCATCAAAATGACAAAATCGTGTGGCATGTGGAAAACTGTCTTGGAAAAATCAGTTGTGTGATGCTAGGTTGTGAGGTCCATAACTCCTTGCTCAAGTTGAATTAATGGAAGTTCTTGATACTCTTTGGAAAGCTTTTACACCATACTTCAACTTTGATGTTTATATTTGGTCTTGATTCATCTTGGATCATAATGAAAAATACCTCCAAAGTTGGACAAAACATGAAACAGAATTTGCCTAAAAATTTCTAAGTGTCAAAGTCAAGATCTCATGAAACCCTAACTTTATGGCCTTATAACTCAAAATCTAGGCATTTTTTGGGGGTACCTCAGTTTGATAATCTTGTTGTATGTAAGATGAGCTATCATTTGAGCTTTGTATGAAAGAAAATGGTTGCTTGGATCACAAGTTATGGCCTTGCAAAGTTGGGTAAAAACAAATATTTTCCATAACTTAGTGAAATTTTCAATTTCTCAAGATTACCCCTTTTACAAGTAACCTTGATTTCTTGATCAATCTTTGTTAAAATGCAACAATGGACCATATTTTCTTGAATTATAGGTCATGATGAACATTTTTGGCTAAAAAGTCAAACTTTAACTTTTGGTCTTAGAGGGATTTTGTGCAGAGAAACCCTAATTCCCGATTTTTGACCATTACATCCTCTGAGGCAATTTTAAGTTTATGAATGGACCCTTAGGGTTCCCGTGAGCTTCTTGAATCACATATTTAAGCATTGGCTCATGCCTAGATGAAAATTTCTCTCTGGAGGCCTTGGTCGACCAAAACCCTAATTTGGTGACACTGATGATCTTGAGGCCTGATCAACTTGAAATGTTGCATTCTTGTGTTAGATTCTTGATGTGGGAGAGCTCTTGATCTTCCATGGATGTTTGAGAGGCTTGGAAAGTTGAAGATCATGTCAATTCTTGATTGATCCTTTGCTTGGATGTTCTGAGAGGGCTCAAAAACCCTAATCCTTGGTTAAGGTAAACACTCAACAATCTTTGAAGGAATTGGTAGGGTATGAAAATAACCCATATTATGGTGATGATTTGCACAATGATGTGAACTCTTGTGGTAAAAATTTAGGGTATGATAGATGCCCCTATTTAATCTTCTTGGACCTGAAGGTGTGAATGACGAAGATATTCAGACGTTCACGGTAAAAGAGGATTAAATATCAGAATACCCAAAATTTTGGTTGTGGACGTGAATGGTAGCTATTTTTTCTTATCCATCTTCTTTTACTAAGTAATGCCACTTAGAAAAAGGTGTAACTTCCCCTCGATCCTGGTCTTCAACCGTAGAACTGGTCTTAGTCTTTTTTGAAATAAACCCCCCCTCAATCCTGGTCTTCATCCATGGAACTGGTCTCAATTTCTTTTGAAATAAACTTCCCCTCGATCATGGTCTTCAGCCATGGAACTTATCTTAGTCTTTTTTGAAATAAACCTCCCCTCGATCCTGGTCTTCAGCCACGTATTTGGTCTCAGTTTCTTCTTGAAATAAACTTCCCCTCTATCCTGGTCTTCAGCCACGGAACTGGTCTCAGTTTCTTCTTGAAATAAACCTCCCATCTATCCTGGTCTTCAGCCATGGAACTGGTCTCAGTCTTTTTTTAAATAAACCTCCTCTCGATCCTGGTCTTCAGCCATGGAACTGGTCTCAGTTTCGTCTTGTCGAGTTCTTTTCTTGACAAGGAATGCTATCTGCGAGGGTCTTCACCAAACTTCTCTCTAGGGTTTATTGGGGAGACGACATTTAATGAGTAAAGATTTGACGTCAGATTTGCTGGTAAGGACCATTCGTCTAAACTGCAGAGGTGTGTAAACTTCTCTGTTGGAGATGCCATTTGTTGGAGAAATGTTGTGTGATGTAATTTAATTTTGAGGTGCTTATGACCTCCTTGACAGTAGGATAAACTTCTCGGGGAGAGACTACCATTTGTTAACTTATCGCGAAATCTATGAAGGCAAGAACAAACTTCTTTATTTGTCGGTCGGTAGAGATTTCTTGGAGGATGTTATATCCATGTCGACAAGAGTCTTTTGTTAAGAAGCTTCCGCGGGGGATTTTCTTTAATCCGTGAAAGTAAAATATCATCTTCAATGATGAAGAGTGAAGTTCCAAAGGTGTATAACCAAATGCCTCCTTGCCTTTCAGAGGTTCAAGTTATCAAAGTGGCCGAGGACTGATTTCAATCCAGGAACAAACTGGAGAGAGATTGTTTTAGACGATACATTTCCTGATGAGGAAAGAACTCAGATCGGGATTTTATCATATCCAATCATGGAAAGGAAAACTGACGACTCTAATGGAGAGAGGACATTTATCACTTGGGGATGAATATGACCAAAGTGATTGAAATGCAATATGAATATGAATATGAATATGAATCAATTATGCATGATGTATGAGATGCTTATGCTGACAAAACAGACATGACATACAGACTAGTGATGAACACAACTGGAAACTCGGCCACTCGGGGGGGATAAAAAGTATCGCTGATCTGTTAAAGGAACAAATTCCCGCTGTTGATCTTTTCATATTCTTGGTAGTAACGAAATGCGACTCCTGGGAAGTGATAGATGGGATTCTTCATCTTATCAATCTGAAGTAATTGATCCTCCACTCAGGATATACTAATCACAAGGTATATTTTGATTCTACATTTTGAAGTTTGATTACCTTCAGAGAAGTTATCGATGTTCCTCTCGTGTTCATTAATCAAAAAGGAAATTACCATCCTTATTTTAAAAGTAGAAGTAAATTTGAAAACAAAAGTAAATTCATTTTTTGTGTTTCAAGAATGTTAATCATATTAAAATGTCATTTTACAAAGCAGAATAAATGAGAATTGCAAACAAATGGCACAAGGGCTCAAATTTTCATTGATAGAATGGTAATCAACCAAATGCGTGATTCCATGGAGCATCACAAAGTTAGAAAATGGTAATTTAAAGGGAAATGGGCTACATTGAAACATAGTGACCACTATCCTTCTACCAATTTTGAATTCTGGGTATTCTGAGCTTCTGCCGAAGGTGATTTCTAATTGAGGATTTCTTGACAGAGGACATTATTTCTGATGGCCCAATCCTAGTCGGATGTAGTTACTTGCCATAAATCCCTAACTTTTGCCTAGATTTCCTTTTCAGGTTTTCAATCCATTGGGATAATCATTTTTCATGTCTCTAATTTTTTCCTGGACCGCCCTTTCGGGTTTTCAGTCCACCGAGACGCTCCCTTTTTTTTTACTTTACTTAGGCAAAGTATTTATTGACTACATCAACATTCGTGGGGTAGGTAAACTCTTCTCCATCCATGGTTGCGAGTCTCAAGGCACCGCCTGAAAAGGCTTTCTTAACAACATAGGGGCCATCGTAATTCGCTGTCCATTTGCCCCTGAGATCAGTGAGAAATGATTGGATATTTTTGAGCACGAGGTAGGCTTCCCTGAATAAACGAGGCCGAACCTTTTTGTCAAATGCTTTCTTCATCCTTTGTTGATATAACTGACCATGGCATAAAGTCGTCATTCTTTTTTCTTTGATTAGGTTCAGTTCATCGTATCTGCTCTGACACCATTAAGCTTCTGTTAGTTTGGCTTCCATAAAGATTCTTATTGATGGTATTTCTACTTCTATGGGGAGTACTGCCTCCATGCCATATGCTAGAGAGAAAGGGGTTGCCCATGTTGAAGTGCAGACAGATGTGCGATAACCGTGAAGAGCAAAGGGTAGCATCTCGTGCCAATCTTTGTAGGTTAGAACCATCTTTTGAATGATCTTCTTGATATTTTTGTTAGCTGCATCTACCGCTCCATTCATTTTAGTTCGGTAAGGAGATGAGTTATGGTGTTCAATTTTGAACTCAACACATAATTCTTTCATCGTCTTGTTGTTCAGGTTCGATCCATTATCAGTAATGATCTGGCTTGTGACACCATAACGACAGAAGAGATTGTTCTTGATAAATCAGACCACCACTTGTCTGGTCACATTGGTATACGATACTGCTTCGACCCATTTGGTGAAGTAATCAATGGCTACCAGGATGAACCGATGTCCGTTTGAAGCTATGTGTTCAATCATGCCAATCATGTCGATTCCCCATATAGAAAAAGGCCATGGAGAAGAAAGAACTTTGAGATGCATCGGCGGTACATGAATTTTGTCGGCGTATATCTGACACTTGTGACACTTCCTCATGTACTTTTAATAATCAGATTCCATTGTCATCCAATAGTATCCTGCTATCAAAATTTTTCTTGCCATTGTATGCCTATTGGCATGAGTGCCAAAGGATGAATCTCTTTCATTAGTATGCCTTTGATTGTTTGTTTTGATATGTGATGCATAGAGGAAATGTCCTCCTACAGAGAGGACTCCTGGTCTCATCTGTGAGGATGATGGATTTTGTGCCTTGATCAAAACCCAAGGTTGAAGCTGAAAAAGATGAGAACTGACTCCATTAGAGATATTTTATTTGAGTATCTTGTTTGAAGCCCAAGATGATGAAGCTGAAGAGTTTGAGTGCTAACTCAATTGGGGGATGTTTTATCTATCTTGTATAAAGCCCAAGACTAAGGCTGACTGAATAAATCATTATATGAAGCCTAAGAGGAGGCTGACTCTTGCTGAGGATTATTTGAATCCAGGAGAAGGTCTAGACTTATTTTGTGGAGTCAAAAGGGAAACTAACTCTTGTTGGGGAATTATAGAAGAGTTGAATTATCAAATGCCATGAGGCACTGATACTTTTGTTTAGGGTAACATGGTTTTGGCTGGGGATTTTGAAGATGGAAGCAAAACCTTGCTGAGGGTTAGGAGATACTTTAAAAAGGATAAGCTTGAATGCCTTAGGGGCTTTTACTCTCCTGGGGTCTGGTATAGGGATAGAGGTGACTAGGATATATCCTATGCTTTTAGGAAGCCTGAGGGTCCTTATATGAAGCCCAAGAGGAGGCTAGGGATGCTTCTAGGAAGCTTGTGGGTCCATGTACTAAGCCCAAGAGGAGGCTATCTTCTGGTGAGATTCATTGTATGATGCCCAAGAGGAGGCAATAATGCTTGGATAAAGCCCAAGAGAAGGCTATGGGGAACTTCTAGGAAGCCTGTGGGTCCAAACCTAAGAAAAGTTCAAGAAAGGTTTCACCGGGAAATAATCCTTTCTTTGTTGAACAGTTCTAAGGTTTGAAGATATTCAAGAGAGGTTTCACCGGGAAATAATCCTCTATAGGGAAAAGAATTTCTTTTATATGTTTCTAAGTTTTGACAGTCTTAAGAAAAGTTTCATCGGGAATAATGCTTTTCTTTGTTCCATATTAAATAAAGCCCAAAAGGAGGCAGACTGTATTGGGGGAAGTTTCCTATGAGGGAACTAGTTATTGAACTAAGTTGTATTAAAAGGGATCCTTACTGTTTGACCTAAATCTAAAATGAGGATAACTTAACTGCTAAGGGAAACTTAAAAAGATATGCACAAGTATATACAGATAAGTGAATTAACAGGTATATTAACAAGTATGCATTGAATTGAAAAGGTGTTGGGTATTACAATCTGAAAAGAAGCCCAGTTGTTTTCAAGCAGCTTAAAATAGACAGATGATTTTGAAAATAGGGGTATGGGGCTTACAACTCAAGGAGAGTCCCATGGAGGTTGTTTATTGTTTAAAACAAAGTTTATGTACAAACGATTGGGGCTTATACTCAAGAAGAGGCCCAGATGATTTATTTGAAAACATTGATCGCACCGCGATACCGAAAAACGTTGTGGGACTTATACTATAGTAGAGGCCCAAAATTTATTTATTTACATAGGGGGGTTGGGTCTTACACTCTAATAGAGGCCCATGGTGTATTTGAAATGAAGTTTTGAAAGATTAAATCAAAAGGGAAACCCTAATTTTATTTTTTTGCATTTTTAAAAGGAAAAAACAATTAAAAATGATGAAAAATATCAAATAAATTCAAAAATCAAGTTATGAACCTTGGTTAGGGTTTGGAAAATAAGGTTTTATTCACATGATGATTTAAAATTCATTTGGTTTTGAAAAATCAAGAACAAGAAATTATTTAAAATGTTTATAACAAATTAAAATAAAATTCTTTAAAATATTTAAAAATATATCAAATAAATTTTTTTTTTTTGATTTTTTTTATGATATAAAATATTTAAATATGTGAAGGATTTATGTTTAAAAAATCACTTGAAAATGATTAAAATTGAGAGAGAAATTAATTTTTGAAGATAATTAACAAAATAATTAAAATATTCAAAAATATCAAATATTTGAAAAAAGGCGCCAACGGCTCCTTCTTCTTCCTCGCGTCTCCCTCCATGACAGTTTTGCAAGAGCTCACTTATCTCTCTTATTACGCAATGAAATCTAATGATGTAAACATGGATTTTGTTCATTTTTAAACAAGGAACATGATGGTGGCAATTAATTTTATTTCTTTTAAGTGTGGAGAGAGTTATCACGCGTGAAAACAGAAACCCTAGAATTTGCAAAACCTATCATGAAATTCTATACACGATTGGAACATAGTAATTGATTGAGGGGAAACACTCTATGAACTATCAGAAACATGTTGGTAACTTGAAAATAAATTTATGATGCATGGATCATAAAGTTTGAGAGCTTGAGGCTCACCTGTGCAAAAGGAAATCAAACTTTGATGTAGAGGTGTTACAGATGCCAAGTGATTATCTGGATAGCTTCCTTGGACCTCAAGGAGTGTGTTGACATGCTTGGAAGGGATTGAGAACCTTTGGATTGGTGGGCTCGAATCCAACTGTAGGTGGCTTGGGGTGAGATATGAACTTGATGAATCTGGTGTTACAGATGTTATTCAAGGGTTTGGATCACTCATATATGATGTATGTGAGGTGTTAGGACCATTGGTTTGAGTTGAATTTCTCCCTGTTGCAAAATTTGATTCTCACACCTCATGAACTTGAAAATTTAGAATGATGAGTGAAATGGTGGAAAACAAGTGTTGTTATGTTTTGGTGATTTTTTTATCAACCAGAAATGACCTCTATTTATAGTAGAGGAAGTTTGTTTTACAAGAAATTGTGAATGGGGCCTGGATCATCCTTTTACCCAATGGATATGGCTAGGTGTTCCAAGTCTTCTCTAGCCATTGACTTGAGCTGAACTTGCAGGTTTTAGATCTTTTGATTCTTGGATAAGGCTTGACTCTTTTGGACTGGTATGATCTGATTCATGCCACCTCAATGTACAACATCAATGCCAAATTACAAAGGTTGAATTTTGGATTTGCAAACTTAAAGATCACATGCCAAAGGATAATGTTCTTGACTTATAGGTGCCTATGCTGTGATTCCTCTGCAGAAAACAAGTGCATTGTATCTTAGATGTTTGTCTTACATGGTGACAAGGCTTGCAAAGTCACTAAAATGACAAAATCGTGTGGCATGTGCAAAATTTTCTTGGAAAAATCAGTTGTGTGATGCTAGGTTGTGAGGTCCATAACTCCTTTTGAATTAATGGAAGCTCTTGTACTCTTTGGAAAGCGTGTACATCATACTTCAACTTTGATGTTTACATTTGGTCTTGATTCATCTTGGATCATAATGAAAAATACCTCCAAAGTTGGACAAAACATGAGACAGATTCTGCCTAAAAATTTCTAAGTGTCAAAGTCAAGATCTCATGAAACCCTAACTTTATGGCCTTATAACTCAAAATCTAGGCATTTTTTGGGGGTACCTCAGTTTGACAATCTTTTTGTATGTAAGATGAGCTATCATTTGAGCTTTGGATGAAAGAAAATGGTTCCTTGGATCACAAGTTATGGCCTTGCAAAGTTGGGTAAAAACCAATATTTTCCATAACTTAGTGAAATTTTCAATTTCTCAAGTTTACCCCTTTTACAAGTAACCTTGATATCTTGATCAATCTTTGTTAAAATGCAACAATGGAAAATATTTTATTGAATTATAGGTCATGATGAACATTTTTTGCTAAAAAGTCAAACTTTGACTTTTGGTCTCAGAGGGATTTTGTGCAGAGAAACCCTAATTCCCATTTTTTGACCATTACACCCTCTGAGGAAATTTTAAGTTTATGAATGGACCCTTAGGGTTCCTGTGAGCTTTTTGAATCACATATTGAAGCATTGGATCATTCCCAGATGAAAATTTCTCTCTAGAGGCCTTGGTCGACCAAAACCCTAATTTGGTGACACTTATTATTGGTGTAAGCCCTAGAGGCCAATACTTTTGGTACTTGTATCAAATTATTTATTAATAATAAAAGGCATTTCTTTATTATGTTTGTTTTTCCAAAATGATAAAGTCCCTAGAATAGCTAGTTCGTTTAATGAAACATTAAGTATGACTTAATCATGAGATTCCATTAAACATAAGGACACTATTCTTAAAGCATCCATAGTCGAGCTTTAATGTGAAATGGGATAGCCTTAAAGCATTAAGACTATTATGTAGATAGACTGATGATCACATATCATGGATCATGGATAAGGAGTTATCAAGTCTTTACATAGGTATGAATATTAGGAGTAATATTTATACTGGATGGACCCACTATGAGAGTACTACATAGAATGTTATGCAAAGTGTCATAAGTTACTCTCATGGTGATAGTGGTGTATACCACCCTTCGACCTGAAACTACTATGTACCCTAGATGTAGAGTCAAGTACTTTATTGCTGATCAAACACTGTCCGTAACTGGATGATCATAAAGACAGTTGATGGGTACTTCACAAAGCATGCTGAGGGACATGAGTAACCTAGATGGAATTTGCCCATCCTGCATAATAGGATAAATGTCTAAGGGCCCAATATTGAACCAGACAAGGATGACACGGTATATGCCTTGTGTTCAATATAGACATAGGGGCAAAAGGGTAATTGTACACACAAGTACTATCACAAAAGGTTTTGTCAGATCACATGACAATTTTGTGACTTGGGTAGCAGTGATGTGTTTCTAGATACCGCTCACTGTTTATTATGTTAAATACATGATTTAATATAATTGCCAACGTCGCGAAATCCTACAGGGTCACACACATAAGGACAGTTGGAGAAGAGATAGAGTAAATAAGGAACACCGTAAGGTACGGTGCACTTGAATGGAACACGGAATATGGTAAGGTACCATGTAATATAATAATAGTTATTATTAATTTTATAATAGTTATAAAATATAATAATAATAAAATTATATTTATTATAATAATAGTTATTATAATAATATAATAATATTATTATTGAGTTGGGCCTTTTAGCTTGTTGCCCACACAAGTAGTTCTATAAATAGAACCCTTGTGCACAAGCTCAAAGTGGTTGTTGTTGAAACCCTGGCCGTATTCTATTTTTCCTCTCCCTCACTCAAAACCTTCAATCGTAATCAGCTTGCACTGTGACTGAAGGAAGTTGTTCGTGTAGACTGAGTAGAGGCGCTGTTCATCGTACAACGCTCGTGATCATCCATAGATTTGAAATCAAAGGTTTCATCGCCACAAGAGGCAACCTTTCTATACAGATCATGATCTTTCATAAGGATCTCTAAAGGGAAATTTTTGTTTTCCGCTGCATTTAGATCGTAAATTTCCCTTCACTTATGATCTTGAGGCCTGATCAACTTGAAATGTTGCATTCTTGACTGAAGGAAGCTGTTCGTATGGACTGAGTAGAGGCGCTGTTCATCGTACAACGCTCGTGATCATCCATAGATTTGGAATCAAAGGTTTCATCGCCACAAGAGGTAACCTTTCTATCACAGATCATGATCTTTCATAAGGATCTCTAAAGGGAAATTTTTGTTTTCTGCTGTGTTTAGATTGCAAATTTCCCTTCAGTGGTATCAGAGCCACTTACGAAACCATGAGTCTGGTAATTGTTTATTTTCTGTCATTTTTGTTTTAATTGGATTAAAACACGTAAAAATTAAATCAAATCCAGATATTGAATTTTTGGCATCAGATTGTGTACGGTTTAGATGATTGATATTGACTATGCTTCGGAATCCAACAATAGTATGGTGAAGCAGCGATATGTCAATCGTCCATAAGTTACACATATATGATCGATCTAATTCATATGTGATATGATTAACTTTGATGCAAAGATGGTATATTGGATATACTATTTTATTTCGTTAGTTTAAATCACGTAATGATTATCATTTGATTGAGCGATCTGTGGTTATCTGCTTCGGAATCTGACTTTAGTATGGTGAAGCGATAGCATACAGATCAATCATATTGAATTATTGATCATGGTGTTTTGATGGTATGAAATTGTTGCATCAAGGTTTATGACGGTACAAGGATTGCGCCGTCAAAGAGGTCTACGATCAAAAGTCACGCGTTCTGTTAGTGTGACGGTCGTCATGGGCTGATGTGTGATAGTCGCCATGGCAATTATGACGGTCGTCACAGGCAGTATGACGGCGCAAATGTTGCATCAATGCAGTCTGCGCTTTAGGTCATGCATTCGCCGAAAATTTAACATAGGTTTGTGACGGTCGTCACGGGCTGATGTGTGATGGTCACCATGGAAACTGTGACGGTCGTCACAGGCAGTATGACAGTGCAAATGTTGCGCCAATGCAGTCTGCGCTTTAGGTCATGCATTCGCCGAAAATTTAATTTAATTTATTTAATAAACAGGATTTAAATTAATAATAATAAAATTTATTTATTATTTTTCTTGTGGTGATCAGTTATGGCCTTAGTTTATTTTTCTTTGTTTTGGATTTTATAAATACGACCTGCGTGTCGTGCCTCTCTCTTATTCTCATCATGTAACTTCTTTTCTTATCTCACTCCCTCGTATGTAAAACGAGTTTCCTTTATGTAATGTATTATTATGAAGAAAGAGAAGACTACAAAACAAAGAAGGACAACCTTGGAGATCTTGCTTGGAGAAGTGAAGATCGTTATTAGGTTTAGCTTAAGTTCTCTCATTGGCTTGGGAGAACAATTGCGCTAGGGGCCATTACTGTTTCATTTGTATGTATGTATGTTGATATATATTGTATGTATGTTGATGCATGCGTGAGGAACGATTTATATGATAAATAAGCCGGTGAGATCAAACTAATTAAAAATCCCTCAAAACTAAATATTAAATTTTTGCTTTCCAAGTTTTAGAACTCATCAAGACTAGTATCGAATATTGTAGGTTTCGCCTAACGCGAGGTGCATGTTCCATATTAGTAAGGTGCGATGGGATAATTGTAATATCCAATTTCTAAAATAATGGGTCAAACTTAACTAAACAAAATATAGTAAGATTATATGCGTTTAGAAGCAAGAGTTGGGAATAGTCCATATGATGGATTGGAATAAGGAGTTATTCACCCAACTGAAATATTCGAGAATTATATTGGATACAATTGGAAGGAGTTCCTACCTAAATAGCTAAGTTTTGTGTAATCATCCTAACGTTGATTTAAAACAAAGTGAAATATGGATCTCGATCCACTAGAAAATCTTCCAAAGGGAATTTCTGAATCAAATGATGAGGGTCATTTGGTTTGAGTAAAATAGTGGGAGCATATTTAATTAAAGGCCTAATTGAATATGCTATGATACTTATATTTTCCCATTCCATTTTGTAGATTACCATGACAATAAACACATCTAATAACATTTTGCGAACAATCCTGGATAAGGAAAAATTGTCTGGGACAAATTTTCTGGATTGGCACCGAAATCTGAGGATTGTCCTCAAACATGACAGAAAGCTGTGTGTCTTAGAGACACATGTTCCTGATGAGGAACCTCCTAGCTCTGCTCCTAAGGCTAAAAGAGATGCTTATAAGAAGCATGTTGATGATGCCAATGAAACTGCTTGCCTCATGCTGGCTACCATGAATTCTGAATTGCAAAAGCAACATGAAAACATGGCAGTGTTCGATATGATCGAACATCTGAAAATGTTCTATCAAGAGCAGGCAAGGCATGAAAGGCTTGAAGTTTCAAAAGCCCTTTTTCAAGCCAAGCTTTCTGAGGGAACCCCAGTAGGTCCCCATGTACTCAAGATGATTGGGTATGCGGAGAATCTTGAAAGATTGGGATTTACCCTCAAAAAGGAGCTTGCGACTGATTTGATCTTGCAATCGTTGTCGGAAAGCTTCGGTCAATTTGTCCTTAATTTCAACATGAATGACATGGACAAAACTTTTCCTAAATTGCTAAGCATGTTAAGAACTGCTGAGCAAAACCTGAAGACAAAAGGGAAATCCATTCTGATGGTCAGTAATGGAAAGAAACAGAACAAAAGGCCCACCAAGCAGGTGGGTAAATGGAAAGGAAAGGAAGTTGCCAAACTTAAACATACTACCCTTGCTTTGAAGCCTAGTGGAGGTATAGCAAAGGAGGGCACTTGCTTCTATTGCGGTAAGACCGAACATTGGAAGAGAAACTGCCCAAAGTACCTGGAAGATAAGAAGAATGGAGTGGTGACTTCGACTTCAGGTATTTTTGTTATAGAAATAAATTTATCTACTTCTACATCATGGGTATTAGATACTGGATGTGGTTCTCACATTTTTACCAATGTACAGGGACTAAAAAGGAGTAGAGATTTGGCAAAAGGTGAAGTCGACCTACGAGTTGGAAATGGAGCAAAGGTTGCTGCTTTAGCCGTAGGAACTTATGTTTTGACTTTACCTAGTGGTTTAATAATTCAGTTAGAGAACTGTTATTATGTACCTGCAATTAGCAGGAATATTATTTCCGTTTCTTGTTTGGACAAGTTTGGTTTTTCATTTATAATAAAGAACAATTGTTGCTCTATTTATTTGAATGATATATTCTATGGTACTGCACAAATGAACAATGGATTATATGTCCTTGATCTTGAAATGCCAATTTATAACATTAATACTAAAAGGATGAAACCTAACGAGTTAAATCCAAGTTACCTTTGGCATTGTCGCTTAGGCCATATAAATGAGAAACGCATCTCCAAACTCCATAAAGATGGACTATTGGACTCTTTTGATTACGAATCATATGATACATGCAGATCTTGTTTAATTGAAAAGATGACAAAGTCCCCATTCACGGGAAAAGGTGAAAGAGCTAATGATCTTTTGGCCCTCATACACACTGACGTGTGTGGACCACTGAACATACCAGCCAGAGGAGGTTTTCAATACTTCATCACATTTACCGATGATTTCAGTAAACATGGTTATGTCTATTTAATGAAACACAAATCTGAATCCTTTGAAAAGTTCAAGGAATTTAAGAATGAAGTACAAAACCAACTAGGTAAGAATATTAAAACTCTTCGATCAGATCGAGGCGGTGAATATTTAAGCCTGGAGTTTGATGACCATCTAAAAGAGTGTGGGATTCTATCCCAACTCACTCCTCCTGGAACACCACAATGGAATGGTGTATCTGAGAGAAGAAATTGAACCTTGTTAGACATGGTCCGATCCATGATGAGTCATGCCGATCTTCCAAAATCATTTTGGGGACATGCACTACTGACATCAGCTTACACACTTAACCGTGTTCCATCCAAAAAGGTTGAAAAGACACCATATGAAATATGGAGTGGTAAGAAACCACGTATGTCTTACATGAAGATTTGGGGTTGTGAAGTTTATGTAAAATGACAAATTTCAACTAAGCTTGAGCCCAAATCTGACAAATACTTATTTGTGGGGTATCCTAAAGAAACAAGAGGGTATTACTTCTACAATCCTTCTGAGGGCAAAGTGTTTGTCGCTCGAACTGGAGTTCTCTTGGAAAGGGACTTTATTTCTAAAGGAATCAGTAGGAGGAAAGTAGAGCTTGAAGAAATTCAAGAATCACAAGGCATTGATACACCTATGGAGGAATTAGAGCAGGAACCACAAGTAGTTGTGGAAGAGTAACCTGCTCAAGTAGAACAAGACCAGCATAGGTCGAGCAGGATACGTCACCAACCAGAGAGATATGGATTTCTCATAAATGATCAAGGTAAAGTATTACTCATGGATCAAGATGAGCCTGTAACCTATCAAGAGGCCATAACTAGTCCTGAGTCTGAGAAGTGGCTAGAAGCCATGAAATCTGAAATGGATTCCATGTACACAAACCAGGTTTGGACCTTGGTAGAGCCTCCTGTAGGAATTAATCCTATAGGATGCAAGTGGGTCTTCAAAAAGAAGACTGACATGGATGGTAAGGTACATACCTATAAGGCAAGACTGGTTGCTAAAGGTTATAAACAAATTCATGGTGTAGACTATGATGAAACCTTTTCACCAGTTACAATGCTTAAATCTATTCGGATTTTACTTGCTATCGATGCATATCATGATTATGAAATATGGCAGATGGATGTCAAGACTGCTTTCCTTAATGGGAATCTTCTTGAGGATATGTACACGACACATCCTGAAGGATTTGACATACCCGAAGAAGTCCAAAAGATATGCAAGTTACAGCGATCAATCTACGGATTAAAGCAAGCTTCCAGAAGCTGGAATCTTCGTTTTGATGAAACTGTAAAACAATATGGATTCATAAAGAATGAAGATGAGCCTTGTGTCTACAAGAAGGTTAGTGGGAGCATAATCGTTTTCCTGGTATTATATGTAGATGACATATTACTCATTGGAAATGATATCCCTACCTTGCAACAAGTAAAAGCTTGGTTAGGGAAATGCTATTCTATGAAGGACCTTGGTGAAGCAGCCTATATATTACGAATCAGGATCTATAGAGATATATCACAAAAACTGCTTGGTCTAAGTCAGAGTACATACATAGACAAAGTGTTGAGACGCTTTAATATGCATGATTCCAAGAAAGGATTCATACCTATGCAACATGGTCTAGATCTATCAAAAACACAATCCCCTTCAACAAAGGAAGAAAGGGATTGCATGAATAAGATTCCACATGCATCTGCAATAGGATCTATCATGTATGCCATGTTATGTACTCGACCAGATGTCTCGTATGCTTTAAGTGCAATGAGTAGGTACCAATCTGATCCTGGTGATGCTCACTGGGTAGTTGTCAAGAATATCCTTAAGTACTTGAGAAGGACTAAGGACTCATTATTGATATATAGAGGCCAGGAAGAGCTCGCGGTAATTGGTTACACCGATGTTAGCTTCCAGACAGATAAGGATGACTTTAGATCGCAATCTGGTTATGTGTTCTGCCTAAATGGTGGCGCTGTGAGCTAGAAAAGTTCAAAGCAAGAAACAGTTGCTGATTCTACAATCGAGGCCGAGTATATTGTTGCCTCAAATACAGCGAAGGAAGCTGTTTGGATCAAGAAGTTCATTAGTGAACTTGGCATAATCCCTAGCATTGTGGACCCCATTGATCTCTATTGTGACAACAATGGTGCTATCGCACAAGCTAAGGAGCCTAGATCTCACCAACGATCCAAACACATACTTAGGCGTTATCATCTCATTCGAGAGATAATAGATCGTGGAGATGTGAAGATATGCAGAGTACCTACACTTGACAATATTGCTGACCCACTAACAAAACTTCTTGCGTAGCTAAAGCATGATGGTCATACTAGATCTATGGGTATTAGGGGTATGCCTGATTGGCTCTAGTGCTAGTGGGAGATTGTTGGTGTAAGCCCTAGAGGCCAATACTTTTGGTACTTGTATCAAATTATTTATTAATAATAAAAGGAATTTCTTTATTATGTTTGTTTTTCCAAAATGATAAAGTCCCTAGAATAGCTAGTTCGTTTAATGAAACATTAAGTATGACTTAATCATGAGATTTCATTAAACATAAGGACACTATTCTTAAAGCATCCATAGTCGAGCTTTAATGTGAAATGGGATAACCTTAAAGCATTAAGACTATTATGTAGATAGACTGATGATCACATCTCATGGATCATGGATAAGGAGTTATCAAGTCTTAACATAGGTATGAATATTAGGAGTAATATTTATACTGGATTGACCCACTATGAGAGTACTACATAGAATGTTATGCAAAGTGTCATAAGTTACTCTCATGGTGATAGTGGCGTATACCACCCTTCGACCTGAAACTACTATGTACCCTAGATGTAGAGTCAAGTACTTTATTATTGATCAAACATTATCTGTAACTGGATGATCATAAAGACAGTTGATGGGTACTTCACAAAGCATGCTGAGGGACATGAGTAGCCTAATGGAATTTTCCCATCCTGCATAACAGGATAAATGTCTAAGGGCCCAATATTGAACTGGACAAGGATGACACAGTATATGCCCTGTGTTCAATATAGACATACGGGCAAAAGGGTAATTGTACACACAAGTACTATCACAAAAGGTTTTGTCAGATCACATGACAATTTTGTGACTTGGGTAGCAGTGATGTGTTGCTAGATACTGCTCACTGTTTATTATGTTAAATACATGATTTAATATAATTGCCAACGTCGCGAAATCCTACAGGGTCACACACATAAGGACAGTTGGAGAAGAGATAGAGTAAATAAGGAACACCGTAAGGTACAGTGCACTTGAATGGAATACGGAATATGGTAAGGTACCATGTAATATAATAATAGTTATTATTAATTTTATAATAGTTATAAAATATAATAATAATAATAAAATTATATTTATTATAATAATAGTTATTATAATAATATAATAATATTATTATTGAGTTGGGCCTTTTAGCTTGTAGCCCACACAAGTAGTTCTATAAATAGAACCCTTGTGCAGAAGCTCAAAGTGGTTGTTGTTGAAACCCTGGCCGTATTCTATTTTCCCTCTCCCTCACTCAAAACCTTCAATCGTAATCAGCTTGCACTGTGACTGAAGGAAGTTGTTCGTGTGGACTGAGTAGAGGCGCTGTTCATCGTACAACGCTCGTGATCATCCATAGATTTGGAATCAAAGGTTTCATCGCCACAAGAGGTAACCTTTCTATACAAATCATGATCTTTCGTAAGGATCTCTAAAGGGAAATTTTTGTTTTCCGCTGCGTTTAGATCGCAAATTTCCCTTCACTTATGATCTTGAGGCCTGATCAACTTGAAATGTTGCATTCTTGTGTTAGATTCTTGATGTGGGAGACCTCTTGATCTTCCATGGATGTTTGAGAGGCTTAGCAAGTTGAATATCATGTCAATTCTTGATTGATCCTTTGCCTAGATGCTATGAGAGGGCTCAAAAACCCTAATCCTTGGTTGAGGTAAACACTCAACAATATTTGAAGGAATTGGTAGGGTATGAAAATAACCCATATTGTGGTGATGATTTGCACAATGATGTGAACTCTTGTGGTCAAAATTTAGGGTATGGCATGTTTCCTAATATTCCGAGAGGGCATGATGATATTTGGGTGATTGTCGATAGACTGACGAAGTAGGCACACTTCATCTCGATTAATATCACTTTTTCTTTGTAGAAGTTGGCAGAGATTTATATCCGTGTGATTGTGAAGCTGCATAGAGTTCCATTGAGCATTGTGTCAGATAGAGATATGCGGTTTACTTCCAGATTTTTGGAAAGTTTGTAAGAGGCCTTAGGTTCGAAGTTGAGGATGAGTTCAGCTTATCATCCGTAGACAGATGGTCAAACGGAGAGGATTATTCATTATTTGGAAGATTTGTTGAGGGCTTGAGTTTTTGAATAAGAAGGTGCTTGGAATAGTCATTTGTCGTTGATTAAGTTCACTTATAATAAGAGTTACCATTCTAGTATTGGAATGGTACCTTTTGAAGCTTTGTATGGTCGGAGGTGTAGGACACCTCTGTGTTGGCATGAATCTGGTGAGAGTGTGGTGCTTGAACCTGAGATTGTTCATGAGACTACTGAGAAGGTGAAGCTGATTCGGGAGAAGATAAAAGCTTCGCAGAGTGGGCAGAAGAGTTATCATGATAAGAGGAGGAAGTGTCTTGAGCTTCAAGAGGGAGACCATGTATTCTTGAGAGTCACTATGGTGACCGGTGTCAAATATGTTTTGAAGTCGAGGAAGATTACTCCTCGGTTTATCAGTCTGTATCAGATATCAATGAGAGTTAGAGTTGTTGCTTATAGAGTGGCGTTGCCACCAAATTTGTCGAATTTGCATGATGTGTTCCATGTTTCACAGCTATGGAAGTATGTTCCGAATTCGTCGCATATGATTTTGATGGATGATGTTCAGGTAAGGGATAAGCTTACAGTTGAGGCTTTGCCTGCAAGGATTGAAGAGCGTGAGTTAAAGCAGTTGAGGGGCAAAGAGATTGTTCTCGTAAAGGTAGTATGGGGAGGCGCTACTGGTGGAAGTATGACTTGGGAGTTGGAGAGCAGGATGTGTGAAGCGTATCCTGAGCTGTTTAGATCAGGTAATTTTCGAGGACGAAAATATTCTAAGTGGGGGAGAGTTGTAACGCCCTAACTTATTTTATTTATTTTCTGTAATTTATTTATGTGATAATTGTGGTTGTGTTATACCTTGATGTGTTTGAGCTACCTTGGTATGGGGTAGTGGTCTTAAGAATAGACTTTAAGGGTTGAGGGGTGTATGACTAATTGTGTAGTACTTGGTGGTGTGGTGAGAATGACTAATTAAATTATATTAGTAATATTTAGTTAATTATAATATTAGTTGAATATTATTAAATTAAATAATTAGTGATTATTATTATTATTATTATTTTAATTAGAAGGGAATAATATTAATAATAATAATATAAGTTGGGAGAGAAAAGTTGTCAGAACATGTTTTGGGAGAAAAAGAGGAAGAGAGAAGGAAGAAAGGCTATGGCAAGAGAGAAGACTCCATTGTTGTGAAGCTTTGTCCAAGAACTCTAAGGTAAGGGTGTGGTTCTAATTATCTAAGGGTTAACATGATGATGGTGGGTAGATTATGCCATATAGGGTTTGTGTTTTTCTTCTCTTTATTCATAATTTTGATGAATTGGTAATTGTTGGATTCGATAAATTTCTTGATGAATGTTGTGTGTGGTATGTTGATGTTGTGACTAATGTTTGTATGATGCATTGTTGTAATTGTTATTGTTGAAATCATGTGATTGATGAATTGTATGATGTTGTTGTTGTTCGTTTTGTGTGATCGCGAGTCAAAGTCGGAACTCAGGTTATGGATGTTTTTGGGGAGAATAATTGGGGTTTTGATGTTGATGAAAACTGATTTTTGAGTAAAACTGTGTGTTACACGAATTGTATGAAAAGTGGGATTTTGGGGTGTGTCAAAAAGTGTTTTTCGTACTAATAAGCAGTAGAAAAGTGCTTTTGTTGCAAGTGTAATCGGTTACTAGAAAAGGGGTAGCCAGTTACACTATTGAAAAATGGTGTTTTTGGGCAAATCTGTGAGGGTGTAATTGGTTACCCTGATTGTGGTAACCAGTTACACTGTGTGTATTTTGTGTGGTAGTAGCTAGTTACAAGGGGTGTAATCGGTTACCTCATTTTGAGTAACCGGTTACACTGGGACCAATATTTGAAAAATCTTTAAAAATTCATAACTTTTACTCCAGGTGTCCGATTCGAGTGTCGTTTGAAGCGTTAGAAAGCTGACGCGACGAACTTTATTCTAAAAATGGTTTCTGTACCAGAAGTTGAATAATTTTGATGTATGATGGTGTTAGGCGCATTATTATCGTTATGTTGTGGTGTGACATAATTGTAAATGCCTTTGTAGTTGCTTGCTATGATGTATGTCGATGTTGCTGGACTGTATAGCATGTTGTGTTATGGCCTGTAGTGGTGTGATGCATTATTTAAATGAAGGTCATTGTATGTTGTTGTTGTCATGGATTTCATGATTGCATGAGTTATGAGCTAAGTCGCGTGCCTATGTGGGGTGTGAGCGTCTTATCTGGATTCTAGTTATAGAATCATGTTGTTGTTGTTGTTGAATTGATCGTGTGCCCATGTGGGGTGTGAGCGATCATGGAAGTCGTGTGCCCGTGTGGGGTACGAACGACGTAATGGAAATTCTGACGAAAATTGTGATTCTGAAATAGGGACCGGGTTCTGAAATAGGAACTGAATGGTACCATATGCATTGAGTCAAGTTGTTAGTCTTGATGCATTGCATCCTGATTGTATTTGTTGTTGTGTTTGGATTTTGGTTGTGTTGGTTGTGTGGATGTATGTTATAGAATGGGTTATGTGTATGTAATAATCTAATGCTTGCTTATTATCATTTTTTCCTTTATCTAATTATGATATCTCACCCCTTCTGTTTGAATGCTGCCTTTATATGTGCATCGTGCAGATAACTCGCAGTAGAGGAGTTGATGTGAGTGGAAGATGAAGTCTTCCATTTTATCTTTAGTGTCAACATCTGCTCTGATGTGTAACACCGGGGTTATGGAACGTTATGTCTTTGATGTTTCAATAGAGATTTTTGGATATCTCTAGATTTATTGTTGTTTATGTTTATTTTGAAAACATAGTTATGTCATGAATAGTGTCATACCCCAATTTTGACCCTGAATCTTTGAATCGATACACTTATCATAGCATCTGCATCATCTGCATAGCATGGCATGCATTTCATCCTGCACAATGCTCAAATTATCAGCAAGAATAAAATTTCAGATTTACAGGCGAATCTGTTAAACTAAAAGTCAATTGTGTGTAAAATCAGTGGGCAAAAAGTTTCAAAATTGAACTGGCAATCATCAGTTTTATTAATCTATGTTTCGCGTAGTTTAACCTGACGTGTTTGTTTTAATTTTTTATGACTTTTTGACCACGTTTTGTCAGTTTGAGCATTTTTACCGGTCCGAATTTATTTCGAAATTTGACCAAACGATGTATTTTTCTGAGTCATTTATTTCGCGCTAATTATTTTGGTGCATTCATTTTATTTTCTTGAGCACTTTGATATCAATCTGATTATTCATGTTTAACCGGTTTCATTTTAATTTTTTTAGTTAATAATCATTTATTTTAATTTTTATTTAATCAAATTTTTAATTTAGTTTTATTTAAATAGTTTATTTTATTTTAATTCCATTTATCATTTTTCTTTTTAAAATAATATGAAAATTTGTTTTTATTTTGTTTTTATTTTGTTCTTAGAAACACTTAATACTTATGTTTTAAAAATGTTGTTTTGTTTTTGCTCCATTTTTTGTGAAAGTACCTAGTATTATACTGCATGGCACAGAGAAATAAGAGAGGAAGGACAACTTGTACCAAGGACACTTTCATTTTTTACTTTCAAGAAAACAATAGAATAATAGAAAAAGGGGAGGACCACCTACCACTACACAATATAGCAGTACCCTTTTCACAAGAAAAAGACATTACTGATTTGGAAAATTTTCTTCTCTTTTATTTTCACAAAAAACCCAATAATCCTCTCCACATACTCCCATGCACCACTTTTTTTTCTTCAAAAATTTGTAGATTTTTTCCACCATATATCATACCTTTGAACAACACAACATGATACACTTCCTCCATCTCTATAAAAATGAGGGACCCATCACAATAAAAATAGGGAGAGATGTTGGAGTGGGGGCTCTCACATAGGAAGCACACAAATTTCTCTCCTCATATCAACCTACCACTAACTTCATTTTTTTTCTGCAAGTTGAAAACTAACAACAATAAAATTGCCTCACATTAATTTCTACTCAATGTAACCATCATTTTCTTTACTCAAGATATTTCCTCCATCTCCCTTCCTTAAAAAAAGTCATCTTCACTCACACATTATTCCTATGTTTAACTCAGTGAACATGTTCATCTTCTTCACTTCAACAAAACAAACACCACCTGCCATACATTTCTTTCTTCTTTCTAACATAACCACATTATTCACCTTCTTTCATTTTAAAAACAACCAAAAAACCACAACACATTCTATCCACCTACATTAACCTACATACCTCACATTACTCACCTTCCATATTCTTTTTCCTACACGTGAACCCCCTCACATATACACCACATGTATAACATCAAATGATACAAATCTCAATTAAAAAAAACATAATATCCTTTTTCTTCCTTCTTGAACCTGCATAACTACTCCCACCATCTTCACTTCAACCACCTTTTGTTCCACATGACAACTACACCAGCCACCGTAACTCGCAGCATGCACCGCTGACGCTGATAACGCAAAAATACTCATATGTTCTGTAGCCGGTAAAGCAAAGTACTCAAAGCTGCATTTGAGTGAAGTTGCTGATAGAAAACAACCATCTTGCACCGAAAATTTCCGCGTACAACACTATACCCGATCTGTAACAGTTTCGGCGAGAATAACAACAACAACATGCGTGCAGTCTCATCACCACCACGACTTCTTCGACTTCACGCTGCTACTTCATGTTGCTACACCGCCGCGAGAGAGGGAGATGTTAACGAAATCCACGCGAGAGGGAGAGAGATCACGAGACTGAGGGACTTTCGTTAACGTGTTTGAGTTGTCATTGTTATTTTTTCCCTCTGCAGATCATGTTGATCTGCATTTGAATTGTCGTAAGAATAGAGTTAGAGCGAGAGAGATCATGGGATCCAGAGAGAAACATAGAGGAGAGTGAGAATGAGAGAGTATCATGTGAGAGTGAGGGAGGCGAAATCGAGAGAGATATAGAGAGGTCAAAAGGTTTGTTTTTATGTTTTTTTTACTCTGCTTGTTGTTTTGTTGTGTTTAGGAACAGAAACATAGATAGGGATAAGAGATCTGAATTTGATTTGATGTTCTGGCTCCATTTTCATGTCTTTGATTGAAATTTAGGTTTCTGAACCTTGGTTTTGATTATCACGTGTAAAGTAAGAGAAAGGTTTTTGGTCTTTAATGTTTTTTTTAATTAGGAAATTATTAGTGATTTTTGACTTTTTATAAAACTTTGATTTTCATTAAATATTGTTTTAATCACATTTTGTTTTTTAAAGGAAAGATGGGGAGGTTCCCCATACAAGATTTTTCTTTATTATTATTTATTTTACCTTTTCTATTATTTTTTTCTCTATTATTATTATAGTGATGTTTAGAAAATAAACAATCTAGTTGGACCCATGTAATATGTTTATCTTAGGCCCAATCCTATTTGCACCCCTTCTATTCTTTTTTAAATTTTATTATTATTTAGTTACTAAATAGGTTTGTTAATTTATTAAATTCCTTTTTATTTTTATTCATTTAGATTGATTTTTAGTTTAGTTAATCGTTCGTAGTTTGCTAATTATTTTGTTTATTTATTTGTATAATTGTTGTGTTTAGTCGGTTAATTAGTTAATATCTCTACCCATGTCAGTACTCATACATATAAATAATCATACCCAACATTTCACTAACATTCTATTCGATTCAAAATTTATTTCACCACAACTTATTGTCATGCCATTTTCAAAATAACAAATCAAACACAAGTTTAAACTCTTTTCTTAATTACATACGAAAAAAGATGAGTGTTGGAATCTAGCATTCTATTAGAAACCTCGAATGATTGGTCCCGAGCCTCACGCATTGGGATAACCGTTCATTCTTTTCTTTCATTTCTTAAAACACTTCATTATTAACTTGGACAAATAAGTGTCGTTAGTGTAAGTTCTGTGTTTTTTGGATTGGCTACATTTTGGCAAAACAACATGCTGTTAGCAAGATGTTAAACCAGATGTTCTGCCATGACAGTCAGACATCATGTTCTGCATGATGTTGTGACATGTTCCAGGACATGTTATACCAGAAAGTTAGAGTATGACTATTTTGGTATTTTTAGTGTGATTTTTAAGTGTGTTCTGATGCCACGTGGGTGATATTCATGGGAGTATATTGTGGGAATTTCTGTTATGACAAATTCTGTTAGTTTTCATTAAAAATGTTCCTTGAGCCTTTTTAGGAAAGTTTGTATTTTGTTCCTATTATTGTGAAGGATGATTTGCAGTGAGATAAAACTGATTGATGTTATTTGTGCACCTCAAGAAGCCCAAGTCCATTAGGTCTGAAAGCTATTTAAAGTGAAGACCAAACCCTGTTAATGTAGAGATCACAACATGAAGAATTTTGGAAATAAGGATTAGCTATATTTTGGTTGGTCTTTAGGGTTTAGTGCTTGTTAATTGTATGTCACTCATGTATCTTCTGATGAATTAAGGTTGACTGATTGTTCATTGTTCATTGTTCATTGTCCACTCTAAAGCTTTTAAGCAAGAGTGTATTGTTCTTGATAGAAGCTTTTAAGCAAAATCAAGTATTGTCTTGGAAGTGTGCTACTTCTATTGTTTGTGTAATTGTTGAATTCTCACTGGGATTGTGACTGATTAGGAAGTGAGAGGGGGGCCTCATATCTAAAGGGTGTCTAGGTAGAAGTTGCACAAGGTATGGATTAGGCGAGAAGTTGTAAACGGGGGAGTTTAGCTTTGAACTAATACTATTATAGTGAATTTCCTTCCTGGATTGGTAGCCCCTAGGCGTAGCTGAGTTGCACCAAACTAGGTTAACAATTCCCGTGTTAATTTAACTTTTATGTCATTTAATTTTCTACATCTTTTACTTGTGTGATCAAGCTGTTGTTGGTCCTGGTGTTGTGACATTTGTCTCGACATTTGGTATCTGTGTGCCAGAATTTTAATTGGCATCAAAGCAGGTCACCCTGTTCTATATTTGGGTGAGCTCCAAGGAGTTTGTATTCTAGTACTATGGACAAGGAAGGAGGAGGAAATGTTAATAGGCCTCCAGTCATGGATAACATAAATTATGACTATTGGAAGGCACGTATGGTTGCTTTCTTAAAATCTATGGATAGCAAAACTTGGAAGGTTATCATCAAGGGTTGGGAACACCCTGTGGTTAAGGATAATGATGGAAAAGAAACCTTGAATCCAGAAGAGGATTGGACCAAGGAGGAAGATGAGACATCTCTTGGTAACTCCAAAGCCTTGAATGCTTTATTCAATGGAGTTGACAAGAACATGTTTAGGTTGATCAACACTTGTACTGTGGCTAAGGATGCTTGGGAAATTCTCAAGACAACTCATGAAGGAACATCCAAGGTGAAGATGTTGAAACTTCAGCTTCACACTACCAAATGTGAGAATCTAAAGATGAGAGAAGATGAAAGTATTCATGACTTTGACATGAATGTGCTAGAAATAGATAATTCCTTTAGTGCCTTGGGAGAAAAGATATCAGAGGAGACGTTGGTGAGGAAGATTCTTAGGTCTCTTCCTAAGAAATTTGACATGAAGGTCACAGCCATTGAAGAAGCCCAAAACATCAGTTGTATGAGAGTTGATGAGCTAGTGGGATCACTTCAAACATTTGAATTGACATTGAATGATAGAATTGAAAAGAAGAACAAAAGCATTGCTTTTGAATCCAATGCTGAAGATAAAGAGGGGCCAGCTAACTTGGATACTAATAAGGGACTGTCAAATACAATTATTTTACTTGGGAAGCAGTTCAATAGAATTCTAAAGAGAATGGATAGAAGAGGAAGACCAGGTGTCAAGGACATCACCTCTGTCATAAAAAATAACTATGATTCTAAAAAAAATACCAGAACTGAAGAAAAGACAGATCAAAGTAAAGGGATTCAATGTTATAAGTGTGAAGGTTTTGGTCACATTAGGCCAACATGTCCCAACTATCTCAGGAAACAGAAAAAGGGGCTGACTGTTTCTTGGTCTGATGATGATGAGTCTGAAGATGAACCCAATAAAGAGACTACTGAATCTGCTATTGCTCTCTCTGGCAGATGGGCTGATGAAGTAGAAGCTTGTGATGAAAATGATCTCTATGAATATTTGGATGTGGATTTCTAGGAAACTTGCAACAGGTGTGAGGAATATTAGAAGACAGAGGAAAATCAGAGAAAGACCATAGCTGAATTGGAGAATGAGAAGAAGGAACTCTTAGGTGTTGTCTCTCATCTTCAAAGTGAGATAACTCTCCTAAATTCCAAGCTAAAAAATGTTACTGATTCCTTAAGAAGGATGAAAAATAGGGCTGATCAAATAGAAGATACAAAAGTCCATTATCATTCTGATAACAGACAGAGAAGAATGTCTGAAGAAAAAAAAATTTCGTCTGAAAGAAAGATGATGACCATAATGTCTAACCACATGTTACAAAAGTCTGGCAGACATAATGAACCTCCAAATAATTTCCAATCTTGTTAAAGATGTCATTACTATAGAGAGTATGGTCACATAAAGCCATTCTGTTATAAATTGTATGGAAATCAAATATCCTCAGTTAAGTCCAAGAATAAGCCAGTTAGCAAAAAGAGAAGTGTCGAAGATAGGAGTGTTAACCTTATAGCTCACACATCCTTGAGAGCTTCAACTATAGAAGACTAGTACTTTGATAGTGGATGTTCTAGACATATGACAGAGGTTCAGAAGTAGTTGATGGATATTAGGTCCCTGCCCACAGGTGTTGTCAGATTTGGTGAAGGTGTTAAAGGAGAAATTAAAGGAGTTGGTAAATTGATGGATGTTGGTTCACCTAGGTCGGAAGATGTTCTTCTTGTGAAGGGGCTAACTATTAACCTCATCAACATTAGTCAGCTGTGTGATCAAGGCTTGTTAGTCATTTTCTCCAAGTCAGAATGTCTAGTCAAAGATGAGAAAATTGATGTTCTAATGAAGGGTATAAGGTCTAAAGATAACTGCTATCTTTGGGAACCTCAGATAACAACTTACTTTTCCACATGTTCAAAAACTCAAGAGGATGAAGTGAAGCTGTGGCACCAGAAACTTAGACACCTTCATCCTAAAAGAATGAAGGAAATCATATTTGTAGGAGCAATTAAAGGAATGTGAGATCTAAAGGTTGAAGAAGGGGAAGTCTGTGGTGAGTGTGAAGTTAGGAAGCAGGTCCTGATGTCACAACCAATGTTGCATCATCAGACTACTTCAAGAATACTGTAACTTCTCCACATGGGGGTTATGGGACCTATGGAGACTAAAAGTCTGGGTGGAAAGAAGTATGTGTATGTGGTTATGGATGATTTCTCTAGGTTTATATGGGTAAATTTTCTTAAAGAAAAATCAGACATCTTTGAAGTTCTTAAAGTTTTATATCAAAGTGTTCAAAAGGAGCAAAAGAGTAAGATTGTCAAGATCAGAAGCTATCTGTCATACCCCAAATTTTGACCACTAAGATTTCCCATCATTGTGCAAATCATCATCACAATATGGATGAACCATCATGCCTCACCAAATGCCTCAAGGGTTGTTGAGCATTCACTACAATCAAAATTAGGGTTTCAAGCCCTCTCAGAGCCTTAGACAAAGGATCAATCAAGGAATGACATGATCTTCAACTTGTCTAACCTCTCAAACATCCACAATGGACCAAAAAGGACTCCCACTTCAAGGATTAAGCACAAGGTTGCTCCCTTCTAGGTGGATCAAGTCTCAAGATTGATAGTGTCACCAAATTAGGGCTTTGGTCGACCAGGGCCTCTAGATGGAAAGTTTCATCTGGGCATAAGCCAAAGATCCAAACACAACCTAATGTACTCCATGGAACCTCATGGACCCAAGCATTAAGTCAATTTGACCTCAGGGGATGCATACATAAAAAATCAGGAATTAGGGTTTCTTGACCTAATTCACCCCTAAGTTGACTTTTGGGACAAATCAAGAGCCAAGACCTCAAGACATGATTTAAGGGTCTCTAATGAACTATATTGATCCATTTGGAACAATGGATTAATCCAAGAAGCTTGAGTAACAAGTCTCAATTTCATCTGCACCACAATTAGGGTTTCGTGAGGAAAGTCAACTGTAACTTTGACTTTTGACCAGGACATGCTCCCAAACCCTAGGACATGCCTCAATATACCCTATGACACCCTTGGAACATGTCCATTAAGTTTGATTTAGGTCAAGGACATGATTTCCTGAAGAATTGCACAGTTTGGAATTCATCTGATAAAAAGTCAACTGTGCACAAAAGTCAACTTTGACTTTTTGAGATTTTTCACCAAAATGGATTTTTAACCCTAAAATGATGTTAATGTATGATTTGAATCATCATTCATCAAGAAAAATCAAAGAAAGTGGGATAACTTGTAAAAGGGGTAACCATAAAACTTAGAAAATTTTCTAAGTTATGGAAAAAGTACCACTAATGCACTAACTTTGGAGGATCATAACTCCTAAACCACATGGCCATTTTTTCTCATCCAAAGATGGATTTGTAGCCCTCATTACCCTCTACAAAAACTTCAACTAGACCTAAGTCCAATTCATTAAGGATTTTGAGTTATGGAGTGATCAAAATCAAGAAATCACACTTTGTTCCAACACTTAGTGAAAATTTCACTACGTTAGATTTTGCTTCACTTTTTGCCAAATGCAGAGGGATTTTTCACTTGGAATCAAAAGAGATCAAAACCAAACTTGTTAAAACAGTTGTTATATCATGTAAGGGCTTTCCAAAATGGCCAAGAACATTGCCAAATTCAACTTACACCTTGAGATATGACATTGTCAAGTTGCCTTGCTGAAATCTGTCAAGGCAAGGCAGAATTTGCAATTTTGCTCGATTTGCCAAAATCAGCCAAATTCAAATGCTCCTATCCACTTGGACACATCTGAGGATTGAATCTAAAGGGGACAATCACTGAGCCAAGCCTCCAAAGTCCATGGAACAGGAAATAGCATGTTGAACCTAGAATGGCCAAAATAGGGACAAGACTCCAAATTTGGATTGAAGCATTCAATGGAAGCATCAAGGTGGCATGGACTGAGCCATTCTCATCTGAAATCAGTCAAGACTTATCCAAGACCAAGGGAACCAAAGCTCTGTGCCCTAACCTCTAGTCAATGGCTAGAGGAGACTTGCATTTCCATTGGACAACATTGGCCAAACCTACTTACCAGCTGCCATTCACTATTCCTTGCAAAACAAACTTGCTCTACTATAAATAGAGCTTAATTGTGATCAGTTTGAGTACACCAAAGCCATCAAACAGATGCTTTCCTCAAAATCTCTTCTTTCACTTCAATTTTGCCTTCTAAGGTAAGTCACTATCGGGTTTTGAGTTTGAGAGCAATTCCAATCAAACCAATCACTTACAGACCTCACATACATCACATATGAGCTGATCAAACACTTAGATCACTTCTGAAACACCAATTTCACAAAATCACCAGCTGGTTGCTTAAATTTTCAATCAAGTTGCAGCTGAGGTACCACAAAGTGATCCAGCCAATTTCAATCAAGTCCAACCATTAAAACACACTCCATAGGGTGTAGGGAAGCTGTTCAGATCATCATCACTCATCTGTAACACCTCCAAATCAAAAATCACATTGCACTTGCTGTCACGGCTTAGAGGTAAGCATATACTTGGTCATCTCTCAAACTATGCATATTTCCTCGCACAATAATTTGGCCATATGTTCATAATCATGCATGGAATGTTTTCCCTCAATTAATTGCATTGTTTGAATCGTGTATAAAAAATCCTAGCCTTCATGCAGAAATTAGGGTTCTTGAGGATTTTTCATGATTTCTTGTTATATGTTTAATTTAAATGAAATTAATGGACATATACATGATCGTGAGGTTGAGACGAGCATAATGATATGTGGATTGCATGATATAATCAAGTATTCAGTGAGATTGAGGAGAAAATGCAAATCAGCCAAACCCAGAACACGCGCGTGTTCTTGGTGTGTTCTTGGCGCCATTTTTGAATAATTCAAATATTTGAATTTTGTGATTTTATTTAATTGATTAAAAAATTAATTTCTCTCTGAGTTTTAATGATTTTGAGTTGATTCTTTTTTTAATAATTCACAAAAATGTTAAAATATTTTATTTTCCCCAAAAAAATCCCAAAAATATTATTTATTTCATATAATTGATATTTTTGCAAAGAATTGATATTTTAATTGTTTTTGACATATTAAATATTTTTTCTACATTGATTTTGCAACTTTTAATGCTTTCTAATTATTTTGTAGGTCAATACTTAATTTTTGAAGCATTAATCCAAAATCACAATTTGTTTTTCACATGTTAAACAATTTTGATCATTTTAATTGAATTTTTATTCAATTAAATACATTTTTGAAAATAAATTAGGGTTTTTGGATTAATTCAACCCTCATAAATCATTTTCAAAACTTTTTGGGCCTCTAATAGAGTGTAAGACCAAATCCTTTCTTGACCAAATCATTTTTGGGCCTCAGTGTATTGTATAAGTCCCAATACCGTAAAAAATAAACGGCGCGATCGTCGCCTTTTGAAAAATAACCTTGGGCCTCTCCTCGAGCTATAAGACCCATTTAAAAACACTTTTGGGCCTCTGTTAGAGTGTAAGACCCAATCCCCTTTTAACCAAAACATTTTGGACCTCACTTATTGTATAAGTCCCTCTGCGTTAAAAGAAAACCTCGGCGCGATCGCCATTTTTAAACGAAAAATCAATTGGGCCTACCCTCGTGTTATAAGCCCCTCTCTTTTACTTTATAAACAGTTGTGACATACAACCCCCTCTTTAGAGATGACAAATTCTCTCTAAAGTTGGGACCTTCAGCTTCACATCTTGGGCTTTGAACAAGATACAAATAGACTTTTCAGCTTCACATCTTGGTGTCATACCCCAAATTTGTCCTACTTGTATAACTTTCATTTGTATATCCACCCACTGACAATTATTCAGAAAATCGAAAAATATGTTGTCTTCAACTTCATCCCTCTTTTAATTTTTTATCCATTTATATTTATCCGTTGGTTATCCATTTCCATTTTCATAAACCATAATCCATATTCAATTTATCCATATCCATTTTTCAATTACCCATTTCATTATCCATTCCATAACCAATTATCCATTATCCATTATCCAAATCTCATCCATAATTCAAGTCAAGTTTAATTCCAATGTCCAGTTCCATCTCATGTCAAGTTTTTAGGTTCCAATTTCCAAATTCAAATTTCTTGTCAAAAATTACCAATTCAAGTGTCAAAATAAAAAAAAAACAACAATCCAATTCACAAAGTTCACTCTTATCCAATTCAAGTCTTAATATCTTTTCAAATTCCATTCAAATTAATAGTTCATTTTTTTATTCAAAACCAAGGTCATATTCTTCCATCATATTACAAACCATGTCATTTTACAATCAAAGCCCATATATTCATTTACACAAAAATGTTCCAAAAAAAGAAGTCCATTTACAAATCATAAGCCCATTACATTTACCTAAAATCACAAAAAATGGAAAATTGTTTTTTTTTTGTTACAAAACCCATTACACCATGAAAACTACCAAAAAAGAGAGAATCAAATTGCCAAAAAAATCAGCCGTGAATTCGTACGAGCAGCTTGACACGCAAAATCACGGCAGACAAAACCATTCCAAAGTGTCCAACAAAACCAAATCTCCAAACCTTGCCAATTCACAAACACCACCTGCTATACGTAACGCAATTTTCATCAAAACTTTTTCCCAATTTTTCATCAAGTTGTTCGTACAACCACGAGGAGCAGCGCACTAACCACGCACGATACGTCCTGCAACCAAAATCCCCGGCTCAAGAATCCACCTTGCAACGTCTCATTTCCTTCCCACAATACCCCTAATCCTCTCTATAAAAAACCAACAAACTCTCCCTAATTCGAGAGCTCTCAGCCAAAGGAGCTAGCCGCCACCACCCTTCCTTTCCTCTTCACGCAACAGAACCCAACCCGCCTCTTCAACCTAATCCCTATTCATCTTCCTCTCCTTCGTTCACCACCATCTTCAACAACACAAACCTTCGTTTTCATCCAATAACCCAACAACTGTAAATCTCCACTACCATAAACCTCTAACTTGACCACACTTTCTCTTCCACATAACCACCACTTTCTCTACCAAACCCAACGAACCTTCTTCAACCTCCACTTCGTCAAAATCCTCCGCCATACACTCTGATTACACCATATCACAAACAACACCCACTCCACAATCACGAACCTAAATACTACCTTCATCAAACCAAATCACAAAGAAACTGAAACAGATCCAGAAGGTAGAAGAGGAAGTGTAAAATTGAATCGAAATCGGAGAAAGGAGGAAGGTTCATGAACCTGTTCTGAAACCCACAGAAAATCTGAACGTGAACAGAGGGAGAGAAAAACGGACCGGAACCGAATCGGATAAGGTCGAGTACGCCGTGGTTGATCGTTCTTGTTCTTCTTCCGATTTACGCTAATCTATTGCGAAGCGATGACGAAGATTCGCTTCTTCTGAGCGTCGGTTTTGAAACTCACATTTTTTTTTTAGAATAATTGAATGTGTTTTCAAAACCAATCCCTTTGACCATGTTTTAGCCATATTTCATTCAATCTTTTTGTATTTTAAAAAGGAAAAAAGTAAGATCTGATGTTTTTATGTATTGCCTAGTCCGTTTCCAAGGAGATCTATTGATCATGCTGTGTGTTTGGGCCGTGGAGCCCATGAGACTACTTGCACCATCTATTTCGCACACCCATTTCATAGCGCATCTCCCTCCTCTTTCTATTTTAATTTCATTTTCTTTTTATTTATTCATTTATTTTGTTAAGATTTATTGGTTTTAGATTTTGATACTAAATATCTTGAATCCATCTTTAATGTTTTGTTTTTAGATATTTCTCGTTTCGATTTTAACTTCAATTTTATTTTTATTTTTGGGCCAATGATATAAGATATTCATAGTTTAATTAAGCCGATTAAATTTTGATTTATTTGAGGCCCACCATTTTTTTATTCACTTTTATTTCGATTATTTCAATTTATTTTGTATTTATCATTTTATTTATTTAGATTTTTTTAGTATTTTGGGTCAATGAAACCAAATATCGATCGATTTATTGATTTTTCGACTAAATCTCGATAAAGGTGAGACCTTTATTGTTTTTCATGTCATTTTCAATTTTATTTTATTTTCTATCATTTTTGTGTCATTTACATTTATTTTAGGTCGATGAAAACCAAATATCGATCGATTTATCGATTTCTCGATTAAATCTCGATAAAGGTGAGACCTTTATCCTTTATATTCATTCTCTCGATTTCGTTTCATTTTCATTGTTGTTTACATTTATTTTAGGTCGATGAAAACCAAATATCGATCGATTTATCGAATTCTCGATTAAATCTCGATAAAGGTGAGACCTTTATGCCTTTATTCATATTTCCAATTTAATTTCTAATTTCTATTTTACATATTCTTATTCAATTTTGGGTCAATGAAAGTCAAAAATCGACGATTATCGATTTCTCGATTAAATCGTGATTAAGACGAGACCAATTTTTATTTTATGTCAACTTTAATCTCTTGTCATTTTTATCTCGATTATATTATTCATACTCTTACCATCGTTCGTATTCTTATCCATATTGTCCATATCATATTCATGTTTATCTAACCATTTTTCATTTGTTCAAACACTTAATTCTCGATTAAAATACTTAACAAATCATTTTCTTAATTAAATCGCGAAAGAATTGAGCTCTTGAGGTCTAGCACTTCTTGGGTTCTTGAGTGACCGCTATTGAGGCGCACGCCTTAGGTGGTGATCACTCGACCTTTCGCTTCTAAAACACTCGCCTTAACTATTTGGACAAAGGAATGCCATTGGAATCTAGCATTCCACGTGGTACTTTCGTTGTTCATCAAACGACATTTCGTAAATCAATCGAATGAAAAAGGCGTCGTTAAGATCTAGCATCCTAATAATGCCCCGATTAATTGGTTGCGAGGCCGACGTCTAGTTTATCGAATAATCGTCATTCTCTCTAAAACGTTTAACAAACCAAACCATTTTCAAACCAATTATCGACTCGTCGTCGAGCCACCCTTCAAAACATCCTCATAAGTCGAGTGCCTTTTGACTCGTCGTCAAATGCACACTCGCACATCTCGTAGTTTCGTTACTAGGAGCACCCCTAGGGACTAGTATCGATCCCCACTTCTTTTCTCAACCAATTCGAATCAATCTTTTTCAAACGTTTTTTCTAATCAACTTACTAAAGGAGGAGATTCTTGGAATCTAGCATTCTTTGGATCTTCGAATGAATGGCTCTCGAGGCGCGCCCTTGGGTTGTTATTCCTTCACCCTTTCATCTTAAAACACCTAACCTTCATCAAACATTCTCGCAATCAACTCACGAAAGAACTAAGTTCTTGGAGTCTAGAATTCCTTGGATTCTTGAGTGAATGCTCTCAAGGCACGCCCTTGGGTTGTATGTCATTCAATCTTTCGCCTCCTAAAATTCAAACCCTAACCCATCTTTTCGTGGGCGTACCACGAACCACGACTGCTCTGATTCTTTATTCTCGTCCGAGTAAAGATACGTAGGCACAAGATTGCGATGATCTTGGCGAGCACACTACCATCTTTTTCCGTCAAACCCCGTAGTCGAACTACGATTCCTCTGATTTCTCACTCTCGTCCGAATGAGCATATGTAGGCCCGAGGTCGCGATGAACTTGCCGAGCACCCTATCTTATAACCCCCCATTTCCCTTAGTAATCGAAACCTTTTACCTTATCCTTTCCGCGTTTACCATAGAGAAGAAAACAAACAAGCTTAGATAACCTTCCTCACAAATCGAACTAAGAGGTTCCCGTTGAGTACAACGGACGTGAGGGGTGCTAATACCTTCCCCTCACGTAACCGACTCCCGAAACCAGAACGTGGTTGCGACGACCATGTTCTTATCCTTCTCCTTAAAGGTTTTCACGATATTTTCCTTTCCCTCTTTTGGGATAAATAAAGTTCGGTGGCGACTCTGTCGAACCATTTTCCGCGCCTTTCGCGCGAGGGTCGTGTCTTCGATTTAAGCAAATTTTCGAGGTGCGACAGATGGCGACTCTGCTGGGGACCTTTGCTCCATGCAAGAGAGAGTCAAGCCTATCTTAGAGCGATTTGTGAGGAGAGTTATCTTTGTTTGTTTTTTTCTTTTCGTTGACGTATTTGTTCTCTTATTGCTTTCTCCTATTGTTTTTATCTGTTGGATTTTGGGATAATATCATGAGTAAAGCTCTACACCCGAGCTTTGGTAAAAGCAGAGAGAACACATAGTTTAGAATTGGATGTCGAGTAGTGTTAGTCCCCAAGGACTCGCTCCTTGCGTGCCTAGCATGAAAGCTCCCCTAGAGTAGACCTTTTCGTAGATCCTGTTGTAACACAGCTAGCATGTCGCACGACTTGATTCATGAAGGGTACGTGACTCTATGAACCACTTTTAGAACCAAGTTCTATATTGGTGGTCGTGTAGTGTTAGTCTCCAAGGACCCCACTCAGGGGAGACCTTGTTGTCATTATCATTGTAATGCAGCTAGCCTGTTGCGTGACGTTGATGCGATTAGTGTCCGTAATCCTGGGAACCTTATCCGTCAACATAGAAACCATCCCGTGAGTGGGTTTGTGGGTAAAGAACCTAGAACTTTCCTCATAGAGCCTACCTATAGGTTTTTTTTCTTTGATCAGAGACTTTGGTCATCTACCCGTGAACGGCCACCCTTAGAAATCTTTGAACCTGTGATCTGCGATCCTGGATCTTGCATCTTGCATTGCATCTCATGTCATTGCATTGCATTGCATCTGTTATGCATCTTGCATCGCATTTTCAACCTCAGAATCTCACTTCACCTTCCTTCCTTCTCCAGTAAATCAAGTTGATTCCTAGACACCAGTACGCAACTCGAGCCAATACCAGACGCATGATGGAGCAAATTCAACAAGAGCAAGCCGCCTTTAGAGAAGAGTTTGACTCTATCAAGGGAAAAATTGACCAGATTCTCGAAGCCATCATGATGGCCAGAAAAGAAGAAGAGCTGCGTGAAGTTGCTGCCGCCAACAACACTGTGCAGGGTCAAGCATCTACCTCAAGACTCTCTGTTCCTGTTCCCAACCCCATCACCTATGGGATACCAATGGACTTCGCTTCTGCCACATCTCAACCACTTCCAACATCTGGAGTCACGGTTGGTGCTATTCCGCAAGCCCAACCTGTTGTCACTCAGATTCCTATTCCTCATACTGAAGAAAATCTGGTAGATCAATATGATGAGGTCCAAAACTATCATGCTGCTATCCCACTTGCCAATCCTACTGCTGCTCAGGATTCTGAAGCCATGAAGATGTGCCGTGATCTAGCTGAGAAACTCCGAGTCATGGAGGGGCGCAACTCAACTTCTCTGAATGCTCTGGATATGTGCTTGGTGCCAGATGTTGTCATTCCTCCCAAGTTTAAGGTATAAGACTTCCCGAAGTACAAAGGCCTCAGTTGTCCTCACATGCATCTAAGGATGTACTGCCGTAAGATGGCCGCCCACGCCAAAGATGAAAACTGATGATCCATTGCTTCCAAGACAGTCTGTCTGGGGCATCTCTTGAGTGGTATATGCAGCTGAAGCGTAGCAATGTGCGCACTTGGGATGATCTAGCGGATGCGTTTGTCAAGCAATACAAGTACAACACTGACCTTGCTCCAAACCGTACTCAACTTCAGAGTATGGCTCAAAAGGACAACGAATCCTTTAAGGAGTACGCGCAACGCTGGAGAGAGCTAGCTGCAAAGGTGCATCCACCTCTTATTGACCGTGAACTGATTGACATCTTCATGGGTACCTTGCAAGGCCAGTACTATGAAAAGCTGATTGGCAATGTCTCAGTGAGATTCTCTGATTTGGTGATTGTCGGTGAGAGAATTGAGGAGGGTCTGAAGAGTGGAAAGATCCAAGGAGGTTCTAGCAGCCAGCCTCAAGTAAAGAAGCCCTTCAATGGATACAAGAAGAAAGAGGGCGAAACAAATGCCGTCCATGCTCAGAAAGGGCAAACTCAACAACAAGCTCCCCCTCCAATGCCTTTCCAAATGCCCTACTTCCAGTATCCGTATGTTGCTGCTGCGCAATATGCTCCAATGCCTTATCATCCAGCTGTTCCAGCTGTTCAAGCTCCAATGCCTCAACAACAGGCTCCTCAGCAACAATCCTATAATCAGCAAGGATATTAGTATCCTCCTCAGCATCAACAACAGAGAGCTGCTCAACAACGTCAGCCTAATCAACAGAGGACAAGGAGGTCTGATAGAGACTTTGATCATCTGCCAACGTCATATGCTCAGATCTTTGCTCAATTGATGGAGAAGAGGGCTGTTACTCCAAGGGACTTAGCTCCTCCAACTGTCGTTCCCCCAGATTATGACGCTAATGCTCATTGTGAGTTTCATAAGGGTGCTCCAGGGCATACGATTGAGGACTGCAGAGCTTTCAAGCACAAGGTCCAATACATGATCGAATCAAAGTTTCTCACGTTCAATGGGAAGGCTCCAAGCGTCATTAACAACCCTCCGCCGCCACCAAAGTAGTGCCAGCATCATCAAATCAAGTCAAGTCAAGCCAACTCAAGTCAAGTCAAGTTTCCCCGAAGAAGGCAGTCATGTTGTCATTCCACCATTTACATTCTTGTATTTTGCTTATGTTCATTTAAGTACTGTATGCATTAAATATTGTCGTTTGTATTTGGTTTTCTTAATGAAGTGATTATGCATGTTTTGAATCAGTTATGTCGTATTCACTCATTTCTTCCATTTACTACAAAGCACTGACACATTTATCCACTTTACCCTCTATATCAAACTGTTGTTAGCAATGATTGGAGGGAGGATGATGACAACGAAATACCCATAATTGCAAAATGTATGCTTTTGGATGAAATCTCGTCGAGGATGTACAGGCATTGTTTCAATCCCCCAAACACTGGAGAGACAAGGAGTTAATCCCTAGTAAACCACTTCGAGCCAAGAAGTAGCAGTTTCCTTCGGATCCACAAACCCTTACACTCAACCCGGGGCAGGGTAGTGTTCAGTTAACCCAGTTACGCACTCAAATCACAAAGCAAGATCCAAAAGACATGACGGTTGTTCATCAAAGACCCATGACTTGGCAGTCACTATCCTCCAACAAAACAAAACAAAAACAAAAAAATCAAAAGCCTGCTAAGTCAAGGGGACTTAGGCAAAAATCAAGGCAACCCTGATGGACTCGACAAGCAAAATCAGTCCATGCAAAAGATAGGGACCAAAACAAAATCAAAAGAGGCCCTCAAATCCTCACCAAAAACAAAATAATACTCAGTGACCACCAAATCAAAGCCAAAGGGTCACTGACACCCATCAAAAACAAAATAAGGTGACTGCCATGTCAAGCAAACCTTGGATTATCACTCTTACACCTTCAACCCTTTTGGAATACAAACCTGTGCAGAATTAACTGAACGTAGGACTGGAGTTCATCACGAAGAAGGGGTGGGTACAAATCAAATTTGAGCCTTATATCCTTTGTTTCATATACCATAAACCAGACCACGTTACAACCCTCGAAAGACCTAATTGAGGCGAGATTTATTCTGAAAGCATACTATTGCAAGGTTGCGTAACCTGACTCCCCATATTTGCTAATCTTCAGCATTGGTGTCATTCTCTTTGCTATATCTTTCACACCATCAAAATAAGCAACGTCTGGACTAACGGTCCATTCGTCTCACTATCACGACACTCCAATAAACGACTCTTTTTCAAAACTTGCATGAGCATTGCATTAAGATTACCATTTATAAATGTGCAATTTTAACTGCAAATCTGTGCTAGACACTCAAAGATACTCCAACAAGGGGCAATCAAAGAGGAACTTGAACTTTCAGTGGTGCCGACCCGAAGCAAGACTCCCTCAAAACCCTCAGGCTGGGGCGAATCATTCAACAGCTCAGTCAAAGGCAAGACATCTCAAAGCACATCAAAGCTCAGCATTCCAAAGATCAAACTGCTTTAGAATTGGTTAATCAGGGGCAGACCATTGCGATGTTCGGACTGGGGCAAGACCCATTGCAGCAAGCAACCCTGATTATCAAGCAAAGTTGTGATTCTCTCAGGAGTGAACTCACAATTCATCAACAAGTCATCAAACTCAGAGCTTCAAGAGCATCTTCGTCTACTTCAATCATGGCGTCTTCAACAAACTGAGTGTCGAGGAAATCAAATCCCTCCCACCACCCAAAAGTCCAATCCGTATTGGCAACTACCAAGAGACCACCATGCTGGCACACCTCCAAACATTTCCAATCACCCGTCTGCAATCATGTGCATCATACGCATCACATTCTTTATCATTTGCATCATATACATACCAGAACCAATCATACTTCCCCAGCACTTGCATCTCCGCGCGTCAGCATTTGCATCTCACATCATTACAAAATCAAGCATTCATATATGCATAGGTCAAGATCCAGGATCAAATCTCAAGACCACAAGATGACCATCAGCACAGGCAGGAGCATTTTCAGCAAGTCTGTGGACGTTCTTCACAGGGTTATTTTAGGATGATCTTCAGCCCAGGCAGGGGCATTTTCATCAAATCCGTGGGCATTCCTCACGAAGTTGGTTCAACCTTTTGTTAACCAAGATCAAGACAAGAGTTCAAGCAATCCTCAGCCCAGTCAGGGGCATCCTCTTCAAGTTCATGGGCGTCCCCCATGAAGTCTTCAACCTTTTGTTGATAAAGCAGTGATCTCCAAGCAAGTCAGTGGGCGTTCCTCATTAAATCTTTTTCGGAGTCGAACTACGACTGCCTTGATTCTTTATTCTCGTCCGAGTAAAGATATGTAGGCACAAGGTTGCGTAGATCTTGGCGGGTTACCTTTTCCTTTTTCGTTGTTTACCTCCTCCATTTTTCACTGTTTCCCTTTCTTTTTCGTGGGCTCTTCTCATTGAATTCTTTACTTCAACCTTTTGTTGATGTCTCCAAATAAATCTCATTACATCCCCAGCAAACTTGACCTTTTGTCAATTGCCTTACTATCATCCTTTTGGTGATAGCCAAACACAATCAAACTCAACTTAACCTTCATCCTTTTGGTGTTGGTCCTCACAAATAAGGAGTTCCTATCATCCTTTTGGTGGTAGTGGCTTGTTTTGATCCGTCATCCTTTTGGTGTCGCCGATCCGTAAACCCTTGGTCTGTGTGTCATCCTTTTGGTGAGTGGCAGCCTTTGTGTGTGTGCCCTACTATCCTTTTGGCAGTAGCAGGCTGTGTTGTGTGCCCTATTACTTCGTCGGTAATAGCAGGCTTTGACCTCATTTTCTATCCTTTCGGTGGAAGGGTCTGTGTGTGTTCGCCCTATTATCCTTTTGGTAATAGCAGGTTTTATGTGTGTGCCCTATTATCCTTTTGGTAATAGCAGGTTGTGTTGTGTGCCCTATTACTTCGTCGGTAATAGCAGGCGTTGACCTCATTTTTCATCCTTGTGGTGGAAGGGTCCGTGTGCATGTGTGCCCTATTACTTCATCGGTAATAGCAGGTGTTGACCTCATTTTCCATCCTTTTGGTGGAAGGGTCTGTCTGCGTGTGTGCCATATTGCTTCATTGGTAATAGCAGGCTGTGTTGTGTGCCCTATTACTTCGTCGGTAATAGCAGGCTGTGTATGTGCCATACTATCCTTTTGGTAGTAGCAGGCTGGGTTGTGTGCCCTATTACTTCGTCGGTAATAGTAGGATGTGTTGTGTGCCCTATTACTTCGTCGGTAATAGCAGGCTTTGACCTCATTTTCTATCCTTTTGGTGGAAGGGTCTGTGTGTGTTCGCCCTATTATCCTTTTGGTAATAGCAGGTTTTATGTGTGTGCCCTATTATCCTTTTGGTAATAGCAGGCTGTGTTGTGTGCCCTATTACTTCGTCGGTAATAGCAGGCGTTGACCTCATTTTTCATCCTTTTGGTGGAAGGGTCCGTGTGCATGTGTGCCCTATTACTTCATCGGTAATAGCAGGCGTTGACCTCATTTTCCATCCTTTTGGTGGAAGGGTCTGTCTGCGTGTGTGCCCTATTACTTCGTCGGTAATAGCAGGCTGTGTTGTGTACCCTATTACTTCATCGGTAATAGTAGGCTGTGTGTGTGCCATACTATCCTTTTGGTAGTAGCAGGCTGGGTTGTGTGCCCTATTACTTCGTCAGTAATAGTAGGATGTGTTGTGTTCCCTATTACTTCGTCGGTAATAGCAGGCTTTGACCTCATTTTCTATCCTTTTGGTGGAAGGGTCTGTGTGTGTTCGCCCTATTATCCTTTTGGTAATAGCAGGTTTTGTGTGTGTTCGCCCTACTATCCTTTTGGTAGTAGCAGGCTGTGTGTTGTGTGCCCTATTACTTCGTCGGTAATAGCAGGCGTTGACCTCATTTTTCATCCTTTTGGTGGAAGGGTCCGTGTGCGTGTGTGCCCTATTACTTCGTCGGTAATAGCAGGCGTTGACCTCATTTTTCATCCTTTTGGTGGAAGGGTCTGTGTGCGTGTGTGCCCTATTACTTCGTCGGTAATAGCAGGCGTTTGACCTCGTTTTCCATCCTTTTGGTGGAAGGGTCTGTGTGCGTGTGTGCCTTATCATCCTTTTGGTGATAGGTCTGTCATCCTTTTGGTGTCAGATTTCTGTTATTTCTGCTTCTCAATCCTTTTCTTTCTTTTGGACAAATTTGTGGTCTTCTTCATATCTAATTGTCTTATACCTCGAAAGACTGAACGCCGTAGCAGTTCATCTAACTCAGTTCAAGTCAATTAGATAGGGGCATCTATCATACCCCAAATTTGTCCTACTTGTATAACTTTCATCTGTATATCCACCCACTGACAATTATTCAAAAAATCCAAAAATATGTTGTCTTCAACTTCATCCCTCTTTTAATTTTTTATCCATTTATATTTATCCGTTGGTTATCCATTTCCATTTTCATAAACCATAATCCATATTCAATTTATCCATATCCATTTTTCAATTACCCATTTCATTATCCATTCCATAACCAATTATCCAAATCTCATCCATAATTCAAGTCAAGTTTAATTCCAATGTCCAGTTCCATCTCATGTCAAGTTTTTAGGTTCCAATTTCCAAATTCAAATTTCTTGTAAAAAATTACCAATTCAAGTGTCAAAATAAAAAATAAAAAAAACAACAATCCAATTCACAAAGTTCACTCTTATCCAATTCAAGTCTTAATATCTTTTCAAATTCCATTCAAATTAATAGTTCATTTTTTTATTCAAAACCAAGGTCATATTCTTCCATCATATTACAAACCATGTCATTTTACAATCAAAGCCCATATATTCATTTACACAAAAATGTTCCAAAAAAAAAAAGTCCATTTACAAATCATAAGCCCATTACATTTACCTAAAATCACAAAAAATGGAAAATTGTTTTTTTTTGTTACAAAACCCATTACACCATGAAAACTACCAAAAAAGAGAGAATCAAATTGCCAAAAAAATCAGCCGTGAATTCTTACGAGCAGCTTGACACGCAAAATCACGGCAGACAAAACCATTCCAAAGTGTCCAACAAAACCAAATCTCCAAACCTTGCCAATTCACAAACACCACCTGCTATACGTAACGCAATTTTCATCAAAACTTTTTCCCAATTTTTCATCAAGTTGTTCGTACAACCACGAGGAGCAGCGCACTAACCACGCACGATACGTCCTGCAACCAAAATCCCCGGCTCAAGAATCCACCTTGCAACGTCTCATTTCCTTCCCACAATACCCCTAATCCTCTCTATAAAAAACCAACAAACTCTCCCTAATTCGGGAGCTCTCAGCCAAAGGAGCTAGCCGCCACCACCCTTCCTTTCCTCTTCACGCAACAGAACCCAACCCGCCTCTTCAACCTAATCCCTATTCATCTTCCTCTCCTTCGTTCACCACCATCTTCAACAACACAAACCTTCGTTTTCATCCAATAACCCAACAACTGTAAATCTCCACTACCATAAACCTCTAACTTGACCACACTTTCTCTTCCACATAACCACCACTTTCTCTACCAAACCCAACGAACCTTCTTCAACCTCCACTTCGTCAAAATCCTCCGCCATACACTCTGATTACACCATATCACAAACAACACCCACTCCACAATCACGAACCTAAATACTACCTTCATCAAACCAAATCACAAAGAAACCGAAACAGATCCAGAAGGTAGAAGAGGAAGTGTAAAATCGAATCGAAATCGGAGAAAGGAGGAAGGTTCATGAACCTGTTCTGAAACCCACAGAAAATCTGAACGTGAACAGAGGGAGAGAAAAACGGACCGGAACCGAATCGGATAAGGTCGAGTACGCCGTGGTTGATCGTTCTTGTTCTTCTTCCGATTTACGCTAATCTATTGCGAAGCGATGACGAAGATTCGCTTCTTCTGAGCGACGGTTTTGAAACTCACCTTTTTTTTTTAGAATAATTGAATGTGTTTTCAAAACCAATCCCTTTGAGCATGTTTTAGCCATATTTCATTCAATCTTTTTGTATTTTAAAAAGGAAAAAAGTAAGATCTGATGTTTTTATGTATTGCCTAGTCCGTTTCCAAGGAGATCTATTGATCATGCTGTGTGTTTGGGCCGTGGAGCCCATGAGACTACTTGCACCATCTATTTCGCACACCCATTTCATAGCGCATCTCCCTCCTCTTTCTATTTTAATTTCATTTTCTTTTTATTTATTCATTTATTTTGTTAAGATTTATTGGTTTTAGATTTTGATACTAAATATCTTGAATCCATCTTTAATGTTTTGTTTTTAGATATTTCTCGTTTCGATTTTAACTTCAATTTTATTTTTATTTTTGGGCCAATGATATAAGATATTCATAGTTTAATTAAGCCGATTAAATTGTGATTTATTTGAGGCCCACCAGTTTTTTATTCACTTTTATTTCGATTATTTCAATTTATTTTGTATTTATCATTTTATTTATTTAGATTTTTTTAGTATTTTGGGTCAATGAAACCAAATATCGATCGATTTATTGATTTTTCGACTAAATCTCGATAAAGGTGAGACCTTTATTGTTTTTCATGTCATTTTCAATTTTATTTTATTTTCTATCATTTTTGTGTCATTTACATTTATTTTAGGTCGATGAAAACCAAATATCGATCGATTTATTGATTTCTCGATTAAATCTCGATAAAGGTGAGACATTTATCCTTTATATTCATTCTCTCGATTTCGTTTCATTTTCATTGTTGTTTACATTTATTTTAGGTCGATGAAAACCAAATATCAATCGATTTATCGAATTCTCGATTAAATCTCGATAAAGGTGAGACCTTTATGCCTTTATTCATATTTCCAATTTAATTTCTAATTTCTATTTCACATATTCTTATTCAATTTTGGGTCAATGAAAGTCAAAAATCGACGATTATCGATTTCTTGATTAAATCGTGATTAAGACGAGACCAATTTTTATTTTATGTCAACTTTAATCTCTTGTCATTTTTATCTCGATTATATTATTCATACTCTTACCATCGTTCGTATTCTTATCCATATTGTCCATATCATATTCATGTTTATCTAATCATTTTTCATTTGTTCAAACACTTAATTCCCGATTAAAATACTTAACAAATCGTTTTCTTAATTAAATCGCGAAAGAATTGAGCTCTTGAGGTCTAGCACTTCTTGGGTTCTTGAGTGACCGCTATTGAGGCACACGCCTTAGGTGGTGATCACTCGACCTTTCGCTTCTAAAACACTCACCTTAACTATTTGGACAAAGGAATGCCATTGGAATCTAGCATTCCACGTGGTACTTTCGTTGTTCATCAAACGACATTTCTTAAATCAATCGAATGAAAAAGGCGTCGTTAAGATCTAGCATCCTAATAATGCCTCGATTAATTGGTTGCGAGGCCGACGTCTCGCTTATCGAATAATCGTCATTCTCTCTAAAACGTTTAACAAACCAAACCATTTTCAAACCAATTATCGACTCGTCGTCGAGCCACCCTTCAAAACATCCTCATAAGTCGAGTGCCTTTTGACTCGTCGTCAAATGCACACTCGCACATCTCGTAGTTTCGTTACTAGGAGCACCCCTAGGGACTAGTATCGATCCCCACTTCTTTTCTCAACCAATTCGAATCAATCTTTTTCAAACATTTTTTCTAATCAACTTACGAAAGGAGGAGATTCTTGGAATCTAGCATTCTTTGGATCTTCGAATGAATGGCTCTCGAGGCGCGCCCTTGGGTTGTTATTCCTTCACCCTTTCGTCTTAAAACACCTAACCTTCATCAAACATTCTCGCAATCAACTCACGAAAGAACTAAGTTCTTGGAGTCTAGCATTCCTTGGATTCTTGAGTGAATGCTCTCAAGGCACGCCCTTGGGTTGTATGTCATTCAATCTTTCGCCTCCTAAAATTTAAACCCTAACCCATCTTTTCGTGGGCGTACCACGAACCACGACTGCTCTGATTCTTTATTCTCGTTCGAGTAAAGATACGTAGGCACAAGATTGCGATGATCTTGGCGAGCACACTACCATCTTTTTCCGTCAAACCCCGTAGTCGAACTACGATTGCTCTGATTTCTCACTCTCGTCCGAATGAGCATACGTAGTCCCGAGGTCGCGATGAAATTGTCGAGCACCCTATTTTAAAACCACTCCATTTCCCTTAGTAATCGAAACCTTTTACCTTATCCTTTCCGCGTTTACAATAGAGAAGAAAACAAACAAGCTTAGATAACCTTCCTCACAAATCAAACTAAGAGGTTCCCATTGAGTACAACGGACGTGAGGGGTGCTAATACCTTCCCCTCACGTAACCGACTCCCGAACCCAGAACGTGGTTGCGACGACCATGTTCTTATCCTTCTCCTTAAAGGTTTTCTCGATATTTTCCTTTCCCTCTTTTGGGATAAATAAAGTTCGGTGGCGACTCTGTCGAGCCATTTTCCGCGCCTTTCGCGCGAGGGTCGTGTCTTCGATTTAAGCAAATTTTTGAGGTGCGACACTTGGGCTTTGAACAAGATACAAATCACCTTTTCGCTTCACGTCTTGGGCTTTGAACAAGACACCAAAACACCCATTTCCTCCCATAGAATAGGAGGAACTATTAACGCTCTGATTTCCCTGTTTCGGTAAACGGGAATACGTAGGCATAAGATCGAAAGAAAAGATCTTAGCGAGCACAATCAACAAAAAACCCAAACCCCATACTCCCATATCAAAAGCAGTAATTCAAAAAACATCAGTCCTAACATCCTAATCCTTGTTCCCCGCCAGAAACCTTCTGCCTAGAAAGAAAACAGTATTGGCGAAAATACAAATAACCAGTACAAAGCCCCCCCCCCACATTGATAGCATTCGTAACCTAACAGACTGCTGTTTAAACTCAGTATGCAAAGCATGGTTAATTGGAGACATCTATTTCCCTTCCTTCATCAGCTTTAATAGGATAAAAAATGAATCGACCTATAGTTTTAAGCTCAACTGCAGAGAGCGACCAACGCTTAAGAACCGCATCCAAAATCGCTCGCTACAGAAAAATGGCGCCCACCGTGGGGCCGGTGTCTGTTTTTCTGATTTCCCTTTTCATCTCTTGTGTGAATACCACAGATTGGGACTTCCGCCGGGGAACCCATTTTCTGTCAGGAACTTAGGATTCTTAGCTTCATAGGTCTAGGATGATTAGGATAAATATATATACTGCTTTTCCTAATTGCTATACATGTTTATTTTTCTGCTAATGGGAATGCGGGTGATGCCGTATGTGGAAAGAATGAGTATACACCTAAGATAAGTGATGGCGGCGGGGTCGACCATCAACCTCAGTGGAGGCTGACCAACGCAACCCATTCTCTCACCTAGATAATGGGCCAGTTGTTAAGTCTGAGAAGCTGAGGAGCCAAACCCTTTCGTAGTGCGGAAACTATCGGAAATAGTTGTTACACGATACTACCCTCATTTGAGGCTGGTGATCTATTATCGGTGAATGGCACTTACTCTAAGATTGCTCTACAACTCGCTGGCGATCCGCTTGTTGTTTTTCTTTCCTGGGAGGAGCTGATGATAATGAGTACAGGTACAAAAATCACCCTATTATAAACCTTTGGGGATGGGTAGAGCCTTGACTTCATGACAACGACCCTTTGACCCCATGTTTTTTCTATGTTTTTGTGTGCTGCATTCATGCATTCATCTAAAAAACATTAAAACATTCAAAAATCTTCTCTTCTAGTCTCTCTGTTTTTCAAAATAAACTAAGACTGTGATTGCAAATATCAGAGAAAAGGATTGCACTAATGGATTTCGGTAGAAGGAGAACTCACCAGTATACCTTCAAGGTTCCAAAACTAGAGGATTTGAGAAGGTTAGCGAGGATGATCACTAACCCAGAGGCTTTCAGAGCCAAGCACGGAGGTTTGCTACCACTATTAAGAGTCCATGTGATTGAGGGAATCATGGATGCGCTCATTCAGTTTTATGATCCGGTTTATCACTGTTTCACATTCCCGGATTACCAGCTTGCACCAACGCTGGAGGAGTATTCTCACCTGATCGATCTACACATTACGGATCGAGCTCCATTTTCTGGACTGGAAGAAATTCCAAAGAATCAGACTATTGCAAGAGCAATTCATTTAGACGAGTCTGAAGTTAGGACTCACCTAACCACTAAGGGTGGCATCCAAGGTTTGCCAGCCCAGTTCTTGACGAAGAAGGCCCTATATTTTGCCAGTATAGGAAATATAACTGCTTTTGAAAGCATCTTTGTCTTGCTCACCTACGGGTTATTTTTGTTTCCCAACATCAATAACTTCGTCGATATCAACTCCATTAAGGTTTTTCTCATTGGAAACCCTGTACCGACTTTGCTCGCAGATGCGTATCATTCTGTACACTTGGGGAATTTGTACAGTGGAGGAGAGATCACATGCTGTGTACCTCTGCTTTACAAATGGTTTATCTCTCACTTGCCCAAGTCTGCTACTTTTTGGGATTGCAAGAGTGCCTTACGCTGGTCGCAGAAGATCATGTCTCTTACCAACTCTGATATAGATTGGTGCAATAGGATTTATGATGGAATCAGGATCATTGACCGTTGTGGAAACTTCCCCAACGTACCCCTTATAGGAACTAAAAGAGGAATCAACTACCATCCGGTATTGGTTCGCCGTCAATTTGGATACCCGATGAGACACATCCCACTGGGTGTTCATCTGGAAGGTCTTTTCTTCAAAGAAGGAGAAAACGACAAAGCACTAAAGATGGAAATAGTGCACGCTTTGAAGCATGTTCATAAGAAAGGACGAGAGTCTCTGGGAAAACCGGACTGTGTCTCGGTGGAGCCTTATCTCCATTGGGTACAAACTAGAGCTCTCAAGCTAAAGATGCCTTATCCTCGTTACGGAATTCTTCTGCCGAGGGAATCTGTCATGTACTTCATGACGGAAACTGAAAAGCTTCAGGTTACTCTCAACAAAATTCAAAAGGAGAGAAGGTCTTGGAAGAACAAGTATCGCACCCTCGACATAGAGTGCATCAAAATACAACAATTACTGAAAGAAAAAGATGCTCTGATTGAAATTTTGGAGCAACATGCTGTAGATAATCAAGATGACCAAAGGAATTTGCTCACTCCTTTCACTTGGCAAAGGAATGACAACCCGACAACGGCCCAAGAGCCCCGGTCAAAGAAAAGGAAGATACCAGAATCAGCACCTGATTTCTCTTCAGAGAGGACTCAGGACCCATTAGTTTAGGTTTCTGTTTCTGCACCTTGTAATCTACTGTATTTCCATTTCTGTAATCCTTTGATTTCAATAAAAAGGGGTTTCCCCACCGTTTGATATTTGCAATCTAATTATCGAAGTTTATTTTGATTAAACCTTAAACAATTAATATAATCATTGCATTCATCATTCTCACATCGCGTATTTCTTCTTACCTACGAATCTCACGTTTGTGTCTCGGTTCTAGAGTCAAACTGTCTCATTCGTATAATACTCGGGCCAATCGTCAGAAAAGGATGGATGATCTTGAGGAAGAAAACAGAGAGTTGAAAGAAGAGATCGACGCTCTGAGAGAGGATATGAGAAAGCTTTGTAACGACATGCAAGCCATGACAGAAGCTCAGCTATAAAGAACTGTGATCTCAGAGATCACCTCAACACCCGTAGTGGAGAGGTATGATCCTAGGTATCAGATACCGAAAGATCGTCCTTGGGGCATGCCTGTTAACTATATCTCGGAAGGATATGTTTCGCCGATCACTGAAGATCAAGGAATCACAACAGAAGCCGCTGGGCCTGAAGGTTACAAACTTCGGGAAAGCGAAGATGCCAGGGGCTTACTGAAGACTCCTGAAGGTTACAAACTTCGGGAAATGCCAAGACTCACTGCCGTAGTCACGGTACCACCCCCTGTGGTGCACACTGTCCCGGAAGGACAGGTTCCACCGACACCTTCTGGTAAGAAGGAAACTATGTTTGACAGAATGGATGAATTCCAGGAACAGTTCTTGGAAATGCAGAAGGAACTGCAGGCCATTCGCGGTCAGGATTTATTTGGAAAAGACGTCGCAGATCTCTGCTTGGTCCCAAATGTGAAAGTCCCGCACAAGTTCCAAGTGCCCGACTTTGAAAAATATAAGGGTAACTCTTGCCCTCAAAGCCATCTGGTGATGTACGCTCGGCGGATGTCAGCCCAGACGGAGAATCAGGACCTACTGATTCACTACTTTCAGGATAGTTTAACCGGTACCGTACTCAAATGGTACATGGGTTTAAACCGTGCTACGATTAGCACATTCAGAGATCTTGGTACTGCCTTCGTCCAACAATACAAATACAATCTGGACATGGCACCCGACAGAGATCAACTCAGATCGATGTCGCAAAAGGACAAGGAAACCTTTAAGGAGTATGCTCAAAGGTGGCGTGAAATTTCCGCTCAAATTTATCCGCCTCTTGAGGAAAAAGAGATGACAAAGATCTTCTTAAAGACCTTAAGCTCATTTTACTATGACCGAATGGTTGCCAGTGCACCCAGTGACTTCACCGAAATGGTCGGCATGGGCGTACGTCTTGAGGAAGCCGTCCGAGAAGGACGTTTGGTAAAAGACACTGGATCGACGAGCGGTACTAAAAAATACGGTAGTGCTCTCCCTAAGAAAAAAGAGCAAGATATTGGGAATATCTCTCTCGAAAAGCAAAGACGACGTTATCAACCGGTAGTAGCTGTAACTCCTACTATTAACCCTGCGTCTATTCCTACGTATCAACCTCAGGTTGCGCAGAGCCAACCTGATCAACAAAGGACACAACAGCCTCTTCAGCAGGCTCGTCCTCCATATAACAACAACCATACAACACGGCCGCCAGGATTTGATCCTATACTCGTATCATACGCAGAACTGTTTCCATTACTACTGGCTAAGGGGCACATTCAGACTAAATCTCCTCTTATAGTACCGAAAAATCTGCCTTTTTGGTTTAAGGTGGATCAAACTTGCCCTTATCATCAAGGAGGTTCAGGGCATAACATAGAGACTTGTCTCAATTTCAAGTCCGACGTGCAAAAACTTGTTAGGAGCGGGGTCTTATCCTTCAAGGATACAAATCCTAATGTTCTCACGAATCCGCTACCTCAACACGAGAAGGCTGCAGTCAATTTGATAGAAGGAGAGACTAACAATGTCTATCAAATTTACGATGTACTCTTGTTGAAAACCAATCTGGTTAAGATGCATTGTAGACAGAGTGGATATGGCCATGTGCCACCTCATAACTATCACCAGTGTGATATTTGCTCTAAAGACAACCAGGGATGTTCTGTAGTGCAAGCGGCTCTACAGGAACAAATGGATCTCAGATGGATCCAAGAGCACCGAGTTCGTGGAGTTAACATGGTTTACACGAATTCTAATGTCATTCAGAACCACGACATCCGTGCGATGAATGTCAACTTGGTGGCGATGCACTCAAGGCAAAGCCAGTATCATAATATGCTGCGACACGATTACAGTTCTTGTCTGATTTGCTCGGTAAACAAACAGGGATGCTCTTTCATACAAGAGGCCCTCCAGCGTCAGATGGATCTTGGATGGATCCAAGACTACCATGATAGGAATTCCTATCAGATTAATATGGTTCAAATCTTCGATATTCGCGTGATGAATACCAACCTGGTAGAGTTACATGCTGAGCAGGTCCGACTCGGATTCTTAATATCACACGACTATCAAAGCTGTAAAGCGGGTTGCGAAAACGATCGAGGTTGTACCCTTGTCCAGGAGGCACTTCAGCACTTGTTAAATCATTGGTGGATGCCAATATACATGGATGAAGATACTCAGCAAATTAGTATCAGTAACAGGAATCCTACTCGGCGTCAGAGTCAGGATGTCCGATCTGTGGAAGCTAACCTAGTAAGGTTACATTGTATTCAAAGTGGGCGTGGCTAGGTTCCACCACACAACTATGACAGTTGCGGCGTCTGTTCGGAAAGTAACCAAGGGTGTTACCTTGTGAGAGCAGCTCTTCAGGGTCAGGTCGATCGTGGAGAAATTCGTCCCTATTCGGGTTCTGGACCCATCAACTGGTCGCCGAACTACCTTGCCGAGCAAGTTGAGGATGTTGTCACGATCTCTGGTCATCACAGGACCAGGGATGTTTTCGCCATTATTCCTCTACTTGACGAATCTAAAGTTCCCAACCGGGAATGAATCGAGATTACTTATGATGGTCGGAAAAATCAGAAAGCTCCCATAGTCATCTATCTACCAGGACCACTACCGTATGAATCAACTAAGGCTATCCCTTACAAATACGGTGCAACAATAATTGAAAATGGAAAGGAAATTCCATTACCCTCCGTTGTGAACATTGCAGACATCAGTCGAGTAACACGGAGTGGTAGAATCTTCAACCGAGGGGTTGGAGAACTTAACAAGGAAAAGGAACTTCAGACAGGAGCTCCTGATCCCCCAGTCGGTCAATCCAGTAATCCGGACCTTTCGAAAAATAATGATGAGATGCTGAAGCTCATCCAAAGGAGTGAATATAACATTGTTGATCAGCTATTACAAACTCCCTCAAAGATCTCGGTGTTATCACTGTTACTCAGTTCAGAAGCCCACAGGGAGGCTCTACAGAAAGTCTTGGAGCAAGCCTTTGTGGAACAGGATGTAACAATCAGACAGTTCGATAGCATTGTCTCTAACATCACTTCCTGCAACAATTTGGGATTTAGTGATGAGGAGTTACCTGAAGAGGGTCGTCGTCATAACATGGCACTCAATATCACAGTTAACTGCCAGGACGATGCTTTAGCCAGCGTACTGGTAGACACAGGGTCAGCCCTGAATGTTATGCCGAAGTCCACTTTGATGCAATTATCATTCAAAGGACCTCCGATGAGGGTTAGCGAGGTTGTCGTCAAAGCATTCGACGGATCCAGAAAAACAGTTATCGGCGAAGTTGATCTTCCCATAACTATTGGTCCTCACACTTTCCAAGTCACTTTCCAGGTCATGGACATCCGGGCAACATACAGTTGTTTATTAGGAAGACCTTGGATACATCAGGCTGGAGCGGTCACTTCGACCCTCCACTAAAAGCTAAAATTCGTTCAGAACGATCAGCTTGTCACGGTTTGTGGGGAACAAGCCCTGCTTGTGAGTAACTTGTCATCATCTACTGGAATAGAACCCGAGGAGGTTATTGGAACTCAGTTCCAAGCACTGTCGGTGAGCAAGGACAATCAGTTCGGAGGAGGAACCTCAATTTCCTCATACAAAGATGCTATTAAAGCGGTCGAGAGTGCCAATACGACAGGATGGGGACAGCTTGTCATTCCCATTGACAATAAAACAAAGAAGGGTCTTGGTTTTTCTGCAACCTGTACCCAGACAGCTGCCAACGATGAAAGTCTTCATCCCCTTCAAAACTTCTTCCACAGTGGAGGTTTTCTTCACCCAGTGTCTCAGACAGTTCATGCTATCAATGAGGAAGATCCCTCTGACACAGATGAAGAATGGAAGTCCTACCTTAACAAGGATAGTTATATGTCTCAGGAAGAGGTGCCTATGCCTTTTTGCTTTCCTACAGAAAGTCCGAGATTTATACCAAGATCAGATGTCGAAATGATCTACGGGGATTGTGATCCGGAAGGATGCCGCGCTCCGCCAAATTCATTAGGGGAGGACACTCTAATGAAAGATAACTTTAACCACAATTACTATGGCCCAATGGATGGTCTGCCAATGTGGCAACCTTACCCAGGAAACTTGGGGCAAGAAAGTCAGCCGAACAATGAAAATCAGCTGACCGTCATTGAACGGAATACCTGTGTCCCCACCATGCCATGGGATCAACACTCAGGTCATTCAGAAACTACTCAACATGAAGATGAATTCGCAACGTTCGCAGGACTTGAGTTCATCAACTATGCTTTTCCCGAGGTCAACGTCATTGAGAGAGATGACTCCTCCAGTTCCAAAGAAGTTTGGGACACTCTAGGAGAACCAAGTGGAAAATTCGACTATATGGTCAAGTACACAGCTCCCGAAAGCTCTCGTATCAGGTTCGAAGACATCCAGCCAACTGGATGGGGAGATACAGCTGAGAGCACGAATGCTATGCAAAATGCAACAGAGGAATTCTCCTACGACAATTCTGCCTGGGAGACAGATTCCAATGATCCCGCTCCACCAGAAATCAGCGTCATTTCTGAAGACAAATCAAGGAAGGTGCTAGACTTTGTGATTCACCGAGGAGTTCGCCGCCAATGGGTTGCTGTCGAGGTTCCGAAGGTCGTTCATCAGTCAAAGTAATTGCCATCTTTAACCTTTCACCCTGCCCAGGTGAAACGGATGTTTTGATAGGGCTCGCTTTCTGTAAATTTCCCTCTTCGCTTTGCCCAAAGCGACAGAGTTTTGTTTTATAGGGCTGTAGTTTCAAGATTCGACTTGATCATTAATAAAATAACGTCGTTCTGTAATTTTCGCATTAATTGTTGTTTTCTCTTTTTGCTTTTTCAGAAAATGGTAATCCTAAAAAACATTCAAATAAAAACAAGCAGTAAAAATAATACACTGCACATAATTGCATTTTCTCTATCTCTTCTAAACACGAATCATCACGTCATGCAGATTGCTTGTTTTAAACCCAGTTGAAACATACGATCCGATGCCTTCTCCCAATTTTGAGTTCTCGGTATTCGAGGCTGAAGAAGAAAATGACAACGAAATTCCAGAAGAGATCTCTCGACTACTCAGACAAGAGGAAAGGTCCATTGAACCTCACAAAGAGCCGTTGGAAACGGTAAACTTGGGTTCAGAGCAAGAGAGAAAAGAAATCAGGATCGGGGCACTGCTCAGTCCAACTGCCAGAGAGGGTTTGATAAAGCTTCTCAGAGAATTTCCCGATGTATTTGCTTGGTCTTATCAGGATATGCCAGGGTTGGATACCAGCATCGTGGAACATCACTTACCGTTAAGATCGGAATATCTGCCAGTAAAGCAAAGGTTAAGACGCACTCACCCGGACATGGCCATAAAAATCAAAGAGGAGGTACAGAAACAGATTGACGCATGCTTCCTCGCTACAGCTGAATATCCTCAATGGTTAGCCAACATCGTACCCGTTCCCAAAAAGGACGGAAAGGTTAAAATATGTGTTGATTACAGAGATCTGAACAAGGCAAGTCCAAAGGACGACTTTTCTTTACCACACATTGACATGTTGGTTGACAGCACAACAAAGTTCAAAGTTTTCTCCTTCATGGATGGATTCTCGGGCTATAACCAGATCAAAATGGCGCCGAAAGACATGGAGAAAACTTCGTTCATTACCCCATGGGGTACCTTTTGTTACAAGGTAATGTCGTTCGGTTTGAAGAATGCCGGGGCAACCTATCAAAGGGCCATGACTACTCTTTTTCATGACATGATACACAAAGAAATCGAAGTGTATGTCGATGATATGATTGCAAAATCAAAAACAGAGAGTGAGCACGTTGAACATCTATCGAAATTGTTCGAACGTTTGAGAAAATTCAAGCTCCACTTGAATCCCAACAAGTGCACCTTCGGTGTCCGTTCAGGGAAACTACTAGGGTTCATCGTCAGCCAGAAAGGAATTGAGGTTGATCCTGACAAGGTCAAGGCCATTCAAGAAATGCCTTCTCCGAAAACTGAAAAACAAGTCAGAGGATTCTTGGGACGTTTAAACTACATCTCCAGATTCATATTCCTTATGACCGCCACATGTGCGCCGATTTTCAAATTACTGAAAAAGAACCAGGATTGCGTTTAGTCAGAAGATTGCCAAACTGCCTTCGACAGTATTAAGAAATATCTGTTGAATCCTCCGATTCTATCACCTCCAGTGGAAGGAAGACCACTGATCATTTACCTCACAGTCCTAGAGGACTCAATGGGATGTGTACTTGGCCAACAAGACGAAACTAAATGAAAAGAGTCTGCCATCTACTATTTGAGCAAGAAATTCACCGACTGCGAGACTCGGTACACGATGCTTGAGAAAACTTGTTGCGCTTTGGCTTGGGCAGCCAAACGTCTTCGCCAATACATGATTCGTCATACTACTTGGTTGGTCTCCAAAATGGATCCAATCAAGTACGTATTTGAAAAACCTGCTCTTACGGGAAGAATTGCCCGTTGGCAGATGCTGTTATCAGAATATGACATAGAGTACCACGCTCAGAAAGCCGTTAAGGGAAGTATTTTAGCCGATTATTTGGCTCATCAACCGATTGACGATCAAGAATCAATCGGGTTTGACTTCTTAGACGAAGATGTTATGTATTTAAAAATGAAAGATTACGATGAACCGCTACCCAGTGAAGGGCTAGAACCAGGTTCCCAGTGGGGACTTATCTTTGACGGAGCAGTTAACCATTATGGAAACGGAATTGGGGCAATCATTGTTACCCCTTAGGGTACCCACATTCCTTTCACTGCCAGACTTACGTTCAAGTGTACGAACAACGAGGCCGAATACGAAGCTTGTATTATGGGCCTCAAGGAAGCAATTGATTTAAGGATCAAAAACTTGGACGTATACGGCGACTCAGCCTTGGTTATCAATCAGATAAAAGGAGATTGGAACACATACCAATCAGGATTGATTCCTTACAAGGATTATGCAAGAAGGTTGTTACCCTTCTTCAACAGAGTTGAGTTTCATCACATCCCTCGTGAAGAGAATCACATGGCTGATGCCTTAGCCACTCTCTCTTCCATGATTAGCGTAGGTCAATGGAATGACCTACCTAAGATAGACATAATGCGCCTTGAACGGGCCGCTTATGTCTTCACAATTGAAGCAGTCATAGATGATAGACCTTGGTATCACGATATCAAATGCTTCCTTTAGAAACAAGAGTACCCATCTGAGGCACTCAGAAAAGACAGAAAAACCCTTAGAAGATTGGCTGGAAACTTCTTCCTGAGCGGTGACACTCTCTATAAGAGAAATTTTGACATGGTCTTGCTTCGATGCGTCGACAGACCAGAAGCAGACATGCTTATGAAAGAAATTCATGAAGGATCCTTTGGCACTCATGCCAACGGACACACAATGGCGAGAAAAATTTTAAGAGCAGGGTATTACTGGTTGACCATGGAATCCGACTGCTTCAAGTACATGAGGAGGTGTCACAAGTGTTAGATATACTTCGACAAAATTCATGTACCGCCATCACATCTCAAAGTTCTTTCTTCCCCGTGGCCTTTCTCCATATGGGGAATCGACATGATTGGCTTGATTGAACCCAAGGCTTCGAACGGACATCGGTTCATTCTAGTAGCCATTGACTACTTCACCAAGTGGGTCGAAGCAGCGTCATTCGCTAATGTAACCCGACAAGTGGTGGTCCGATTTATCAAAAACAATATCATTTGCCGATATGGTGTTCCAAGCGAGATCATTACTGACAATGGATCTAACTTGAATAATAAGATGATGAAGGAGTTGTGCGCAGAGTTCAAGATCGAACATCATAACTCATCTCCCTACCGACCCAAGATGAACGGAGCTGTAGAAGCGGCCAATAAGAACATCAAGAAGATCGTTCAAAAGATGGCTGTAACCTACAAAGACTGGCACGAGATGCTACCCTTTGCTCTTCATGGTTATTGCACATTTGTCCGTACTTCAACAGGGGCAACCCCTTTCTCTCTAGTATATGGCATGGAGGCAGTTCTCCGCATAGAAGTAGAGATCCCGTCAATCAGGGTATTGATGGAAGCTAAGCTCACCGAAGCTGAATGGTGTCAAAGTCGACATGACGAACTGAATCTGATCGAAGAAAATAGAATAACGGCACTATGCCACTGTCAGTTGTATCAACAGAGAATGAAGAGGGCGTTTGACAAAAAGGTCTGACCTCGTGTTTTCAGAAAAGGAGACACCGTGCTAAAAAAGATTCAATCTTTTCTCACTGATTCTCGGGGAAAATGGACCCCGAATTATGATGGCCCCTATGTGGTCACAAAAGCTTTCTCAGGCGGCACCTTGAGACTTGCAACCATGGACGGAGAGGAATTTGCCTACCCCACGAATGTTGATGTAGTCAAGAAATACTTCGCCTAAACTAAAAAAAAACGTCTCGGTGGATTGAAAACCCGAAAGGGCGGTCCAGGCAAAAGTTAGAGACATATAAAAAAAATCATCCCGATGGATTGGAAATCTCATAGTACAATCCAGGCAAAAATTAGGGAGAATGGCAAGTAACTATGTTCAACAGAGGCAAGTCCCTCAGCAGCAGCAGTTACATCATATATCAGAGGAAAACTCCAGTCAAGGTCATCTTCGACAGAAGCTCAGGATGCCCTGAATTCAAAGTTGGTAGAAGGATAGTGGTCGTTATGTTTCAACGTAGCCCTTTTCCCTGTAAATTACCATTTTCAAACTTTGTAAATACTCAATGGAATCACGCGTTTGGCTGATCTCCATCTTATCAATAAAATTTGAGCCTTGTGCTTTTGTTTGTAATTCTTGCTTGTTTTAGCTTTACAGAACGACGTTGTTAACATGATTAACGATTCTTGAAATAAAACAAAAATGAATTTACTTGTTAAAACTTTTTCTGCTTTTAAAATAAAGATGGCAATTTCTTTTGACTGTTAAACATCGAAAGAACATCAATCGCGTCTCCAAAGGTGTTCGAACCTCAAAGTGCAGAATCAAAGTACTCCTTCTAAGCCAGGGCGCCAGAATGAAGGATCAACTGTATCAGATGTGGCTTTCCCATCTGATATCCACGGAAGAGTTCTTACCTCCTAAGCCTGATCAATGGTATTCCCCGCAGGGATTATCTCTCCTAAGCAAGGTGGAATTGCTATCTTGAACCAGCGATATCTCTATACGCCCCGCGATGGCCGAGTATCCAGTCATGTTCATCTTTTAGTTTGTGTGTCGCGTCAATTTTGTCAGCATATACATACATACATCATGCATTATTGATTTGCATTTACATTTCATATTGCTTCGCTATCACTCTAGCCGGTCTTGTCCCTTAGTGATAGGAGTTCTCTCAATCGAGTTGTCAGTTCTTTCCTCGTCGGGAAACGTTGTGTCTGAATAATCTCGCCACCAGTGTATCTTTAGATCAGAGTTGACACTAGACCACTTTGATAACTTGAACCTCTGAAAGGCCAGAGAACCTTCGACAGATGTCACTCTTCGCCATTGAAAATAATATCCTTGCTTTCCCGGATTAAGGAAAATCCACAGAGAAAGCCTCGTAATCAGAGATTCGGAAGCACATAAGTATTTCTTCGAAAATCCGCTGATGAAAAGGTCATCGGCACCTCAAAATTGGACCCCATCATATGGCATTTCTCTGGGAAGATCCCGAGAAAAGTATGATGTAAGATCCCAAGTGGAAACAGTCTCTCAAGAGACTCGTTTTCCCCCAGTAGAATCTACAAATGGCGTCTCCAACAGAGAAGTTTGTGCACCTCTACAACTCAGACGACTGGGTTCCCCAGCAACTCTGACATCAAAAGTTTTTCCGTCAAATGGCATCTCCCCAGGAAAATTCGGCGAGAAGTTTGAGGAAAACCGCTACGCATAGCGTCCCTTGTCAATTAAGTTTATTGACAAAAGAAACTAAGACCAGTTCCTTGGTAGGAAACCGGGATCGAGGGGAAGTTTAAATCAGAAACTAAGACCAGTTCCTTGGTAGGAAACCAGGATCGAGGGGAAGTTTACATAAGCAACTGAGACCAGCTCCTTGGCTGAAGACCAGGATCGAGGGGAAGTTTACCTTTTCTAAGCATCATTTCTTAGCAAAAGAAGATGAATGCGCAAGCTACCATTCATAACCACCATCAAAATTTCGGGTATTCCGATATTTAATCCTCTTGCACCCCGAATGCCCGAATACCTTCGTCATTCACACCTTCGGGTCCAAGAAGATTAAATAGGGGCATCTGTCATACCCCAAATTTTGACCACTAAGATTTCCCATCATTGTGCAAATCATCATCACAATATGGATGAACCATCATGCCTCAAGGGTTGTTGAGCATTCACTACAATCAAAATTAGGGTTTCAAGCCCTCTCAGAGCCTTAAACAAAGGATCAATCAAGGAATGACATGATCTTCAACTTGTCTAACCTCTCAAACATCCATAATGGACCAAAAAGGACTCCCACTTCAAGGATTAAGCACAAGGTTGCTCCCTTCTAGGTGGATCAAGTCTCAAGATTGACAGTGTCACCAAATTAGGGTTTTGGTCGACCAGGGCCTCTAGATGGAAAGTTTCATCTGGGCATAAGCCAAAGATCCAAACACAACCAAATGTACTCCATGGAACCTCATGGACCCAAGCATCAAGTCAATTTGACCTCAGGGGATGCATACATCAAAAATCAGGAATTAGGGTTTCTTGACCTAATTCACCCCTAAGTTGACTTTTGGGACAAATCAAGAGCCAAGACCTCAAGACATGATTTGAGGGTCTCTAATGAACTATATTGATCCATTTGGAACAATGGATTAATCCAAGAAGCTTGAGCAACAAGTCTCAATTTCATCTGCACCACAATTAGGGTTTCTCGAGGAAAGTCAACTGTAACTTTGACTTTTGACCAGGACATGCTCCCAAACCCTAGGACATGCCTCAATATACCCTATGACACCCTTGGAACATGTCCATCAAGTTTGATTTAGGTCAAGGACATGATTTCCTGAAGAATTGCACAGTTTGGAATTCATCGATAAAAAGTCAACTGTGCACAAAAGTCAACTTTGACTTTTTGAGATTTTTCACCAAAATGGATTTTTAACCCTAAAATTATGTTAATGTATGATTTGAATCATCATTCATCAAGAAAAATTAAAGAAAGTGGGATAACTTGTAAAAGGGGTAACCATAAAACTTAGAAATTTTTCTAAGTTATGGAAAAAGTACCACTAATGCACTAACTTTGGAGGATCATAACTCCTAAACCACATGGCCATTTTTTCTCATCCAAAGATGGATTTGTAGCCCTCATTACCCTCTACAAAAACTTCAACTAGACCTAACTCCAATTCATTAAGGATTTTGAGTTATGGAGTGATCAAAATCAAGAAATCACACTTTGTTCTAACACTTAGTGAAAATTTCACTAAGTCAGATTTTGCTTCACTTTTTGCCAAATGTAGAGGGATTTTTCACTTGGAATCAAAAGAGATCAAAACTAAACTTGTTAAAACAGTTGTTATATCATGTAAGGGCTTTCCAAAATGGCCAAGAACATTGACAAATTCAACTTACACCTTGAGATATGACATTGTCAAGTTGCCTTGCTGAAATCTGTCAAGGCAAGGCAGAATTTGCAATTTTGCTCGATTTGCCAAAATCAGCCAAATTCAAATGCTCCTATCCACTTGGACACATCTTAGGATTGAATCTAAAGGGGACAATCACTGAGCCAAGCCTCCAAAGTCCATGGAACAAGAAATAGCATGTTGAACCTAGAATGGCCAAAATAGGGACAAGACTCCAAATTTGGATTGAAGCATTCAATGGAAGCATCAAGGTGGCATGGACTGAGCCATTCTCATCTGAAATCAGTCAAGACTTATCCAAGACCAAGGGAACCAAAGCTCTGTGCCCTAACCTCTAGTCAATGGCTAGAGGAGACTTGCATTTCCATTGGACAACATTGGCCAAACCTACTTACCAGCTGCCATTCACTATTCCTTGCAAAACAAACTTGCTCTACTATAAATAGAGCTCAATTGTGATCAGTTTGAGTACACCAAAGCCATCAAATAGATGCTTTCCTCAAAATCTCTTCTTTCACTTCAATTTTGCCTTCCAAGGCAAGTCACTATCGGGTTTTGAGTTTGAGAGCAATTCCAATCAAACCAATCACTCACACACCTCACATACATCACATATGAGCTGATCAAACACTTAGATCACTTCTGAAACACCAATTTCACAAAATCACCAGCTGGTTGCTCAAATTTTCAATCAAGTTGCAGCTGAGGTACCACAAAGTGATCCAGCCAATTTCAATCAAGTCCAACCATTCACACACACTCCATAGGGTGTAGGGAAGCTGTTCAGATCATCACCACTCATCTGTAACACCTCCAAATCAAAAATCACATTGCACTTGCTGTCACGGCTTAGAGGTAAGCATATACTTGGTCATCTCTCAATCTATGCATATTTCCTCGCACAATAATTTGGCCATATGTTCATAATCATGCATGGAATGTTTTCCCTCAATTAATTGCATTGTTTGAATCGTGTATCAAAAATCCTAGCCTTCATGCAGAAATTAGGGTTCTTGAGGATTTTTCATGATTTCTTGTTATATGTTTAATTTAAATGAAATTAATGGACATAGACATGATCGTGAGGTTGAGACGAGCATAATGATATGTGGATTGCATGATATAATCAAGTATTCAGTGAGATTGAGGAGAAAATGCAAATAAGCCAAACCCAGAACACGCGCGTGTTCTTGGTGTGTTCTTGGCGCCATTTTTGAATAATTCAAATATTTGAATTTTGTGATTTTATTTAATTGATTCAAAAATTAATTTCTCTCTGAGTTTTAATGATTTTGAGTTGATTCTTTTTTTAATAATTCACAAAAATGTTAAAATATTTTATTTTCCCAAAAAAATTCCAAAAATATTATTTATTTCATATAATTGATATTTTTGCAAATAATTGATATTTTAATTGTTTTTGACATATTAAATATTTTTTCTACATTGATTTTGCAACTTTTAATGCTTTCTAATTATTTTGTAGGTCAATACTTAATTTTTGAAGCATTAATCCAAAATCACAATTTGTTTTTCACATGTTAAACAATTTTGATCATTTTAATTGAATTTTTATTCAATTAAATACATTTTTGAAAACAAATTAGGGTTTTTGGATTAATTCAACCCTCATAAATCATTTTCAAAACTTTTTGGGCCTCTAATAGAGTGTAAGACCAAATCCTTTCTTGACCAAATCATTTTTGGGCCTCAGTGTATTGTATAAGTCCCGATACCGTAAAAAATAAACGGCGCGATCGTCGCCTTTTGAAAAATAACCTTGGGCCTCTCCTCGAGCTATAAGACCCATTCAAAAACACTTTTGGGCCTCTGTTAGAGTGTAAGACCCAATCCCCTTTTAACCAAAACATTTTGGGCCTCACTTATTGTATAAGTCCCTCTGCGTTAAAAGAAAACCTCGGCGCGATCGCCATTTTTAAACGAAAAAACAATTGGGCCTACCCTCGTGTTATAAGCCCCTCTCTTTTTCTTTAAACCTTTTGGGCCTCTTGAGAGAGTGTAAGACCCATCCCTTTGTACAGAAAACATTTTGGGCCTCAGTCACTTGTATAAGTCCCTCTGTACAAATTCAAACAGTGCGCTCACTGATAAAACCTTGGGCCTCTCCTTGAGCTGTAAGCCCCAAATCTTTCTTTTTCAAAGCACTTTCTCCTTTGATTTTGAATATACTATTGTTTTCAATCTTTCTTTGTTGAACAACTAACCAAACAGCATGGAAGCTCTACAACCGAGTAAGTGGTTATTGCTTTCATTTACTGCTTTCATATACATATAACTGTATTGTGGGGCTGTTTCACTGTAAGTCTTCTTTCATAAACTCATATCAACTGTGTAATAATAGTATAGATATTTAGAGTTTCCCCGGCAACTACGTCTAGAACTAGGTGACGCCGTTTCGTTTATTCATAGAAATAGACAACTAGATCCCCAATAGGATCACCAGATACAGTCTTCTCTTCGGCTGTCCTCATTAGGAATTGTCAAGAAACTCTATTCCCAGAGATGAATGTATTCTCCGTGAATGGCATCTTTGAGTTTCTTCCAAATTCTCGAACTTTCCTGACTTTAATCTATTCTCGGTGAATAGCATTGCCTTGAATTTCTCGGGGTTTGGGGACCCATCGGCTTCTTAAAGGCATCAGCCTCCTCTTGGGCATCATACAAGGACCCACGGGCTTCCTAAAAGCAACCCCGCCTCCTCTTGGGCTTAGTACAAGGACCCATCGGCTTCTTAGAAGTATTCACAGCCTCCTCTTAGGCTTCGTATAATGATTTCTTCCTCCGGGAATGATAGCCTCCTCTTGGGCTTCGTACAAGGACCGATCGGCTTCTTAAAAGTCTCCAGCCTCCTCTTTCTATGTGTGCCTCTAGTTCGATGAATTCACGGATGTTGCTATTGCAGGTTCGTAATGAAGATCGGTTGAAGAATGTTGTATTCGAAGAAATCGCGATCTTGAATCTTGAAGGTGAATTTTCTAATCTCTGTGTGACGTCAAGCGGTAACAGCGGCGTAAAGCTTCAGGTAAGAAATTGCAAGTTATTACACACCACTGAGGTCGACGTCACATTTTTCTTCTTCTTCTTTCTGTGAATTGTGATTCGGGGTTTGCTGAGTTATCGTGTTGTGATTTTTGTTGCGGTTTGAATCCTGTTGAGGCAGTTGATTTGAAATTTGGTTGTAGGTTGTGAAAAACAAAGATGATGAATGATGAACTGAAGGCTTTGTGGATTGAAGTTGAAGATTAGTATAGTTTGAAGAATTGCAAGGAGTGTTGATGAAGATTGATGAAGGTGAAAGTGGTTTTGAAGGAGGAAATTGCAGAGATTGAAGATGGTTGTGGGAAGATGAATGAAGAAGCTTGAGTCTAAAAAAAAATAAGAGAAGGAATGAAGATGAGGATTAATAGAAAAAGTTTTTTATCAATTCTGTTAGGAATTGGATTCTGTAAGGTTCTGTGAGAAATTTGTTAGGGTTTTCTGTAATGATTTTTTGGTAGAATTTTCTGTAATGATTTTCTGTTAGTTAGGATCTGTTAGGGAAAGGATTAGTGATCTGTTAGGAGCTTTTGTGAATTCTGTTATCCTTTTATATTTCTATTAGAGTTATATATTCTGCTATTTAATTTTCTTCCCTCTTTAAGCTGCTATGTACTTATTTTTCCTACTGTGTACTTCATATACAAACCACATTATTGGACATTAAGCAGTCGTAGCTCAGCATCAGGATGAGATAACTCCACCTTTATTTTTAAGATCATCAAGGGCATCACCAACAGTGATATGCTTTAGGAGTCTGATAGTGTGACTAACCACCTAAATTGCCTAATATAAACCTTGGTTTCCAAGTGGATAAGAATTATCATCAAAAACCAAGTAATTGATTTAATGATCAGAGATGTTATCTTAAAGGGAGCAAAATCAGTTTCCTCATTCAGGTTGAAAGCTAAATTTCCTGTGAACAATCTCAACAAAGGCTGAAAAGCACAGTAACTAGCCAACATTCTAAGAATATAATTATAGTAATTCGATTTCAAACAAAACCTTTGAGCTTTAGCATTGAAAGTAATAAGACATATTCTATATAAACACAACCCCATAAGAACCAAATTTGAAGTTGAAATAACAAGAGTATTGATTGCATACGGCGTATATGACCCAAAAGCACTATCCACTACTATTTCCCAAACACTGTCTGGTTCCGGCTTGCAATACCAAATCAACGGTTCAAAACCCATCTTCGGCTTCAATTAGTTAACAAATGATGCTGTCAAGAGTCCTCTCTTCTCAACACAAGAATAAAAAGTAACTAAATTAATATGTGGGAGTGATTCAAATGGATACTAAACATGAACTCAGTTACAGGTAAACTAGGTGGTGAGTGTTGAATTTGTAGGAGTATAATGAGTGCAATGGCATAGTTTTTGTTCTACTAGTAGTTATTTTTTGAAGGAAATGAAGATAGGGAAAAGTGCAATGGCATGGTTTTATCTTATTTTCGTAGTTTTTTGTAAGAAATGTAATGGGCTTTTGGTAATTGAATTTGAGTTGAGTTTGGATATTAATATGAGTAATTGGATTTTGAAATGGAATGGAATTTGGAAGAAAATGGATACAAAAAAAATTGTTTTAGAAAATGGATAATTGATTTTGAAAAGAATGAACATCGATAATGAAAAATTGGAAATATGGATATGGACCAAAAATGTGGTTTTGAATATGGATAAGAAAATAGATGTAGACTTTGTGATTTGAAATGGTTATCAAATGAAAATGGTTTAAAATGAATCTAGAATTGACATGAGTTAAACAAAAAATGGATATAAGATGGATGTTGAATTAGATATGGACTTTGAATCTTGAATTACAAGAAATCCACACGACTGGTTTCAACATGTCTAATTCCAATCAAACTCCTAATTCATACCAAACTCCTATCATCAATGAATTCAAAAATTTAATCAGTAAACTCAATTGACCATGAACAAATGCCTTTCAAGTCAACCCACAAATGCTTTGTCCTGATGACCACTGATCTCCTTAGCATGAACCCTAATCTCATGATCTTGAATTGAGAATTGTTCACTAACTCGCCCATGAATAAGAACCCTAATTCCCCTTGATGTACACTGATGAAGATGCGACTTGAACTGAGAAAAAGCCAAACCCTTATTCACACCACAGAAATCTTGACCCGATGCTTTCGATGAATCCCATGATTAGGAAAATGCTGGAGCTTGATGAACCTCTGAATAGGGAGATATTCGTGATAATATGGATTCAAACCTTGCTTCAACTTGACCTGAAATAGGAACCGACTGAATAACCTCTACATAGGGCAAACACCGATAACAAGAAAACCCTTTGATCCCATGTCTTAGAAGACCAATGCAATGTATGATTATGAGTTCGTGACCTAATGAAAATGCAAATGAATGCGAAACAAAAGCCAGAAAAAGTTAGAAAAAGGTAGGGCAAATTTTGGGGTGCTACAGTTGCCCCTATTCAATCAACTTGGACCTGAAGGGATGATAGCAACGGCTTTCAGACATTCAAGGTAGAAGGTGTTGAATACAAACAGAACCACAAAATTTGAAAACTGTGGGGAGTTATCCAATAAAGTGTTTGCCAACCGAAGGTGGACCCAAAGTAAAGATGCCACTCGAAAGCAGACTTGAAAGGGATGCCGGCCGAAGGCGGACTCACAATCGAAGAGTAAACGAAGGAATGCCGGTCGGAGGCGGACACACATCACAACGAAGGAAAGTAACTGAAGAGTAAACAAAGGAATGCCGGCCGGAGGCGGACTCACATCACAACGAAGGAGAGTAAAAGAAGGAATGTCGGCCGAGGGAGGACTCACATCACAAGAATGCAACTTGACCATGAATTTTCAATTGGGAATGCTGGCCGGAGGCGGAATTACATCAAGAAGATAATAACCAAAAGTGATTTCTAATAGGAATGCGGACCGAAGGCGGTCTCACGTCCAAACACAAAGGTAGGCTAACACGAAGGTGGTCTCACAACCAAAGGTTACCATCACAAGATGGATTTCAAAGGAAATTCGACACTAAGGCGGTCTCACATCTTAACACAAAGGCAGGCCAGCACGAAGGAGATCTCACAACCAAAGGTTACCATCACAAGATGGATTTTAAAAGGAAAGCCGACACTAAGACGGTCTCACATCCAAGGGTTAGTAGAATCAACAGATCTACAAAGATGACTCCGTTGGGGATAGAAAGGTGAACCATGGGTACAACCAACGAAACTATGACCTTGGAAAATGATTGAATGATTGGCTGGGGAATGAAGTTTCCTGTGCAAGGAACATTATGATAACTAAAAGGACAGTCATCCGCACTGCGGTTGGGAACGTACATTGTATGATATCAAGACGGTGACTGGAATGTCAACTTGATTAACCAGGTGTTTGAAAACTACCGCGCAACATCAACTATGAGGTTGAAGAAAAAAGTATACGGACATCAACTCTGAGGTTGAGGAATAAGGATATACATCCATAAGAAAATAGATATCAACCCTAAGGGCGGGGATAAAAGATATACATCAACTCTGAGGTTGGAGACGATTGCCTTAGCATTAATTCTGAGACTGAGGGTAAGAAACATAGACCTCAACTCTGAGGTTGGGGATAGATATTGGTCAACATCAACCATTGAAGTAAGGAAAAACTTGGATAAACACCAACTTCGATTGTTTGAGAAAAGGTAGACATCAACTCTGTGGTTGAGAAAAACTTGGCGTCAACTCTGAGGTTGGAAAAAGGGTATACGACAACTCTGAGGTAGGTAAAAAGGTAGACATCGATTTTGAGACTGGAGATAAAAATGTTGACTTCAACTCTGAGGTTGGAAGAAAGGAATCTGTCAACGCTGAGGTTGGAGACATGTCGCAATATACGTCAACTCTGAGGTTAGGGAAGAAAGGCGTCAACTCTGAGGTTGGGTGTAACGCCCCAGTTTTTGTCAGTTTTTATTTTATTGAGTCTTTTGATTATTTTATTATTATTTTATTTTATTTTTGACTTTTGTGTGAAAATATGTTATTTTTCGTCGTGATTATATTTTATCGCGTTTTGGGATTGTTTGCGAGAAAATTGAGTGTAGGGGTATTTTGGGCATTTGGGTGTATTTTATTAAGTTAGTAAAAGAAAGAAAAATAGTAAGAGAAGAAGAAAAAGAGAAGGGAAGAAAGAAAAGAAAAGGAGAAGAGAGAAAAGAGAGAAAGTGAAGAAAAGAGTGGAAAATCATCAGGAGCAAGCTTGGGTATCGATTAAATCGGGTAAGGGTGCGAAATTCAATTATCTTATACATGTGTATGATTGTGTATGTGTTTGTTTGTTGTTTTGTTGAATTATATGAAAAATATTTCAAAACCCATTTTTGGTAGAAAGTGTTAGAATTCGATTCAATCGTGTCGGAAATGATGTTTTTCTGGTTTCTTGTTGTTGATACATGAAAGATATATGTTGTTGTACATCAAATTGGTATTTTTCTGAGTTTGGTTGATGATTTGGAGGGTTTTGGGTGTGAAATTCGTAACAGCAACGCAGCAGGAAAAATTCTGGGTTTCGCTGCCCATACGCGTATGGTACAGTGCAATACGCGTATGGGGTAGGGCAATACGCGTATGGCTGAGGGCAATACGCGTATGACAATGAAGGAAAATAGGCAATACGCGTATGGGGTAAGGCAATACGCATATGGCTGAGGGCAATACGCGTATGGCCAGCAAGGGTGCAGAATGTGTTTTTTTGCGATGTCTTTTCTTGTTTAGTCCGTAACTTTTGTTCCGTTTATCTGATTTTGTCATTCTTGGTGTCGTTGGAAAGGTATTGAACTGTACTTGGTGATTATGATGTTTTGGAATTTGTTAGCCGATTTAATTATGTTGGGAAAAGTGAATAGTGTCGATTGTCGACTGTTGTCGTTGTAAGTGTGCATAATTGATGTGTATTATGCCATGTGCTGTTGTGTGACGGAAATACTTGTGATGACATGTTGTGGTGATGAATTGTGGCCGAAAGGCAAATAAATGCAACGAGTTGTATTTGATTATATATGCATGTTTATGGTTGCATATATGTGTGAAAATGCATTGTTTGTCATGAGTTCTTGTATGCCAAGCATCATGATACGCATTGTTGTGACGTCCTGAGTGGCGGTTTGATTCCTGAGAGAATCTGCTATAACACCGTGAGCCTTATGTAAGAAGGACTGAAAAGGTGGTTATAGATGATCGTGAGCCTCATGTAAGGAGGACTGCAAGCGATCGGATCGTGAGCCTTAGACAAGAAGGACTGCAAGCGATCCATAAACGTCGTGAGCCTCATGCAAGGAGGACTGCAAGCGACGGGTGAACATCGTAGGCCCGACGGGGAGTTACAGTGATGTAACGAGCGATGGTTCCAGCAGAGTTCCTGAGTGAACTAGAGATGAGAAATATTTGGAGTCGGTACCGCATGGCATTTGTATAGAGTCGTTGTGTCGGTCTCTGTGCATTTGTATGAAGCATAGTCTGATTGTTTGATTATGTGTGGAATTTGTGATGGTATTGGTGAATTGATGTGCATTCGTGTTACATGCTTGGAATTATGGATGATGTGTTTCGTGTATAAACATATGTATTATGAGTGAATATGTGATTATGTGAATATAATCGGTATATGCTTTATGTGTTAGCATTTGATAGTTGGGGTGAGAATACTTTATATGTGTATGATTATGTGGATATATATAATTATATGCATTTATATTATGGTTGTTTTTCTCACCCTTCTGCTCGTTTTATAATGCTCTATGAGGCATTGCAGATTAGAGTTGCTGGAGGTCTTTTGTGAAGCTTTGTGTCTTCACCCTTTTTGTCGGTCGGCTCTGATATGTGACACCGGGTAGTTAGGGAGGCCGTTGGCGATTATTATGTATTATGTATATATTATATTTTGGCTTGTACATGTATAACTGGATGTTTGACAAACTTTTTACATGATGTATGTTAATCAGATTTTAGATTTTTCCGCTTTAATTCTAATTTCTGAAATGTGGGTGTAAGGAACGAAGTTTCCTCTGTTGATTGCTACCCCACTGTTGCATATCTTTATGGGCAGGTGTTGTATGTATGTTTGGTTTCAAAGTGATGTGATTTCCCCGTCTATGCCATGTTTTTAAATATACTCTGATCAAATTTCGAATTTTTCTTTTATTGCTTTAAATGCATGATTATTTGGGGGTATAGATTGGGGGCGTCACATTAAGTGGTATCAGAGCCAGTCCGTGTCAGTTGTGTCTGTTGTGTGTGTCTTTGCTGGTCCTTGTGGTTCGGTGAGCTGTTTGTTTAACCATTGTTGCTGTTATTGGGGATGAACAGAATATGGCTGGTAGGAACGATGCTGCTTTGGCTGCTGCAATGGAGGCTATGGCACGAGCTGTGCAGGGTGCACCGAATGCTGCAGGAAATGATGAGTTTAGAAAGAATAAGCCGCCGATCTTTAAAGGGAAACATGATCCGGATGGTGCACGGATTTGGTTGAAAGAGATTGAGAGGATTTTCCGAGTAATGGATTGTGAAGATGATCACAAGGTGAGGCTGGGTACTCACATGTTACATGATGAGGCTGATGATTGGTGGGTCAGTACTCGTCAGGTGTTGGAAGCTGCAGAGGAAGAAGATATCACTTGGGAAGTGTTTAGCCGAGAGTTTCTGAGGAAGTATTTTCCCGAGGATGTCCGAGGAAAGAAAGAGATAGAGTTTTTGGAATTAAAACAAGGTAATAGGTCTGTTGTTGAGTATACTGCTAAGTTCGTGGAGCTGGTGCAGTTTTATCCACATTATGCTGAACCTACTGCGGAATTTTCTAAGTGTGTGAAGTATGAAAGCGGATTGCGTCCTGAAATCAAGCAGGCAATCGGTTACCAAAGGATTAGAAGGTTTGCTGACTTGGTTGATTGTTGTAGGATTTATGAAGAAGATTGTAAGGCTCGTTCGGCTCACTATAAAAGTGTGAATGACAGAAAAGGGAAACAACAGTCTCGTGGTAGTCCTTATGTGACACCCGCTGACGATGGTAAACATAGGGGTAATTTTGAGAGAAAGGCAAGTGATGGAGGAACGTCTAATCCCCCGAGATGTTACAAGTGTGGTAAAGAAGGACATCTTCAGTTTGATTGTGCGAAGAATAAACTGAAATGCATCAATTGTGGACGTAAGGGACATGTCGCAGCTGATTGTAAGGACTATGGGATGAAGTGTTTCAACTGCGGTGAAATAGGTCATATTAGCACGAGGTGTACAGAACCAAAACAAGCTTAGGTTGGTGGGGAGACTTGTGCGTTGGCAGGAACTGAGGCTACTGTTGCAGACCGTTTGATTAAGGTACTTGTTTTATTATTACGCCTTTAATTGCTATTATTGATATTGGGACGACTCATTCGTTTATTTCGTGTGAGTGCGTGAAGTGTTTGAATTTGTGTTGTCTTCTTGGGATGGTGTAATGGTTATTGATACTCCAACAATGGGGTCAGTAATTACTTTTTTCGGTTTGTTTAAATTGTTCTTTGACCATTTTTGGTAAATGCTTGTAATGGAATTAGTGTGTCTACAGTTGGAGAGATTAGAATGAGATAAGTGGGGGAGAAGCTGGTGCTTCTCCGTGTTGTTTCAGGTGTAAAGCGCTGGCTCAGTGGATTGTGAATTACAGGATTATAAGTGTGATTTCTGGTTCAAGAAGGGATGTAGAAGTAAGGTTTATGTTAACTATGGATTCGTGCCTTAGGTAGTTTTGTGTATAGGATGTAAGGAATGCTATTATGGTTGGGTGGAGACGGTTTATGCTTCATCATGATTGTCGGCTGTCTATTGACAAATTGAGGAACTGATCACCCTTAATCTCTTGTTGATAGCAGACGGGAATTATGTTGGATGTATGGACGTGTCTTTCCGGCTTGATAGTGGTGTGAAACGGATTACTTGAAATGGAAAGAGTTGGCTATAGATTGTTTGGTTGTGGCAATGAAGATTCTTATATCAAAAGATGAGTTGGATTAGAGGTTCTGGTAGGTGGTTAACTTGGGAAATCATTAAGAGTTCTTTTTGGTTGGGTGTTGTAATAGGTTGGAATTTGGATTATCAATGGAAGGGATTGTGTATGGATTACGGACAGTGGTATAAGATGACGATTTAGATTAAGTATTCATTTTTGGGATTAGAATTACAATTGTTGGGATGTTTGATAAGAGTAGTGATTTGCTTGAGTTGAGGCTGCTATCGACTTGTGTGTCGGGTTATGTTGTTGTCATCGGAAGTAGATGCGGTGTTGTTATTAGAGGATCGAAGTTGGTAAAGGTGATTGGGAACTTTTTGGACTTTTGTTGGTTATTATTGAAGGGTATGGGAGGCTTTTCCAAGACTAGCGTTTGGTTACTTCAGTTGACTTGCAAAGGTGAAGTCGATTGTGTGGGATGTATCTTGGATGAGTAGTCAGTGTGTTAGGGTAAGAGAGTAAGTCGTGGCTTATGTTTGCCGACATTTGAGGATTCGAGAAAGGATTAGTATTATTGTGGAAATCGGAATTGTTTGCAGTTGCAATTGAGTTGGAATATTGGAAGTATTATCTTTATGATTCTAGATTCGAAGTGCTTGGTAATTACAAGAATGTTGAGTACTGGTTTGGTCTGAAGGTATAGAGACAACGAGAGTGGTTAGAAGTTGAGAAGAGTTATTGCGGTGTCTGAGGATTTAAGATGAAAGTTTCTATGAATGGCTGTTTTGGTGGTCCGAGTATTAGAATTGTTTGAGCAGTACAAAGGCTTGTATATGGTGTACGAGATAACGCGAAAGAATGCGAGGTAGAATATTAAAGTGAACAGTAGTTTATGGAAAGTTCGTGAAAGAGTTAGACCTTGGGAGAGATTTGGTGGTATAGATGGTTACGAGTCATCAGAGTGCGCAGCGGAAGCGTGATGTGGCACATTTCGTATATGTGTGTGCGACTTGTAAGAGTTCTTAGGTTGAACATTGGAAATCGGTAGGAATGATGAGATCATTGGATGTTTCAGAGTGGAAGTGTTAGGAGAAAGGTTTTAATAGTATCCATGTGTTGCTAAGTTGGGGGATGTTTTGGTTTTATGTTCGATTGGTGAATCGTAGCGGTGTTGTGGTATGGTTGTGTGACAAGGATGTTGGTGTTCTGGTTTTGTAGATGCTGTTGAGACCGTGTGGTGTCGTGGAACTTTATGTTCTTGTTTGGGTTATTGTCTCGTTTCCATTGTGGTGGTTCGAGTGCGAAGAGCTAATTTCTGTATGGGAATTAGAGGAGTGTTACCTACGGTGGCGGTGACGGTCCTGTTGTGTTTCGGTTCAAGAGTGAGCCTGTGAGTTGTGTTTTGCGTATTCCTTGAGTTGTGAGTTGGTCGTCAAGTGCATTGTATGGGTTTTGCATCTTGTCGTTGTTGTCGTCGTTGTCGTGTTATCGTTGTGTTTAAGGTTAGCAAGGAGGTTTGTCAGTTGTGTTATTCGTGGTGTGCCTTTTTGGTAGGCCTGATGTTTGTTGGTCAGATGCGAGAGTCGCATCCAGAGTGGTTCGTCTCGTTATATTTTCGAGGACGAAAATTTCTAAGTGGGGGAGTATTGTAACGCCCCAGTTTTTGTCAGTTTTTATTTTATTGAGTCTTTTGATTATTTTATTATTATTTTATTTTATTTTTGACTTTTGTGTGAAAATATGTTATTTTTCGTCGTGATTATATTTTATCGCGTTTTGGGATTGTTTGCGAGAAAATTGAGTGTAGGGGTATTTTGGGCATTTGGGTGTATTTTATTAAGTTAGTAAAAGAAAGAAAAATAGTAAGAGAAGAAGAAAAAGAGAAGGGAAGAAAGAAAAGAAAAGGAGAAGAGAGAAAAGAGAGAAAGTGAAGAAAAGAGTGGAAAATCATCAGGAGCAAGCTTGGGTATCGATTAAATCGGGTAAGGGTGCGAAATTCAATTATCTTATACATGTGTATGATTGTGTATGTGTTTGTTTGTTGTTTTGTTGAATTATATGAAAAATATTTCAAAACCCATTTTTGGTAGAAAGTGTTAGAATTCGATTCAATCGTGTCGGAAATGATGTTTTTCTGGTTTCTTGTTGTTGATACATGAAAGATATATGTTGTTGTACATCAAATTGGTATTTTTCTGAGTTTGGTTGATGATTTGGAGGGTTTTGGGTGTGAAATTCGTAACAGCAACGCAGCAGGAAAAATTCTGGGTTTCGCTGCCCATACGCGTATGGTACAGTGCAATACGCGTATGGGGTAGGGCAATACGCGTATGGCTGAGGGCAATACGCGTATGGCAATGAAGGAAAATAGGCAATACGCGTATGGGGTAAGGCAATACGCGTATGGCTGAGGGCAATACGCGTATGGCCAGCAAGGGTGCAGAATGTGTTTTTTTGCGATGTCTTTTCTTGTTTAGTCCGTAACTTTTGTTCCGTTTATCTGATTTTGTCATTCTTGGTGTCGTTGGAAAGGTATTGAACTGTACTTGGTGATTATGATGTTTTGGAATTTGTTAGCCGATTTAATTATGTCGGGAAAAGTGAATAGTGTCGATTGTCGACTGTTGTCGTTGTAAGTGTGCATAATTGATGTGTATTATGCCATGTGCTGTTGTGTGACGGAAATACTTGTGATGACATGTTGTGGTGATGAATTGTGGCCGAAAGGCAAATAAATGCAACGAGTTGTATTTGATTATATATGCATGTTTATGGTTGCATATATGTGTGAAAATGCATTGTTTGTCATGAGTTCTTGTATGCCAAGCATCATGATACGCATTGTTGTGACGTCCTGAGTGGCGGTTTGATTCCTGAGAGAATCTGCTATAACACCGTGAGCCTTATGTAAGAAGGACTGAAAAGGTGGTTATAGATGATCGTGAGCCTCATGTAAGGAGGACTGCAAGCGATCGGATCGTGAGCCTTAGACAAGAAGGACTGCAAGCGATCCATAAACGTCGTGAGCCTCATGCAAGGAGGACTGCAAGCGACGGGTGAACATCGTAGGCCCGACGGGGAGTTACAGTGATGTAACGAGCGATGGTTCCAGCAGAGTTCCTGAGTGAACTAGAGATGAGAAATATTTGGAGTCGGTACCGCATGGCATTTGTATAGAGTCGTTGTGTCGGTCTCTGTGCATTTGTATGAAGCATAGTCTGATTGTTTGATTATGTGTGGAATTTGTGATGGTATTGGTGAATTGATGTGCATTCGTGTTACATGCTTGGAATTATGGATGATGTGTTTCGTGTATAAACATATGTATTATGAGTGAATATGTGATTATGTGAATATAATCGGTATATGCTTTATGTGTTAGCATTTGATAGTTGGGGTGAGAATACTTTATATGTGTATGATTATGTGGATATATATAATTATATGCATTTATATTATGGTTGTTTTTCTCACCCTTCTGCTCGTTTTATAATGCTCTATGAGGCATTGCAGATTAGAGTTGCTGGAGGTCTTTTGTGAAGCTTTGTGTCTTCACCCTTTTTGTCGGTCGGCTCTGATATGTGACACCGGGTAGTTAGGGAGGCCGTTGGCGATTATTATGTATTATGTATATATTATATTTTGGCTTGTACATGTATAACTGGATGTTTGACAAACTTTTTACATGATGTATGTTAATCAGATTTTAGATTTTTCCGCTTTAATTCTAATTTCTGAAATGTGGGTGTAAGGATCGAAGTTTCCTCTGTTGATTGCTACCCCACTGTTGCATATCTTTATGGGCAGGTGTTGTATGTATGTTTGGTTTCAAAGTGATGTGATTTCCCCGTCTATGCCATGTTTTTAAATATACTCTGATCAAATTTCGAATTTTTCTTTTATTGCTTTAAATGCATGATTATTTGGGGGTATAGATTGGGGGCGTCACATTGGGGACGAGAGGCATCAACTCTGAGGTTGAGAAAAGATATACGACAACTCTGAGTTTGGTAAAAAGGGGCGTCAACTCTGAGGTTGGGGAGAAAAGATGTACGATAACTCTGAGGTTGGTAGCAAGGACGTCAACTCTGAGGTTGGGGAGGGACATGCATCAACTCTGAAGTTGGGGAAAAGATATACGACAACTCTGAGGTTGGTAAAAAGGGGCGTCAACTCTGAGGTTGGCGAAGAAAGGTGTCAACTCTGAGGTTGGAGACAAAAGATATATGTCAACTCTGAGGTTGGACAGATAAGGCTTCAACTCTGAGGTTGGGGTTTGAATGGGTAATGTTCTCTTCGGAGGAATGGAATCACTGCCTAGTTGAGGATTGATCTGGGTTTTCATGCTTGGTACCAAATCTGGCTTATGTTTCGATGCATGTTTGAATTTTTCTATGGCGTAATGCTCCATACGAAATGGAAATGCTACGCATTTTGGTAGATGCAATGCAATGATGATTACTATATGCAAAAATGAGAAGACACTCCACCAGGGAATGCGCATAACAGAACAAGCAAACTTCACTGAGGAAGGAATCACCAATATCTAATCTCTTGTGGGGAGATAACCAACTGTACCACCAATAGCCACTGGCGCTACAAACTCTGTCGGGGAACTGCAAACTGAATTGTGAACTTTGTTGGGGAGATGCCAATGAAGATTAGACTTTGAACTGCTGAGAATGCCAATAACCATTGGACTTTGACTTGCGGAAAATTATCAGATATGACCTTTGAGAAAGAGAACACTCTGACTTCTCACTGTCTTCAAACCGATTGGGAATAATCCATCATCTTACCCTGCTGATAATGAGGGATACTCCTGCACTGTTGGGGATACAAAATCCTCATAAAGAACCCTTCTCTACTTGAGGATGACTCTCTGCTTGGGGAAGAATAGTAATTCTAACACCTTGCTGGAAAAAGATACCTTCTGGCACCTTGCTGGGGAAGAGACTTCAAATGCCTCATGCCGGGAACAACTTAGTGCTTCAAGTCTCTGTTGATCACCTGCATACTGACTATCACGAGTGAACAACGGTTCCTTCAACTTTCAAGTGGTCTCAGACTACAGGGTCTACTGGAAGAAAACGTCTCAAGAGGATTTTACAGAAAACCTGGCATTCAAGATGCCCCAGGGTCTTCAAACTCTTGGAGAGATTTATCGGATCTCGACGTAACTGCCCCAGACTGCATAATCTATGAATGTATTTGCCTCGAGAGGATTTGTAATGACTTGAAATATTCTGCCCCAGTATTTTGAACCTTGAAGAGGCGTTTCTGATTAACTATCTCCTGAAGAGGATAACTTCTCGTGCTCCTGAGGTGGCCTGCCTCGATACAGGCCTTGAAGTGAATTTTCCCCTGACTGATTTATCTTTGAATGAATGCCCCAGAATAGCTGTTTTTGGAGAGACTTGCTGAATCTCGACATGATTGCCCCCGTTCGGCTGAACTTTACAGAGATTCTCGATGTGACTGCCCCAGATCACGACTTACTGGGAAAGCCCATGCTCCACAGAGTTTCTTGGAAACATGCCCATCGACGTGACTATCCTCCAGAATTTTCAAATATCTCAACTCGGCAGATTCATTGTGTAAGCTTCCTCGATGCTTAAGCACACGTATGCAAGCAAACAATACTTATTCTGAGAATGATAATTCTAATGCAACACACATGTTAAACTTGAAGTTTTTATTGAAAATATGTCGCCAAACCTTGTGAATGAGTCACTAGTTACGATATTGATTTTTGAATGGAAAATAATACGCACATGCAATACCAACAAAAACCTTATTAGCCCAACTCATGGGAGTCAGGAACGCTATCTCGCTGAAGTACGCTTTCAGAATAACCCTGCTTCAATTAGGACTTTTAAGGGTTGTAACATGGTCTGGTTCGCGATTTTAGAAAAAAGGATTTATGGCTCAAAATTTGTTTGTACCCACCAATTCTCCTTGATGTTCTCCAGTCCTACGTTTAGTTAATTTGGCACAAGCGCTAACCTTTGAAAAGTATTTCTGTGACGAGTGATAGTTAAAGGCCCCACGAGGTTTTCGGAACGACAGTCACCCCTTTGTGTCTTTGGTGTTTTGTGGTCACACGACTTGTTCTTTGTCGAGGATTTTTCTTTTGATCATTTCTTTTTGCTTTCTATTTGTTTTTTATTTCCCTGATTTTGCCTGGACCGACTTTTATTTTTTCGATTTTGAAGTCCAGCGGGATGCCCTAACTTTTGCCTAAGTCACTTGTTTTCAAGTTTTCTACTTAGCAGGCTTTCTTTCTTTTTTTCATTTTTATTCTTTTCTTTTGAACAAATCGTGTGACAGTGGCTTGTCTGGCTTGTTAGAAAGGGTTGTGACTACCTCATTCCTTGGTCGATGAGGGATAACCATTGTGGTTTCACGTCCCTTGACCTCCTATTGATGAATTAAAGGTAATGGGCCTTTAGATGCACACTCCTTTTGAAAGTTGAACGCTCGGTTAAATCAACTGACAACTACCCTGCCCCTGGGTTAGATGCGAGAGTATTTTCAAATGAAAAGAAACTCCTACTTCGAGGCTCGAGGGGGTTGACAAGGGTCTATCTCCCTTATATCTCCGGTGTTTGGGGATTTGAAGTAATGCCTGTACATCATCAACAGGGTTTTATCCAAAAGCATACAACCAAAGATTTTGCGTTTTCATTTCATCATCCTCCCTCCAAGAGTTTAAGCAAGAAAGTTAGTATCGCAGTGCATAGAGACATTTACGAATGAATAAGAATAGAACACTTCAAGAAAAACATATTCATTGCATTAATATCATCATTCAACAAACAAACAAGTTTTTACATGTGAACACAACATTAGCAAAAAATGAAAAATTACAAATGAAAATGCAGTAAAGAAGCTGGAGATTGCCATTGTTGAGGAGGCTTGACTCCTTCTGGACTTATTGCTTCTGATGATGTACTTGCAGTCTGAGTGCTCACTTGAGAAATGAGGCTTTAATTGATGTACATATCATCTACAGTGAATGTAATGACCTATGAGTCGACCAAATCTTACACCTTGTGCTTGAACACGTTGCAATCTTCAATTGAATGGCCCGGTGTTCCTGAGTGATACTCGCATCTAGCATCCAGATCATAACCAGAAGGAATGGGGTCGGGAACAGGCTTGGTTTCCCTTAGTTGGACCAGAGAACTTTTGAGCAGACGAGCAAGAACATGACTGTGAGGAATAGGGAGTGGATCGAACCCTCTCTCAGGCCTTCTTGATCTTTGTTGTCTTTGTTGCTGATAGTTCTGTTGCTGAGGAGCATAGGGTTGCTAATACTGAATAGGTTGTTGAGCAGCAGGTGGAATATACACAACACTAGTTTCTCCTCCCTTTCTCTTGGGGAACTCGGCATAAGGTTTCTTTGCATCTTCAGAAGAACCGGCGGTAACTTGAATCTTCCCATTTTGATGCTATTTCGACTCTTTCTCCTGCCAATACAAGGTCTGAAAACCCAGCTGACAAACATCCGATCAATTTCTCAAAGTAAGGCCACTGAAGCGTAGCCATTAACATGTCAATGAGCTCTCGCTCCATCATTGAATGTTGAACTCGAGAAGCCAATTCACGCCACCTCTGGGCATACTCTTTGAAGCTTTCATTTTGTTTTTGTGCAAGACTCTGCAGTTGCATTCTATTGGGCACCATGTCTGTATTGTACTGGTAGTGCTTAACGAAAGCTTCTACCAAATCTCTTCAACTATGGATATGAGTCCTCTCCAGTTGCATATACCACTCTAAGGATGCCCCAGCTAGGCTGTCCTGAAAGAAATGTATCAGCAGCTGCTCATCATCTGAATACGCAGACATTTTTTCTGAAATATGCCCTTATGTGAGTCTTAGGGCAGGTACTTCCATTGTACTTTTTGAAAACAGGCACCCTGAACTTCGGAGGAATTTTCACACCTGGGACCAAACCCAAGTCAGCCATGTCCATACCCAAAGCATTCTGACTCTCAAAAGCTTTCATTCTCTCTTCGAGCATACAAAACTTCTTGTCCGCCTTAGTACGGAAACTCATCTCGGCATCGTAAAACTCTTCATCGTGATTATCCACCTCCCGACGAGGAACAAGAATCTCAGCAGCACTTCTTCTAGATTGACTCATAGGAGGGGGTGGAGGAATGTCAGTATGTGGAGGATTCACACTCCGCCCGGAGTATTACCACCAACAACATTCCCATTACCAGCTTCTGGGATAACAACCGCAACCCTGTTGATAAGCGCCCTTAATTCCTCTTGACGTTGAGCCATACCTTGCATCACTTCCATGAACTGAGTCATACAAGTCTGGAATTCCGACAATTTTGATTGCACCTGATCCATGATTCTCCTCTGATTGCCTCGAGTCGCGTAGCGGTGAGAAGTCAGGTTTGCAGTTCTGAAGAGAAGACCAAGTCAGAATAAGAATCCTCATCCTTGAATACCTGTTATGCATATGAGTATGTGAATTTAAAATGTCATGTGATGCAAATGCAAAGACACTGGATCAAGGTGTCCATAGATTCTGAATAGCTGCTGTACTGATGACGGAATAAGTTCAAAACTCTGCTCTGATGAGAAATCCAGAATACCCAGAATACCGGAATAATCAGAATACCAGAATACCTGAATAATCAAAATACCGGAATACCAGAATACCAGAATAATCACAATACCAGAATACCAGGCTGATAAGTCCACACTGATAAGAAACCCAGAAAACCAGGTAGGTTGAAGGTCAAGGTTACCTGCAAACCTGTAAACACCCATCCTTTCTCACATGTGGGTTCTAAAACCAAGGATCCTCAGTGTCACGGGCTCTCAGGTCGAGAAATGATGATACTTTCACCATTTCTGGTTTAACATCATCATCAATGAGGAGGCCTCAACTGATTCCCCTCAAAACAGTTATCCTATGGCAAGTTCCCAGCTTCGGGTCCTCGGATCAAGAAGGGTAATGTGTTTGCCATTTCTGGTCTAACATTATCGCCCCTTGGGAGGAGTGCCTCAACTGAGTCCTCGGGAATGGTCACCAGAGTCGACAACTTTCAAAGTTAACACCCCGAAATGCACAAGACGCACAAATCAGAATATCTCCCAAGAAAACCTCGTATGGGTGTGGGTTTCGTGCAAACCAAACGTACCAAGACGCTACGTAGGGCACACTACTTTCCACTATAATCCTATGTGTATACTCAAGCCTGGGTATTAGGCTTATCTCTTAGAACACCCTGTCCACCAGAGAAAACAACAATCCAGCACAATCCAGTATATATGGAAACAATGAAATTTAATAAAGCAGGTAAATGCAATGAAAGCAATTAACATGCAATAAAAGCCATAAATGAAGCAGATAAGGCATACAGATAAACAACCCATAACTGAAAACACACAAGCGCTAGGATTGACTCGCTTAGGGAACCAGAGTCCCCAGCAGAGTCGATAGCTGTTGCATCTGCGAAAATTAACCGGGGAAAAAGACAGAAGAGTCGCCACCGAACTTTATTTATCCCAACGCAGGGAAAGGAAACGATCGAAGAAAACCTGAAGAAGGGAAAAACATGGTCATCACAACCATAGTCTGGGTTCGGGAGTCAGTTACTCGAGAGGAAGGTATTAGCACCCCATCGCGTCCATCGTACTCTATGGGATCCACGCTTGTTGTTCTGATCAAAGGGTGTAGGTATCTGAAGCTCCACTGCTAACTGGAAAGGAAATAAGAAATGGAGCAACAGGGAAAAAAACAAAAGGTGACTCGATAGGACATCGTCATCCTAGGCCTACGTATTCCCTCGGGAGTGGGAAAGTCAGAGTCAACGTAGTTCGGAGGACTACGGGATTGATATGGGGAGGTTGCTCGCCAAGACATCACCGTCTTGTGCCAACGTATCCTCAATCGAACAAGAAAGAGGAAATCAGAGCAGTCGTAGTTTAACCTACAAGGTCAAAAAGGTCTCGATTATCAGGTTAGTCTCGATCGCACTGGGGCGAGAGAAGAGGGCTTGATCACACTGAGGCGAGAGAAAAGGGAAGTTAGTTGTTAGTGTGCTCGCCAAGACATCGCCGTCTTGTGCCTACGTATCTGAGCATCTGTAGTTCACAGCGACTACGGGAAAACGAGATCTCGATTGCACTGAGGCAAGAGAAAAGATTATGGACTCAGAAAGTGTACGGGAAACTCGGTCCTACACATTATCATACATCGATGGCCCTAAGGTCAGGATTAGGAGGGAAGTCTACCTAATATTGTCATGCTTGGATTGAAAGCCTAAGGTCTCTCCTACCTCCAACTTAATCAAAAATTAAGTGGAGCTAGGAATCCTAAGGGATCATGTGAACAAACACAAGTAAACATTATACTAACCAATCACAAAATAAGCGATGTCGTGATCTCTGCTAAGAAACAAAACTGAGTGACTCCTCGTTCTCGACTAACAGAAAATGCAAGAGAAACAGACGATGTCGTGATCTCAACTATGAGGAAGTTGAGTGACTTTTCGTCAACCACCAGATGAAAACGATGTCATGATCTCAACTATAAGGAAGTTGAGTGACTCTTCGTCCACCACAACTTAAGACAAATAGGGGAGCAAACAACATCAAAGTATCAGTAAATTGGCACCCAAGCCAAGTATACAACTAGGAGTGAAAACTCCTCACTCAACAACAAGTTGTAAGCAAAAATGCTAAACCCTAAGCATGCTTCATACAAGGGCGCAAGTGGTACCTAATGGAGAAGGTCTGTTGCCTCTTCAAATCGCGCAACAAGCTCAAGACTAGGTTCCAAGGTGGAAGAGAATCAAGCTATCAAGTACTTCAAGCACGTAAGAAGGTCCAACCGTCCAGTATCTAACATCAAGTTCAGAATATGTCAGCATCTAAAAAGAATCAAATGTAAGCAACTATCATCAAAAGTAATCAACAAAGAGAACCATAATTAACATCAGGAATAGGTCCAAATGATATCAGGGACTAAGCATAATATGCATCAAGAGATCTCATAAGTCCAAACAAGGTTATGAAAAATAGTCCATACAAAATCAAGAGAAACAATTGAAAATCTAAACAAGGTTAGTTCTAATTCCAAAATTATAAACCAACATTAAAACCTAACTCCTAATTACTAGAAGGCCAATTAAAATCCAGGATTGAGAGTTAATCAAAATTATCTACTCTAAATTCAAGCTGAATCTAATTAATAGAACTAAAGTTTTAATATAAAATTAATTCAAATTTAGAATCTGATTAACCTAAAACCAAAACCAAATTCTAATCACCATTGAGAAAAATTACAATCAAATTCTAATCACTATTGAAAACATTAAAACTAATTTCTAATTCCAATATTAAAACTAATTTCTAATTCCAATATTAAAACAAATTTCTCAAAATAATTAAGCAAAGCAATAAAAAGACAAATAAAAAAGAAAACCATTAAACAAAGGGGGTTCAGGCAGTGCTTATGGCGGTGTGAAGAGAGGGCTTATACGGGTCTCTGAGCCCGGTCCAAACCTTGAAACAAACCGGTTTTTAAAAAGGAAACCCTAATATCCACCAACAAACATACTTCACTCCCTTATCTCCTTCCCTGCGCCATTTTCTTTCCCCAGCTTCAATGGCTTCACTTCTTTCCGTCTACACAAACCCCTTATCCACCATGCCGTCTTCTTTCTCCTTTAATCTCCCTCCATTTCAACTTTTTCTTCAACGGATCCGACAATCACCATCGGATATTTCTCGTCAAGCCACACATGGAACGTTAGGACTCCCATCATTCACCTTCAAACTCATACCAAAACGAAAAATTACGGAAGAGACAAAAAATGCTTAACGAAATAGAGCCTTAACCATGGAGATTAGGCTCCACACCTCACAGATCTATGTCACGACCACAACACTAAGGAAGAGGGGACTTGGAATACCTGCGACGGAGTACTACGAAGACGACGACGCCGAATACTTCAGGTGAGCTCTAATTTCACTATCTCTTCACCTCTCTGGTCTTTTTTTTCAATCATATTCTCTTTCTATGTGTGCCTCTAGTTCGATGAATTCGCGGATGTTGCTATTGCAGGTTCGTGATGAAGATCGGTTGAAGAATGTTGAATTTGAAGAAATCGCGATCTTGAATCTTGAAGGTGAATTTTCTAATATCTGCGTGACGTCAAGTGGTAACAGCGGCGTAAAGCTTCAGGGTAAGAAATTGCAAGTTGTTACACACCACTGAGGACAATGTCACGTTCTTCTTCTTCATCTTTCTGCGAATTGTGATTCGGGGTTTGCTGAGTTATCGTGTTGTGATTTCTGTTGCGGTTTGAATCCTGTTGAGGCAATTGATTTGAAATTTGGTTGCAGGTTGTGGAAAACAAAGATGATGAATGATGAACTAAAGGCTTTTTGGATTGAATGTGGAGATTGGTATAGTTTGAAGAATTGCAAGGAGTGTTGATGAAGATTGATGAAGGTGAAAGTGGTTTTGAAGGAGGAAATTGCAGAGATTGAAGATGATTGTGGGAAGATGAATGAAGAAGCTTGAGTCTAAAAAAAAAGAGAAGGAATGAAGATGAGGATCAATAGAAAAAGTTTTTATCAATTCTGTTAGGAATTTATCAATTCTGTTAGGAATTGGATTCTGTAAGTTTCTGTGAGAAATTTTGTTAGGGTTTTCTGTAATGATTTTCTATAATGATTTTCTATTAGTTAGGATCCGTTAGGGAAAGGATTAATGATCTGTTATGTACTTAGTTAGGATCCGTTAGGGAAAGGTTTTCTTCCCTCTTTAAGCTGCTATGTACTTATTTTTCCTGCAGTGTACTTATTTTTCCTGCAGTGTACTTCATATACAAAACGCATTATTGGACTTCAAGCAGTCGTATCTCAGTATCAGGATGAGATAACTCCACCTTTGTTTTTAAGATCATCAAGGACATCGCCAACAGTGCTATGCTTTGGGAGTCTGATAGTGTGACTAACCACCTAAATTGCCTAATATAAACCTTGGTTTCCAAGAGGATAAGAATTATCATCAAAAACCAAGTAATTGATTCAATGATCAGAGATGTTATCTCAAAGGGAGCAAAATCAGTTTCCTCATTCAGGTTGAAAGCTGAATTTCCTGTGAACAATCTCAACAAAGACTGAAAAGCACAGTAACTAGCCAACATTATAAGAATATAATTATAGTAATTTGATTTTAAACAAAACCTTTGAGCTTTAGCATTGAAAGTAATAAGACATATTCTATATAAACACAACCCCATAAGAACCAAATTTGAAGTTGAAATAATAAGAGTATTGATTGCACACGGCGTATATGACCCAAAAGCACTATCCACTACTTTTTACCAAACACTGTCTGGTTCTGGCTTGCAATACCAAATCAACGGTTCAAAATCCATCTTCAACTTCAATCAGTTAACAAATGATGTTGTCAGGAGTCCTCTCTTCTCAACACAAGAATGAAAAGTAACTAAATTAATATGTGAAAGTGATTCAAATGGAAACTAAACATGAACTCAGTTGTAGGTAAACTATGTGGTGAGTGTTGAATTTGTAGGAGTATAATGAGTGTGATGGCATAGTTTTTGTTCTACTAGTAGTTATTTTTTGAAGGAAATGAAGATAGGGAAAAGTGCAATGGCATGGTTTTATCTTATTTTTGTAGTTTTTTGTAAGAAATGTAATGGGCTTTTGGAAATTGAATTTGAGTTGAGTTTGGATATTAATATGAGTAATTGGATTTTGAAATGGAATGGAATTTGGAAGAAAATGGATACAAAAAAAATTGTTTTAGAAAATGGATAATTGATTTTGAAAAGAATGAACATGGATAATGAATAATTGGAAATATGGATATGGACCAAAAATGTGGTTTTGAATATGGATAAGAAAATAGATGTAGACTTTGTGATTTGAAATGGTTATCAAATGAAAATGGTTTGAAATGAATCTAGAATTGACATGAGTTAAACAAAAAATGGATATAAGATGGATGTTGAATTAAATATGGACTTTGAATCTTGAATTACAAGAAATCCACACGACTAGTTTCAACATGTCTAATTCCAATCAAACTCCCAATTCATATCGAACTCATATCCTCAATGGTTAGAGAGTTGGAATTTATTGAGCAGTTCAGAGACTTGAGTTTGGTTTGTGAGCTGACACCGCAGAGTGTGATGTTGGGTATGTTGAAGATCAACAATGATTTTCTTAATAATATTAAAGAGAGTAAGAAGTTAGATCTGAAGTCGGTGGACTTGATGGTTGGAAGTAATCACACTGAGGATGGTTACTTTAAGGTGGATGAGCAAGGTGTGCTGAGGTTTCGCGACAGGATTTGTATTCCGGATGATTCTGAGTTGAAAAAGATAATTTTGGAAGAAAGTCATAAAAGTAGTGTAGCGTGCGATTTTTGTCGGTGACGCGACCACCTTATTGCCATGGGTTTTTCCTCACCGCAATGGTAGGAGTTGGGTGCTACTTTCTAATTTCTTATTTATCCTATGAAGCTGGAAAGGAAAGGGAAGCTATCTATAACTAACCTTGCACGCAAATGTTTAACTGAACAAATGCTTAAAGAGATTGGGGAGTTCGGGGTCAGGTTATACAATGGGGAGTTGTCAATTACCCATCCAATATATGGTTATCCACAGGTCGTTAGCAATTATACTTACTGTTTTCTATTTACTAGTGTTTGTCTGTTGATTGGGAAAGTTTCTCCTTTGGGAGTGTTTGAGAGAGAGTTTTTGTTGATTTCGGGTTTTTCGATATTTTTGGTAAGGTACTGGACCTAAGGTTTTTGATTTGTGTGTGAAGGTACTAGACCTAAAATTTTGGATTGGTGTGCTCGCTAAGATTTCGTAATCTTATGCCTACGTATTCCCGTTAAAGAAAACAGGGAAATCAGAGCAATCGTGGTTCCTCCTATTCTATGGGAGAAAAGATATGGTGTCTTGATCAAAGCCCAAGATTGAAGCTAAAGGTGATTTATGTCTTGTTCAATACCCAGGATTGAACCTAAAAGGTTTGATTGAGAGAGGATTTGTCATCTCTAAAGGAGATATCTCGCCTGTTTATCACAACTGTTGGCTGAATGATTATAAAGGAGGATTACTTTAACTGGGATATGAGAATCCAGTAATGCCATAATTTCCTTTATGAGGGATTTGTCCTAAAGGAGAAAACTTTAGCTCAGTGTTGAGCAATGCCATTTTTCCTTAGGAATCTTTCATGCTAAGAGAGGGACAGTGGCGTGGATGTAAATAATCCAGAGGCTTGCCACTTACAGCATTTAGATGAAAGAGAAAGTTGATTTACCAGGATAAAAGATGGACTACAGCTTGGATATTTGAATCAATAAGTGCCACTTTAAACAATTATCTGGGATTAAGGTTTGTTTTGAATGTTTGTTTTAATGTGTGATGTACAGAGAAATGTCTTCCTATAGAGAGGTTTTTTATTTCCTCTGAGGGGATTTTGGTTTTTTGTAGGTGTCTTGATCAAAGCCCAAGGTTGAAGCTAAAAGGTTGATGGACTCCACTGGGGAATTATTATCTGTCATATATAAAGCCGAAGATTGAGGCTAAAAAAGAGACTGACTCTTATGGGGAATATCATTATATAAAGCCTAAGAAGAGGCTGGACATTGACTTTTGGGGAAGGTTTTTATCTGTCTTGTTCAAAGCCCAAGATTGAGGTGAAAAATACTTATTGAATCCCCTGGGGATATATTTGGGGTGTCTTGTACAAAGCCCAAGGTTGAGGCTAAAAGGAGATTGACTCTGCTTAGGGAGATTAATTCACAAAGCCTAAAAGAAGGCTCGGAGGAATTGACTCCGCTGGGGAGATATTTATACAGATCTTAAGAGAAGGTTATAAGGTTTTGACTTTGCTGGAGAAAGTTTATATATGTCTTGTACAAAGCCCAATATTTAGGCTAAAGGGAGATGATTGACTCAGCTGAAGATATTTCAGGTGTCTTGTACAAAGCCCAAGATTGAGGCTGAAAAGGACTGACTCAACAAGAGAGTGTTTTTTATCTGTCTTGTACAAAGTCCAAGATTGAGGCTAAATCTACTGAGGAAAATCATTATACAAAGCCTAAGAGGAGGCTGAAAAAGGTTGACTCAACAAGAGAGTGTCTTAAGAAAGAAGATTGACTCAACAACAGAGTGCTTTAAGGTGTCTGACTCAACAAGAGAGTGCTGAAAGGTGATTGACTCAACAAGAGAGTGCTGAAAGGTGATGGAGGAAAAAGAAAGAATCATTATACAAAGCCTAAGAGGAGGCTGATTGGTGAATTTCTTATACAAAGCCTAAGAGGAGGCTATCTTCTGCTAAGGATTATTGAGATCCAGAGGCAGGTCCAAAGTGGGGAATCAACTCTTGTTGAGGATTACAGAAAAGTTGAGATATCAGATGCCTTGAGGTTCTGATTTTGGATAGTGTTATATTGATGATAAGCTAACCCTTAGTTGGGGAAGTTTAGGATGAAAGATTGAGTTTTAAAACCTATGGGGTTTTAACTCTACTGTAGATTGATCAAATGACCAAGGTTTCTCTTGTGTTTGTAGGGAGCTTGGAGATTTCTTAAGATCCAAAAGGAGATTAGATTGTCCAAGTCTACTGGTATGAAAGAGTTTATCTTTGTATGATGCCCAAGAGAAGGCAGGTGTTTTAAGGGATGAGAATCAACCCTTAATTGGTCTAAGGTTTTGACTCTTTGGAAAGACTGCTCTAACACAGGATGACTAAGTTCTGTCCTATACCTTTAAGAGGCCTCGGGTCCTTGTACTAAGCCCAAGAGGAGGCATGATAACTTCTAAGAAGCCTGAGGGTCCTTGTACAAAGCCCAAGAGGAGCCTGGGGATGCTTTTAGGAAGCCTGTGGGTCCAAACCTAAGAAAAGTTCAAGAAAGGTTTCACCGGGAATAATCCTTTCTTTAGTGAACAGTTCTAGGGTTTGAAGAAATTCAAGAGAGGTTTCACCGGGAATTAATCCTCTCTGGGGGAATGAATTTCTTTGACAATTTTCTAATAGTGACAGTCTGAGAAAAGTTTCACCGGGAATAATGCCTTTCTCTTTGTTACATAGTGTATAAGCCCAAGAGGAGGCAAAACTATATCTGGAATTCCTCTGGGGAACTAGTTTTGACTGTGTTGAAAGAGTGACCACTGACTTTATCTAATCCTAGACCTAATTTCCGAGGAAAGCTCTAAGCAGATAATATACAGCCATATATATACAGATAAAATATATACTGTATGTAAAAGAGGGTAGGAGGATATATATATATATATGTGTGTGTGGGGGGGGGGGGGGTGTGTGTGTGTGCAAGTATGTAAAAGAAAGCTGTTTAAAACTTACAAGTGAGCAATCTTCCATTATAACAGTTGTATGGTTAGTTGTTCAAGAAATTAAAGAAAGTATTGATAACAACTATGAGTTTGAACCTAAATCAAAAGGGAAAGTTGTTTTGAAAAGATTGGGGTTTATATTTAAGGAGAGGCCCAGAGAATTGTTTATTTACAAAGGGATGGGTCTTACAACTCAAAGAGAGGCCCAAAGTTTATTTTTGTACAAGAGACGGGGCTTACAACTCAAGGAGAGGCCCAAAGAATTGTTTATTTACAAATGGATGGGTCTTACAACTCAAAGAGAGACCCAGATTATTTGTTTTGAAAACGAAGATTGCGCCGAGATTTTTTTAACGTTCTGGGACTTATACAATGACTGAGTCCCAAAAAGGTATTTATTTACAAGGGATGGGTCTTACACTCTATTAGAGGCCCAAAAAATGTTTAAAGAAAAGAGAATGGGACTTACAACACGAGGGGAGGCCCAGTTGAATTTTTTTTTAAAATTGGCGATCACGCCGAGATTTTTGAAAACACAGTGGGACTTATACAATGACTGAGGCCCAAATTATTTTATGTTTACAAAAAGGGTTGGGACTTACACTCTATTAGAGGCCCAAAAAATTTTAAAAGAAAAGAGAATGGGACTTACAAGACGAGGGGAGGCCCAGTTTAAAATTGTTTTAAAATTGGCGATCGCGCCTAGATTTTTGAAAACACAGTGGGACTTATACAATGACTGAGGCCCAAAAAGGTTTATGTTTACAAAAAGGGTTGGGACTTACACTCTATTAGAGGCCCAAAAGTGTTTTAAAAAAGAAAAGAAATGGGACTTACAACACAAGGGTAGGCCCATAAGTGTTTGTTCATGAAAAATGTTTAAGAAAGGTCAAAATCAAAGAAACCCTAATTTCATTTCTAAAAGTAATTTTTCAAAGAAAATTAATTAAAAATGATAAAAACACCAAATAAGTTTTAAATAAACCACTTATGATTTTTGGGTAAGGTTTGAAAAATGATGTTTTAATCACAAGATGACTTAAAACTCATTTGGTTTTGAAAAGATCAAGAGAAAATAAATATTTTCAAATGTTAAAAAACAAATAAAATAAGTTCTTTATGAAAATATTAAATATATAAAATAAATAATATTTTTTGTGAAATTTTTGTAGAATAAAATATTTTAACATTTTTGTGACTTTTTGAATAAAGAACCAATAAAAATGATAGAAAAAATGAGTGAGAAATTAATTTTTAAAGTTATTAAAAAGATGGTGAAAAAGTGACAAGAAAACAAGTGGTAAAAAATTAGAAATGGTCCCCCCGGCTTGAACTCACGCCCTTGGGGTGGAGACTTTAAAATTCTACCATCTGAGCCATGTGCGTGGGCTAAAAAAGGATGGCAACAATGAATAATATGTGAAAGCAACCTTTGAAAATGGTTAAAAAAACAAAACCAAAAGGTCTGGGGGCGAGGGGGATTCGAACCCCAGACCCTTTGCTCGCTACACACACAAAACCAGCTGATCAACCGCTGGGGCGCAATGCCAATTCAAATATAATATGGCAAGTGTATAATATATAGAAGGTTTGGTTTGAAAACATGAAGATTGGCGCCATGGCCATCTTCTTCCTTGGACAAGCTACGTGAAGCCTTCTATCTCACTCATTTCTCAACCATTTCACATGATCCAAATATGAAAATCGTGCGTTTTAAAACAAGGAACACAATGGTAATATTCAATTTTGTTTAAATTAAGTGAATAAAAAGATAACAAGTTGAAATCAGATGGACCCTAAAATTTGCAAGAGCTTAATGAAATCACATACATGAATCATAAACATCAATTGATTGAGGGTAAATGATCTACAAACATTCAGAAACATAATGGTAATTGGAAAATATGTTTATAATGCATGATTCATTGAGTTTGAAAGTTTGAGGCTTACCTCTGCAAGTGAGAATCGAATTCTGGTTTGGAGGTGTTACAGATATGTTCCAATGATCTAGACAGCTTCCTTAGGTGCCAAGGAGTGTGTTTGAATGCTTATAGTGGATTGAAATAAGCTGGAACTGGATGTGGCACCTCAACTGCAACTCTGTCAAGAACTTGAGCAATTGGCTGGAGATTTTGTGAATTTGATGTTCCAGATGTTGTTTTAGTGTTTAGATCACCTACATATGTTGTATATGAGGGGTGTGTGTGATTGGTTTGGTTGGAATCACTCTCAATTTCAAAACCCGATAGTGACTTGAGTTAGAAGGCAAATTTGGAGTGAAAGGGAGATTTTGAGTAAAGCATCATTTTGGGTGCTTTGGTGCACTCAAACTGATCACAAATGAGCTCTATTTATAGTAGAGCAAGTTTGTTTTGGCTGAATAGTGAATGGCAACTGCAGCAGGTCTGTGGCAAATGTTGATCCAATGGAATCTCAAGTCTCCTCTAGCCATTGACTTGAGGTTAGAGCACAGACTATGAGTCTTATGTGGCAGGGATAAGGCTTGACTGAACTTGGATAACATTGTCTTGATGAATGCCACCTCTATGCATCAGTTAAATGCTTGGAAACAAAATTGACCATCTGAAGCATCTTGAGTTTTAGGGGTGTCAAGCCTAAACATAGATCCATAGACTTGTGAGGCTTGTGGATCAGTGTTTGTCCCTTGGTTGTTCCCCCTTGAGGTGTGCAGATGGATAACCATGCTTGTTATTGCACAAAAACAAGAAATTTAACCAAGGACCTATAATCTAATTTGTGAAAAATCAGTTTTGGAGACCAACTTCCCATGGATGTATCTCTTAGCTAAAGTTGAATTAGAATGACTTCTTGTACTTCTTGAAAAGCTTGAATGATGTACTAAAACATTGAGGTTTAGGGTTTGCATTGATTCATCTTGGATCAGTATGTAAAATGCCTTGGAAGTTTGATGTTTCATGCTGAAATTACAAGGCAGAATTTTCACTAAGTGTTTTTGACATATTTTGGTTTTTTCACCACTTTGATCCACTCCTAACTAAAAATCCATGAAGAATTTGAGTTAGATGTAGTTGAAGCTTTTGTAGAATGTAGGAGGACCTACAAATCAAGCTTTGGATCACCCAAAATGGCTGCCTAGATCAAAAGTTATGATCCTTGAAAGTTGGCACCAAAACCATCCAAATTTAGTAACTTAGAAAATTTTTCAATTTTTCAAGATTACCCCTTTTACAAGTTATCTTGGTTTCTTGATCAATTCTTGTTCAAATGACATTATAAATCATATTTTATGAAAATATGAGTCATAGGGATCATTTTTGCCAAAAAAAAGTCATGTTTTGACTTTTGGCTCCGGAGCGGTTCGGCGCGTAAAAACCCTAATTCCCGACTTTTGGGGAATGCATCCTATGAGGGTAATTTAGCTTTGCAAATGGATTCTTAGGGTTATTTTGAGCATGTTGAGTCACATGTTGGATTCTTGGCTCATGCACTTGTGAAAATCTCACTCTGGAGTTCCCAGTCGTCCAAAACCCTAATTAGGCGACATCGGGTGTTTCGAGGCTCAAACCACTTGGAATGTGGCAAATTTTGTGCTTGATTTTTGATGTGAGGGCCCTCTTGATCCTTTGTGGATGTTTTAAGAGGTTATACAAGTTGAAGATCATGTCATTTCTTGATTGATCTTTTGTCTAAATGTTCTGGGAGGGCTCAAAACCCTAATTCTTGATTGTGGTGGATGCTCAACTATCTTTGGGAGATTGATGAGGCATGAAGGTACATCCATATTGTGGTAATGATCTTCACAATGATGGGAAATATTGGTGGTCAAAATTTGGGGTATGATAGATGCCCCTATTTAATCTTCTTGGACCCGAAGGTGTGAATGGCGAAGATATTCGGACATTCAGGGTGCAAGAGGATTAAATATCGGAATACCCAAAATTTTGGCGGTGGTTATGAATGGAAGTTTGCTCATCCATCATCTTTCTCTAAGCAATGATACTTAGGAAAGGGTAAAACTACCCCTCAATCCTGGTCTTCAGCCAATGAACTGGTCTCAGTTTCTGATATAAACTTCCCCTCGATCATGGTCTTCAGCCAAGGAACTGGTCTCAGTTTCAGATATAAACTTCCCCTTGATCCTGGTCTTCAGCCAAGAAACTGGTCTCAGTTTCTGATATAAACTTCCCCTCGATCTTGGTCTTCAGCCAAGGAACTGGTCTCAGTTTCGGATATAAACTTCCCCTCGATCCTGGCCTTCAGCCAAGGAACTAGTCTCAGTTTTGGATATAAACTTCCCCTCGATCCTGGCCTTCAGCCAAGGAACTGGTCTCAGTTTCTTCTTGTCAAGTTCCTTCCTTGACAAGGGACGCTATTTGTAGCGGTTTTCATCCAACTTCTCACCGAGTTTTCCCGGGGAGATGCCATTTGATGGGAAAAAGTTTTGATGTCAGACTTACTGGGGAAACCCATTTGTATGAGTTGTAGAGGTGTGCAAACTTCTCTGTCGGAGATGCCATTTTCTGACTCTACTGGGAAAAAGCGAGTCTCTCGAAAGACTGCTTTTTGCTTGGGGACATTACATCATACTTTTCTTCGAGATCTCTTCGGAGAAATGCCATGTGAGGCAATCCAAATTTGAGGTGCCGATGACTTCATTATTATTGACTTTCTTGGGAGAAAAACCAATGTGTTGCTGAGAGTCTTCGGTTGAGAGGCTTCCCCCGGGGATTTTCCTTAATCCGGGAAAGCAAAAAGATCATCTTCAATGGTGAAGAGTGATGCTCCAGAGGTGTCTGCTTGCCTTTCAGAGGTTAAAGTTATCAAAGTGGTCAAGGACCGTCTCCAATCCAGAAATAAACTGAGAGTGAGATTGTTCAGACAAAACATTTCCTGACGAGGAAATAACTGACGACTCGATTGATATGAGGACTTTTATCACTTGGGAGATGAATATGACCATAGTGATAGTAATGCAATATGATTATGAATGTGAATCAATCATGCATGATGTATGTATGTTTATGCTAACAAAACTGACGCGACATACAGTCTAATAGATGAACACGATTGGATACTCGGCCATGGCGGGGGATGAAAAGTACCATTGGTTCAAATCTTGTTTTTCCTTGGAGAAGTGGTCCCTGTGGGGGAGAAAGAACCATCAAGTCGGTTCTTAAGAGGTAAGAACTCTGTCGGGGATATCAGGCAGGACGTCTGTATCTGAAATAGTGGATCCTTCATTCAAGCGTACTGGTTTAGAAGGAGTACTTTGATTCTGCACTTTGAGGTTCAATCGCTTTCGGAGAAATGATCGATGTTCTTTTTGAAGTTCAAAGTCAAAAAGGAATTGCCATCTTTATTTTAAAAGTAGAAAATAAATTTTGACAATTAAATACATTTTTGTTTTATTTCAAGAATCGTTGATCATGTTAAAATGTCATTCTGTAAAGCTAAAACAAATGAGAATTGCAAACAAAAGCACTAGGGCTCAAATTTTATTGATAGGATGGAAATCAGCCAAGCGCGTGATCCCATAGAGTATTTATAAAGTTTAGAAAATGGTAATTTAAGGGAAAAGGGCTACATTGAAACATAACAACTGTTATCCTTCTACCAACTTTGAATTCTGGACATCCTGAGCTTCTGTCGAAGATGACCTTGACTTGAAGTTTTCCGACGGATGGTACTACCACTGGGGACTTAACCTTGTCGGACGCAGTTACTTGCCATGAATCCCTAACTTTTGCCTGGATTGCCTTTTGAGATTTCCAATCCATCGGGATGATTTTGCTTATGTCTCTAATTTTGGCCTGGACCGCCCTTTCGGGTTTTTAATCCACCAAGACGTTTTTTTTTATTTATTTTTTTTATTTAGGAAAAGTATTTCTTGACTACGTCGACATTCGTTGGGTAGGTGAATTCCTCTCCATCCATGGTTGCGAGTCTCAATGCGCCACCTGAGAAGGCTTTCTTGACCACATAGGGGCCATCGTAGTTCGGAGTCCATTTGCCCCGGGAATCAGTGAGGAATGATTGTATCTTCTTGAGCACAAGGTCCCCTTTTCGGAAGACACGGGGTCGGACCTTTTTGTCGAACGCCTTCTTCATTCTTTTCTGATACAACTGACCATGGCATAGAGTCGTCATTCTCTTTTCTTCAATTAGGTTCAATTCGTCGTGTCGACTTTGACACCATTCAGCTTCTGTTAGCTTAGCTTCCATCAATACATGGATTGATGGGATCTCTACCTCTATGGGAAGCACTGCTTCCATGCCATAGACTAGAGAGAAAGGGGTTGCCCCTGTTGAAGTGTGGACAGATGTGAAATAACCGTGAAGGGCATAGCGTAGCATTTCGTGCCAGTCTTTGTAGGTTACAACCATCTTTTGAACAATCTTCTTGATGTTCTTGTTAGCCTTTTCTACCGCTCCGTTCATTTTGGGTCGGTAGGGAGATAAGTTATGGTGTTCGATCTTGAACTCAACACACAACTCTTTCATCATCTTATTATTAAAGTTAGATCCATTATCTGTAATGATCTGGCTTGGAACACCATAACGGTAGATGAGATTGTTTTTGATAAATTGACCCATTTGATGAAGTAGTCAATGGTTACCAAGATGAACCGATGTCCGTTTGAAGCTTTGGGCTCGATCATGCCAATCATGTCGATTCCCCATATAGAAAAAGGCCATGGGGAAGAGAGAACTTTGAGATGTGTTGGTGGTACATGAATTTTATCTGCGTATATCTGACACTTTTGACACCTTCTCATGTACTTGTAGCAATCGGATTCCATGGTCAACCAATAGTACCCTGCTCTCAGAAATTTCCTCGCCATCGTGTGTCCGTTGGCATGAGTGCCAAAGGATCCTTCGTGAATTTCTTTCATCAGCATGTTTGCTTCGGGTCTGTCTACGCATCAGAGCAAGACCATGTCAAAGTTTCTCTTATAGAGTGTATCACCGCTCAGGAAGAAGTTGCCAGCCAGTCTTCTGATGGTTTTCCTGTCTTTTCTTGATGCCCCATGTGGGTACTCTTGTTTCTGAAGGAAGCATTTGATATTGTGATACCAAGGTTTGTCGTCTATGACTGCATCAATCGCGAAGATGTAAGCGGGCCGTTCTAGGCGCATTATGTCAATCTTAGGTACGTCGTTCCATTAATTAACAGTAGTCATGGAAGAAAGAGTGGCTAGTGCATCATCCATGTGATTCTCTTCATGAGGGATATGATGAAACTCAATTCTGTTGAAGAATGGTAACAACCTTCTCGCGTAATCTTTGTAAGGAATCAGTCCTGATTGGTATGTGTTCCAATCTCCTTTGATCTGATTGATAACCAGGGCTGAGTCTCCATACACATCCAAGTTCTTAATTCTTAAGTTGATAGCTTCTTCGAGACCCATGATACAAGCTTCTTATTCGGTCTCGTTGTTTGTACACTTGAATATCAATCGGACGGTGAAAGGAATATGGGTACCCTGAGGTGTTATGATGATTGCCCCAATTCCGTTTTCGTAGATGTTGACAGCCCAGTCAAAAATTAGTCCCCATTGGGAACCTGGTTCTGGCCCTTCATTGGGTAGCGGTTCATCGCAATCTTTCATTTTCAAGTACATGACATCTTCGCATGGGAAGTCAAATCCGACTCATTCTTGATCGTCAATCGGTTGATGAGCCAAATAATCAACTAAAATACTTCCTTTGACGGCTTTTTGAGCATGGTACTCGATGTCGTATTCTGATAACATCTGCCAACGGGCGATCCTCCCCGTGAGAGCAGGCTTTTCAAAGACGTACTTGATCGGATCCATTTCTGAGATTAACTAAGTAGTGTAACAAATCATGTACTGGCAAAGACGTTTGGCTGCCCAAGCCAGAGCACATCAAGTTTTCTCAAGCATGGTGTACCGAGTTTCACAATCGGTAAATTTCTTGCTTAATTAGTAGATGGCAGACTCTTTTCATTTTGTTTCGTCTTGTTGGCCAAGTACACAACCCATTGATTCTTCCAAGACTGTTAAATATATGATCAGTGGTCTTCCCTCTACTGGAGGTGACAGGATTGGTGGATTCAACATATACTATTTGATGTTGTCGAAAGCATTTTGGCAATCTTTCGTCCATACACAGTCTTGATTCTTTCTGAGTAGTTTGAAGATTGGCGCGCATGTCACGGTCATAAGGAATATAAACCTTGAGATGTAATTCAGACATCCCAGAAATCCTCAGACTTATTTTTCAGTCTTTGGCGAAGGCATTTCTTGAATGGCCTTAACCTTGTCAGGATCAACCTTAATCCCTTTCTGGCTGACGATGAACCCTAAAAGTTTCCCTGAGCGGACACCAAATGTGCATTTGTTGGGATTTAAGCGGAGTTTGTACTTTCTCAGACACTCGAATAACTTTGACAAGTGGGTCACATGTTCCTCCTCTGTTTTAGATATGGCAATCATATCATCGACATATACTTCGATTTCTTTGTGCATCATGTCGTGAAACAGGGTAGTCATGGCCCTTTGATAGGTTGCCCCGGCGTTCTTTAAACCGAACGACATTACCTTGTAACAAAAGATGCCCCATGGGGTGATGAACGAAGTTTTCTCCATATCTTCCGGCACCATTTTGATTTGATTATAGCCCGAGAATCCATCCATGAAGGAGAAGATTTTGAACTTTGTTGTACTGTCTACCAGCATGTCTATGTGTGCTAAGGGGAAGTCATCCTTTGGACTTGCTTTGTTCAGATCCCTGTAGTCCACGCACATTCTGACTTTTTCGTCCTTTTTCAGAACTGGCACTATATTGGCTAGCCATTGAGGATATTCTGAGGTGGCGAGGAAACCTGTGTTAATTTGTTTTTATACTTCCTCTTTGATTTTGATGGCCATGTCTGGATGAGTCCGTCTCAGTCTCTGTTTTACTGCCGGACATTCTGGCTTCAACGGTAGATGATGTTCCACGATGCAGGTATCCAACCCTGGCATGTCCTGATAGGACCAAGAAAATACATCGGGAAACTCTTTGAGAAGTTTTATCAAGCTTTCTTTGACAGTCGGACTGAGCAGTGCTCCAATCTTAACTTCTTTGTTTTCTTGCTCTGACCCCAAATTGACCATTTCCAACGGCTCTTTGTGAGGCTCAATAGACCTTTCCTCTTGCCAGAGTAGTCGTAAGATCTCTTCTAGTATTTCTGCGTCCTCTTCTTCTTCAGCTTCAAATACCGGGAATTCAAAGTTGGGAGAAGGCATGTGATCGTATGTTTCAACGGGGTTTAAAACAAGCAATCTGCATGACGTGATGATTCGGAGAGAATGCAAGAGTACGTGCAGTGTATTTTCTAAAAATGCTTGTTTTTATTTTGGTTGTTTTAGGATTACCATTTTATGAAAAGCAAAAAGTAAAAATAGCAATCAATGCGGGAATGACAGAACAACGTTATTTATTTATGATTTTGTTGATTCTTGAAACTACAGCCCTATAAAACAAAACTCTGTCGCTTTGGGCGAGGCGAAGAGGGACATTTACAGAAAAGTGAGCCCTATAAAAACATCTGTTTCACCTGGACAGGGTGAAAGGTTAAAACAAAGATGGCAATTACTTAGACTTATGGACGACTTTCGGGACATCGACAGCAACCCATTGGCGACGAACTCCTCGGTGAATCACAAAGTCTGGTACCTTCTTTCTTGGTTTGTCCTCAGACTTGACGCTGATTTTTGGTGGAGCAGGATTGTTGGAGTCTTCCTCCCATGCAGAGTTGTCATAAACGAACTCTTTTGTTGTATCTTGCATAGTGTTTTCACTCTCAGGCGGATCTCCCCATCCAGTTGGCTAGATGTCTTCGAGCTTGATACGAGAGCTTTCAGGAGCGGTGTACTTGACCAGGAAGTCGTACTTGCCACTCGGCTATCCTAAGGTGTCCCATACTTCTGTGGGACTAGAGGAGTCATATTTCTCAATAACGTTGACCTCAGGAAAAGCATAGTTGATGAACTCTTGTCCTGCAATCTTTGCAGATTCATCGTTGTTTTGGATATCTTCGGAATGTCCAGAGTAATGATCCCATGACTCGGTGGGGATGCAGGTATTCTTTTCAATATTGCTCAGCTGATAAGCATCGTTTGGCTGACTCTTTTGGCCCAAGTCTTCTGGGTACGGTTGAAGATAGGCAAGTCATCTAGTGGGTCATAATAGTTATGATCAAAGTTATCTTTCATCGGATCGTCTTCTAATGAGTTTGGTGGAGCACGCCATCCCTCAGGATCACAATCTCCGTACATCATCTTGACATCTGACCTCGGTATATATCTCGGGCTCTGCTTTGGAAAGAAAAATGGCATGTGCGCTTCTTCCTGAGACATATAACCGTTATCATTGAGATAAGATTTCCATTCCTCATCCGTATAGGAGGAGTCGCTCTTGTTGATGGCGTGTACTTCTTGAGACACTGGGTGGAGGAAGCCTCTATTACGGAAGAAGTCCTGAATGGGATGAAAACTTTCATCTTTCTTGGTAGTTTGGGTACAAGTTGAGGAGAAACCAAGACCTTTCTTTGTTTTGTTATCCTTAGGAATTACGAGCTGTCCCCATCCTTTTGTGTCGTTACTCTCGATTGCTTTGAGAGCATCTTTGTATGAGGAAATTGACGTCCCTTTTTCTGGTCGATTCTCATTACTTACTGACAGTGCTTGAAACTGAGTTCCAACAACATCCTCGGGTTCTACACAGGATAATGATGATAAGTTGCTTACGATTAAGGCCTGCTCTCCATAGACTGTGACTAGCTTGTCATTCTTGATGAACTTCAGCTTCTGGTGAAGTGTCGAAGTGACTGCCCCAGCTTCGTGTATCCAAGGTCTTCCTAATAAATAGTTGTAGGCTGCCCAGATGTCCATGACCTGGAAAGTGACTTGGAAAGTGTGAGGACCGATGGTTATAGGAAGATCAACTTCGCCGATAACTATTTTTCTGGATCCATCAAAGGCTTTGACGATGACCTCACTGCCTCTCATCGGAGATCCTTGAAATGGTAGTCGCATCATAGTAGATTTTGGCATAACATTCAGAGCTGATCCTGTATCTACCAGTACAGTGGCTAGAGCATCATCCTGGCAATTGACTGTAATGTTAAGTGCCATGTTGTGATTTTTACCTTCTTCTGGCAGTTCTTCATCACTGAATCCTAAATTGTTGCAGGAAGTGATGTTGGAAATGATGATGTCAAACTGTTTTATCGTCACATCTTGTTCTACGAAAGCTTGGTCCAAGACTTTCTGCAGAGCTTCCCTGTGAGCTTCGGAACTAAGAAGAAGAGATAGCATAGAGATTTTAGATGAAGTTTACAACAGTTGGTCCATAATGTTGTACCAGTTCTAGATTACTAGATTGACTGACTGGTTGATTAGGAACTTCTGTTTGTGGTTTCTTTTCTTTGGTGGGCTCTCCAACTCCTCTGTTGAAGATTCGGCCGCTCCGTGTTGCTCGACTGATGTCTGCAATGTTCGCGACTGAGGGTAATGGAGTTTCCTTTCCATTTTCGATTGTTGTTGCATCGTATTTATAAGGGATAGCCTTTTTTGATTTGTACGATATTAGACCCGGCAGATAGATAACCACAGGAGCCTTTTGATTTTTCTGACCCTTATAGGCAACCTCAATCGGTTCTTGGTTGGGAACCTTTCTACTGTCCATAGGAATTCTTGATTCATCGAGTAGAGGGATTATGGCACAAATGTTTTTGGTCCTCCCATGATTAGAGATTATGACAACATCTTTGCTTTGATCAAGGAAATAGTATGGTATCACGTTGATCGACTCAGAACTTGAACATGGTCAAATCTCTTTGTGGTCCAACTGATTTTGAAGAGTTGACCGTATGAGGTAGCATCCTTGGTTGTTCTCTGAACAAACTCTACAGTGCTCGTAGTAGTGGAGTGGCACCTGGCCACGCCCGCTTTGTATGCAGTGCATCTTTACTAGATCTGTTTCCATCGAGCGGACATCCTGACTTTGATATCTACTAGGATTTCCGTCAGCCATGTTGATTTGTTGTGTAGCCTCATCCAAGTGGATTGGAAGCCACCAGTGGTCCAACAAGTGTTGAAGTGTTATTTGGACAAGTGCACACCCTTGATCGTCTTCATGGCACTCTTCACAGTCTTGATAATCATGTGAAGCCAGAAAGCCGAGCCTGACTTGCTTAGTGTGTAGTTCTACCAGACTGGTATTCATCAAGCGTATGTCAAAAATCTGAATCATATTAACTTGATGGTAACTTCTCTCACAATAGTCTTGAATCCATCAGAGATCCATTTAACGTTGGAGGGCCTCTTGTACAAAAGAGCATCCCCAATTGCTTGTTGAGCAGATCGGACAGGTATTGTAATCGTGTCGTGGCAGATTATGGTATTGACTTTGCCTTGAATGCATCGCCACTAAGTTGACATTCATTGCACGAATGTCGTGGTTCTGAATAACATTGGGATTTGCATGGGCCATGTTGACTTCACGGATTCGGTGATCTTGGATCCATCTGAGATCCATTTGTTCTTGTAGAGCTGATTGCACTACGGAACACCCCTGGTTATTCTTTAAGCAGATATCACACTGGTGATAATTGTGAGGTGGTACATGACCGTACCCGCTCTGTCTACAATGCATCCTGACCAGATTGGTTCCTAATAGCAGTACATCGTGAATTTGATAACTGCGGCTAACCTCTTCCTCTATCAAATTTACTGCAGTATTTTCATGTTGAGGCAACGGGTTCGTCTGAACGTTCGGATTAGTATCTTTGAAGGATAAGACCCCGTTCCTGACAAGTTTCTGCACATCAGACTTGAAACTGATACAGTTCTCAATGTTGTGTCCGGTCCTCCTTGATGGTAAGGTCAAGTTTGATCCGCTTTGAACCAAAAAGGCATATTTTCCGGTACTATGAGAGGAGACCTGGTTTGGACATGCCCCTTGACCAAAAGTAGTGGAAATAGTTCTACGTACAACATTGGTATAGGGTTAAACCCTGGTGGTCATGTTGTACGATTGTTATTATTGTACTGAGGACGAGCCTGTTGAAGAGGCTGTTGTGTCCTTTGCTGATAGTGCTGTTGATTTGGTTGGCTCTGAGCAACCTGAGGTTGATAAGTCGGAGCTAGCGCAAGGTTGATAGCAGGAGTTACTGCTGCTACTGGTTGATACCTTCGCCTTTGCTTTCTGAGAGAGATATTACCGATATCTTGCTCTTTTTCTTTTGGAAAGCACTACCGTATCTTTTGGTACTGCTTGATGGTTTTGTATTTTTGACCAAACGTCCTTCTCGGACTGCTTCCTCAAGGCGCACCCCCATGTTCACCATTTCAGTGAAGTCACTAGGTGCACTGGCGACCATTCGGTCGTAGTAAAATGAGCTCAAGGTTTTCAAGAAGATCTTTCTCATCTCTTTTTCCTCAAGAGGAGGACAAATCTGGGCGGAAATTTCACGCCATCTCTAAGCATACTCCTTGAAAGTTTCTTTGTCCTTCTGCGACATCGCTCTGAGTTGATACCTATCTGGTGCCATGTCTAAATTATACTTATACTACTGGACGATGGCTGCCCCAAGATCTCTGAAAGTACTGATCTTGGTGCGGTTTAAACCCATGTACCATTTAAGTGCGGCACTAGTTAAATTGTCTTAGAAATAATGGATCAGTAGCTTTTGATTTTCTGTTTGAGTTGACATCTTTCAAGCGTACATCACCAAATGACTTTGAGGGCAAAAGTTGCCCTTGTATTTTTCAAAGTCAGGCACCTTGAATTTGTGCGGAATTTTGACATTGGGGACCAGACAGAAATCTGCAGCGTCCTTTCCGAATAAATCCTGACCGTGAATGGCATGCAGTTCCTTCTGCATCTCCAAGAATTGTTCCTGGAACTTATTCATTCTTTCGTACATGTCTTCGTTTCCACCAGGAATGGCTTGTGGAATCTGTCCTTCTCGGACAGTATGTACCACTAGTTGTGGTATGGTCATTACGGCGGTGACTCTTGGCACTTCCATGCCTCAAAGTTTGTAACCTTCAGGAGTTGCTGTCATAACTCTTGCGTCTTCGCTTTCCCTAAGTTTGTAACCTTCAGGCCTAGCGGTTCCTGCTGCAGCTTCGTGGCCTTCAATGATCGGCGGGATGTATCCTTCAGGAATGAAGTTGAGAGGCATGCCCCAGGGCCGACCCTTGGGCATGTTGTACCGAGGATGATTCTCCAGCATATCTCTTATGGATGTAATCTCTGAAATTACAGTCTTTTGTTGTCGCTGAGCTGCTACCAGGGATTGCCTGTCATTGTGAAGTTTTTCCAAACTTTCCTTTAGAGCGTCGACTTCTTCTCTCAGCTCTCTGTTCTCTTCCTCGAGATCGTCCATTTTATTTTGTCGATTGGCCCGAGTATTGTATGAGTGAGACAGTTTGACGCTAGAATCGTGACGTATACATGGGAATAGAAGATAAGAAGACACGTTATGTGAGAATGATGAATGATATGCAAAGTTATATTTTTTAGCTTTAATCAAAAGAAAACTTCAACAAATAGATTGCAAATATCACACAGTAAAGCATTGAGACCCTATTTATTGAATTCGAAAGATTACAAAAATGGAAAAGTACAGTATTTTACAAAGTGCTGTAAAGAAAAGGGCTAAGCTTATGGATCCTGAGTCCTTTCTGAAGAGAGCTCAGATGCTGGTTTTGGTACTTTCCTTTTCTTTGACCGAGGCTCTTTAGCCGTTGTCGGGTTGTCAGTCCTTTGCCAAGTAAAAGGAGCGAGCAAATTTCTTCGTTCATCTTGATTCTCCATAACATGTTGCTCTAGTATCTTAATCAGGGCATCCTTTTCCTTTAGCAGTTCCTGAATCTTGGTACACTCCACGTTGAGGATTCGGTACTTGTTTTTCCAAGAGCTCTTCTCACGTTGAACTTTGTTGAGAGCGACTTGGAGTTTTTCCGCGTCATACATGAAATAAAAAGCATATTCCTTCAACGGAAAAACTTCTTGGCGAGGGTAAGACATCCTCAGCTTGAGAGCTCTAGTTTGCACCCAGTGGAGATAAGGTTCCATGGAGGTACAATTTGGCCTTCCTAGAGACTCTCTTCCTTTCTTGTGAACATGTTGCCAGACATGCACTATTTCCTTCTTTAGTGCCCTGTCATTTTCCCCTTCCTTGGAGAAAAAACCTTCCAGATGAACATTATGCGGGATATTCTTCATTGGGTATCCGAGTTGACGGTGAACTAAAATTGGATGATAGTTTATTCCTCCTTTAGTTCCTATGAGGGGTACATTAGGGAAGTTTCCATAACTGTCGATGACCTCTATTCCCTCATAAATCTTATCATACCAATCTATGTCAGAGTTGGTAAGGGACATGATCATTTGCGACCAACGTAGAGTACTCTTGTGATGCCAAAAAGCAGCAGACTTGGGTAAATAGGAAATAAACCATTTGTAAAGCAAGGGTACACAACATGTGATCATTCCTCTGCTGTACAGATTCCTTAAGTGTACAGAATAATAAGCATCTGCGAGCAAGGTTGGTATGGGGTTTCCAATTAGAAATATCTTAGCAGCGTTGGTATCAACGAAGTTGTCTATGTTGGAAAAAAGGAACAACCCGTATGTGAGTAAGACAAAGATATCCTCGAAAGCAGTTACATTTCCTATACTGGCAAAGTACAGGGCTTTCTCTACCAAAAACTTGGCTGGTAAACCTTGCATTCCTCCTTTAGTGGTCATGTGAGTCCTAACTTCTGACTCGTCCAAAGAGATTCCTCTTGCAATGACCTAATCCTTTGGAATTTTTTCCAGTTCATAAAAGGGATTTTGATCGGTGATAGGTATATCAGTCAGATGCGAGTACTCTTCTAACGTTGGTGCCAGTTGATAATCCGGGAACATGAAACAGTGATAAACCGGATCATAGAACTGAATTAACGTAGACAGGATTCCTTCAACTACATGGACCCTTAACAGAGACAACAGTCCTCCATACTTAGCTCTAAAAGCATCGGGGTTAGTAATCATCCTTGCCAGCCTTCTTAAATCCTCTAATTTTGGAGCCTTGAAGGTGTACTTGTGCGTCTTTCTTCTACCGAAATCCATAACACAATCTCTCTGATATTTACAATTATTGTTTTAGTTTAATTTGAAAAAAAAAAAGAGAGGAGAAGAGAATATTTTTCTTTGTTTAAGAGTTTTTTAAATGAATGTATGAATGCAGCACACAAAAACATTGAAAAAACATGGGTTCAAGGGTTCAACGTCACCAGCATGGAGTCATGGCTCTACCCATCCCCAAAGGTTGTATTCTGGTCAATTTTTGTACATGTAGAACGGATCCTAAGGTTCCCAGAATCATTGACCCCTAGAGATATCAACAGCAAGTTGGTTCACCCGAGCGAGTTGTAGCATCCTAGGGTAATCTCATTTGAGTGTAGTATCGCGTATCAACTATTCCCGATAGTCATCGCACTACCAAGTAGTCATAAGGTTAATGCCTACTAAATCCTATGGTTCACAGGTGTCGCACTAGGAAAACTCTGCTTTCACAACAATCGGTTGTTTAGCAGGTAGAATCCAACGGGCCCTCGCCTGATTTGGTGGTCTACCAAGATATCTTATTCGGGATTCACTCCTTATAAGTCCCCCCGTCTATGCCACCCCTTATCTTAGGTTTCTCTCAAACTTTCCAGATGCGTATCAATCGCATTCTCATTGACAGAAAAATAAACACGCATATTAAGTAGGAAAAGCAGTAAATATATATATATAGTATGTAGTACGATTGCTAACAACCTAGACCTCTTAGGAATTCTAATCCCAGTCCTAGTCTGGCACTCCCCAGCAAAGTCGCCATTTTTCTGTAGCGTGCGATTTTTGTCAGTGACGCGACCACCTTATCGCCATGGGTTTTTCCTCACCGTAATGGTAGGAGTTGGGTGCTACTTTCTGATTTCTTATTTATCCTATGAAGCTGGAAAGGAAAGGGAAGCTATCTAAAACTAACCTTGTACGCAAATGTTTAACTGAACAAATGCTTAAAGAGATTAGGGAGTTTGGGGTCAGGTTATACAATGGGGAGTTGTCAATTACCCATCCTATATGGGGTTATCCACTGGTCGTTAGCAATTATACTTACTGTTTTCTATTTACTGGTGTTTGTCTGTTGATTGGGAAAGTTTCTCCTTTGGGAGTGTTTGAGAGAGAGTTTTTGTTGATTTCGGGTTTTCTGATGTTTTTGGTAAGGTACTGGACCTAAGGTTTTTGATTGGTGTGTGAAGGTACTGGACCTAAAGTTTTGGATTGGTGTGCTCGCTAAGATTTCGCAATCTTATGCCTACGTATTCCCGTTAAAGAAAACAGGGAAATCAGAGCAATCGTAGTTCCTCCTATTCTATGGGAGGAAATATATGGTGTCTTGTTCAAAGCCCAAGATTAAAGCTAAAGGTGATTTGTATCTTGTCCGAAGCCCAAGATTGAAGCTAAAAGGTTTGATTGAGAAAGAATTTGTCATCTCTAAAGGAGATATCTCGTCTGTTTATCACAACTGTTGGGTGAATGATTATAAAGGAGGATTACTTTAACTGGGATATGAGAATCCAGCAATGCCATAATTTCCTTTATGAGGGATTTGTCCTAAAGGAGAAAACTTTAGCTCAGTGTTGAACAATGCCATTTTTCCTTAGGAATCTTTCATGCTAAGAGAGGGATAGTGGCGTGGATGTAAATAATCCAGAGGCTTGCCATTTATAGCATTTAGATGAAAAAGGAAGTTTATTTACCAGGATAAGAGATGGACTACAACTTGGATATTTGAATCAACAAGTGTGCCACTTACAACAATTATCTAGGATTAAGGTTTGTTTTGAATGTTTATTTTAATGTGTGATGTACAGAGAAATGTCTTCCTACAGAGAGGTTTTTGATTTCCTCTGAGGGGATTTTGGTTTTTTGTAGGTGCCTTGATCAAAGCCCAAGGTTGAAGCTAAAAGGTTGATGGACTCCACTGGGGAATTATTATCTGTCTTGTATAAAGCCCAAGATTGAGGCTAAAAAAGAGACCGACTCTTATGGGGAATATCATTATATAAAGCCTAAGAGGAGGTTGGACATTGACTTTTGGGGAAGGTTTTTATCTATCTTGTACAAAGCCCAAGATTGAGGCGAAAAAGACTTATTGACTCCACTGGGGATATATTTAGGGTGTCTTGTACAAAGCCCAAGGTTGAGTCTAAAAGGAGATTGACTCTGCTTAGGGAGATTAATTCACAAAGCCTAAAAGAAGGCTGGGAGGAATTGACTCCGCTTGGGAGATATTTATACAGAGCTTAAGAGAAGGTTATAAGGTTTTGATTTTGCTGGAGAAAGTTTATATATGTCTTGTACAAAGCCCAAGATTGAGGCTAAAGGGAGATGATTGACTCAGCTGAAGATATTTCAGGTGTCTTGTACAAAGCCCAAGATTGAGGCTGAAAAGGACTGACTCAACAAGAGAGTGTTTTTTATCTGTCTTGTACAAAGCCCAAGATTGAGGCTAAATCTACTGAGGAAAATCATTATACAAAGCCTAAGAGGAGGCCGAAAAAGGTTGACTCAACAAGAGAGTGTCTTAAGAAAGAAGATTGACTCAACAAGAAAGTGCTTTAAGGTGATTGACTCAACAAGAGAGTGTTGAAAGGTGATTAACTCAACAAGAGAGTGCTGAAAGGTGATGGAGGAAGAAGAAAGAATCATTATACAAATCCTATAAGGAGGGTGATTGGTGAATTTCTTATACAAATCCTAAGAGGAGGTTATCTTCTGCTAAGGATTATTGAGATCCAGAGGCAGGTCCAAAGTGGGGAATCAACTCTTGCTGAGGATTACAGAAGAGTTGAGATATCAGATGCCTTGAGGTTCTAATTTTGGATAGTGTTATATTAATGATAAGCTGACCCTTAGCTGGGGAAGTTTAGGATGAAAGATTGAGTTTTAAAACCTATGGGGGTTTTAACTCTACTGGAAATTGATCAAATGACCAGGGTTTCTCCTGTGTTTGTAGGGAACTTGGAGATTTCTTAAGATCCAAAAGGAGATTAGACTGTTCAAGTCTGCTGGTATGAAAGAGTTTATCTTTGTATGATGCCCAAGAGGAGGCAGGTGTTTTAAGGGATGAGAATCAACCCTTAATTGGTCTAAGGTTTTAACTCTTTAGAAAGACTGCTCTAACAAAGGATGACTAAGTTCTGTCCTATACCTTTAAGAGGCCTCGGGTCCTTGTACTAAGCCCAAAAGGAGGCATGAGAACTTCTAAGAAGCCTGAGGGTCCTTGTACAAAGCCCAAGAGGAGGTTGGGGATGCTTTTAGGAAGCTTGTGGGTCCAAACCTAAGAAAAGTTCAAGAAAGGTTTCACCAGGAATAATCCTTTCTTTAGTGAACAGTTATAGGGTTTGAAGAAATTCAAGAGAGGTTTCACCGGGAATTAATCCTCTATGGGGGAATGAATTTCTTTGACAATTTTCTAATAGTGACAGTCTGAGAAAAGTTTCACCGGGAATAATGCCTTTCTCTTTGTTCCATAGTGTATAAGGCCAAGAGGAGGCAAGACTGTATCTGGAATTCCTAAGGGGAACTAGTTTTGACTGTGTTGAAAGAGTGACCACTGGCTTTATCTAATCCTAGACCTAATTGCAGGGGAAAACTCTAAGCAGATATATACAGGCATATATATACAGATGAAATATATACTGTATGTAAAAGAGGGTAGGAGGACTTACAAGTGAGCAAACTTCCAGCACAAACAAATATATATATATATATATATATATATATATGTGTGTGTGTGTGTGTGTGTGTGTGTGTGTGTGTGCAAGTATGTAAAAGAAAGTTGTTTAAAACTTACAGGTGAGCAAGTTTTCATTGTAACAGCTGTATGGTTAGTTGTTCAAGTAATTAAAGAAAGTTTTGATAATAACTATGAGTTTGAACCTAAATCAAAAGGGAAAGTTGTTTTGAAGAGATTGGGGCTTATACTTATGGAGAATCCCAGAGAATTGTTTATTTACAAAGGGATGGGTCTTACAACTCAAAGAGAGGCCCAAAGTTTATTTTTGTACAAGAGATGGGGCTTACAACTCAAGGAGAGGCCCAAAGAATTGTTTATTTACAAATGGATGGGTTTTACAACTCAAAGAGAGGCCCAGATTATTTGTTTTGGAAACTACGATCGCGCCGAGATGTTTTTAACGTACTGGGACTTATACAATGACTGAAGCCCAAAAAGGTATTTATTTACAAGGGATGGGTCTTACACTCTATTAGAGGCCCAAAAAATGTTAAAAGAAAAGAGAATGAGACTTACAACACCAGGGGAGGCCCAATTGAAAATTGTTTTAAAATTGGCGACCGCGCCGAAATTTTTGAAAACACAGTGGGACTTATACTATGACTGAGGCCCAAATTATTTTATGTTTACAAAAAGGGTTGGGACTTACACTCTATTAGAGGCCCAAAAAAATGTTAAAAGAAAAGAGAATGGGACTTACAACACGAGGGGAGGCCCAGTTGAAAATTGTTTTAAAATTCGCGATCGCGCCGAGATTTTTGAAAACACGGTGGGACTTATACAATGACTGAGGCCCAAAAAGGTTTATGTTTACAAAACGAGTTGGGACTTACACTCTATTAGAGGCCCAAAAGTGTTTTAAAAAAGAAAAGAAATGAGACTTACAACACAAGGGTAGGCCCAGAAGTGTTTGTTCATGAAAAATGTTTGAGAAAGATCAAAATCAAAGAAACCCTAATTTCATTTCTAAAAGTAATTTTTCAAAGAAAATTAATTAAAAATGATAAAAACACCAAATAAGTTTTAAATAAACCACTTGTGATTTTTGGTTAAGGTTTGAAAAATGATGTTTTAATCACAAGATGACTTAAAACTCATTTGGTTTTGAAAAAATCAAGAGAAAAGAAATATTTTCAAATGTTAAAAAACAAATAAAATAAGTTCTTTATGAAAATATTAAATATATAAAATAAATAATATTTTTTGTGAAATTTTTGTAGAATAAAATATTTTAACATTTTTGTGACTTTTTGAATAAAGACCCAATCAAAAATGATAAAAAAAATGAGTGAGAAATTAATTTTTGAAGTTATTAAAAAGATGGTGAAAAAGTGACAAGAAAACAAGTGGTAAAAAATTAGAAATGGCCCCCCCAAGGCTTGAACTCACGCCTTTGGGGTGGAGAGTTTAAAATTCTACCATCTGAGCCATGTGCGTGGGCTGAAAGAGGATGGCAACAATGAATAATATGTGAAAGCAACCTTTGAAAATGGTTAAAAAATAAAACCAAAAGGTCTGGGGCGAGGGGGATTCGAACCCCAGACCATTTGCTCGCTACACACACAAAACTAGATGATCAATCGCTGGGGTGCAATGCCAATTCAAATATAATATAGCAAGTGTATAATATATAGAAGGTTTGGTTTGAAAACCTGAAGAATAGCGCCATGGCCATCTTCTTCCTTGGGCAAGCTACGTGAAGCCTTCTATCTCACTCATTTCTCAACCATTTCACACGATCCAAATATGAAAATCGTGCGTTTTTAAACAAAGAACACAATGGCAATATTCAATTTTGTTTAAATTAAGTGAATCAAAAGATAACAAGTTGAAATCAGATGAACCCTAAAATTTGCAAGAGCTTTATGAAATCACATACACGAATCATAAACATCAATTGATTGAGGGTAAATGATCTACCAACATTCAGAAACACAATGGTACTTGGAAAATATGTTTATGATGCACGATTCATTGAGTTTGAAAGTTTGAGGCTTACCTCTGCAAGTGAGAATTGAATTCTGGTTTGGAGGTGTTACAGATATGTTCCAATGATCTGGACAACTTCCTTAGGTGCCAAGGAGTGTGTTTGAATGCTTATAGTGGATTGAAATAAGCTGGAACTGGATGTGGCACCTCAACTGCAACTCTGTCAAGAACATGAGCAATTGGCTGGTGATTTTGTGAATTTGATGTTCCAGATGTTGTTTTAGTGTTTAGATCACCTACATATGTTGTATATGAGGTATGTGTGTGTGATTGGTTTGATTGGAATCACTCTCAATTTCAAAACCCGATAGTGACTTGAGTTAGAAGGCAAATTTGGAGTGAAAGGGAGATTTTGAGTAAAGCATCAGTTTGGGTGCTTTGGTGTACTCAAACTGATCACAAATGAGCTCTATTTATAGTAGAGCAAGTTTGTTTTGGCTGCAATAGTGAATGGCAACTACAGCAGGTCTGTGGCAAATGTTGATCCAATGGAATCTCAAGTCTCCTCTAGCCATTGACTTGAGGTTAGAGCATAGACTATGAGTCTTCTGTGGCAGGGATAAGGCTTGACTGAACTTGGATAACATTATCTTGATGAATGCCACCTCTATGCATCAGTTAAATGCTTGGAAATAAAATTGACCATTTGAAGCATCTTGAATTTTAGGGGTGTCATGCCTAAACATAGATCCATGGACTTGTGAGGCTTGTGGATCAGTGTTTGTCCCTTGGTTGTTCCCCCTTGAGGTGTGCAGATGGATAACCATGCTTGTTATTGCACAAAAACAAGAAATTTAACCAAGGACCTATAATCTGATTTGTGAAAAATCAGTTTTGGAGGCCAACTTCCCATGGATGTATCTCTTAGCTCAAGTTGAATTAGAATGACTTCTTGTACTTTTTGAAAAGCTTGAATGATGTACTAAAACATTGAGGTTTAGGGTTTCCATTGATTCATCTTGGATCAGTGTGAAAAATGCCTTGGAAGTTTGATGTTTCATGCTGAAATTACAAGGCTGGATTTTCACTAAGTGTTTTTGACATATTTTGGGTTTTTCACCACTTTGATCCACTCCTAACTAAAAATCAATGAAGAATTTGAGTTAGATGTAGTTGAAGCTTTTGTAGAATGTAGGAGGACCTACAAATCAGGCTTTGGATCACCCAAAATGGCTGCCTAGATCAAAAGTTATTATCCTTGAAAGTTGGCACCAAAACCATCCAAATTTAGTAACTTAAAAAAATTTTCAATTTTTCAAGATTACCCCTTTTACAAGTTATCTTGGTTTCTTGATCGATTCTTGTTCAAATGACATTATAAATCATATTTTATGAAAATATGAGTCATAGGGATCATTTTTGCCAAAAAAAGTCATGTTTTGACTCTTGGCTCCGGAGCGGTTCGGCGCGTAAAAACCCTAATTCCCGACTTTTGGGGAATGCATCCTCTGAGGGTATTTTAGCTTTACAAATGGATTCCTAGGGTTATTTTGAGCATGTTGAGTCACATGTTGGAGTCTTGGATCACCCTCTTGTGAAAATCTCACTCTGGAGGTCCCAGTCGTCCAAAACCCTAATTCGGCGACATCGGGTGTTTCGAGGCTCAAACCACTAGGAATGTGGCAACTTTTGTGATTGATTTTTTATGTGAGGGTCCTCTTAATACTTTTTGGATGTTTTAAGAGGTTAGAAAAGTTGAAGATCATGTCATTTTTTTATTGATCTTTTGTCTAAATGTTCTGGGAGGGCTCAAAACCCTAATTCTTGATTGTGGTGGATGCTCAACTATCTTTGGGAGATTGATGAGGCATGAAGGTACATCCATATTGTGGTAATGATCTTCACAATGAAGGTACATCTCATTTGTTCATCACAAACATGGATTTATGAGGGAAGTTGCTTTGACTAGGATGTGTGGAATCCAGCAATGCCACATCTTCCTCTATGAGTCTTTACATGCTAAGAGAGGATAATTGGCTTGGATGTGTAGAATCTAGAGGCTTGCCACTTATATCACTTAGATGAAAGAGAAATTTTAGCCATGATAAAAGAGGGACTCCAACTTGGATTTTGAATCAACAAGTGTGCCACTTAAAGCAATTATCTGGAAAAAAAGGTTTTTGATTGTTTGTTTTGATATGTGATGCATAGAGGAAATGTCCTCCTACAGAGAGGACTCATGGTCTCATCTGTGGGGATGATGGATTTTGTGCCTTGATTAAAGCCCAAGGTTGAAGCTGAAAAAGATGAGAACTGACTCTATTGGAGATATTTTATTTGAGTATCTTGTTTGAAGCCCAAGATGATGAAGCTGAAGAGTTTGAGTACTGACTCAACTGGGGGATGTTTTATCTGTCTTGTATAAAGCCCAAGATTTAGGCTGACTGGATAAATCATTATATGAAGCCTAAGAGGAGGCTGACTCTTGCTGAGGATTATTTGAATCCATGAGAAGGTCTAGACTTATTTTGAGGAGTCAAAAGGGAAACTAACTCTTGCTGGGGAATTATAGAAGAGTTGAATTATCAGATGCCATGAGGCACTGATACTTTTGTTGAGGGTAACATGGTTTTGGCTGGGGATTTTGAAGATGGAAGCAAAACCTTGTTGAGGGTTAGGAGAGACTTTAAAAAGTATAAGCTTTAATGCCTTAGAGGCTTTTACTCTCCTAGGAACTGAAATAGGGATAGAGGTGACTAGGATCTATCCTATGCTTTTAGGAAGCCTGAAGGTCCTTGTATGAAGCCCAAGAGGAGGCTAGGGATGCTTCTAGGAAGCCTGTGGGTCCTTGTACTAAGCCCAAGAGGAGACTATCTTCTGGTGAGATTCATTGTATGATGCCCAAGGGGAGGCAATAATGCTTTTCTTTGTTTTGACAATCTTAAGAAAAGTTTCACTGGGAATAATGCTTTTCTTTGTTCCATATTGAATAAAGCCCAAGAGGAGGCAGACTATATTGGGGGAAGTTTCCTATAAGGGAACTAGTTATTGAACTAAGTTGTATTAAAAGGGATCCTTATTGTTTGACCTAAATCTAAACTGAGGATAACTTAACTGCTAAGGGAAACTTAAACAGATATGCACAAGTATATACAACTAAGTGAATTAATAGGTATATAAAAAAGTATGCATTGAATTGAAAAGGTGTTGGGTCTTACATTCTGAAAAGAGGCCCAGTTGTTTTCAAGCAGTTTAAAACAGACAGATGATTTTGAAAATAGAGGTATGTGGCTTACAACTCAAGGAGAGGCCCATAGAGGCTGTCTATTGTTTAAAACAAAGTTTATGTACAAAAGATTGGGGCTTATACTCAAGGAGAGGCCCAGATGATTTATTTGAAAACAATGATCGCACCTCGATACCGAAAGACGTTGTGGGACTTATACTATAGTAGAGGCCCAAAATTTATTTATGTACATAGGGGGTTGGGTCTTACACTCTAATAGATTCCCATGGTGTATTTGAAATGAAGTTTTGAAAGATTAAATCAAAAGGGAAACCCTAATTTTATTTTGATTTTTTTCATTTTTAAAAGGAAAAAACAATTAAAAATGATGAAAAATATCAAATAAATTCAAAAAGCGAGTTATGAACCATGGTTAGGGTTTGGAAAATAATATTTTATTCACATGATGATTTAAAATTCATTTGGTTTTGAAAAATCAAGAAAAATAAATTATTTAAAATGTTTAAAACAAATTAAAATAAAATTCTTTAAAATATTTAAAAATATATCAAATAAAAAAATTTTGATTTTTTTTGTGATATAAAATATTTAAGTATGTGAAGGATTTATGTTTAAAAAATCACTTGAAATGATTAAAATTGAGAGAGAAATTAATTTTTGAAGATAATTAACAAAATAATTAAAATATTGAAAAAAATCAAATATTTGAAAAAAGGCGCCAACGACTCTTTCTTCTTCCTCGCATCTCCCTCCATGGCCGTTTTGCAAGAGCCCACTTATCTCTCTTATTACGCAATGAAATCGAATGATGTAAACATGGATTTTGTTCGTTTTTTAACAAGGAACATGATGGTGGCAATTAATTTCATTTCTTTTAAGTGTGGAGAGAGTTATCACACATGAACACAGAAACCCTAGAATTTGCAAAAACCATCATGAAATTCTATACACGATTGGAACATGGAAATTGATTGAGGGGAAACACTCTATGAACTATCAGAAACATGTTGGTAACTTAAAAATAAATTTATGATGCATGGATCATAGAGTTTGAGAGCTTGAGGCTTACCTATGCAAGAGGAAATCAAACTTTGTTGTAGAGGTGTTACAGATGCCAAGTGATGATTTGGATAGCTTCCTTGGACCTCAAGGAGTGTGTTGAGATGCTTTGAAGGAATTGAGAACCTCTGGGTTGGTGGGCTCAAATCCAACTGCAGATGGCTTGGGGAGAGATATGTACTTGATGAATCTGGTTTTACAGATGTTGTTCAAGGGTTTGGATCACTCATATATGATGTATGTGAGGTGTTAGGACCATTGGTTTGAGTTGAATTGCTCCCTATTGCAAAATTCGATTCTAACACCTCAAGAACTTGAAAATTTGGAATGATGAGTGAAATAGTGGAAAACAAGTGTTGTTATGTTTTGGTGTGTTTTGATCAACCAGAAATGACCTCTATTTATAGTAGAAGAAGTTTGTTTACAAGGAATAGTGAATGGGGGATGGATCATCCTTTTAGACAATGGATATGGCTAGGTGTTCCAAGTCTCATCTAGCCATTGAATTGAGCTGAACTTGCAGGTTTTAGGTCTTTTGATTCTTGGATAAGGCTTTCCTTTTTTGGAATGGTATGATCTAATTCATGCCACCTCAATCTACTACATCAATGCCAAATGCCAAAGTTGGAGTTTTGGATTCGCAAACTTAAAGATCATATGCCAAAGGATAGTGTTCTTGACTTATAGGTGTCTATGTTATGATTCCTCTGCAGATAGCAAGTGCATCGTATCTTAGATGTTTGTCTTACATGGTGACAAGGCTTGCAAAGTCATCAAAATGACAAAATCGTGTGGCATATGCAAAACTGTCTTGGAAAAATCAGTTGTGTGATGCTAGGTTATGAGTCCATAACTCCTTGGTCAAGTTGAATTAATGGAAGTTCTTGATACTCTTTGGAAAGCTTTTACACCATACTTCAACTTTGATGTTTATATTTGGTCTTGATTCATCTTGGATCATAATGAAAAATACCTCCAAAGTTGGACAAAACATGAAATAGATTCTGCCTAAAAAATTCTAAGTGTCAAAGTCAAGATCTCATGAAACCCTAACTTTATGGCCTTATAACTCAAAATCTAGGCATTTTTTGGGGGTACCTCAGTTTGACAATCTTGTTGTATGTAAGATGAGCTATCATTTAAGCTTTGGATGGAAGAAAATGGTTGCTTGGATCACAAGTTATGGCCTTGCAAAGTTGGGTAAAAACAAATATTTTCCATAACTTAGTGAAATTTTCAATTTATCAAGTTTACCCCTTTTACAAGTAACCTTGATTTCTTGATCAATCTTTGTTAAAATGCAACAATGGACCATATTTTCTTGAATTATAGGTCATGATGAACATTTTTGGCTAAAAAGTCAAACTTTAACTTTTGGTCTTAGAGGGATTTTGTGCAGAGAAACCCTAATTCCCGATTTTTGACCATTACATCCTCTGAGGTAATTTTAAGTTTATGAATGGACCCTTAGGGTTCCTGTGAGATTCTTGAATCATATATTTAAGCATTGGCTCATGCCTAGATGAAAATGTCTCTCTGGAGACCTTGGTCAACCAAAACCCTAATTTGGTGACACTGATGATCTTGAGGTCTGATCAACTTGAAATGTTGCATTCCTGTGTTAGATTCTTGATGTGGGAGAGCTCTTGATCTTCCATGGATGTTTGAGAGGCTTGGAAAGTTGAAGATCATGTCAATTCTTGATTGATCCTTTGCTTGGATGTTCTGAGAGGGCTCAAAAACCCTAATCCTTGGTTGAGGTAAACACTCAACAATCTTTGAAGGAATTGGTAGGGTATGAAAATAACCCATATTGTGGTGATGATTTGCACAATGATGTGAACTCTTGTGGTAAAAATTTAGGGTATGATAGATGTGCCTATTTAATCTTCTTGGACCTGAAGGTGTGAATGACGAAGATATTCAGACGTTCACGGTAAAAGAGGATTAAATATCAGAATACCCAAAATTTTGATTGTGGACGTGAATGGTAGCTATTTTTGTTTATCCATCTTCTTTTACTAAGTAATGCCACTTAGAAAAAGGTGTAACTTCCCCTCGATCCTGGTCTTCAACCGCAGAACTGGTCTTAGTCTTTTTTTAAATAAACCCCCCCTCGATCCTGGTCTTCAGCCATGGAACTGGTCTCAATTTATTTTGAAATAAACTTCCCCTCGATCCTGGTCTTCAGCCATGGAACTTATCTTAGTCTTTTTTATAATAAACCTCCCCTCGATCCTGGTCTTCAGCCACGGATTTGGTCTCAGTTTCTTCTTGAAATAAACTTCCCCTCGATCCTGGTCTTCAGCCACGGAACTGGTCTCAGTTTCTTCTTGAAATAAACCTCCCCTCGATCCTGGTCTTCAGCCATGGAACTGGTCTCAGTCTTTTTTGAAATAAACCTCATCTCGATCCTGGTCTTCAGCCATGGAACTGGTCTCAGTTTCTTCTTGTCGAGTTCTTTTCTTAACAAGGAATGCTATCTGCGAGGGTCTTCACTAAACTTCTCTCTGGGGTTTATTGGGGAGACGCCATTTGATGAGTACAGATTTGACGTCAGACTTGCTGGTAAGGACCATTCGTCTGAACTGTTGAGGTGTGTAAACTTCTCTGTTGGAGATGTCATTTTTTGGAGAAATTACATCTTACTTCCCTTTGTGGAGAGATGTTATGTGATGTAATTTAATTTTGAGGTGTTGATGACCTCCTTGACAGTAGGATAAACTTCTCGGGGAGAGACTACCATTTGTTGACTTATCGTGAAATCTATGAGGGCAAGAACAAACTTCTTTATTTGTCGGTCGGTAGAGATTTCTTGGAGGATGTGATGTCCATGTCGCCAAGAGTCTTTTGTTAAGAAGCTTTCGAGGGGGATTTTCTTTAATCCAGGAAAGTAAAATATCATCTTCAATGATGAAGAGTGAAGTTCCAAAGGTGTATAACCAAATGCCTCCTTGCCTTTTAGAGGTTCAAGTTATCAAAGTGGTCGAGGACTGATTTCAATCCAGGAACAAACTGGAGAGAGATTGTTTTAGACGATACATTTCTTGATGAGGAAAGAACTCAGATTGGGATTTTATCCTATCCAATCGTGGAAAGGAAAACTGACAACTCTAATGGAGAAAGGACATTTAACACTTGGGGATGAATATGACCAAAGTGATTGAAATGCAATATGAATATGAATATGAATCAATTATGCATGATGTATGAGATGCTTATGCTGACAAAACAGACATGACATACAGACTAGTGATGAACACAACTGGAAACTCGGCCACTCCGGGGGGGATAAAAAGTATCGCTAATCTTTTAAAGGAACAAATTCCCGCTGTTGATCTTTTCATATTCTTGGTAGTAACGAAATGCGACTCCTGGGAAGTGATAGATGGGATTCTTCATCTTATTAATCTGAAGTAATTGATCCTCCACTCAGGATATACTGATCACAAGGTATATTTTGATTCTGCATTTTGAAGTTTGATTACCTTCAGAGAAGTTGTCGATGTTCCTCTCGTGTTCATTAATCAAAAAGGAAATTACCATCCTTATTTTAAAAGCAGAAGTAAATTTGAAAACAAAAGTAAATTCATTTTTTGTGTTTCAAGAATGTTAATCATATTAAAATGTCATTTTGCAAAGCAGAATAAATGAGAATTGCAAACAAATGGCACAAGGGTTCAAATTTTCATTGATAGAATGGTAATCAACCAAATGCGTGATTCCATGGAGCATCACAAAGTTAGAAAATGGTAATTTAAAGGGAAAGGGGCTACATTGAAACATAGTGACCACTATCCTTCTACCAATTTGAATTCTGGGTATTCTGAGCTTCTGCCGAAGGTGATTTCTAATTGAGGATTTCTTGACAGAGGACATTATTTCTGATGGCCCAATCCTAGTCAGATGTAGTTACTTGCCATAAATCCCTAACTTTTGCCTAGATTGCCTTTTCAGGTTTTCAATCCATCGGGATAATCATTTTTCATGTCTCTAATTTTTTCCTGGACCGCTCTTTCGGATTTTCAGTTCACCGAGCGCTCCCTTTTTTTTTACTTTACTTAGGCGAAGTATTTCTTGACTACATCAACATTCGTGGGGTAGGTAAACTCTTCTATATCCATGGTTGTGAGTCTCAAGGCACCGCCTAAAAAGGCTTTCTTAACAACATAGGGGTCATCGTAATTCAGTGTCCATTTGCCCCTGGGATCAGTGAGAACTGATTGGATATTTTTTAGCACGAGGTAGGCTTCCCTGAATACACGAGGGCGAACCTTTTTGTCGAATGCTTTCTTCATCCTTTATTGATATAACTGGCCATGGCATAAAGTCGTCATTCTTTTTTCTTTGATTAGGTTCAGTTCATCGTATCTGCTCTGACACCATTAAGCTTCTGTCAGCTTGGCTTCCATCAAGATTCTTTTTGATGGTATTTCTACTTCTATGGGGAGTACTGCCTCCATGCCATATACTAGAGAGAAAGGGGTTGCCCATGTTGAAGTGCAGACAGATGTGCGATAACCGTGAAGAGCAAAGGGTAGCATCTCGTGCCAATCTTTGTAGGTTAGAACCATCTTTTGAATGATCTTCATGATATTTTTGTTAGCTGCATCTACCACTCCATTCATTTTAGTTCGGTAAGGATATGAGTTATGGTGTTCAATTTTGAACTCAACACATAATTCTTTCATCATCTTGTTGTTCAGGTTCAATCCATTATCAGTAATGATCTGGCTTGTGACACCATAACGGCAAATGAGATTGTTCTTGATAAATCGGACCACCACTTGTCTGGTCACATTGGTATACAATACTGCTTCGACCCATTTGGTGAAGTAATCAATGGCTACCAGGATGAACCGATGTCCGTTTGAAGCTCTGGGTTCAATCATGCCAATCACGTCGATTCCCCATATAGAAAAAGGCCATGGAGAAGAAAGAACTTTGAGATGCATCGGCGGTACATGAATTTTGTCGGCATATATCTGACACTTGTGACACTTCCTCATGTACTTGTAATAATCAGATTCCATTGTCATCCAATAGTATCCTGCTCTCAGAATTTTTCTTGCCATTGTATGCCTATTGGCATGAGTGCTAAAGGATGAATCTCTTTCATTAGCAGGTTTGCTTCGTGTCTGTCCACGCATCTGAGTAAAACCATGTCAAAGTTTCTTTTGTAGAGCACATCATTGTTCAGGAAGAAGTTGCCAGCTAGTCTTCTGAGAGTCTTCCTATCTTTTCTTGATGCCCCAGGTGGGTACTTTTGTCTTTGAAGGAAAAGCTTGATGTCGTGATACCAAGGCTTATCGTCGATGACAGCTTCTACTACAAATATGTAAGCGGGCCTATCAAAGCGCATTATGTCAATCCTGGGTACGTTGTTCCATCGATTCACACTAATCATGGAGGATAAGGTAGCTAGTGCATCAGCCATGTGGTTTTCTTCACGAGGAATGTGATGAAAATCAATCTTGTTGAAGAAGGGTAACAACCTTCTTGCATAGTCTTTGTAAGGAATCAATCCCAATTGGTATGTGTTCCACTCTCCTTTGATCTGATTTATAACCAGGGTTGAGTCTCCATACACATCCAAGTTCTTTATCCTTAAGTCAATAACTTCTTCGAGACCCATGATGCAAGCTTCATATTCGGCCTCAATGTTTGTACATTTGAACGCCAATCTGGCGGTGAAAGGAATATGGGTACCTTGAGGTGTAACAATGATTGCCCCAATTCCACTGGGATCCTGGCTCTGGCCCTTCATTTGGTAGCGGTTCATCGTAGTCTTTCATTTTTAGATACATTAAATCTTCATCCGGGAAGTCAAACTTGATCGATTCTAGATCGTCAACCAGTTGATGATCCAGATGATTGACTAAAACACTTTCTTTGACGGCTTTTAGAGCATGGTACTCGATGTCGTATTCCGATAACAACATCTGCCAACGGGAAATCCTTCTTGTTAAAGCATGCTTTTCAAATACGTACTTGATTGGGTCCATTTCAAAAATTAACCAAGTAGTGTGACAAATCATGTACTGGCGAAGATGTTTAGCTGCCCAAGCTAGAGCGCGACAAGTTTTCTTAAGCATAGTGTATCGAGTTTCACAGACTGTGAACTTCTTGCTTAAGTAATAAATGACTTATTCTTTTCTTTTTGTTTCGTCTTGTTGGCCAAGTACACAGCCCATGAAGTCTTCCAAGACTGTTAAGTAAATGATCAGTGGTCTTTCTTCTAATGGAGGGGACATAATAGGGGGATTCAGCAGATATTCTTTGATGCTGTCGAAAGCCTTTTGGCAGTCTTATGTCCATACACAGCTTTGGTTCTTCTGAGTAGTTTGAAGATTGGAGCGCATATCACAGTCATGAGGAATATGAATCTTGAGATGTAATTTAGACGTCCCAAAAATCCTCTTAACCGTTTTTCAGTTTTTAGAGCAGGCATTTCTTAAATGGGCTTGACTTTGTCGGGATCAACCTCAATTCCCTTTTGGCTGACGATGAATCCCAAGATCTTTCCTGAACGAACACAGAATGTGCACTTATTGGGATTTAAGCGGAGTTTGTATTTTCTCAGACGCTGGAATAGCTTTAACAGGTGTTCCACATGTTTTTCTTCTGTTCTAGATTTAGAAATCATATCATCGACGTACACTTCAATTTCTTTGTGCATCATGTCGTGAAACAGAGTTGTCATGGCCCTTTGATAAGTTGCTCCTGCGTTCTTTAGACCGAACAACATTACTTTGTAACAAAAGGTGCCCCATGGGGTGATGAATGAAGTTTTTCCATGTCTTCTGGCGCCATTCTGATTTAATTATAGCCCGAGAATCCATCCACGAAGTAGAATACTTTGAATTTTATTGTGCTGACAACTAGCATGTCAATGTGTGGTAGGGGAAATCATCCTTTGGACTTGCTTTGTTTAAATCCCTGTAGTCCACACACATTCTTACTTTTCCGTCCTTCTTGGGAACTGGCATGATGTTGGCTAGCCATTGAGGATATTCTGAGATGGCAAGGAAACCTGCGTCGATCTGTTTCTGCACTTCTTCCTTAATTTTGATGGCCATATCAGGGTGAGTCCTTCTTAATTTTTGTTTGACCGGAGGATATTATGGTTTCAGTGGTAAGTGATGTTCCACGATGTTGGTATCCAACCCTGGCATGTCTTGGTAGGACCAAGCAAACACATCTGGAAATTCTTTGAGCAGTTCTATCAAGTATTCTTTGACAGCTGAACTAAGTAGTGCTCCGATTTTAAATTTTTTTCTCTCTTCTTCTGAACCCAAATTGACCGTTTCCAATGGTTCTTTGTAAGGTTGAATAGTTTTTTCCTCATTTTTGAGTAATCGAGAGATCTCTTCTGGAATTTCTTCCTCTCCTTCTTCTATGGCTTCAAATACCGGGAACTCAAAGTTGAGAGAAGGCATTGGATCGTATGTTTCAATGGGGTTTAAAACAAATAATCTGCATAACGTGATGATTCTTTTTTAGAAAAGACAGAGAGAATGCAAAAGTGTGTGCAGTGTATTTTTTTTAAAAAACGCTTATTTTTATTTTATTTTGTTTTTTTAGGATTACCATTTTCTGGAAAAGCGAAAAGTGAAAATAGCAATAAATGCAGGAATTCAGAATGACATTCATTATTTATGATTTGTTGATTCTTGAAACAGAACCCTGTAAAACAAAACTCTTTTGCTCTGGGCAAAGCGAAGAGGGACATTTACAAAAAAGTAAGCCTTATAAAACATCATTTTCACCCGGGCAAAGTGAAAGGTCAAAACAAAGATGAGACAATTACTTTGATTTATGAATGATATTCGGGACATCGAATGCGACCCAATGGCGATGAACTCATTCGTGGATCACAAAGTCTGGTATCTTTCTTCCAGGATTGTCTTCAGTAATGACACTGATTTCTGGCAGAGTTGGATCACTATAGTCTTTTTCCCATGCAGCATTATCCTAAGAGGACTCTTCTATTGTATCTTCAACGGTATTTTTATTTTCGAGAGGATCTCCCCATCCAGTGGGTTTGATGTCTTCATATTCAATGCGAGAGCTTTTAGGAGTAGTGTACTTCACTAGAAAGTCATACTTGCTGCTCGGTTGTCCCAAAGTATCTCAAGTTTCTGAGGGGATCGATGAGTCATCTTCTTCAATGACATTGACCTCAGGAAATGCAAAGTTGATAAATTCTTGCCCTGTGATTCTTGCGACTTTATCAACATGATGTTTGATACTTTTAGAATTTTCCTGGTAAGGTTCCCACGACTCTGGGAGAACAAGTGGATTTTTCTCAAGGTCATTTAGCAAATATGCATTCTCTGGCTGACTCCTTTGCCTTGAGTCTTCCATGTAAGGTTTCCAAATGGGTAAATCATCCATGGGATCACATGAGTTGTAATCAAAGTTGTCTTTCATCATAGTATCTTCTTCCAATGAGTTGGGTGGAGCACGACATCCCTCGGGATCACAATCTCCGTAGATTATTCTGACGTCTGATCTTGGTATATATCTGGGACTTTGTTTCAGAGAGAAAAATGACATGTATGTTTCTTCCTGAGATATATATCCTTCATCGTTGAAATAGGATTTCCACTCTTCATCTGTATCAGAAGAATTATTTTCCTCGATGGTGTGGACTTCTTGAGAAATTGGGTGGAGGAAGCCTCCACTGTGGAAGAAATCTTGTATGGGACGAAAGCTTTCATCCTTTTTTGTAGCCTTGGTAAGTGCTGGAGAAAAACCGAGACCTTTTCTTGTCTTGTTATCAACATGGATCATAACTTTCCCCCATCCTTTTATGTCACTGCTTCCCATTATCTGGAGCGCGTCTTTGTATGAGGAAATTGATGTTCCTTTTCCTTGATGATTCTCAATGCTCACAAAGAGTGCTTGAAATTGAGTTCCAATGACTTCTTCTGGCTCTAAATATGAGAATGATGAGAGGTTGCTTACAATTAAAGCTTGTTCTCCGCATACTGTGACCAACTTGTCGTTCTTGACAAACTTCAGCTTCTGGTGAAGTGTCGAAGTGACTGCCCCTGCTTCATGTATCCAAGGTCGTCCCAATAAACAGCTCTATGCCGCTCGAATGTCCAGGACTTGGAAGGTGACTTGGAAAGTGTGGGGACCAATGCTTATGAGAAGGTCGACTTCCGATAACTGTCTTCCTGGATCCATCAAAAGCTTTGACAATGATCTCACTGCCTCTCATGGGAGTACCTTGAAAAGATAGCCGTACCAAAGTTGACCTTGGCATGATGTTCAAGGATGAACCTATGTCTACCAGTACGCTGGCTAAAGCATCGTCCTGAAAATTAGCTATGATATTGAGTGCCATGTTATGATTCTTGCCTTCCTCTGGAAGTTCTTCATCACTGAAACCCAAATTATTGCAGGAAGTGATGTTGGAAATAATGTTGTCAAACTGACCCACTGTTACATCTTTTTCTACAAAGGCTTGTTATAAGACTTTTTGAAGAGCTTCTTTGTGCGCTTCTGAAGTGAGAAGGAGAGATAACACGAATATACGAGAAGGAGTTTGTAATAATTGATCCACAATGTTGTATTCACTTCTCTGGATGAGTTTTAAGATTTCATCATTATTCTTCACAGGCTCTGTGTTGTTTGATTGACCAGCTTTTTGATTAGGAACTTCAGCTTGAGGTTCCTTTTCTTTTGCAGGTTCTCCAACTCCTCTGTTGAAGATTCGAACGCTTTGGGTGACTCGACTGATATCAGCAATGTTGACAACGGATGGTAGTGGAATTTCTTTTCCATCTTCTATTATGGTCGCACCGTATTTGTACGGAATAGCTTTTTCTAATTCGTATGGCACCGGGTCTGGCAGGTAGATAACCACAGGGGTTATTTGGGTCTTTCACTGTCAAAAGTAACCTCAATTGGTTCTAGCTTGGGACTGTTGGAAATTTTTCCACTTTCGAAAGGGATTCCTGAGTGCTTTGGCTCGTTAAGCAGAGGGATTATGGTGAAAACATCCTCGTTAACTCCATAATTAACAGGCTATCTTTCATTGAAGACTATGATGGTTCTTTTGTCCAATAACTCTTGAATCTCACTCTGGACAATGAGGCAACCCTGTCGGCTTTTATGACACTTTCTGCAAGTCGAATGATCGTGGTGATTCGGACCAAAATAATCGAGTCCGCACAAGCATTTGTGAAATTTGACCAATGGCGTTTCAATCTTTTTAATGTCATAAACTACTTGCTGCCCTGGGCAACCTTGCACCATATTAATTGACAAAAAATTTAGGCACAGTTGGGTTTCTCCTTGGTCAACTTGATTCTAGAGAGCTGCTCACACGGTGTAGCACCCTTGACTGTTCCTGAACATATTAGACAGCGTTCATAATTGTGAGGTGGCACCCAGCCGTATCCACTCTGTATGCAGTGCATCTTTACCAAATCCGTTTCCAGTAAGCGGATGTCACAGCTTTGGTGTCTACCTGGATTTCCATTGGTTATGCTAACTTGATGTGTGTTTTCATCCTGGTAGACTGGGAGCCACCAATGGTCCAATAGATGTTGAAGAGTTCTTTGTACAAGTGCACAACCTTGATTGTTTTTGGAGCAATCTTTGCAGTCCAGATAATTATGGGCTGACAGATAACCGAGCCTGACTTGCTTAGCATGCAAATCTACCAAGCTGGTATTCATTAAATGAATGTCAAAAATCTGAACCATATTGACTTGGTGGTTATTACCTCCATGGTAGTCTTGAATCCATCCTAGATCCATTTGATGTTGAAGGGCTTCTTGTACAAAAGAACATCCTTGGTTGTCTTTTGAGAAAATCGGGCAAGCGTTTTAGTCGTGCAGCGGCAAATCATGGTACTAACTTTGTCTTGAGTGCATTGCCACTAGATTGAATTTCATAGCACGGATGTCGTGATTCTGAACAATGTCCAGATGTTGATAGGCCATATTTATTCCACGAATCCTGTGATCTTGGATCCAGCCTAGATCCATCTATTCCTGAAGAGCTACTTATACAATGATGCACCCTTTATTGTCCTCCGAAAAAATGTCGCATTGATTATAGTTATGAGATGGCACATGACCATACCCTATTTGCCTGCAATGCATTTTTACCAGGTTTGTTCCCAGTAGGCGTACATCACGAATTTGATAACTGCCGCCGGATCCTTTATATATCAAGTTTACTGAAGCTTTTTCATGTTGTGGCAACGGGTTCGTTTGAACATTTGAGTTCGTATCTTTGAAAGATAAAACTCCATTTTTGACGAGCTTTTGTACGTCAGATTTGAAGCTGAGGCAGTTCTCAATGTTATGCTCCAGTCCTCCTTGATGATAAGGGCAAGATTGATTAGCTTTGAACCAAAGGGGGGATTGTCTGGCACTGTGAGAGGAGTCCTGGTTTGAACGTTCCCTTTGGCTAGCAAGAGTGGAAATAGTTCCACATATAACATTGGTATGGGGTCAAATCCTGGTGATCATGGAAAACGATTGTTGTTATTGTAGTGCGGGTGAGTCTACTGAAGAGGTTGTTGCTGCCTTTGCTGATATGGTTGTTAATTTGGTTGCCCCTAAGTAACTTGTGGTTGATATGCCGGGATCGGCGCAGGCTGACAACAGAAGATACTGTTGCTACCTGTCGAGGTTGATATCTTTGCCATTACTTACTCTGCGAGACATTACTGATATCCTGTTCTTTCTTCTTTTGGAAAGCACTCCCGTATCTCTTACTACTACTGGGTGGTTCTGCATCTTTAAACAATCGACCTTCTCGAACTGCTTCCTCAAGGAGTACCCCCATGTTTACCATCTCGGTAAAGTAACTAGGTGCGCTGGCGACCATTCAGTCATAATAAAATGAGCTCAATGTTTTCAAGAAGATTTTCGTCATTTCTTTCTCCTCAAGACGAGGACAATTTTGGGCGGCGATTTCACGCCATCTTTGAGCGTACTCCTTGAAGGTTTCTTTATCCCTTTGGGACATAGCTATGAGTTGATCTCTGTCGGGTGCCATATCCAAATTGTACTTGTACTGTTGAACAAAGGCTGCTCCAAGATCTCTGAAGGTACTGATCTTGGTACGGTTCAAACCCATGTACCATTTGAGCACGGCGCCGGTTAAACTGTCTTGAAAGTAATGGACTAGTAGATGTTGGTTTTCTGTCTGAGTAGACATCTTTCGAGCATAAATTACCAAGTGACTTTGAGGGAAAGCGTTGCCTTTGTATTTTTCAAAGTCGGGCACCTTAAATTTGTGCGGTAATTTGACGTTCGGGACCAAACAGAGGTCAGCGGCATCTTTTCCAAATAGGTCCTGTCCGCGAATGGCATGCAGTTCTTTCTGCATTTCCAAGAATTGTTCTTGGAATTCATTTATTCTTTCATATACTTCTTCATCCTTGCTAGGATTGGCATGATGGATCTGTTCCTCTGGGATAGTATGTATCATAGGTTGCTGTATAGACATTACTGCAGTAACTCTCGGCGCTTCAATGACCTGAAGTTTGTAACCTTCAGACACATGAGTCTCTGTCGAAGCTCTTGCATCTTCGTTCACCTAAAGTTTGTAACCTTCAGGTCTGGAGGTTCTGGATGTGGCTCCTAGGCCTTCAGTGACCGGTGGTATATATCCCTCAGGTATAAAATTGAAAGGCATGCCCCAGGGAAAACCTTTAGGCATATTATACTGCAGAAGATTGACGGGTATCTCAAACGCTGGTGTAGACACAATTTCTGAGATTGCAGTCTTTTGATGTGGTTGATCCTGAGCTACTTCCAGGGATTCAATCATGTTGTTGAGTCTTTCCAAACTTTCCTTCAAAGTGTTGACTTCCCCTCTTAGCTCTCTGTTTTCCTCCTCAATATCGTCCATTTTCTTTTGCCGATTGACCCGAGTATTGTACGAATGTGATAGTTTGACTTTAAAGTACGACACATGTGTGAGACTCTATGACAAAGATGTGTGATGCAAGAATGATGAATGATATGCAAAGAATGAGAATGATCTTTTGTTTTGTTTTCAAAAGAGCTTTTAATAATTATGTTGCAAATATCATACAGTGATGGAAACCTTTTATTGAATTCAAAGGATTGCAGTATCTTACAGGGAAAAGTACATTATTTTACAAAGTGCGGGAAGGAAAACTAGGCTTATGATTCCCTAAGGGATCTCTGACGAATGTCCAAGTGTAGACTGCTGAATTTTTCTCTTCTTCGATCGGGTCTCCTCAACCGTTGTAGGGTTAACGATCCTTTGCCAGGTGAAATGAGAGAGTAAACTTCTTCGTTCCTCTTGACTTTCTATAGCATGTTGCTCCAATATCTCAATTAGAGCATCCTTTTCTTTCAATAACTCTTGATTCTTTGTGCATTCCAAGCTGACAATCTGGTATTTGTTCTTCCAAGAGTTCTTCTCGCGTTGGACCTTGTTGAAGGCAATTTGAAGTTTTTCCGTGTCGGACATGAAATAGAGAATATATTCCTTTAAGGGAAAAACTTCTTGACGAGGGTAAGGCATCTTCAATTTGATGGCTCTGGTTTGCACCCAGCGGAGATAGGGCTCTGCAGAGATGCAGTTTGGCCTTCCTAAGGACCCTCTTCCTTTATTATGAACATGCTTCCAGGCACGCACAATTTCTTTATTTAGTGCTCTGTCATTTTCTCCTTCCTTGAAGAAAAGACCTTCTAGATGAATGTTATGTGGTATGTCCTTTATCGGGTATCCGAGTTGATGACGAGCTAACATTGAATGATAATTGATCCCTCCTTTAGTACCAATGAGGGGTACATTAGAGAAACTTCCACATTTGTCAATGATTTTTATTCCACATAGATCCAATTATACCAGTCTATATTGGAATGAGTGAGAGACATGATTTTCTACGACCATCGCACGCCACTCTTGAGATCCCAAAAAGCAGCAGACTTGGGTAAGTGGGAAATAAACCATTTGTAGAGTAATGGTACACAACATGTAATCATCTCTCCATTGTACAAATTCCTTAAATGCACTGAATGATAAGCATATGCGAGCAAAGTTGGAATTGGATTCCTAATCGAGAATATCTTGAAAGCGTTGACATCGACGAAGATGTCAATGTTGGGAAAGAGGAATAACCCATAGATGAGCAAAACAAAGACATCCTCAAAAGTAGTTATGTTTCCTATGCTGGCAAAGTATAGGGCTTTCTCCATCAGAAATTTAGCTGGTAAACCCTGGATTCCTCCCTTGGTGGTCATGTGAGTTCTGATATATGATTCTTCCAAAGAGGTAGCTTTTGCAATGGTTTGATTTTGGGAATTTCTTCTAGTCCAGAAAATGGATCTTGACCAGTGATAGGTAAATCAATCAGATGAGAGTACTCTTCCAATGTTGGTGTGAGCTGATAATCGGGAAATGTAAAGCAATGGTACACCGGGTCATAGAACTAAACCAATGTAGATAGGACTCTTTCCACCATATTGATCTTCAAAAGAGACAACAGCCCTCCGTTCTTAGCTCTGAAAGCTTCAGGATTAGTAATCAACCTTCCTAATTTCCCCAGGTCTTCTAGTTTTGGGTTTTTGAAGGTGTACTTGTGTGTTTTTCTTCTACCGAAATCCATAGCACAACCTCTGATATTTGCAACGATTGTTTTAGTTCTTTTTTTTTTTTTGAAAAAGATTTTTTCTTATTAATTTTTTGAATGAATGAAATGCATGAATGCATGAATACAGCTAACAAAAACATTTGAAAAAATGGGTTTAAGGGTTTATCGTCACGAGCATGGAGCCATGGATCTACCCATCCCCAAGGTGTGTACTAGGGTCCAATTTTTGTACCTGTAGAACGGGTTCTAACAGAGGTTCCCATAGTCACTGACCCCTCTTAAGAATATTACCAGAAAACCGACTGACTCATGAGAGTTGTAATATCCCCAAGACGAACCTCATTCGAGTGTAGTATCGCGATCAACTATTCCCGATAGTCACCGCACTACGTCTTAACAAAGGCCAAGTGGTTAGATGTTTACTAATCCTCAGCTTCAAGGGTGCCCAGTGGAAAAAGTAATGTTTTCACGACTTACTCGTTCAACATCAGTAATTCCAAAAGGGAACCTCCACTGATTTGGTGGACTTTTAAGTTAGCTTGGTCGGGACTCACTCCCTATAAGCCTTCCTGAGTCTGCCACCTCTTATCTTAAAATGCGCTCTCTGACTCACACATGTGTATTAATCATATTCCCAGATAACGGTAATTTAAATAAGTATAGCAGATAAGCAAATAATATGACAGCAAATGATATAAAAAAGAAATGAAAAAGCAAATAAAACCGCAAAAATCAATGCAATGCAAGGCCTAACCCTCTTAGGGGATGTGAAAGTCCCCAGCAGAGTCGCCATTTTTTTGTAGCATCGGTTTTTGTGACCCGACCACAACCGCATTTGGTGCTACTTTCTGATTTCTATATTTATCCTATGAAGCTTAAAAGGAAGGGGAAGATATCTTAAACTAACCCTGCGCACAAGTGTTTTCCCTACAAATGCGAAGAGATCAGGAATCTGGGGTTGGTTATACAAAGGGAAGCTATTAACACCCAGAGTATCTATAGTAATATATAGGAACCTTCATTTGCATGTGTTTCTACTGTTGAAATGCTTTCTTAGATCTATCTGTTGTTGAGTGGGGAAAGTTTCTCCTTTGTGAAGGCTGAGGAAATGTTTTTGTTGTTTTAGGATTTTCTATTGTTTTTTGGATGGTACTCGACCTAAGATTTTTTATTAGTGCACTCGCTAAGATTTCACAATCTTATGCCTACGTATTCCCGTAAAGAGATTTGAGGAAATCAAAGCAATCGTAGTTCTTCCTATTCTATGGGAGGAAAAATGTTTGGTGTGTTGTTCAAAGCCTAAGATTGAAGCTAAAGGAGTTTTTATGTCTTGTTCAAAGCCCAAGATTGAAGCTGAAGAAGTTTTTATGTCTTGTTCAAAACCCTAGATTGAAGCTGGAGGTGTAACTGAGAGAGAATTTGTCACCTCTAAAGGAAGATATCTCACCTGTTCATCACAAACATGGATTTATGAGGGAAGTTGCTTTAACTGGGATGTGTGGAATCTAGCAATGCCACATCTTCCTCTATGAGTCTTTACATGCTAAGAGAGGGACATTGGCTTGAATGTGTAGAATTCAGAGGCTTGCCACTTATATCACTTAGATGAAACAGAAATTTTAGCCATGATAAAGGAGGGACTCCAACTTGGATTTTGAATCAACAAGTGTGCCACTTACAACAATTATCTGGAAAAAAAGTTTTTGATTGTTTCTTTTGATATGTGATGCATAGAGGAAATGTCCTCCTACAGAGAGGACTCCTTGTATCATCTGTGGGGATGATGGATTTTGTGCCTTGATCAAAACCCAAGGTTGAAGCTGAAAAATATGAGAACTGACTCCATTGGAGATATTTTATTTGAGTATCTTGTTTGAAGCCCAAGATGATGAAGCTGAAGAGTTTGAGTGTTGACTCAATTGGGGGATGTTTTATCTATCTTGTATAAAGCCTAAGACTAAGGCTGACTGAATAAATCATTATATGAAGCCTAAGAGGAGGCTGACTCTTGCTGAGGATTATTTGAATCCAGGAGAAGGTCTAGACTTATTTTAAGGAGTCAAAAGGGAAACTAACTCTTGCTGGGGAATTATAGAAGAGTTGAATTATCAAATGCCATGAGGCACTGATACTTTTGTTTAGGGTAACATGGTTTTGGCTGGGGATTTTGAAGATGGAAGCAAAACCTTGCTGAGGGTTAGGAGAGACTTTAAAAAGGATAAGCTTGAATGCCTTAGGGGCCTTTACTCTCCTGGGGACTGGTATAGGGATAGAGGTGACTAGGATATATCCTATGCTTTTAGGAAGCCTGAGGGTCCTTGTATGAAGCCCAAGAGGAGGATAGGGATGCTTCTAGGAAGCTTGTGGGTCCTTGTACTAAGCCCAAGATGAGGCTATCTTCTGGTGAGATTCATTGTATGATGCCCAAGAGGAGGCAATAATGCTTGGATAAAGCCCAAGAGGAGGCTATGGGGAACTTCTAGGAAGCTTGTGGGTCCAAACCTAAGAAAAGTTCAAGAAAGGTTTTACCGGGAAATAATCCTTTCTTTGTTGAACAATTCTAAGGTTTGAAGATATTCAAGAGAGGTTTCACCGGGAAATAATCCTCTATAGGGAAAAGAATTTCTTTTATATGTTTCTAAGTTTTGACTGTCTTAAGAAAAGTTTCATCGGGAATAATGATTTTCTTTGTTCCATATTAAATAAAGCCCAAATGAAGGCAGACTGTATTGGGGGAAGTTTCCTATGAGGGAACTAGTTATTTAACTAAGTTGTATTAAAAGGGATCCTTACTGTTTGACCTAAATCTAAACTGAGGATAACTTAACTGCTAAGGGAAACTTAAACAAATATGCACAAGTATATACCGATAAGTGAATTAACAGGTATATTAACAAGTATGCATTGAATTGAAAAGGTGTTGGGTCTTACACTCTGAAAAGAGGCCCAGTTGTTTTCAAGCAGCTTAAAATAGACAGATGATTTTGAAAATAGGGGTATGGGGCTTACAACTCAAGGAGAGGCCCATGGAGGTTGTTTATTGTTTAAAACAAAGTTTATGTACAAACGATTGGGGCTTATACTCAAGAAGAGGCCCAGATGATTTATTTGAAAACATTGATCGCACCGCGATACCGAAAGACGTTGTGGGACTTATACTATAGTAGAGACCCAAATTTTATTTATGTACATAGGGGGTTGAGTCTTACACTCTAATAGAGGCCCATGGTGTATTTGAAATGAAGTTTTGAAAGATTAAATAAAAAAGGAAACCCTAATTTTATTTTTTTGCATATCAAATAAATTCAAAAATCAAGTTATGAACCTTGGTTAGGGTTTGTAAAATAAGGTTTTATTCACATGATGATTTAAAATTCATTTGGTTTTGAAAAATCAAGAAAAAAAATTATTTAAAATGTTTAAAACAAATTAAAATAAAATTCTTTAAAATATTTAAAAATATATCAAATAAAAATATTTTTTTGATTTTTTTTGTTATATAAAATATTTAAATATGTGAAGGATTTATGTTTAAAAAATCACTTGAAAATGATTAAAATTGAGAGAGAAATTAATTTTTGAAGATAATTAACAAAATAATTAAAATATTCAAAAATATCAAATATTTGAAAAAAGGCGCCAACGGCTCCTTCTTCTTCCTCGCGTCTCCCTCCATGACAGTTTTGCAAGAGCTCACGTATCTCTCTTATTACGCAATGAAATCAAATGATGTAAACATGGATTTTGTTCATTTTTTAGTAAGGAACGTGATGGTGGCAATTAATTTTATTTCTTTTAAGTGTGGAGAGAGTTATCACTCGTGAAAACAGAAACCCTAGAATTTGCAAAACCTATCATAAAATTTATACACGATTGGAACATAGTAATTGATTGAGGGGAAACACTCTATGAACTATCAAAAACATGTTGGTAACTTGAAAATAAATTTATGATGCATGGATCATAGAGTTTGAGAGCTTGAGGCTTACCTGTGTAAGAGGAAATCAAACTTTGATGTAGAGGTGTTACAGATGCCAAGTGATGATCTGGATAGCTTCCTTGGATCTCAAGGAGTGTGTTGAGATGCTTGGAAGGGATTGAGAACCTTTGGATTGGTGGGCTCGAATCCAACTGCAGGTGGCTTGGGGTGAGATATGAACTTGATGAATCTGGTGTTACAGATGTTGTTCAAGGGTTTGGATCACTCATATATGATGCATGTGAGGTGTTAGGACCATTGGTTTGAGTTGAATTGCTCCCTGATGCAAAATTTGATTCTCACGCCTCACGAACTTGAAAATTTGGAATGATGAGTGAAATGGTGGAAAACAAGTGTTGTTATGTTTTGGTGTGTTTTGATCAACCAGAAATTACCTCTATTTATAGTAGAGGAAGTTTGTTTTACAAGAAATAGTGAATGGGGCCTGGATCATCCTTTTACCCAATGGATATGGCTAGGTGTTCCAAGTCTCCTCTAGCCATTGACTTAAGCTGAACTTGCAAGTTTTAGGTCTTTTGATTCTTGGATAAGGCTTGACTCTTTTGGACTGGTATGATCTGATTCATGCCACCTCAATGTACAACATCAATGCCAAATGACAAAGTTGGAGTTTTGGATTTGCAAACTTAAAGATCACATGCCAAAGGATAATGTTCTTGACTTATAGGTGCATGTGCTATGATTCCTCTGCAGAAAACAAGTGCATTGTATCTTAGATGTTTGTCTTACATGGTGACAAGGCTTGCAAAGTCATCAAAATGACAAAATCGTGTGGCATGTGCAAAATTGTCTTGGAAAAATCAGTTGTGTGATGCTAGGTTGTGAGGTCCATAACTCCTTGCTCAAGTTGAATTAATGGAAGTTCTTGTACTCTTTGGAAAGCTTGTACATCATACTTCAACTTTGATGTTTACATTTGGTCTTGATTCATCTTGGATCATAATGAAAAATACCTTCAAAGTTGGACAAAACATGAGACAGATTCTGCCTAAAAATTTCTGAGTGTCAAAGTCAAGATCTCATGAAACCCTAACTTTATGGCCTTATAACTCAAAATCTAGGCATTTTTTGGGGGTACCTCAGTTTGACAATATTATTGTATATAAGATGAGCTATCATTTGAGCTTTGGATGGAAGAAAATGGTTCCTTGGATCACAAGTTATGGCCTTGCAAAGTTGGGTAAAAACCAATATTTTCCATAACTTAGTGAAATTTTCAATTTCTCAAGTTTACCCCTTTTACAAGTAACCTTGATATCTTGATCAATCTTTGTTAAAATGCAACAATGGACCATATTTTATTGAATTATAGGTCATGATGAACATTTTTTGCTAAAAAGCCAAACTTTGACTTTTGGTCTCAGAGGGATTTTGTGCAGAGAAACCTTAATTCCCATTTTTTGACCATTACATCCTCTGAGGCAATTTTTAAGTTTATGAATGGACCCTTAGGGTTCCTGTGAGCTTCTTGAATCACATATTGAAGCATTGGCTCATGCCCAGATGAAAATTTCTCTCTAGAGGCCTTGGTCGACCAAAACCCTAATTTGGTGACACTTATGATCTTGAGGCCTGATCAACTTGAAATGTTGCATTCTTGTGTTAGATTCTTGATGTGGGAGACCTCTTGATCTTCCATGGATGTTTGAGAGGCTTGGAAAGTTGAAGATCATGTCAATTCTTGATTGATCCTTTGCCTGGATGCTATGAAAGGGCTCAAAAACCCTAATCCTTGGTTGAGGTAAACACTCAACAATCTTTGAAGAAATTGGTAGGGTATGAAAATAACCCATATTGTGGTGATGATTTGCACAATGATGTGAACTCTTGTGGTCAAAATTTAGGGTATGACAGGTTTCCGAATATTCCGAGAGGGCATGATGATATTTGGGTGATTGTTGATAGACTGGCGAAGTAGGCGCACTTCATCTCGATTAATATCACTTTTTCTTTGCAGAAGTTGGAAGAGATTTATATCCGTGTGATTGTGAAGCTGCATGGAGCTCCATTGAGCATTGTGTCAGATAGAGATATGCGGTTTACTTCCAGATTTTTGGAAAGTTTGCAAGAGGCCTTAGGTTCGAAGTTGAGGATGAGTTCAACTTATCATTCATAGACAGATGGTCAGATGGAGAGGATTATTCAGTATTTGGAAGATTTGTTGAGGGCTTGAGTTCTTGAATAAGAAGGTGCTTAGAATAGTCATTTTTCGTTGATTAAGTTCACTTATAATAAGAGTTACCATTCTAGTATTGGAATGGTACCTTTTGAAGCTTTGTATGGTCGGAGGTGTAGGACACCTCTGTGTTGGCATGAATCTGGTGAGAGTGTGGTGCTTGAACCTGAGATTATTCATAAGACTACTGAGAAGGTGAAGCTGATTCGGGGGAAGATGAAAGCTTCGTAGAGTAGGCAGAAGAGTTATCATGATAAGAGGAGGAAGTATCTTGAGTGTCAAGAGGGAGACCATGTATTCTTGAGAGTCACTATGGTGACCGGTGTCAAATGTGTTTTGAAGTCGAGGAAGCTTACTCCTCGGTTTATCAGTCTGTATCAGATATCAATGAGAGTTGGAGTTGTTGCTTATAGAGTGGCGTTACCACCAAATTTGTCGAATTTGCATGATGTGTTCCATGTTTCACAGCTACGGAAGTATGTTCCGGATCCGTCACATGTGATTTTGATGGATGATGTTCAGGTAAGGGATAACCTTATAGTTGAGGCTTTGCCTACAAGGATTGAAGACCGTGAGTTAAAGCAGTTGAGGGGCAAAGAGATTGTTCTCGTAAAGGTTGTATGGGGAGGCGCTGCCGGTGGAAGTATGACTTGGGAGTTAGAGAGCAGGATGTGTGAAACGTATCCTGAGCTGTTTGGATCAGGTAATTTTCGAGGACGAAAATATTCTAAGTGGGGGAGAGTTGTAACGCCCTAACTTATTTTGTTTATTTTCTGTAATTTATTTATGTGATAATTGTGGTTGTGTTATGCCTTGATGTGTTTGAGATACCTTGGTATGGGGTAGTGGTCTTAAGAATAGACTTTAAGGGTTGAGGGGTGTATGACCAATTGTGTAGTACTTGGTGGTGTGGTGAGAATGACTAATTAAATTATATTAGTAATATTTAGTTAATTATAATATTAGTTGAATATTATTAAATTAAATAATTAGTGATTACTATTATTATTATTAATATTTTAATTAGAAGGGAATGATATTAATAATAATAAAAATAATAATATAATAATAAGAAAAAAGGGAAGTTGGGAGAGAAAAGTTGCCAGAACATGTTTTGGGAGAAAAAGAGGAAGAGAGAAGGAAGAAAGGCTATGGCAAGAGAGAAGACTCCATTGTTGTGAAGATTTGTCCAAGAACTCTAAGGTAAGGGTGAGGTTCTAATTATCTAAGGGTTAACATGATGATGGTGGGTAGATTATGCCATATAAGGTTTGTGTTTTTATTCTCTTTATTCACAATTTTGATGAATTGGTAATTGTTAGATTCGATAAATTTCTTGATGAATGTTGTGTGTGGTATGTTGATGTTGTGACTAATGTTTGTATGATGCATTGTTGTAATTGTTATTGTTGAAATCATGTGATTGATGAATTGTATGATGTTTTTGTTGTTCGTTTTGTGTGATCGTGAGTCAAAGTCGGAACTCAGGTTATGGATGTTTTTGGGGAGAATAATTGGGGTTTTGATGTTGATGAAAACTTATTTTTGAGTAAAACTGTGTGTTACACGAATTGTATGAAAAGTGGGATTTTAGGGTGTGTCAAAAAGTGCTTTTCGTACTAATAAGCAGCAGAAAAGTGCTTTTGTTGCAAGTGTAATCGGTTATCAGAAAAGGGGTAACCAGTTACACTATTGAAAATGGTGTTTTTAGGCAAATCTGTGAGGGTGTAATCGGTTACCCTGATTGTGGTAACCAGTTACACTGTGTGTATTTTGTGTGGTAGTAGCTATTTACAAGGGGTGTAACCAGTTACCTCATTTTGAGTAACCGGTTACACTGGGACCAATTTTTGAAAAATCTTTAAAAATTCATAACTTTTGCTCCAGGTGTCCGATTCGAGTGTCGTTTGAAGCGTTAGAAAGATGATGCGATGAACTTTATTCTAAAAATGGTTTATGAACCAGAAGTTGAATAATTTTGATGTATGATGGTGTTGGGCGCATTATTATCGTTATGATGTGGTGTGACATAATTGTAAATGCCTTTGTAGTTGCTTGCTATTATGTATGTCGATGTTGCTGGACTGTATAGCATGTTGTGTTGTGGCCTGTAGTGGTGTGATGCATTGTTTAAATGAAGGTCATTGTATGTTGTTGTTGTCATGGATTTCATGATTGCATGAGTTATGAGCTAAGTCGCGTGCCTATGTGGGGTGTGAGCGTCTTATCTGGATTCTAGTTATAGAATCATGTTGTTGTTGAAGTGATTGTGTGCCCATGTGGGGTGTGAGCGATCATGGAAGTCGTGTGCCCGTGTGGGGTGCGAGCGACGTAATGGAAATTCCGACGAAAATTATGATTCTGAAATAGGGACTGGTTCTGAAATAGGAACTGAATGGTACCACATGCATTGAATCAAGTTGTTAGTCTTAATGCATTGCATCCTGATTGTATTTGTTGTTGTGTTTGGATTTTGGTTAGGTTGGTTGTGTGGATGTATGTTATAGAATGGGTTATGTGTATGTAATAATCTAATGCTTGCTTATTATCATTTTTTCCTTTATCTAATTATGATATCTCCCCTTCTGTTTGAATGCTGCCTTTATATGGGCATCGTGCAGATAACTCGCAGTAGAGGAGTTGATGTGAGTGGAAGATAAAGTCTTCCATTTTATCTTTAGTGTCAACATCTGCTCTGATGTGTAACACCGGGGTTATGAAACGTTATGTCTTTGATGTTTCAATAGAGATTTTTGGATATCTCTAGATTTATTGTTGTTTATGTTTATTTTGAAAATATAGTTATGTCATGAATAATGTCATACCCCAATTTTGACCATGAATCTTTGAATCGATACACTTATCATAGCATCTGCATCATCTGCATAGCATGGCATGCATTTCATCCTGCACAATGCTCAAATTATCAGCAAGAATAAAATTTCAGATTTACAGGCGAATCTGTTAAACTAAAAGTCAATTGTGTGTAAAATCAGTGGGCAAAAAGTTTCAAAATTGGACTGGAAATCATCAGTTTTATTAATCTATGTTTCGCGTAGTTTAACCTGGCGTGTTTGTTTTAATTTTTTATGACTTTTCAACCACGTTTTGTCAGTCTGAGCATTTTTACCGGTCCGGATTTATTTCGAAATTTGACCAAACGATGTATTTTTTCGAGTCGTTTATTTCGCGCTAATTATTTTGGTGCATTCATTTTATTTTCTTGAGCACTTTGATATCAGTCTGATTATTCATGTTTAACCGGTTTCATTTTAATTTTTTTAGTTAATAATCATTTATTTTAATTTTTATTTAATCAAATTTTTAATTTAGTTTTATTTAAATAGTTTATTTTATTTTTATTCCATTTATCATTTTTCTTTTTAAAATAATATGAAATTTTGTTTTTATTTTGTTTTTAGAAACACTTAATACTTATGTTTTAAAAATGTTGTCTTGTTTTTGCTCCATTTTTTGTGAAAGTACCTAGTATTATACTGCATGGCACAGAGAAATGAGAGAGGAAGGACAACTTGTACCAAGGACTCTTTCATTTTCGACTTTCAAGAAAACAATAGAATAATAGAAAAAGGGGAGGACCGCCTACCACTACACAATATAGCAGTACCCTTTTCACAAGAAAAAGACATTACTGATTTGGAAAATTTTCTTCTCTTTTATTTTCACAACAAACCCAATAATCCTCTCCACATACTCCCATATGCCACTTTTCTTTCTTCAAAAATTTGTAGATTTTTTCCACCATATATCATACCTTTGAACAACACAACATGATACACTTCCTCCATCTCTATAAAAATGAGGGACCCATCACAATAAAAATAGGGAGAGATGTTGGAGTGGGGGCTCTCACATAGGAAGCACACAAATTTCTCTCCTCATATCACCTACCACTAACTTCATTTTTTTCTGCAAGTTGAAAACTAACAACAATAAAATTTCCTCACATTAATTTCTACTCAATGTAACCATCATTTTCTTTACTCAAGATATTTCCTCCATCTCCCTTCCTTAAAAAAAGTCATCTTCACTCACACATTATTCCTATGTTTAACTCAATGAACATGTTCATCTTCTTCACTTCAACAAAATAAACACCACCTACCATACACTTTCTTTCTTCTTTCTAACACAACCACATTATTCACCTTCTTTCATTTTAAAAACAACCAAAAAACCACAACACATTCTATCCACCTACATCAACCTACATACCTCACATTACTCACCTTCCATATTCTTTTTCTTGCACGTGAACCCCCTAACATATACACCACATGTATAACATCAAATGATACACATCTCAATTAAAAAAAACATAATATCCTTTTTCTTCCTTCTTGAACCTGCATAACGTACTCCCACCATCTTCACTTCAACCACCTTTTGTTCCACATGACAACTACACCAGCCACCGTAACTCGCGGCATGCACCGCCGATGCTGATAACGCAAAAATACTCATATGTTCTGTAGCCGGTAAAGCAAAGTACTCAAAGCTACATTTGAGTGAAGTTGCTGATAGCAAACAATCATCTTGAACCAAAAATTTTCGCGTACAACACTATACCCGATCTGTAACAGTTTTGGCGAGAATAACAACAACAACACGCATGCAGCCTCATCACCACCATGACTTCTTCGACTTCACGCTGCTACTTCATGTTGCTACACTGCCGCGAGAGAGGTAGAGGTTAACGAAATCCACGCGAGAGGGAGAGAGATCACGAGACTGAGGGACTGTCGTTAACGTGTTTGAGTTGTCATTGTTATTTTTTTCCCTCTGCAGATCATGTTGATCTGCATTTGAATTGTCGCAAGAATAAAGTTAGAGCGAGAGAGATCATGGGATCCAGAGAGAAACATGGAGGAGAGTTAGAACGAGAGAGTATCATGTGAGAGTGAGGGAGGCGAGATCTAGAGAGATATAGAGAGGTCAAAAGGTTTGTTTTTATGTTTTTTTTACTCTACTTGTTGTTTTGTTGTGTTTAGGAACAGAAACATAGATATGGATAAGAGATCTGAATTTAATTTGATGTTCTGGCTCCCTTTTCATGTCTTTGATTGAAATTTAGGTTTCTGAACCTTGGTTTTGATTATCACGTGTAAAGTAAGAGAAAAGTTTTTGGTCTTTAATGTTTTTTTTAATTAGGAAATTATTAGTGATTTTTGACTTTTTATAAAACTTTGATTTTCATTAAATATTGTTTTAATCACATTTTTTTTTTAAAGGAAAGATGGGGAGGTTCCCCATACATGATTTTTCTTTATTATTATTATTTATTTTACCTTTTCTATTATTTTTTTCTCTATTATTATTATAGTGATGTTTAGAAAATAAACAATCTCTCTACCCATGTCAGTACTCATACATGTAAATAATCATACCCAACATTTCACTAATATTCTATTCGATTCAAAATTTATTTCACCACAACTTATTGTCATGCCATTTTCAAAATAACAAATCAAACATAAGTTTAAACTATTTTCTTAATTACATACGAAAAAAGATGAGTGTTGGAATCTAGCATTCTATCAGAAACCTCGAATGATTGGTCCCGAGCCTCGCGCATTGGGATAACTGTTCATTCTTTTCTTTCATTTCTTAAAACACTTAATTATTAACTTGGACAAATAAGTGTTGTTAGTGTAAGTTCTGTGTTTTTTGGATTGGCTACATTTTGGTAAAACAACATGCTGTTAGCAAGATGTTAAACCAGATGTTCTGCCATGACAGTCAGACATCATGTTCTGCATGATGTTGTGACATGTTCTAGGACATGTTATACCAGAAAGTTAGAGTATGACTATTTTGGTATTTTTAGTGTGATTTTTAAGTTGTTCTGATGCCACGTGGGTGATATTCATGGTAGTATATTGTGGGAATTTCTGTTATGACAGATTCTGTTAGTTTTCATTAAAAAGGTTCCTTGACCCTTTTTAGGAAAGTTTGTATTTTGTTCCTATTATTGTGCAGGATGATTTGCAGTGAGATAAAACTGATTGATGTTATTTGTGCACCTCAAGAAGCCCAAGTCCATTAGGTCTGAAAGCTATTTAAAGTGAAGACCAAACCCTGTTAATGTAGAGATCACAACATAAAGATTTTAGGAAATAAGGATTAGCTGTATTTTGGTTGGTCTTTAGGGTTTAGTGCTTGTTAATTGTATGCCACTCATGTATCTTCTGATGCATTAAGGTTGACTGATTGTTCATTGTTCATTGTCCACTCTAAAGCTTTTAAGCAAGAGTGCATTGTTCTTGACAGAAGCTTTTAAGCAAAAATCAAGTATTGTCTTGGAAGTGTGCTACTTCTATTGTTTGTGTAATTGTTGAATTCTCACTGGGATTGTGACTGATTAGGAAGTGAGAGGGGGGTCTCATATCTAAAGGGTGTCTAGGTAGAAGTTGCACAAGGTATGGATTAGGCGAGAAGTTGTAAACGGGGGAGTTTAGCTTTGAACTAATACTACCATAGTGAATTTCCTTCCTGGATTGGTAGCCCCCAGACGTAGCTGAGTTACACCAAACTAGGTTAACAATTCCCGTGTTAATTTAACATTTCTGTCATTTAATTTTCTACATCTTTTACTTGTGTGATCAAGCTATTGTTGATCCTGGTGTTGTGACATTTGTCTCGACATTTGGTATTTGTGTGCCAGAATTTCAATTGGCATCAAAGCAGGTCACCCTGTTTTTTTTTTTTTGTGAGCTCCAGGGAGTTCATATTCTGGTACTATGGATAAGGAAGGGGGAGGAAATGTTAATAGGCCTCCAGTCTTGGATAGCATAAATTATGACTATTGGAAGGCACATATGGTTGCTTTATTAAAATCTATGGATAGCAAAACTTGGAAGGTTATCATCAAGGGTTGGGAACACCCTATGGTTAAGGATAATGATGGAAAAGAAACCTTGAATCCAGAAGAGGATTGGACCAAGGAGGAAGATGAGACATCTCTTGGTAACTCCAAAGCCTTGAATGCTTTATTCAATGGAGTTGACAAGAACATGTTTAGGTTGATCAACACTTGTACTGTGGCTAAGGATGCTTGGGAAATTCTCAAGACAACTCATGAAGGAACATCCAAGGTGAAGATGTTGAAACTTCAGCTTCACACTACCAAATGTGAGAATCTAAAGATGAGAGAAGATGAAAGTATTCATGACTTTCACATGAATGTGCTTGAAATAGCTAATTCCTTTAGTGCCTTGGGAGAAAAGATATCAGAGGAGACGTTGGTGAGGAAGATTCTTAGGTCTCTTCCTAAGAAATTTGACATGAAGGTCACAGCCATTGAAGAAGCCTAAAACATCAGTTGTATGAGAGTTGATGAGCTAGTGGGATCACTTCAAACATTTGAATTGACATTGAATGATAGAATTGAAAAGAAGAACAAAAGCATTGCTTTTGTATCCAATGCTGAAGATAAAGAGGGGTCAGCTAACCTGGATACTGATAAGGGACTATCAAATACAAATGTTTTACTTGGGAAGCAGTTCAATAGAATTCTAAAGAGAATGGATAGAAGAGGAAGACCAGGTGTCAATGACATCACCTCTGTCATCAGAAATAACTATGATTCTAAAAAAAAAATACCAGAACTGAAGAAAAGACAGATCAAAGTAAAGGGATTCAATGTTATAAGTGTGAAGGTTTTGGTCACATTAGGCCAGCATGTCCCAACTATCTCAGGAAGCAGAAAAAGGGGTTGACTGTTTCTTGGTCTGATGATGATGAGTTTGAAGATGAACCCAACAAAGAGACTACTGAATCTGCTATTGCTCTCTTTGGCAGATGGGCTGATGAAGTAGAAGCTTATGATTAAAATGATCTCTATGAATATTTGGATATGGATTTCTAGGAAACTTGTAACAGGTGTGAGGAATATTAGAAGACAGAGGAAAATCAGAGAAAGGCCATAGCTGAATTGGAGAATGAGAAGAAGGAACTCTTAGGTGTTGTCTCTCATCTTCAAAGTGAGATAACTCTCCTAAATTCCAAGCTCAAAAACGTTACTGATTCCTTAAGAAGGATGAAAAATAGGGCTGATCAAATAGAAGATACAAAAGTCCATTATCATTCTGATAACAGACAGAGAAGAATGTCTGAAGAAAAAAAATTTCTGTCTGAAAGAAAGATGATGACCATAATGTCTAACCACATGTTACAAAAGTCTGGCAGACATAATGAACCTCCAAATAATTTCCAATCTTGTTAAAGATGTCATTACTATGGAGAGTATGGTCACATAAAGCCATTCTGTTATAAATTGTATGGAAATCAAATATCCTCAGTTAAGTCCAAGAATAAGCCAGTTAGCAAAAAGAGAAGTGTCGAAGATATGAGTGTTAACCTTATAGCTCACACATCCTTGAGAGCCTCAACTATAGAAGACTAGTACTTTGATAGTGGATGTTCTATACATATGACAGAGGTTCATAAGTAGTTGATGGATATTAGGTCCCTGCCCACAGGTGCTGTCAGATTTGGTGAAGGTGTTAAAGGAGAAATTAAAGGAGTTGGTAAATTGATGGATGTTGGTTCACCTAGGTCAGAAGATGTTTTTCTTGTGAAGGGACTAACTATTAACCTCATCAGCATTAGTCAGCTATGTGATCAAGGTTTGTTAGTCATTTTCTCCAAGTCAGAATGTCTAGTCAAAGATGAGAAAATTGATGTTCTAATGAAGGGTATAAGGTCTAAAGATAACTGATATCTTTGGGAACCTCAGATAACTACTTACTCTTCCACATGTTCAAAAACTCAAGAGGATGAAGTGAAGCTGTGGCACCAGAAACTTGGACACCTTTATCCTAAAAGAATGAAGGAAATCATATTTGTAGGAGCAATTAAAGGAATGCGAGATCTAAAGGTTGAAGAAGAGGAAGTCTGTGGTGAGTGTGAAGTTAGGAAGCAGATCCTGATGTCACAACCAATGTTGCATCATCAGACTACTTCAAGAATACTGTAACTTCTCCACATGGGGGTTATGGGACCTATGGAGACTGAAAGTCTGGGTGGAAAGAAGTATGTGTATGTGGTTATGGATGATTTCTCTAGGTTTACATGGGTAAACATTCTTAAAGAAAAATCATACATCTTTGAAGTTCTTAAAGTTTTATATCAAAGTGTTCAAAAGGAGCAAAAGAGTAGGATTATCAAGATCAGAAGCTATCATGACAAGGAGTTTGAGAATTCAAAATTCACTGAATTCTGTGAGTCTCAAGACATCAGTTATAATTTTTCTTCTCATCTAGATTGAATTTTTGAGCAAAAAACCTTGGATATACAAGAATCGGCTAAAGTCATGCTAAGGGTTTGCCATATCATTTTTGGGCTGAAACTATGAATATAGCTTGTTATATTCATAGTAGGGTCACTCTGAGAAAAGGCACTTCAATCACTCTCTATGATCTATGGAAAGGAAGAAAGCCTACAGTGAAATACTTCCATGTTTTTGGAAGCAAATGCCATGTCCTGAACAACAAAGATCAAAAGGGTAAGATGGATCCCAGAAGAGTTGAAGGGATATTTCTTGGCAATTCTTCAAGGAGCAGAGCTTTTAGAATCTTTAACTCCATAACTGAGATGACAATAGAATCTGTAAATCTGGTATTTGATGATTCAGAACAGAGGATAGATGTTAAGTACAATTTTGGAACGTCCATTGTGCAGACTAGTCAGACAAAAGAGGAAAGTTGTAATTTCTCTAGCATTATGTCAAGTAACTCTCAAGATATTTTAGATCTCTCTCAGGTCAATCTAAGAATCTTGTTGCAAGACACTCTATAGAAAGAAACATTACTAGGTCTACAAAGAAAGTACCAAACTCATGTCTTGTCTCTAAGCCAGAATCTAAAAGAAGTCCTATTGTCCAAGAAAAGAAGATCTTGTATTGGTTCATTGGAACACGGGGTTGTGATATGGAGTACTTCTACAACACAAAGCCTATGATGGAAGAATTATGCAAGGTAGAATGTGAGAGTGATATGACAAATAGTCTAACTACCTTGATTAACAAGAAGTAGACATATGTGTCTTGGTGTACTACTGAAGCTGAGTATGATGAAATTAGAAGGGGTTGCCTTCAATCAGTGTGGATAAAACAGATACTGAAGAAATGTGATGACAAGGCTGATGTTTTGACATTATATTATAAGGATCTGAATGTTATCAGCTACTTTATCTGGAACAAGAACCCCGACAAGTACAATCAACTGATCAGGAGTCATAATAAAGGAAAGGTTGCTATTTTTAAGAATGTAGACACTAAAGATCAGCTTACTGATATGTGTACTAATGCTGCATATAGAAATGACCTTGAGGACATAAGCTGTGAAGTATTATAGCAATGATAGAAATGGAGGAATGCAACACATATTGCATCTTTCCTCTATTCTCTGATGCTTGAGCAAGTGAAGACTGTTAATGAATGGAATAGGAGACCTCTGCAATATAGAAGGACTGGTTTGAAGAAGATGTACTTAAAAGCTGTGGTGAGGAAGTTTACTACCAACACTCCTAAATCAGGTGATAGCTTCAAGGAGTTCAGAAGGATATTTGAAAGAGGCAAGAGTTAGAAGATCATCTAAAAGGGATCTGTTACATTTTTGTGTTTCCATCAGTACTTATGCTTTAAGCATTTCATTTTTGTGTTTCCATATTGTCGCATCTGCGAAAATCAACCGGCGGAAAAGACAAAAGAGTCGCCACCGAACATTATTTATCCTGACGCATGGAAAGGAAATGACCGAAGAAAACCTGAAGAAGGGAAAGACATGGTCATCGCAACCATAGTCTGGGTTCGGGAGTCGGTTACGCGAGAGGAAGGTATTAGCACCCCCTCGCGTCCATCGTACTCGATAAGATCCACGCTTATTGTTCTGATCAAAGGGTGTAGGTATCTGAAGCTCCACTGCGAACTGGAAAGGAAATGAGAAACGGGGAAAGAAAACAAAAGGTGACTCGATAGGACATCGCCATCCTAGGCCTACGTATTCCCTCGGGAGTGGGAAAGTTAGATTCAACGTAGTTTGGAGGACTACGGGATTGATGGGGGGAGTTTGCTCACCAAGACATCATCGTCTTGTGCCTATATATCCTCAATCGAACAAGAAAGAGGAAATCAGAGCAGTCGTAGTTTGACCTACAAGGTCAAAAAGGTCTCGATAATCAAGTTAGTCTCGATCGCACTGGGGCGAGAGAAGAGGGCTCGATCACACTAAGGCGAGAGAAAAGGGAATTTAGTTGTTAGTGTGCTTGCCAAGACATCATCGTCTTGTGCCTACGTATCTCATCTGGAATGAGAATCAGAGCATCCGTAGTTCACAGCGACTACGGGAAAACAGGATCTCGATCGCACTGAGGCGAGAGAAAAGATTCTGGACTCAGAAAGTCTACGGGAAACTCGGTCGTACACGTTATCATGCATCGATGGCCCTAAGGTCGGGATTAGGAGGGAAGTCTACCTAATATTATCATGCTTAGATTGAAAGCCTAAGGTCTCTCCTACCTCCAACTTAATCAAAAATTAAGTGGACCTAGGAATCCTAAGGGATCATGTGAACAAACACAAGTAAACATTATACTAACCAATCACAAAATAAATGATGTTGTGATCTTAGCTAAGAAACAAAACTGAGTGACTCCTCGTTCTCGACTAACAGAAAATGCAAGAGAAACGGACGATGTCGTGATCTCAACTATGAGGAAGTTGAGTGACTCTTCGTCAACCACCAGATGAAAATGATGTTGTGATATCAACTATTAGGAAGTTGAGTGACTCTTCATCCACCACAACGTAAGACAAACAGGGGAGCAAACAACATCAAAGTATCAGTGAATTGGCACCCAAGCCAAGTATATAACTAGGAGTGAAAACTCCTCACTCAACAACAAGTTGTAAGCAAAAATCCTAAACCCTAAGCATACTTCATACAAGGGCGCAAGTGGTACCTAATGGAGAAGGTCCGTTGCCTCTTCAAAGCACACAACAAGCTCAAGACTAGGTTCCAAGGTCGAAGAGAATCAAGCATGTAAGAGGGTCCAACTATCCAGTATCTAACATCAAGTTCAGAACATGTTAGCATCTAAAAAGAATCAAATGTAAGTGATTATCATCAAAAGTAATCAACAAGGAGAACCATAATTAACATCAGGAATAGGTCCGAACGATATCAGGGACTAAGCATAATCGGCATCAAGAGATCTCATCAGTCCAAACAAGGTTATGAAAAATAGTCCATACAAAATCAAGAGAAACAATCGAAAATCTAAACAAGGTTAATTCTAATTCCAAAATTATAAACCAACATTAAAACCTTACTCCTAATTACTAGAAGGCTAATTAAAATCCAGGATTGAGAGTTAATCAAAATTATCTACTTTAAATTCAAGATGAATCTAATTAATAGAACTAAAGTTTTAGTCAAAAAATAATTCAAATTTAGAATCTGATTAACCTAAAACCAAAACCAAATTCTAATCACCATTGAAAACTATTACAACCAAATTCTAATCACCATTGAAAAAATTACAACCAAATTCTAATTCCAATATTAAAACTAATTTCTAATTCCAATATTAAAACAAATTTCTAAAAATAATTAAGCAAAGCAATAAAAAGACAAATAAAAAAGAAAACCATTAAACAAAGGGGGTTCAGGCAGTGCTTATGGCGGTGTGAAGAGAGGGCTTATACGGGTCTCTGAGCCCGATCTAAACCTTGAAACAAACCGGTTTTTAAAAAGGAAACCCTAATGTCCACCAACAAACCTACTTCACTCCCTTCTCTCCTTCCCTGCCCCGTTTTCTTTCCCCAACTTCAATAGCTTCACTTCTTTCCGTCTACACAAACCCCTTATCCACCATGCCATCTTCTTTCTCCTTTCATCTCCCTCCATTTCAAGTTTTTCTTCAACGGATCCGACAATCACCATCAGATATTTCTTGGCAAGCCAGACATGGAATGTTGGGACTCCCTCATTCACCTTCAAACTCATACCGAAACGAAAAAATTGCAGAAGAGACAAAAAAAGCCTAATGAAATGCAGCCTCAACCATGGAGATTAGGCTCCACACCTCACAGATCTACGTCACGACGACAATGCTAAGGAAGAGGGAACTTGGAATACCTGCGACGGAGTACTACAAAGACGACGACGCTGAATACTTCAGGTGAGCTCTGATTTCACTATCTCTTCACCTCTCTGGTCTTCTTTTCCAATCCTCTTCTCTTTCTATGTGTGCCTCTAGTTCGATGAATTCGCGGATGTTGCTATTGCAGGTTCTTGATGAAGATCGGTTGAAGAATGTTGAATTCGAAGAAATCGCGATCATGAATCTTGAAGGTGAATTTTTTAATCTCTGCGTGACGTCAAGCAGTAACAGCGGCATAAAGCTTCAGGTAAGAAATTGAAAGTTGTTACACACCACTGAGGTCGACGTCACGTTTTTCTTCTTCTTCTTTCTGCGAATTGTGATTCGGGATTTGCTGAGTTATCATGTTGTGATTTTTGTTGCGGTTTGAATCCTGTTGAGGCAGTTGATTTGAAATTTGGTTGCAGGTTGTGAAAAACAAAGATGATGAATGATGAACTGAAGGCTTTGTGGATTGAAGTTGAAGATTAGTATAGTTTGAAGAATTGCAAGGAGTGTTGATGAAGATTGATGAAGGTGAAAGTGGTTTTGAAGGAGGAAATTACAGAGATTGAAGATGATTGTGGGAAGATGAATGAAGAAGCTTGAGTCTCAAAAAAAAAGAAGAGAAGGAATGAAGATGAGGATCAATAGAAAAAGTTTTTTATCAATTCTGTTAGGAATTGGATTCTGTAAGGTTCTGTGAGAAATTTGTTAGGGTTTTCTGTAATGATTTTCTGTTAGAATTTTCTGTAATGATTTTCTGTTAGTTAGGAACTGTTAGGGAAAGGATTAGTGATATGTTAGGAGCTTTTGTGAATTCTGTTATCCTTTTATATTTCTATTAGAGTTATATATTCTGCTATTTAATTTTCTTCCCTCTTTAAGCTGCTATGTACTTATTTTTCCTACGGTGTACTTCATATACAAACCGCATTATTGGACTTCAAGCAGTCGTAGCTCAGCATCAGGATGAGATAACTCCACCTTTGTTTTTAAAATCATCAAGGACATCACCAACAGTGATATGCTTTAGGAGTCTGATAGTGTGACTAACCACCTAAATTGCCTAATATAAACCTTGGTTTCCAAAAGGATAAGAATTATCATCAAAAACCAAGTAATTGATTCAATGATCAGAGATGTTATCTCAAAGGGAGCAAAATCAGTTTCCTCATTCAGGTTGAAAGCTGAATTTCCTGTGAACAACCTCAACAAAGGCTGAAAAGCACAGTAACTAGCCAACATTCTAAGAATATAATTATAGTAATTCAATTTCAAACAAAACCTTTGAGCTTTAGCATTGAAAGTAATAAGACATATTCTATATAAACACAACCCCATAAGAACCAAATTTGAAGTTGAAATAACAAGAGTATTGATTGCACACGGCGTATATGACCCAAAAGCACTATCCACTACTATTTCCCAAATGCTGTCTGGTTCCGGCTTGCAATACCAAATCAACGGTTCAAAACCCATCTTCAGCTTCAATTAGTTAACAAATGATGCTGTCAGGAGTCCTCTCTTCTCAACACAAGAATGAAAAGTAACTAAATTAATATGTGAGAGTGATTCAAATGGATACTAAACATGAACTCAGTTGCAGGTAAACTAGGTGGTGAGTGTTGAATTTATGATGGCATAGTTTTTGTTCTACTAGTAGTTATTTTTTAAAGGAAATGAAGATAGGGAAAAGTGAAATGGCATGGTTTTATCTTATTTTCGTAGTTTTTTGTAAGAAATGTAATGGGCTTTTGGCAATTGAATTTGAGTTGAGTTTGGATATTAATATGAGTAATTGGATTTTGAAATGGAATGGAATTTGGAAGAAAATGGATACAAAAAAAATGTTTTAGAAAATGGATAATTGATTTTGAAAAGAATGAACATGGATAATGAAAAATTGGAAATATGGATATGGACCAAAAATGTGGTTTTGAATATGGATAAGAAAATAGATGTAGACTTTGGGATTTGAAATGGTTATCAAATGAAAATGGTTTAAAATGAATCTAGAATTGACATGAGTTAAACAAAAAATGGATATAAGATGGATGTTGAATTAGATATGGACTTTGAATCTTGAATTACAAAAATCCACACGACCAGTTTCAACATGTCTAATTCCAATCAAACTCCCAATTCATACCGAACTCCTATCCTCAATGAATTCAAAAATTTAATCAATAAACTCAATTGACCATGACCAAATGCCTTTCAAATCAACCCATAAATGCTTTGTTCTAATGACCACTGATCTCCTTAGCATGAACCCTAATCTCATGATCTTGAATTGATAATTGTTCACTAACTCGCCCATGAATAAGAACCCTAGTTCCCCTTGATGTACACTGATAAAGATGCGACTTGAACTGAGAAAAAGCCAAACCCTTATTCACACCACAGAAATCTTAACCCGATGCTTTCGATGAATCCCATGAATAGGAAAATGCTGGAGCTTGATGAACCTCTGAATAGGGAGATATTCATGATAATATGGATTCAAACCTTGCTTCAACTTGACCTGAAATAAGAACCGACTGAATAACCTCTACATAAGGCAAACATCGATAACAAGAAAACCCTTTGATCCCATGTCTTAGAAGACCAATGCAATGTATGATTATGAGTTCGTGACCTAATGAAAATGCAAATGAATGTGAAACAAAATCCAGAAAAAGTTAGAAAAAGGTAGGGCAAATTTTAGGGTGCTACAGCTGCCCCTATTCAATCAACTTGGACTTGAAGGGATGATAGCAACGGCTTTCAGACGTTCAAGGTAGAAGGTGTTGAATATAAACAGAACCACAAAATTTGAAACTGTGGGGAGATATCCAATAAAGTGTTTGCCAACCGAAGGTGGACCCAAAGTAAAGATGCCACTCGAAAGCGGACTCGAAAGGGATGTCGGCCGAAGGCGGACTCACAATCGAAGAGTAAACGAAGGAATGCCGTCCGGAGGCGGACACACATCACAACGAAGAAAAGTAACTGAAGAGTAAACAAAGGAATACCGGCCGGAGGCGGACTCACATCACAACGAAGGAGAGTAAAAGAAGGAATGTCGGCCGAGGGAGGACTCACATCACAAGAATGCAACTTGACCATGAATTTTCAATTGGGAATGCCGGCCGGAGGCGGACTCACATCAAGAGAATAATAACCAAAAGTGATTTCTAATAGGAATGCCGACCGGAGGCGGTCTCACGTCCAAACACAAAGGTAGGCTGACACGAAGGTGGTCTCACAACCAAAGGTTACCATCACAAGATGGATTTCAAAGGAAACCCGACACTAAGGCGGTCTCACATCTTAACACAAAGGCAGGCCGACACGAAGGCGATCTCACAACCAAAGGTTACCATCACAAGATGGATTTTAAAAGGAAAGCTGGCACTAAGACGATCTCACATCCAAGGGTTAGTAGAATCAACAGATCTACAAAGATGACTCTGTTGGGGATAGAAAGGTGGACCATGGGTACAACCAACGAATCTATGACCTTGGAAACTGATTGAATGATTGGCTAAGGAATGAAGTTTCCTGTGCAAGGATCATTATGATAACTAAAAGGACAGTCGTCTGCACTGCGGCTGGGAACGTACATTGTATAATATCAAGACGGTGACTGGAATGTCAACTTGATTAACTAGGTGTTTGAAAACTACCGCGCAACATCAACTCTGAGGTTGAAGAAAAAAGTATACGGATATCAACTCTGAGGTTGAGGAACAAGGATATACATCCACAAGAAAACAAATATCAACCCTAAGGGCAGGGATAAAAGATATACGTCAACTCTGAGGTCGAAGACGATTGCCTTAGCATTAATTTTGAGACTGAGGGTAAGAAACATAGACCTCAACTCTGAAGTTGGGGCTAGATATTGGTCAACATCAACCATTGAAGTGAGGAAAAACTTGGATAAACACCAACTTCAAATGTTTGAGAAAATGTAGACATCAACTCTGTGGTTGAGAAAAACTTGGCATCAACTCTGAGGTTGGAAAAAGGGTATACGTCAACTCTGAGGTTGGTAAAAAGGTAGACATCGATTTTGAGACTGGAGATAAAAACGTTGACTTCAACTCTGAGGTTGGAAGAAAGGAATCTGTCAATGCTGAGGTTGGAGACATGTCACAATATACGTCAACTCTGAGGTTGGGGAAGAAAGGCGTCAACTCTGAGGTTGGGGATGAGAGGTATCAACTCAGAGGTTGAGAAAAGATATACGACAACTCTGAGGTTGGTAAAAAGGGGCGTCAACTCTGAGGTTGGGGAGGGACATGCATCAACTCTGAAGTTGGGGAAAATATATACGACAACTCTGAGGTTGGTAAAAAGGGGCGTCAACTCTGAGGTTGGTGAAGAAAGGCATCAACTCTGAGGTTGGAGACAAAAGATATATATCAACTCTGAGGTTGGACAGATAAGGCTTCAACTCTGAGGTTGGGGTTTGAATGGGTAATGTTCTCTTCAGAGGAATGGAATCACTACCTGATTGAGGGTTGATCTGGGTTTTCGTGCTTGGTACTAAATCTGGCTTATGCTTCGATGCATGTTTGAATTTTTCTATGGCGTAATGCTCTATATGAAATGGAAATGCTACGCATTTTAGTAGATGCAATGCAATGATGATTACTATATGCAAAAATGATAAGACACTCCACCAGGGAATGCGCAGAACAGACAAGCAAACTTCACTGAGGAAGGAATCACCAATGTCTAATCTCCTGTGGAGAGATAACCAATTATACCACCAATAGCCACTGGCGCTACAAACTCTGTCGGGGAACTGTAAACTAAATTGTGAACTCTGTTGGGGAGATGCCAATGAAGATTGGACTTTGAACTGCTGAGAATGCCAATAACCATTGGACTTTGACTTGCGGAAAATTATCAGATATGACCTTTGAGAAAGAGAACACTCTGACTTCTCACCGTCTTCAAACCGATTGGGAATATTCCATCATCTTACCCTGCTGACAATGAGGGATACTCCTGCACTGCTGGGGATACAAAATTCTCATAAAGAATCCTTCTCTACATGAGGATGACTCTCTGCTTGGGGAAGAATAGTAATTCCAACACCTTGTTGGAAAAAGATACCTTCTGGTACCTTGCTGGGGAAGAGACTTCAAATGCCTCATGCTAGGAACAACTTAGTGTTTCAAGTCTCTGTTGATCACCTGCATACTGACTATCACGAGTGAACAACGGTTCCTTCAACTTTCAAGTGGTCTCAGACTACAGGGTCTACTGGAAGAAATTGTCTCAAGAGGATTTTACAAAAAACCTGGCATTCAAGATGCCCCAGGGTCTTCAAACTCTTGGAGAGATTTATCGGATCTCGACGTAACTGCCCTAGACTGCATAATCTATGAATGTATTTGCCTCGAGAGGATTTGTAATGACTTGAAATATTCTGCCCCAGTATTTTGAACCTTGAAGTGGTGCTTCTGATTAACCATCTCCTGAAGAGGATAACTTCTCGTGCTCCTGAGGTCTCCTGCCTCGATACGAGCCTTGAAGTGAATTTTCCCCTGACTGATTGATCTTTGAATGAATGCCCCATAGTAGCTACTTTTGGAGAGACTTGCTGAATCTCGACATGATTGCCCCCGTTTAGCTGAACTTTAGAGAGATTCTCGATGTGACTGCCCCAGATCATGACTTACTGGTAAAGCCCATGCTCCACAGAGTTTCTTGGAAACATGCCCCTCGACGTGACTGTCCTCCGAAATTTTCAAATATCTCAGCTCAGCAGGATCAAGCTTCTCGACTGACGTTCATTGTGTAAGCTTCCTCGATGCTTAAGCACACGTATGCAAGCCAAAAATACTTATTCTGAGAATGATAATTCTAATGCAACACACATGTTAAACTTGAAGTTTTTATTGAAAATATGTCACCAAACCTTGTGAATGAGTCACTAGTTACGATATTGATTTTTGAATGGAAAATAATACGCACATGCAATACCAACAAAAACCTTATTAGCCCAACTCATGGGAGTCAATAACGCTATCTCGCTGGAGTACGCTTTCAGAATAACCCTGCTTTAATTAGGACTTTTAAGGGTTGTAACGTGGCCTGATTCGCGATTTTAGAAAAAAGGATTTATGGCTCAAAATTTGTTTTGTACCCTCCCATTCTCCTTGATGTTCTCCAGTCCTACGTTTAGTTAATTTGGCGTAAGCGCTCACCGTTCAAAATGATTTCTGTGACGAGTGACAGTTAAAGGCCCCACGAGGTTTTCGGAACGACAGTCACCCCTTTGTGTCTTTGGTGTTTTGCGGTCACACGACTTGTTCTTTATCGAGGATTTTTCTTTTGATCATTTATTTTTTCTTTCTATTTGTTTTTTATTTCCCTGATTTTGCCTGGACCGACTTTTATTTTTTCGATTTTGAAGTCCAGCAGGATGCCCTAACTTTTGCCTAAGTCACTTGTTTTCAAGTTTTCAACTTAGCAGACTTTCTTTCTTTTTTCGTTTTTATTCTTTTCTTTTGAACAAATCGTGTGACACTGGCTTGTCTGGCTTGTTAGAAAGGGTTGTGACTGCCTCATTCCTTGGTCGATGAGGGATAACCATTGTGGTTTCACGTCCCTTGACCTCCTGTTGAGGAATGAAAGGTAATGGGCCTTTAGATGTGCACTCCTTTTAAAAGTTGAACGCTCAGTCAAATTAACTGACAACTACCCTACCCCTGGGTTAGATGTGAGGGTATTTTCAAATGAAAAGAAACTCCTACTTCGAGGCTCGAGGGGGTTGACAAGGGTCTATCTCCCTTATATCTCTGGTGTTTGGGGATTTGAAGTAATGCCTGTACATCATCAACAGGGTTTTATCCAAAAGCATACAACCAAAGATTTTGCGTTTTCATTTCATCATCCTCCCTCCAAGAGTTTAAGCAAGAAAGTTAGTATCGCAGTGCATAGAAACATTTACGAATGAATAAGAATAGAACACTTCAAGAAAAACATATTCATTGCATTAAGATCATCATTCAACAAACAAACAAGTTTTTACATGTGAACACAATATTAGCAAACAATGAAAAATTACAAATGAAAATGCAGTAAAGAAGTTGGAGATTGCCATTGTTGAGGAGGCTTGACTCTGTCTGGACTTATTGCTTCTGATGATGTACTTGCAGTCTGAGTGCTCACTTAAGAAAGGAGGCTTTAATTGATGTACATATCATCTGCAGTGAATGTAATGACCTATGAGTCGACCAAATCTTGCACCTTGTGCTTGAACACGTTGCAATCTTCAATTGAATGGCCCGGTGTTCCTGAGTGATACTCGCATCTAGCATCCAGATCATAACCAGAAGGAATAGGGTTGGGAACAGGCTTGGCTTCCCCTAGTTGGACCAGAGAACTTTTGAGCAGACGAGCAAGAACATGACTATGAGGAATAGGGAGTGGATCGAACCCTCTCTCAGGCTTTCTTGATCTTTGTTGTCTTTGTTGCTGATAGTTCTGTTGCTGAGGAGCATAGGGTTACTGATACTGAATAGGTTGTTGAGCAGCAGGTGGAATATACACAGCACTAGTTTCTCCTCCCTTTCTCTTGGGGAACTCGGTATAAGGTTTCTTTGCATCTTCAGAAGAACCAGCGGTAACTTGAGTCTTCCCATTTTGATGCCATTTTCGACTCTTTCTCCTGCCAATACAAGGTATGAAAACCCAGCTGACAAACATCCGACCAATTTCTAAAAGTAAGGCCACTGAAGCGTAGCCATTAACATGTCAATGAGCTCTCGCTCCATCATTGAAGGTTGAACTCGGGAAGCCAATTCACGCCACCTCTGGGCATACTCTTTGAAGCTTTCATTTTGTTTTTGTGCAAGACTCTGCAGTTGCATTCTATTGGGCACCATGTATGTATTGTACTGGTAATGCTTAACGAAAGCTTCTACCAAATCTCTTCAACTACGGATATGAGTCCTCTCCAGTTGCATATACCACTCTAAGGATGCCCCAGCTAGGCTGTCCTGAAAGAAATGCATCAGCAGCTTCTCATCATCCGAATACGCAGACATTTTTTCTGAAATAAGCCCTTATGTGAATCTTAGGGTAGGTAGTTCCATTGTACTTTTTGAAAATAGGCACCCTGAACTTCGGAGGAATTTTCACACCTGGGACCAAACCCAAGTCAGCCATGTCCATACCCAAAGCATTCTGACTCTCGAAAGCTTTCATTCTCTCTTCGAGCATACGAAACTTCTTGTCTGCCTTAGTAGGGAAACTCATCTCGGCATCGTAAAACTGTTCATCATGATTATCCACCTCCCGACGAGGAACAGGAATCTCACCAGCACTTCTTCTGGATTGACTCATGGGAGGGGGTGGAGGAATGTCAGTATATGGAGGATTCACACTCCGCCCAGAGTATTACCACCAACAACATTCCCATTACCATCTTCTGGGATAACAACCGCAGCCCTGTTGATAAGCGTCCTTAATTCCTCTTGACATTGAGCCATACCTTGCATCACTTCCATGAACTGAGTCATACGAGTATGGAATTCCGACAATTCTGATTGCACCTGATCCATGATTCTCCTCTGATTGCTTCGAGTCGCGTAGCGGTGAGAAGTCAGGTTTGCAGTTCTGAAGAGAAGACCAAGTCAGAATAAGAATCCTCATCCTTGAATACCTGTTATGCATATGAGTATGTGAATGCAAAATGTCATGTGATGCAAATGCAAAGACTCGGGATCAAGGTGTCCATAGATTCTGAATAGCTGCTGTACTGATGACGGAATAAGTTCAAAACTCTGCTCTGATGAGAAATCCAGAATACCTAGAATACCAGAATAATCAGAATACCAGAATACCGGAATAATCAAAATACCAGAATACAAGAATACCAGAATAATCACAATACCAGAATACCAAGCTGATAAGTCCACACTAATAAGAAACCCAGAAAACCAGGTAGGTTGAAGGTCAAGGTTACCTGCAAACCTGTGAACACCCATCTCTTCTCACATGTGGGTTCTAAAACCAAGGATCCTCAGTGTCATGGGCTCCCAGGTCGAGAAATGATGATACTTTCACCATTTCTGGTTTGACATCATCATCAATCGAGGAGGCCTCAACTGATTCCCCTCAAAATGGTCATCCTATGGTAAGTTCCCAGCTTCGGGTCCTCGAATCAAGAAACGTAATGTGTTTGCCATTTCTGGTCTAACATTATCGCCCCTTGGGAGGAGTGCCTCAACTGAGTCCTCGGGAATGGTCACCAGAGTCGACAGCTTTCAAAGTTAACACCCCGAAATGCACAAGACGCACAAATCAGAATATCTCCCAAGAAAACCTCGTATGGGTGTGGGTTTCATGCAAACCAAACGTACCAAGACACTACGTAGGCCACACTACTTTCAACTCTAATCCTATGTGTATACTCAAGCCTGGGTATTAGGCTTACCTCTCAGAACACCCTGCCCACCAAAGAAAACAACAATCCAGCACAATCCAGTATATATGGCAACAATGAAATGTAATAAAGCAGGTAAATGCAATGAAAGCAATTAACATGCAATAAAAGCCATAAATGAAGCAGATAAGGCATACAGATAAACAACCCATAATCAAAAACACACAAGCGCTAGGATTAACTCGCTTAGGGAACCAGAGTCCCCAGCAGAGTCGTCAGCTGTTGCATCTATGAAAATTAACCGGCGAAAAAGACAGAAGAGTTGCCACCGAACGTTATTTATTCCGGCGCAGGGAAAGGAAACGATCGAAGAAAACCTGAAGAAGCGAAAGACATGGTCATCGCAACCATAGTCTGGGTTTGGGAGTCGGTTACGCGAGAGGAAGGTATTAGCACCCCCTCGCGTCCATCGTACTCAATGGGATCCACGCTTGTTGTTCTGATCAAAGGGTGTAGGTATCTGAAGCTCCACTGTTAACTGGAAAAGAAATAAGAAACGGAGAAACGGGGAAAAAAACAAAAGGTGACTCGATAGGACATCGTCGTCCTAGGCCTACGTATTCCCTCGGGAGTGGGAATGTTAGAGTCAACGTAGTTCGGAGGACTACGGGATTGATGTGGGGAGGTTGCTCGCCAAGACATTACCGTCTTGTGCCAACGTATCCTCAATCAAACAAGAAAGAGGAAATCAGAGCAGTCATAGTTCGACCTACAAGGTAAAAAAGGTCTCGATTATCAGGTTAATCTCGATCGCACTGGGGCGAGAGAAGAGGGCTTGATCACACTGAGGCGAGAGAAAAGGGAAGTTAGTTGTTAGTGTGCTCGCCAAGACATCGCCGTCTTGTGCCTACGTATCTCATCTGGAATAAGAATCAGAGCATCCGTAGTTCACAGCGACTACGGGAAAATGGGATCTCGATCGCACTGAGGCGAGAGAAAAGATTATGGACTCAGAAAGTGTACGGGAAACTCGGTCCTACACGTTATCATGTATCGATGGCCCTAAGGCCAGGATTAGGAGGGAAGTCTACCTAATATTGTCATGCTTAGATTGAAAGCCTAAGGTCTCTCCTACCTCCAACTTAATCAGAAATTAAGTGGAGCTAGGAATCCTAAGGGATCATGGGAACAAATACAAGTAAACATTATACTAACCAATCATAAAATAAGCGATGTGGTGATCTCTGCTAAGAAACAAAACTGAGTAACTCCTCGTTCTCGACTAATAGAAAATGTAAGAGAAATGGACGATGTCGTGATCTCAACTATGAGGAAGTTGAGTGACCCTTCGTCAACCACCAGATGAAAATGATGTCGTGATCTCAACTATAAGGAAGTTGAGTGACTCTTTGTCCACCACAACTTAAGATAAACAGGGGAGCAAACAACATCAAAGTATCAGTAAATTGGCACCCAAGCCAAGTATACAACTAGGAGTGAAAACTCCTCACTCAACAACAAGTTGTAAGCAAAAATGCTAAACCCTAAGCATGCTTCATACAAGGGCGCAAGTGGTACCTAACGGAGAAGGTCCGTTGCCTCTTCAAACTGTGCAACAAGCTCAAGAATAGGTTCCAAGGTGGAAGAGAATCAAGCTATCAAGTACTTCAAGCACGTAAGAGGGTCCAACCATCCAGTATCTAACATCAAGTTCAGAACATGTCAGCATCTTAAAAGAATCAAATGTAAGCAACTATCATCAAAAGTAATCAACAAGGAGAACCATAATTAACATCAGGAATAGGTCCAAACGATATCAGGGACTAAGCATAATCTGCATCAAGAGATCTCATAAGTCCAAACAAGGTTATGAAAAATAGTCCATACAAAATCAAGAGAAACAATCGAAAATCTAAACAAGGTTAGTTCTAATTCCAAAATTATAAACCAACATTAAAACCTAACTCCTAATTACTAGAAGGTCAATTAAAATCCAGGATTGAGAGTTAATCAAAATTATCTACTCGAAATTCAAGCTGAATCTAATTAATAGAACTAAAGTTTTAATATAAAATTAATTCAAATTTAGAATCTGATTAACCTAAAACCAAAACCAAATTCTAATCACCATTGAGAAAAATTACAACTAAATTCTAATCACCATTGAAAAAATTACAACCAAATTCTAATTCCAATATTAAAACTAATTTCTAATTCCAATATTAAAACAAATTTCTAAAAATAATTAAGTAAAGCAATAAAAAGACAAATAAAAAAGAAAACCATTAAACAAAGGGGGTTCAGGCAGTGCTTATGGCGGTGTGAAGAGAGGGCTTATACGGGTCTCTGAGCCCGGTCCAAACCTTGAAAAAAACTGGTTTTTAAAAAGGAAACCCTAATGTCCACCAACAAACATACTTCACTCCCTTCTCTCCTTCCCTGCGCCATTTTCTTTCCCCAGCTTCAATGGCTTCACTTCTTTCCGTCTACACAAACCCCTTATCCACCATGCCGTTTTCTTTCTCCTCTCATCTCCCTCCATTTCAACTTTTTCTTCAACAGATCCGACAATCACCATCGGATATTTCTCGTCAAGCCACACATGGAACATTGGGACTCCCATCATTCACCTTCAAACTCATACCGAAACGAAAAATTAAGGAAGAGACAAAAAACGCTTAACGAAATAGAGCCTCAACCATGGAGATTAGGCTCCACACCTCACAGATCTATGTCACGACCACAACACTAAGGAAGAGGGGACTTGGAATACCTGCGACGAAGTACTACGAAGACGACGATGCCGAATACTTCAGGTGAGCTCTGATTTCACTATCTCTTCACCTCTCTGGTCTTTTTTTCCAATCATCTTCTCTTTCTATGTGTGCCTCTAGTTCGATGAATTTGCGAATGTTGCTATTGCAGGTTCGTGATGAAGATTGGTTGAAGAATGTTGATTTCGAAGAAATCGCGATCTTGAATCTTGAAGGTGAATTTTATAATCTTTGCGTGACGTCAAGTGGTAACAGCGGCGTAAAGCTTCGGGTAAGAAATTTCAAGTTGTTACACACCACTGAGGTCGACGTCACATTCTTCTTCTTCATCTTTCTGTGAATTGTGATTCGGGGTTTGCTGAGTTATCGTGTTGTGATTTCTGTTGCGGTTTGAATCCTGTTGAGGCAGTTGATTTGAAATTTGGTTGCAGGTTGTAGAAAACAAAGATGATGAATGATGAACTAAAGGCTTTGTGGATTGAAGGTGGAGATTGGTATAATTTGAAGAATTGCAAGGAGTGTTGATGAAGATTGATGAAGGTGAAAGTGGTTTTGAAGGAGGAAATTGCAGAGATTGAAGATGATTGTGGGAAGATGAATGAAGAAGCTTGAGTCTAAAAAAAGAGAAGGAATGAAGATCAGGATCAATAGAAATTTTTTTTATCAATTCTGTTAGGAATTGGATTCTGTAAGTTTCTGTGAGAAATTTTGTTAGGGTTTTCTGTAATGATTTTCTGTTAGAATTTTTTGTAATGATTTTCTATTAGTTAGGATCCGTTAGGGAAAGGATTAATGATCTGTTATGTACTTAGTTAGGATCCGTTAGGGAAAGGTTTTCTTCCCTCTTTAAGCTGCTATGTACTTATTTTTCCTGCGGTGTACTTATTTTTCCTGCAGTGTACTTCATATACAAGCCGCATTATTGGACTTCAAGCAGCCGTAGCTCAGCATCAGGATGAGATAACTCCACCTTTGTTTTTAAGATCATCAAGGACATCGCCAACAGTGTTATGCTTTGGGAGTCTGATAGTGTGACTAACCACCTAAATTGCCTAATATAAACCTTGGTTTCCAAGAGGATAAGAATTATCATCAAAAACCAAGTAATTGATTCAATGATCAGAGATGTTATCTCAAAGGGAGCAAAATCAGTTTCCTCATTCAGGTTGAAAGCTGAATTTCCTGTGAACAATCTCAACAAAGGCTGAAAAGCACAGTAACTAGCCAACGTTCCAAGAATATAATTATAGTAATTTGATTTCAAACAAAACCTTTGAGCTTTAGCATTGAAAGTAATAAGACATATTCTATATAAACACAACCCCATAAGAACCAAATTTGAAGTTGAAATAACAAGAGTATTGATTGCACACGGCGTATATGACCCAAAAGCACTATCCACTACTTTTTTCCAAACATTGTCTGGTTCCGGCTTGCAATACCAAATCAACGGTTCAAAACCCATCTTCAGCTTCAATTAGTTAACAAATGATGCTGTCAGGAGTCCTCTCTTCTCAACACAAGAATGAAAAGTAACTAAATTAATATGTGAAAGTGATTCAAATAAAAACTAAACATGAACTCAATTGTAGGTAAACTAGGTGGTGAGTGTTGAATTTGTAGGAGTATAATGAGTGCGATGGCATAGTTTTTGTTCTACTAGTAGTTATTTTTTGAAGGAAATGAAGATAGGGAAAAGTGCAATGGCATGGTTTTATCTTATTTTTGTAGTTTTTTTGTAAGAAATGTAATGGGCTTTTGGCAATTGAATTTGAGTTGAGTTTGGATATTAATATGAGTAATTGGATTTTGAAATGGAATGGAATTTGGAAGAAAATGGATACAAAAAAAATTGTTTTAGAAAATGGATAATTGATTTTGAAAAGAATGAACATGGATAATGAAAAATTGGAAATATGGATATGGACCAAAAATGAGGTTTTGAATATGGATAAGAAAATAGATGTAGACTTTGTGATTTGAAATGGTTATCAAATGAAAATGGTTTGAAATGAATCTAGTGACATGAGTTAAACACAAAATGGATATAAGATGGATGTTGAATTAGATATGGACTTTGAATCTTGAATTACCAGAAATTCACACGACTAGTTTCAACATGTCTAATTCCAATCAAACTCCCAATTCATACCGAACTCCTATCCTCAATGAATTCAAAAATTCAATCAGTAAACTCAATTGACCATGACCAAATGCCTTTCAAATCAACCCACAAATGCTTTGATCTGATGACCACTGATCTCCTTAGCATGAACCCTAATCTCATGATCTTGAATTGATAATTGTTCACTAACTCGCCCATGAATAAGAACCCTAATTCCGCTTGATGTACACTGATGAAGATGCGACTTGAACTGAGAAAAAGCCAAACCCTGATTCACACCACAAAAATCCTGACCCGATGCTTTCGATGAATCCCCTGAATAGGAAAATGCTGGAGCTTGATGAACCTCTGAATAGGGAGATATTCGTGATAATATGGATTCAAACCTTGCTTCAACTTGACCTAAAATAGGAACCGACTGAATAACCTCTGCATAGGGCTAACACCGATAACAAGAAAACCCTTTGATCCCATGTCTTAGAAGACCAATGCAATGTATGATTATGAGTTCGTGACCTAATGAAGATGCAACTGAATGCAAAACAAAAGCCAGAAAAAGTTAGAGAAAGCTAGGGAAAATTTTGGGGTGCTACACATATGTGTGTATTTCCATGTACATTTACTCTATTTTCTTTTTGTCAATTTTTGACTAAAATGGGAGAGTAAAGTGTTGATTTGTTTGCCTTTTCTGACGTTAGATCAAATGTCATGACTTTATGTCATGTTTATACTACTGCTTAGGAAGAGTAGTTTTTCATTGTTGCTGCCTGGCTGTATGCAAAATTTAGGGGAGCATGATAAATTGTTGTGTGTCTGTGCTGAAAGGTTAGATTCTCTGCTGTTGGTATACAAGATCAGAATGCTTGTTTGTTGGATTATGTTGTGTTGTGTCTGGGAGAATGCATTATTCTCTGCAGTTGGTTGTGGTGTTCAAGGGGAGTGTGTTTGTGCTTGTGTTTGTGCTTGTGTTTTTGAAGTGTGGTTCCATTGTATTAACTTGCATGTGATTTCATGTGTTTTTTCTGGTGATTTGGGTTTTCCCCTTCAAGGGGAGTATTGGTTATGTATGAGAGACGGAGTTGTGTACATGTCTGACCTGTAGCTGCAAGGTTGCCGTTTGTACAAAGCTTACATGTTCTCATGTAGCTTGTGTTGGTTTGTGATATCAGACCTGATGTCTTGACATTATGCTGTCAGGTGTTCTTTATTGGTTTGATAGCATTGTGCTTGGGTTTCTTTGTTTCTGCTTTATTTCCACTGTGTGTGCCTCTAATGTGTGCTAAGGTTGTTTTAGCCAAGATTTGCCAAAGGGGGAGATTGTAAGTTCTGTGTTTTTTTGAATTGGCTACATTTTGGTAAGTCCATTTTTTCCTCATATCAACCTACCACTAACTTCATTTTTTCTGCAAGTTGAAAATTAACAACAATAAGATTGCCTCAACCTAATTTCTACTCAATGTAACCATCATTTCCTTTTACTCAAGACATTTCCCCCATCTTCCTTCCTTAAAAAAAGTCATCTTCACTCACACATTATTCCTATTTTTAACCCAGTGAACATGTTCATCTTCTTCACTTCAACAAAACAAACACTACCTACCATACACTTACTTTCTTCTTTCTAACACAACCACATTATTCACCTTCTTTCATTTTAAAAACAACCAAAAAACCACAACACATTCTATCCACCTACATCAACCTACAGACCTCACATTACTCACCCTCCATATTCTTTTTCCTGCACGTGAACCCCCTCACATATACACCACATGTATAACTTTAAATGATACACATATCACTTAAAAAAACCACATAATATCATTTTTCTTCCTTCTTGAACCTGCATAATGTACTCCCACCATCTTCACTTTAACCACCTTTTGTTCCACATGACAACTACACCAGCCACCGCAACTCGCGGCATGCACCACCGACGCCGATAATGCGAAAACACTCATATGTTATGTAGTCGGTAAAGCAAAGTACTCAAAGCTGCATTTGAGTGAAGTTGCTAATAGCAAACAACCATCTTGCACCGACGATTTCCACTTACAACACTATACCCAATCTGTAATAGTTTCGGCGAGAACAACAATAACACACGTGCAGTCTCATCACCACCACAACTCCTTTGACTTCACGCTGCTACACCGCCGCGAGAGAGGGAGAGGTTAATGAAATCCACGTATGAGGGAGAGAGATCACAAGATGCAGGGACTGTCGTTAACGCGTTTGAGTTGTCGTTGTTGTTTTTTCCCTCTGCTGATCGTGTTGATCTGCATTTGAATTGTCGCAAAACAGAGGTAGAGCGAGAGAGATCATGGGATCAAGAGAGAAACATGGAGGAGAGTGAGAATGAGAGAGTATCGTGTGAGAGTGAGAGGTAAAAGGTTTTTTTATGTTTTGTTTTTTTTACTCTATGCTTGTTGTTTTGTTGTGTTTAGGAACAGAAACATAGAAAGGGATAGGAGATCTGAATTTGATTTGATGTTATGGCTCCCTTTTCATGTCTTTGATTGAAATTTGGGTTTCTGAATCTTGGCTTTTGATTATCACGTGTGAAGTAAGAGAAAGGTTTTTGGTTTTAATGTTTTTTTAATTAGGAAATTCTTAGTGATTTTTGACTTTTTATAAAACTTTGATTTTCATTAAATATTATTTTAATCACATTTTGTTTTTTAAAGGAAAGATGGGGCATTTCCCCATACAATATTTTTCTTTATTATTATTTATTTTACCTTTTCCATTATTTTGTTTTTGTCTATTATTATAGTGGTGTTTAGAAAATAAACAATCTAGTTGGACCTATGTAATATGTTTATCTTAGGCCCAATCCTGTTTGCACCCCTTCTATTCTTTTTTAAATTTTATTATTATTTAGTTACTAAATAGGTTTGTTAATTTATTAAATTCCCTATTATTTTTATTCATTTAGATTGATTTTTAGTTTAGTTAATCCTTCGCAGGTTGCTAATTGTTTCATTTATTTATTTGTGTAATTATAGTGTTTAGTCGATTAATTAGTTAATATCTCTATCCATGTCCGTACTCATACATGTAAACAATCATACCCAACATATCACTAACATTTTATTCGATTCAAAATTTATTTCACCAGAACTTATTGTCATGCCATTTTCAAAATAACAAATCAAACACAAGTTTAAACTCTTTTCTTAATAAAATATGAAAAAAGAGTACTGTTGGAATCTAGCATTTTAACAGAACCCTCAAATGATTTGTCCAGAGTCTCGCGCATTGGGATAACCGTTCATTCTTTTCCTTCATTTCTTAAAATACTTAATTATTAACTTGGACAAATAACGGTCGTTAGGATCTTGCATCTTGGCATAACTCTTTGAACAATTGATTATTTTCAAGCATTCGTTGTCCATCAAACAATTTTCAAAATAATCTCGAATGGAAAAGGGCCATTGGAATCTAGCATTCTGGCGTAACTCTTTGAACCATTGATTCTCATCAAATGTTCTTCATTCACTTAAGATACATTCAACCTATCAAACAAATTTTCTCGCCGTCGTGCGACCCTAAAATTTTTTCATAAACAAGAGATATTGTGTCTTGAGACGATGCAAAACATTGCTTCGTTCACAAACTATTTAAGTTAAGATAAGAGGCGTTTCCCGCGAATGTTGATTTGTAAATCCATATGTTGTGATGTAAATGTTCGCTCCTCACCTGTTTTAGGTAAAGCAATGTTTTCTGTCGCATGCGACTAAATATTTTTCGCTAAAATTGACCAACAAACAAACCTTTTTACCTAGAACTACAGGCGCTCTGATTTCTCGTTTCACAACGAGGATACGTAGGCACAATGGCCCTAATCCTTGGCGAGCCACCTTTTCCCTTTTTTCACAGTATTCCCCGAACTACGAAGGCTCTGAGTTCCTCATTGCACAATAAGGATACTTAGGCACGAAATTACGAAGTCTTGTCGAGCTCCCTAGTAATAAAAACCCTTAGGTCCCCTTTCTCTTTAATAAAAATCTAAAAAAACATTTCTCTTCTCTCTCTTTTCTATCCCGAATAAATAGAAGATTAGAAACTAACATAAGCTAACATACATTCGACCCAAACTAAATGGTTCCCGTTGAAAACAACGGACGTGTGGGGTTGCTAATACCTTCCCCTTGCGTAACTGACTCCCGAACTCAAATATTGGTTGCGATAACCATATCCTTATCTTTCTTTTAGGGGTTTTATTTGATATTTTCCCTTTCCCTTTATGGGAATAAATAAAAATCGGTGGCAACTCTGTTAAGTCCATCCCGTGAGCATGCGATTGCGCTTCGCGAGGTCGTTCTTATTTTTCGAGGTACGACAAATAGTTACTTGATTTTTAATGCTTATGTTGTTTCAATAAAGTTTGATGTTTTCATACATGCTTGGTTGTTATAGTCATTATAAATAGTTTTAAAAGGTTGTATGTGTTGCATATCATGTTATATGAGCAACTGGCTGTGGTTTTGTGTGACATCCTAAATATGATTGCTTAAAACTTACTCCGATTTATATTTAAATTACGCGGGATATATTTGGGGTGTTACAATCAACACTACCTCTAATGTATAAAAATTAAAGTTACTGAACAGTCTCAATTGAATTTGGTTATTTGCTTTTATGGTTATGAAATTTAATTATTTATTTAGTAAGGTTTTATGAATCATTATGGTTTATCTTTTTATTTTGATTGTATATAGATGTCTGCAAAGCTAGTAGCATATGAAAAGGACATAAAATATCCGGATACGCTATTACTTATTTTATAGTGTGTTAAGGCATGGTTATCAAACTGAGAAAATTCCTTCTCACCCCATCTGTCTCATGGTGTCTTTGATTCCATTCATGCTAACTTGTATGTTCTGAATTTTTGTTTTCCATATGTTTGATCACTATGTTTTTTCTCCTATAATAAGCCTATATATTTCTTTTTTCTTTTTTCTTATATCCATATTTTGTTATATTCTTTGGTTTCCACTCACTAATTCAAATAAGTGTCCATATAAGTGTCGATGTATTTTAAATTTCTAAATGTAGTTTAGATCACAGTTGAATACAAAAAAAAATGCTTGAGTAAGGAGTATAAAAAAGGAATGTTGGAGTTATAATCCTGACAACGTTGATCTAAGCAACTACTTTGACATTCATAGATAAATATAATAATTCAAGTTGCACGTCTCTTTTCTCTTATCTGTCTAAGCTAGGGTTTTATGTATTGGATTTAGGGAGTCATGGCTTGTGTTATAATGTTGGTATTAGCATCAAATTCATTTTTTATGTTTCATTTTAGTGGTTATCATTGCTCTCATATTCACAATTATCACTGCTCTAAATAAATTTTGAGTTAGACATGCACCTATCATTTCATCTTAATCTTGTGTCATGTTTTGCTTCCTTGTATTTTGTCTTAGGCCATATAAATTGTTTAAGTAATGCTAGTGTTTAACTTATGCAACTGATTCATTCACATTTAAACTTTGTGGTGTTTGAGCAAGTATGCACACTCCACAGAAGAGTATATGCAAAGTGGAAGAGCAACTGAGAAGATTGGTATTTAGATTTTTTGAGTGTTGACACTTGAAGTGCTTAGTGGAAAGAGCCCAACAAAAGATGCATCATTCAATAAAAAAAAGGTCCAAATATTATTGGTTAGATATGCCATACTTCTAATATAAATCTTATATTCTTTAGTACTTTTATTTAATTGTAATTATAATTTTGATTGAGAACCTTTGCAGCCAATAGATTATGGTTAGATAATATTGAAGGACATTGATCAAGTTTCTAAGAGCTCAAATTATTTGGGCATATCTTACATATGGTATAAGGTTGGAGATCACTCATAAACTTGATGGGAAATTAAGATACAATAACAGATCAATACGTAGCAGATATAAAATTCCCTACACTTGTAGTAACCTTAAGGATCAATAACAAATATAAGATGGCAAATCAAACAAATAAAGGCACAAAAGAATACCGATATTTTAACGTGGAAAACCCCCTCAATATTAGAGTAAAAAGTCCAGACCAAAGAAATAGCTCCATTATAATCAATTAATGGCACAAAAGAGTCTTAAAGTGATTCACAAACTAGTGCTAACAACCACAAATCACAAAGCAAACTAGCTTACAAATAAGAATCAAAAAGCTGAAAACTACCCAAATCTACAGCTTCAGTGCAAAACTGGTATCTCTCAGATCAGACCTTGTTTTGAAATTCTGAACAGTCAAAACTTAGATACAGGTGTTGCAAACCTGCCCTCCAAATTTGAGCTCGATCTAACAGTTAACAAATTCGAGACCGTCTATTTAGTGGGACTGGTTGTAGAAAAATGGGAATAGGTTTCTATCCTCTTAACTCTTTTGAATCCTTCTTTTCTCTTTATCTCTCTCAACCCTAAATGGACCCCCTTCGTTTAAATAAGTGAGACAAATGAGCTAACATATTTAGGTCTTTCTCCACATAGGAAGGGAGCCCAAACCCAACAAATCTCCCCCTCACAACTATATGGAGGAAATCGCCAAACCGACGATATCATAACAAGCTTCAAATTTTCCTCTTGTTAATGCTTTAATCATCATATCAGAACCATTATCATCTATATAAACTTTAGCTAACTGCAACAACTTAGCATCCAAAACATCATATATCCAATGATATCTCACATCAATGTTTTTGGACCTATTATGAAGAGTCGGATTCTTACCAAGATGAATAGCGCTTTGACTATCAAGGAATAATTCATATTTGTCTTGAACAAAACCAAACTCTTACAAAAATTTCTTCAACCACAATAACTCTTTTCATGCTTCGGTAATGGCAATGAACTGAACCTCTATAGTAGACAATGCTACACACTTTTTCAATATGGACTGCCAAGCCACAGCTCCCCTGCAAATTTAATCAATTAGCCCAAAGTGGACTTCCTGGAATCAATGTCCCCAGCCATATCAAAGTCAGAGTACCCCACTAGAGTAGGATTATCTACTCCAAAACAGAGCCTCGCAGAAGTAGTAATGCGAAGATACCTTAAAATCCATTTTACAGCTTTCTAATGCTTTCTACCTAGATTTGACAAAAATATGTAAGAAAAATATTGGTTCAACATCTGGCCTTAAGTTTTGATGATAACTGCACATGTTATCTTAGAGAATAATTCGGTACTCGATGGTTTCTGTCTAGTGTGTAGATTTTTCTAAATAGGATCTGACTCTAATAGAAAGGCATGTGACGTCATCAAACTCTGACCTAAACACTCTGGAAGAATACATATATTGTGTACAAGATGAAGTCAAAGTTCATGAATGTTTTTAATGCAGCGGTTCTAAAGAACATTTGTACTAAAGCTTCTTTTTGTGACTTTGTAAGTAAGCCTTGAAGGTTTTTTAAAAGATGTGCTTCTATCGCTTCAAGTTCTGAAGATTCTGAAGACAAGGTTCTGTTGAACAAAGTTCTGAAGATTCTAAAGACATCATTTCTGAAGTTCAAGTTCTGAAGTTTCTGAAGACAAGGTTCTGTTGAACAAAGTTCTGAAGATTCTGAAGACATCATTTCTGAAGTTCAAGTTCTGAAGATTCTGAAGATAAGGTTCTGTTGAACAAAGTTCTGAAGACTGTGAAGAAAAGAATATGTTGAACAAGTTCTAAAGATTCTAAAGACAAGGTTCTGTTGAACGAAGTTCTGAAGACTCTGAAGACAAATATGTGTTGAACAAGTTTTGAAGATTCTAAAGACAAGGTTCTGCTGAACAAGCTCTAAAGTTTCTGAAGACATCATTTCTAAAGACCAAGTGTTAAAGACTCTTAAGACAGGTTCTACTAAACGAAGATGTGAGATTCTGAAGGCTTAGGTTCTGAAGTTACAAGTATTGATCTCTCTACACATGCTTCATCAAATACAGATCTGAAGCCTCTGAAGAAGTTAAAAGATAGAAGATTAAGAATGGTTGGATAAAGTGTTGAATATAAAAGTACAAAAGTACTCTGTGACCTCTACCTAGAATAGGTGGCGCAAGGACAACTCTTTTGTATTATGATGTTGACCATTCCTTCTAGTGGCCGTTGGGATATTACAGTTGGAATATGTTTCCTATTATACCCTCCAACGGATCTATTCTCAAGCTCTATATATTGAAGATCTGAATGATTAAAGTAGTGTCGTAGTGCCATAGTGCCGAAGAGCCAAAGCAATGAAGAGAATAGATAGAGTGAAAATAATGAAAAAGAAGAAAAGAAAGAGCTGAAGAAAACACGAGAGTATGTGTGCAAAGCGGAAGCAAAGCACCAAGTTGTAAGCTCAAAAAGAAGATGTTTGATGCTCAACCAAAATTGAGTGCAACTTTACAAGAAAAAGGGATAAGCATTAAAAGAAGCTTTTAAGCTCAACAATATTCATGCTGATACACTGCAAATCTTTTAAAGATTATTCTTAAGATAGTTTTGTAAATTAGCAAGGAGTTGTTTTTCATATCTTGCTAGAAAACACTTTTGTGTTATTGTACTTAAACTAGTGTAATCTGCTTATTTAGAAGCATTTCCGTATACACACAATTGTAACACTTTTCAAAGTGGTGATTCCCCAAGTGACTAAGTCATTATTCTGTATACTTGAGAGGGCTAAGTTGTTTTCTAACACTTAGAGGTTGTAATATTTATATAATATTGGCTTAATTCCTTGTCTAAGGAGAAATCACTTTGGTGGGTAGACTGGAGTAACTTTGTTAATAGTGAACCAGGATAAAAATAATTGTGTCTATTTATTTTTATTCTCTTGTTAGCATTGAAGTTTGGATTTCTAGAAAACTATCATATTTGGTGAAACCCAATTCAAACCCCCTTTCTTGTGTTTCTCGCCCCTTCAATTGGTATCAGAGCTCTGGTTCTTGTATTGATGTTTATCAAACACTTAATCGTGTCAGATAAAGATCCAGACGAGCTTTGAGAAACACCTTGATGGTTTCCACTCCACCACCTGTTGTTCCAGTCTCAAATTTTCTTGGTTATATCTTCCATCATTGTTGGTGAAAAGGTTGAGTACTTGAAAACGGAACTAGAAAGTTCTTCCTAGACGGTTGTGTTGATCTTTGGAATATGGTAGTTGATAACTACATATTTACCTTAGGTGAAGCTGGTAAAAGGCTGAAAGAAAATTTGAATGATCGGTTGAAAAAGATGACAAGAATCATCAGAAAGCAAGAAGTTCCTTGTTTGCTGAAAGTCAATTCTTACTGAGTATGAGATGTTTTCAAAGCAAGACTGTTAAGTCTACATTTGACTTTCTCAGAATAACTCATTAAGAACTCTTTTAAGTCAAGGAAACAAATGCTCGTGTTTTGATTCAGAAGCATGAAGACTTCAAGATGAAGAACGCTGAAACTGTTTGAGATGTTATTCTCAAATTTTTATGACTTTGGTTGCAGAACTCTGAGTTCTAAACTAAGCCTACTGTTCGTCAGATCACTTGAAGAATAAGCTCGTTGTCTAGATGAATACTTTTGGTAATTACCCTCAAGTTTGCAGAAGATCCTAACAACACCTCTGTCAGAAGAGCTGAAGAAGACTAAAGCGGCTTCAAGTCTAAGTGATCGAGAACTAACAGAAGAAGATTCAGTTAAAGATGAAGACAGAGTGTCACTTCTCTCCAGAAGGACTAATCATCTCTAGAAGAAGAATCATTGCAACAGACTCAAAGGAACTAGATGTTCTGATAGTTGTTTCGAGTTTACCTTAAGCAAAGTAAAAGGCTTTGATAAGCAAGAAGAAAAGGCTGAAGGTAACACGGGATGATTCTGAGTACTCAAAAGATGACGAAGATGAAGAATAAGTTAACGTAGCATTGTTGGCTAGCGTTGGAATCTCATATGACGGAGATCTCTCTAGAAGATGAAGTAATTTATAATTCAGCAGAAACTATCTCTGTGCAGAAATTCTCATTACTACCGTTAAAGCACATGTCTTATTACAAGGATTTTGACTACTTGTATAGAATAAAGGTACATGTTCCAAAGCATGGAACTTAAGCCTACAGACAATGGTTCTCGAAGATGATCAGAAGAAAAAGAATCATTGGCTTCAGAACAGTAACCCTTTGTAGTTTCTGTACACTAACATATCTGAACCAATGAAATACCACGGTGTCGCAACATGAAAAACAACCAGCGAAAAAACAGAGTCCCCGCCGAACGTTATTTCTCCCGACGGGGGAAAGGAAACGATCGAAGAAACCTCAAAAGGGAGAAGACATGGTCATCACAACCATAATCTGGGTTCGGGATTCGATTACGCGGGAGGAAGGTATTAAAACCCCCTCGCGTCCGTTGTACTCAATGGGATCCACGCTTGTTGTCTAATCAAAGGGTGTGTTATCTAAAACCTACTGCTAAACGGAAACGAAAAGGGAAAACGAAAAGAGAAAACAAAGGAGGACTCGCAAGGATCATCGCAATCCTATGCCTACGTATCTTCATGGACGAATGAAGAATCAGAGTCGACGTAGTTTGAAGGACTACGGGTGAAAGGGGGAAGGTTGCTGGCCAAGACTTCGCCGTCTTATGCCTACGTATCCTCAATTGGACAAGAAAGAGGAAATCAGAGCAGTCGTAGTTTGTGGTTACGACCACGGAAAAGGGAGAAGGGTGCTCGCCAAGACATCGTCGTCTTGTGCCTACGTATCCTTATTCGGGCGAGAAAGAGAAAATCAGAGCGATCGTAGTTCGACATACGAGTCGATAAGTGTTTTTTATGAGCGACGCTAAGTTCGCGTTCCAGCAATTAGGGTCGATGCCTGTTTGTGGTAGAACGAAAATGACGTACTCTTTTCTGAAAATGATTTGACACCAATCCCGAAGGATAAAAGATTTGCATTTTGTTTGTGAGTTTTAGACAGAAGTGAATTAACTTTATTTAGAACTCGTATCGCACTAAAGTCTATGACATAGGATCGAATGCTTCGCAAGATTGACCCAAGATGGGACTTATGCAAAACACCCTCTACAGGGTAAGGAGAGACTCCCACTTATCACTTCCCTGGTACTTAAGGCTCGTGGCGCACAATACTCGTTGTATTTATTAGATGTTTTTAATTTGTTTTGAGATGAGAAGAAAGAGGACTCAAAGGTTGAAAAGAAAATAAATAAGGGAAACTGACTCCTAATCTTGTCATACACAATGGTCCTAAAGTTGGGATAGAAAGAGAACTCTACCTAATGTTAGCATGCAAAGAGATAGACCTAAGGTTAAGGTTTAAAAGGGAATATCCTAATTATTATCATGCAAAGGATTGAAAGCCTAATGTCTCTCCTACCTCGAGCTTAATTGGAAATTAAGTCGAACTAGGAATCCTAAGGGATCATGTGAACAAACACAAGTAAACATTATACTAATCAATCACAAAAAGAACGATGTCGTGATCTCAGCTAAGAAACAAAACTGAGTGACTCCTCGTCCTCAACCAAATGAATGATGTCGTGATCTCAGCTAAAAGGCAAGACTGAGTGACTCCTCGCTCACCACAAAGTATGACAAAATGGTAAAATTGGCACACAAGTCAAACATACAACTAGGAGTGAAGACTCCTCAATCAACAACAAGTTGTATGCAAAAATGCTAAAATGTAAGCATGCTTCATATCATCAATAACATAGCAAAGGATATGTCAAAGTAAACACTCATCGAGAAATAAGCAGAGACAAATAACAAGTGCGCAAGTGTTCAATCATCAACATGTTCTCGAACTTGACACAAAAGAGAGATTCAAAGCATCAAACAAGTTTCTCAGGTTCAAGGTAACCACCTAAGTACTACGATGCGCAAACAGAGCCTACTTCGAGGTAGGACTTCATTTGTACTCAGTATGTTTCTAACATGGATAAAATCCTAGAATGAGGCATGAAAGAGAGATAACATTGAGATTCAAGTGGTACCTAGCGGAGAAGGTTCGTTGCCTCTTCAACGTGCACAAAAAGCTCAGGAACACTTGTAGAAGCTTCAAATGGTCAATCGAATCAGCAATCAAGATCAACAAACTCAAATAGACAAGGCTCAAAGAGAAGGAAGAAGATTTCAAGGTGGAAGAGAATCAGGCCATCAAGTACATCAAGAATTGGTCAAAACGATATCAGGGACTAATCACGATTTACATCAAGAGATCTCATCAATCCAAACAAGGTTATGAAAATAAATCTAAGAGAAACATGAAGATCAACACAAGGTTAGAATTAATCACACATTCTAAAATCATAAGGTAATCATAAATCTAAACCAAGAAATTAAACTTAAACCTTAATCGAAATTCTATTCTAACTAATACCAAAACTCAACATGAAAAATTAATCAAGAATTAAACAAGATTATTAACCAAAATCTAGTTAACAGAAATTCTAATTAAAGATTATCGAGATAGTTAATCAATATTTAAGCAAAGCCATTATTAACAAAATTAATCAAAGAAAATAAACAAATATTAATTTTCAAAATTAACTAAGAACAAATATCAAGATCTAATTAATTAAAATCAAATTAACATTAAAATCAAGATCTAAATACTACTCCCTCCGATCCTTTTTATAAGGAACACTTCACATTTTTAGATTCATTAAATAATTAATGTATCTGGTCTGCGTTATAGACCAGATACATTAATTATTTAATAAATCTAAAAAGATGAAATGTTCCTTATAAAAAAGACCGGAGGTAGTATTAACATCAAGATTAAATAATAACAGTTAACAAAAATCTACTTAAGTCAAAATTTAACAAAAACAAAAAGCCTTAACCTCTAACAAAGAAAAAGGTGCGGAGGTATAATATTGAAACCGATGGGCTGACAAGCCCAAAATCTAAGTTCCAAAAAAAAAGGAAAATTTTACCGCATACCCCATTATTTATTTCCCCACCCCTACTATATTTTTTTTACTAAAGTATCCTCATATAAATAAGTGCAAAATTTTCCTAATTTAATTATTTGATCCACAATTTAATAAATAAATCTATCTTTAAAAGTTGTTTTATTAATATTCTCAGTAAATATGACAAGTATTATCTATACTATTATATAAACTTATAATGTCTCCATCAAAGATTTTCTGCTAAATTTTTTTCCTTTAATTAATTAATTAAATATAAATATATTTATTATTAACTCAATTTAAAACCTCCGACTAACTCATTCTTATATTTTAAATAAGTATTAATTAACAAATGCAATAAAACACGTTCTAAATTTTTTTTTTTAAATGCAGCCACCTACCAAAAATTAGTTAAATATAAATATATTATTATTAACTCTATCATTTAAAAATTCTAACTAAGTCGCATTCTTATATTTTAAATAATTATTAATTAATTAACAAATGTAATAAGACACTCCAGAATGTTTTTTAAAATGCAGTCACCTACCAATAATATGTTAACATAGTAACTACCCAGCATAACTTTTTTCTTCATTTTATTAATTAATCTTTTATTATTAATAATTAAATATTATTATTATTAATTAAATAATAATTCAATTAAAATATTTAACATGTTTATTTCTCGAATTTCTCTCTGCTCAACACTCTCTATTTATATCATTCAAACAATTAACCTTTCTCCACTCATAACATCTCTCTAACCCCACATTAATAGGACACATAGTAATATTAAATTAAAAAATAAAAAAGTAAATAATTAGACATATAATGCAAACCTTAAAATTACTTAATACAAAAATAAATTAATAAATATAAGTCATGAAACGGTTAAAGTTTTTTATAGCCCCACTAATTTCATTACTTTATTTCATTTTTTCCACAAAATTATCTTTCCACTAATCAAATTTATATTTCATCAATTAACCTCATTACTTTATTCCATTTTTTTCACAAAATTATCTTCCCACTAATCAAATTTATATCTCATCAATTTATACATTTATTTTACTATTTACTAGCTTTAAAATAAAATTAGTGGGGCTATAAAAAACTTTAACCGTTTTATGAATTATATTTATTAATTTATTTTTGTATTAAGTAAATTTAAGGTTTGCATTATGTGTCTAATTTTTTTTAATTTAATATTACTATGTGTCCTATTAATGTGAGGTTAAAGAGATGTTATGAGTTGAGAGATGTTAATTGTTTGTATGATATAAATAAAGAGTGTTGAGCGGAGCGAAATTTGAGAAATAAACATGTTAAATATTTTAATTTAATTATCATTTAATTAATAATAATAATATTTAATTATTAATAATAAAAGATTAATTAATAAAATGAAGAGAAAAATTATGTTAGGTAGTTACTATGTTAACATATTATTGGTAGGTGGCTGCATTTTCAAAAAAAATTAGGAGTATCTTATTGCATTTGTTAATTAATTATTATTTAAAATATAAGAATGTGACTTAGTTAGAAGTTTTAAATGATGGAGTTAATAATAAATATATTTATATTTAATTAATTTTTGGTTGGTGGTTGCATTTTAAAAAAATGTTAAGACATGTCTTATTGCATTTGTTAATTAATATTTATTTAAAATATAAGAATGAGTTAGTCGAAAGTTTTAAATGGAGTTAATAATAAATATATTTATATTTAATTAATTAATTAAAGGAAAAAAGTTTTAGCATAAAATCTTTGGTGGAGACATTATAAGATTATATAATAGTATAGATAATACTTGTCATATTTGCTGAGAATATTAATAAATCAGCTTTTAAAGATAGATTTATTTATTAAATTGTGGATCAAATAATTAAATTAAGAAAATTTTGCACTTATTTATATGAGGATATTTTAGTAAAAAAAATATAATGTAGGGGTAGGGGAATAAATGATGGGGTATGGGGTAAAATTTTCTAATATGATTTAGGATCAAAAAGGGCTTTAGGCCCATCATGGCGCGGGTCACGCTTCAGTAATAACAACACCAGGTCATCACCTTAACACATTAAAGGTAGGAAATCCATCAACTAGAAACAGAGCAAAAGCCACATGACATAAAAGCTTGACTAAAAATCATAGAGAAAGGTCCAAGAAAAGCGGCTTCGCATCATGGCGATAGAAGAAGTAATCCACATCAAAGTTTCACTCAACACAATCAAAAAAAAAAAACAAATCGAAAAAGATCAACAAGACGACATCCCTCCAACCTTCTCGCAACTCCAATCTCGCGCCATAGTCGAAGCTTTCACAATCTCCGATTCAGGTTCGCCTTCGTGTACTCGGATCGCTTCAGGTTTGTTCGTTTGAGGTTCTTGTTTGGCTCAATCTCATTTTCTTCTTCTTATTATTATGCTTCTGATCTGGATTTGGGAGTGGGTCTTGAATTGGGTGATGATGGGTTTTGAAGGTTGAACGAAAAGGGTAATGAGAAGGAGGATGAAGGGTGTTGTGTTATCGCTGATGAAAAATGAAATGGGTTTTAGGTTGAATTGAGGTTGGGGTAGTTTATGGTTGTTAAAAGGTTTTAAGATGGATCTTAAGGTTTTGTGAGGTTTTGGAGAAAAATGGAGGAATTTAAGATGAGAAGAATAGACGTTTAGAGGAGAAGTTTTTTTGAGGGATAGAGTGGAGTTGAAGGTGAAGGGTATTGATGGAGAGTGTTTATGGTTCGCTTCTTTTTTCTTTTCAAATGAGGAGCAGCAAGCTTGTTTTTATACGTGGTTTATGTCTCAGCCTTTTGTTGCATCACGTTTCTAGTTGGGCAGGAATTGTGGAATTGGTATGCATATACTAGGGCCGTCTTTGAGGGCGTGCAAGACGGGCTACCGCACATGGCCTCAAATTTTTCACTATTAACTTGTGACTAAATAGGCCCTCATAAAATGTTTATATTGGTTAAATAATGGTCGGATAGGGCCTCTATTTATTTTTCCATTATTAAACTATGAGTAATCTATACAGGGCCTCCGTAAAAATTGAGACGGCCCTGATATACCACGTTGCTGCAGCGTCTTACGAGTGAGTTGCAATTTGTTTTTTTCTTTTATGCGTGAGGTTGTGATATGCATTGTATGCTGCAGCTGCTCACCAAAAGTTGTTTTGCAGCCTTTTATTTGAGTTTTGCGTAGTTTTTTTGTGAAGGTTTGCGCAAGATGTGGGCTGCGGTTTTGTGACCTGATCGTACCAATCAGTTTGTTGTGTGAAAATGAGGAGGTACGGTTTTGTGTGTTGTGAATGAGACTGGTGTGAATTTTGTTCTTTTTGCAGGTTGGTTTTTGGATGATGTTGCAAATACAAGTTGGTTTTTTTTTTCTCTTATAGTGAAGGATTTTTGTGAATTGTGTGATGCAGGTACAAATGTGTGGAATTGATGTTGCAAGAAAAATGGAAAAAGAAGTGACTTGGTGTATGCAGGGTTTCGTGCGTGGTGGTGATAATTGCAAATCATGGGTTGCTTTGTATATTGGTGTGGTGTGTTGAAAGTTGGCACTTGTGAATGTGAGTCACCTTGTAGCTACGTTGGCAAAAAGTTGGTGGGTGGGGCGTGATACTGATGGTTGGTTTTGTGTTGCTTTTTTCTTTTTGGTTCATTTTTATTATAAAGGGACTCTTGGTAGTGTATAATGGGCTTTTATGTTTTTTTGTAATGGTATGAGATGGACTTAATTGGAAAAACTTGATGTATTTGGACTTTTGAATTGGGCTTGTATTCTAACTTTATGCACCATGTTGATTTTTTTGACTTAATTTGACTGATAGCCTTCACCAAATTATATCCAAATAATATCTCAACAATATATGAAATCGGTCCTGATGAAATCCTTTGAATCTTGAACAGTGATGATTGAATCGAACCCACAAGAATCGCATTTGAAACCAAACTGGATCAATCCTTGAGAAATAATACTAATCATGAGTCAATTTTGAATTGAATTTACAAATCACACTAAAACCAATTTCCAGCAAATCTTTGAACTAATCCTGAGAAAATGACCATGAAGCAACCTGGATCTTCGGATGAATTAGAGCCTAGACATAATGAAACTACTGATGCACCAATTTCTGAAGTTAGCCACTTGAGTACCCAAGCTTTCTTATTGGACAAGAAGACCTTGAAATCAGAGAATCGTGATTAATTCAAAAAATGCATAATCACTTCATTAATATTACCATTCAAAACAACAATGTTTAAAAACAAATAGCAATTAACAGGAAAGAAACTACAAATGCAAATGATAAAAGTGCCCAAGGATTGGCAATATTGAGGACGTCTTCCAGTCTGGATCACTGGCTTTAGGAGATGACCTTTGAAGTCTTCGAGCTCAAACAGATGAGAGATTGGCATGCACAACCAAATTTCCTTCTGGAAAGGGTATGTACCCTTTGTCAATCAAATGTTGTACCTTGGCTTGGAAGGCCTTACAATCTTCAGTTGAGCGCCCCATGGATCCTCCATGATATCCACACTGCACATGGGGATTGTACCCAGGAGGGTAAGGTTCTGGAACAGGCTTTAGAGTCTTAGGAATCACCAATGAGTTCCGAACCAGATGTGGAAGAAGTTCACCATATGACATAGGAATTGGATGAAGAGGAGCATTCATTCTTTCCAAGTTGTTACGAGGCTTATTCTGATTCTGGCGCTGATTCTGACATTGATTCTGATAACCTTGGCCACGGGCTCATTGATTTGCATGAGGAGCGGCCCAAGGTTTCTAGCATGATGCCCTAGGAAATGATTTCTGAGAAGATGAAGAACTAAAAGATTTTACCGGTGCAACCTGATAATACTCAACATCTGACATGAGTGCATTGATTACATCCTCTTCATCCTCTTGGGAGTTGTTGAGGGATTCAGTTTCACTTGCATGGCTGCTTGAGACATCCTAAATTTTTCCACTTTTTAGGCCACTCTCAATGCGTTATCCAACTATCACCAAATCAGAGAAGTTTGATGTCCCACTACCAATCATTTTATCTAGGTATGGTCCTTGCAAAGTATCCATGAATAGGTTAACCAATTCTCTGTCTAGAAGTGGAGGTTGCACTCTGGAAGCCAATTCTCTCCATCTCTGAGCATACCCTCTGAAGGATTCATTCTTCTCTTGAGACAAGCCTTGCAATTGCATGTGGCTGGGAGCCATGTCAAGATTGTATTCGTACTGCTTTAGAAAAGCTCTAGTTAAGTCCAACCATGATCGAATATGACCACTCTCTAACTACATGTACCAACTTAAAGATGCCCCACTCAAACTGTCCTGAAAATAGTGGATCATTAGCTTATCATTGTGAACATACAAAGTCATTCTTTGACAAAACATCACCAAATGTTGCCTCGGGAAACTATCCCCCTTATACTTCTCAAACTTCGGTGCTTTGAAACCTGGAGGTAACACTAAGTCTGGTACCAGACACATGTCTGAAGCATCGAGATCAAAAGCATCCTGAACTTCCAAGGCTTTGAGTTTCTCATCTAGCACACGATATCTTTCAGCAAACTCAAAAGCTCTCGGGTCCTTAGTTTTCATCATCGGGACCTACCTTTGAGAATCAGACACAGAGAATGCAAAATCACGATAGTCCGTAGTATCAAGAGAAGAGGAATATCCACCTTGGACAATAGATTGTTCATGTAAACCCTGATTCTCAACAGAGAGCTGCACAGACTGAGCTTGAGTAAGATTGTTCACTTGTGGAGGATCCTCATCGGGTGGAAAAGTGTATCGTGGGTTAGTCGTCACAGTAAAACCTGGTGGGAGATCAACATTATGAAGGTTGTTCCTTGACATAGCTACCAACAGCTTCCAACTTGACCTTACTTCTTGACACTGCTTGATCTTGCTTCAAATAATTTGTCGTCTTGCAACAGTCACCACTTATTCAGAACGAGCATCGGGGAATCAACTGGCTGGACATGGAAAAAGGCGAAATGAGAGTTCTGAAGGGTTGAAGAATGATATGCAAAATGATGCATGGATGCTTATGCTATGCAATGCAAAAGACATGGGATCAAAGCTTCTATAAATTTAGAATAACTGATGTGCTGCTGGCTGAATAAGACCAGAATTCCGCTCTGACAAGAAATCCAAAATACCAGAATACCGAAATAATCAGAATACCAGGTTGATAAGTCCACACTGATAAGAAAAATAGAAAACCAGGTTGGTTGAAAGTCAAGGTTTCCTGCAAAAAAACCCATCCCCTCTCACGTGTGGGTTCTAGTCTTGGACAAAGGCATCCTAGCAGGTCCTTAGTATCACGGGCTCTTAGGTTGAGAAATGATGATACGTTCACCATTTCTGGTTTGGCATCATCATAAATTAAGGAGGCCTCAACCGATTTCCCATGAACGGTCTCCAGAGTCATAAGCTATCTAAGTCAACATCCTATCATCTGCACCAGACGCACATGATAGAATATCTCCAAAGAAAACCTCGTCTGAATATGGGTCTCGTGTAAACCAAATGTACTAAGACGCTACGCAGGCCAGGCGACTATCCACTCTAATCCTAAGTATATACTCATGCCTGGGTATTGGGCTTATCTCTCATGGAACCAACCCACCCAACAGCACAGCAGCAGCAGCATAATAGGATAACAATAATCAAATGCAAGTAATGCAGTAAAATAGAGTAATATACAACAGATAATGTACAACAAATACAACTCATAAATGCACAAAAATAAACACCCAATGAAACAGAAACAGAAAAGCGCTAGAATTGACTCGCATAGGGAACCCAATCCCCAGCAGAGTCGCCAGCTGTCGCAACGCGAAAAATAACCGGCAGAAAAACAGAGTCGCCACCGAACGTTATTTATCCCGACGGGGGAAAGGAAACGATCGAAGAAACCTCAAAAGGGAGAAGACATGGTCATCGCAACCATAGTCTGGGTTCGGGAGTCGATTACACAAGAGGAAGGTATTAGCACCCCCTCGCGTCCGTTGTACGCAACGGGATCCACGCTTGTTGTCTAATCAAAGGGTGTGTTATCTAAAGCCTACTGCTAAACGGAAACAAAAATGGAAAACAAAAAGAGAAAACAAAGGTGGACCCGCAAGGATCATCGCAATCCTATGCATACGTATCTTCATGGACGAATGAAGAATTAGAGTCGACGTAGTTCGAAGGACTACGGGTGAAAGGGGGGAGTTTCCTATGAGGGAACTAGTTATTGAACTAAGTGTATTAAAAGGGATCCTTACTGTTTGACCTAAATCTAAACTGAGGATAACTTAACTGCTAAGGAAAATTTAAATAGATATGCACAAGTATATACAGATAAGTGAATTAACAGGTATATAAACAAATATGCATTGAATTGAAAAGGTGTTGGGTCTTACACTCTGAAAAGAGGCCCAGTTGTTTTCAAGCAGTTTAAAACAAACAGATTATTTTGAAAACAGAGGTATGGGGCTTACAACTCAAGGAGAGGCCCGTGGAGGTTGTTTATTGTTTAAAACAAAGTTTATGTACAAAAGATTGGGGCTTATACTCAAGGAGAGGCCCAGATGATTTATTTGAAAACAATGATCGCACCGCGATACCGAAAGACGTTGTGGGACTTATACTATAGTAGAGGCCCAAAATTTATTTATGTACATAAGGGGGTTGGGTATTAAACTCTAATATAGGCCCATGGTGTATTTGAAATGAAGTTTTGAAAGAATAAATCAAAAGGGAAACCCTAATTTTATTTTATTTTTGCATTTTTAAAAGGAAAAAATAATTAAAAATGATGAAAAATGTCAAATAAATTCAAAAAGCAAGTTATGAACCATGGTTAGGGTTTGGAAAATAAGTTTTTATCCACATGATGATTTAAAATTCATTTGGTTTTGAAAAATCAAGAAAAAGAAATTATTTAAAATGTTTAAAACAAATTAAAATAAAATCCTTTAAAATATTTAAAAATATATCAAATAAAAATATTTTTTTGATTTTTTTTTTGTGATATAAAATATTTAAATATGTGAAGGATTTATGTTTAAATAATCACTTGAAAATGATTAAAATTGAGAGAGAAATTAATTTTTGAAGATAATAACAAAATGATTAAAATATTCAAAAAAAATCAAATATTTGAAAAAAGGCGCCAACGACTCCTTCTTCTTCCTCTCGTCTCCCTCCATGGCCGTTTTACAAGAGCTCACTTATCTCTTTTATTACGCAATGAAATCAAATGATGTAAACATGGATTTTGTTCGTTTTTTAGCAAGGAACATGATGGTGGCAATTAATTTCATTTCTTTTAAGTGTGGAGAGAGTTATCACGCATGAACACAGAAACCTTAGAATTTGAAAAAACTATCATGAAATTTTATACACGATTGTAACATAGCAATCGATTGAGGGGAAACACTCTATGAACTATCAGAAACATGTTGGTAACTTGAAAATAAATTTATGATGCATGGATCATAGAGTTTGAGAGCCTGAGGCTTACCTGTGCAAGAGGAAATCAAACTTTGATGTAGAGGTGTTACATATGCCAAATGATGATCTGGATAGCTTCCTTGGACCTCAAGGAGTGTGTTGAGATGCTTGGAAGGGATTGCGAACATATGGATTGTTGGGCTCGAATCCAACTGCAAATGGCTTGGGGTGAGATATGAACTTGATGAATCTGGTGTTACAGATGTTGTTCAAGGGTTTGGATCACTCATATATGATGTATGTGGGGTGTTAGGATCATTGGTTTAAGTTGAATTGCTCCCTATTGCAAAATTCGATTCTCACACCTCATGAACTTGAAAATTTGGAATGATAAGTGAAATGGTGGAAAACAAATGTTGTTATGTTTTGGTGTGTTTTGATCAACCAGAAATGACCTCTATTTATAGTAAAGGAAGTTTGTTTTGCAAGGAATAGTGAATGGGGGCTGGATCATCCTTTTACCCAATGGATATGGCTAGGTGTTCCGAGTCTCCTTTAGCCATTGACTTGAGCTAAACTTGCAGGTTTTAGGTCTTTTGATTCTTGGATAAGGCTTGACTCTTTTGGACTAGTATGATCTGATTCATGCCACCTCAATGTACAACATCAATGCCAAATGACAAAGTTGGAGTTTTGGATTTGCAAACTTAAAGATCACATGCCAAAGGATAATGTTCTTGACTTATAGGTGCCTATGTTATGATTCCTCTACAGAAAACAAGTGCATTGTATCTTAGATGTTTGCCTTACATGGTGACAAGGCTTGCAAAGTCATCAAAATGACAAAATCGTGTGGCATGTGCAAAATTATCTTGGAAAAATCAGTTGTGTGATGCTAGGTTGTGAGGTCCATAACTCCTTGCTCAAGTTGAATTAATGAAAGTTCTAATACTCTTTGGAAAGCTTGTACATCATACTTCAACTTTGATGTTTACATTTGGTCTTCATTCATCTTGGATCATAATGAAAAATACCTCCAAAGTTGGACAAAACATGAGACAGATTCTGCCTAAAAATTTCTGAGTGTCAAAGTCAAGATCTCATGAAACCCTAACTTTATGGCCTTATAACTCAAAATCTAGGCATTTTTTGGGGGTACCTCAGTTTGACAATCTTTTTGTATGTAAGATGAGCTATCATTTGAGCTTTGGATGGAAGAAAATGGTTGCTTGGATCACAAGTTATGGCCTTGCAAAGTTGGGTAAAAACCAATATTTTCCATAACTTAGTGAAATTTTCAATTTCTCAAGCTTATCCCTTTTACAAGTAACATTGATTTCTTGATCAATATTTGTTCAAATGCAACAATGGACCATATTTTCTTGAATTATAGGTCATGATGAACATTTTTTTCTAAAAAGTCAAACTTTGACTTTTGGTCTCAGACGGATTTTGTGCAGAGAAACCCTAATTCCCGATTTTTTACAATTACATCCTCTGAGGAAATTTTAAGTTTATGAATGGACCCTTAGGGTTCTTGTGAGCTTCTTAAATCACATATTGAAGCATTGGCTCATGCCCAGATGAAAATTTCTCTCTGGAGGCCTTGGTCGACCAAAACCCTAATTTGGTGACACTGATGATCTTGAGGTCTGATCAACTTGAAATGTTGCATTCTTGTGTTAGATTCTTGATGTGGGAGACCTCTTGATCTTCCATGGATGTTTTAAAGGCTTGGAAAGTTGAAGATCATATCAATTCTTGATTGATCCTTTGCCTGGATGCTCTGAGAGGGCTCAAAAACCCTAATCCTTGGTTGAGGTAAACACTCAACAATCTTTAAAGGAATTGGTAGGTATGAAAATAACCCATATTGTGGTGATAATTTGCACAATGATGTGAACTCTTGTGGTAAAAATTTAGGGTATGACAGGTTGCCGAATATTCCGATAGGGCATGATGCATTTGGGTGATTGTTGATAGACTGACGAAGTAGGCACACTTCATCTCGATTAATATCACTTTTTCTTTGTAGAACTTGGCAGAGATTTATATCCGTTTGATTGTGAAGCTGCATGGAGTTCCATTGAGTATTGTGTCAGATAGAGATTTGCGGTTTACTTCCAAATTTTTGGAAAGTTTGCAAAAGGCCTTAGGTTCGAAGCTGAGGTTGAGTTCAGCTTATCATCTGTAGACAGATGGTCAGACGGAGAGGACTATTTAGTATTTGGAAGATTTGTTGAGGGCTTGTGTTCTTGAATAAGAATGTGCTTGGAATAATCATTTTCTGTTGATTAAGTTCACTTATAATAAAAATTACCATTCTAGTATTGGAATGGCGCCTTTTGAAGCTTTGTATGGTCGGAGGTGTAGGACGCCTCTGTGTTGGCATGAATCTGGTGAAAGTGTGGTGCTTGAACCTGAGATTGTTCATCAGACTACAGAGAAGGTGAAGCTGATTCGGGAGAAGATGAAAGCTTCATAGAGTAGGCAGAAGAGTTATCATGATAAGAGGAGGAAGTATCCTGAGTTTCAAGTGGGAGACCATGTATTCTTGAGAGTCACTCTGGTGACCGGTGTTGAATGTGCTTTAAAGTCGAGGAAGCTTACTCCTCGATTTATCAGTCTGTATCAGATATCAACGAGAGTTGGAGTTATTGCTTATAGAGTGGCGTTGTCACCAAATTTGTCAAATTTGCATGATGTGTTCCATGTTTCACAGCTACGGAAGTATGTTCCGGATCCGTCGCATGTGATTTTGATGGATGATGTTCAGGTAAGGGATAACCTTAAAATTGAGGCTTTGCCTGCAAGGTTTGAAGATCGTGAGTTAAAGCAGTTGAGGGGAAAAGAGATTGTTCTCGTAAAGGTAGTATAGGGAGGCGCTGCCGGTGGAAGTATGACTTGGGAGTTGGAGAGCAGGATGCGTGAAGCGTATCCTGAGCTGTTTGGATCAGGTAATTTTCGAGGACGAAAATATTCTAAGTGGGGAAGAGTTGTAACGCCCCGACTTATTTTATTTATTTTCTGTAATTTATTTATGTGATAATTATGGTTGTGTTGTGCCTTGATGTGTTTGAGCTACCTTGGTGGGGGGTAGTTGTCTTAAGAATAGACTTTAAGGGTTGAGGGGTGTATGACCAATTGTGTAGTACTTGGTGGTGTGGTGAGAATGACTAATTAAATTATGTTAGTAATATTTAGTTAATTATAATATTAGTTGAATATTATTAAATTAAATAATTAGTGATTATTATTATTATTATTATTATTATTATTATTATTATTATTAGAAGGGAATAATATTAATAATAAGAAAAAGGGAAGTTGGGAGAGAAAAGTTGTCAGAACATGTTTTGGGAGAAAAAGAAGAAGAGAGAAGGAAGAAAGGCTAGGGCAAGAGAGAAGACTCCATTGTTGTGAAGCTTTGTGCAAGAACTCTAAGGTAAGGGTGGTTCTAATTATCTAAGGGTTAACATGATGATGGTGGGTAGATTATGCCATATAGGGTTTGTGTTTTTCTTCTCTTTATTCATAATTTCATAATTTTGATGAATTGGTAATTGTTGGATTCGATGAATTTCTTGATGAGTGTTGTGTGTGGTATGTTGATGTTGTGACTAATGTTTGTATGATGCATTGTTGTAATTGTTATTGTTGAAATCATGTGATTGATGAATTGTATGATGTTGTTGTTGTTCGTTTTGTGTGATCGCGAGTCAAAGTCGGAACTCGGGTTATGGATGTTTTTGGGGAGAATAATTGGGGTTTTGATGTTGATGAAAACTGATTTTTGAGTAAAACTATGCGTTACACGAATTATATGAAAAGTGGGATTTTGGGGTGTGTCAAAAAGTGCTTTTCGTACTGATAAGCAGCTGAAAAGTGCTTTTGTTGCAGGTGTAATCGGTTACCAGAAAAGGGGTAACCAGTTACCCTATTGAAAAATGGGTTTTTTGGGAAAATCTCTGAGGGTGTAATTAGTTACCCTGATTGTGGTAACCAGTTACACTGTGTGTATATTGTGTGGTAGTAGCTAGTTACAAAGGGTGTAACCGGTTACCTCATTTTGAGTAACCAGTTACACTGGGACCAATTTTTGAAAAATCTTTAAAAATTCATAACTTTTGTTCCGGGTGTCCAATTCGAGTGTCGTTTGAAGCGTTAGAAAGCTAACACGACGAACTTTATTCTAAAAATAGTTTCTGTACCATAAGTTTAATAATTTTGATGTATGATGGTATTAAGCGTATTATTATCGTTATGTTGTGGTGTGACATAATTGTAAATGCCTTTGTAGTTGCTTGCTATGATGCATGTCGATGTTGCTGGACTGTATGGCATGTTGTGTTGTGGCCTGTAGTGGTGTGATGCATTGTTTAAATGAAGGTCATTGTATGTTGTTGTTGTCATGGATTTCATGATTGCATGAGTTATGAGATAAGTCGCGTGCCCATGTGGGGTGTGAGCGTCTTATCTGGATTCTAATTATAGAATTATGTTGTTGTTGTTGTTAAGGTGATCGTGTACCCATGTGGGGTGTGAGCGATCATGGAAGTCGTGTGCCCGTGTGGGGTGCGAGCGACGTAATGGAAATTCCAACAAAAATTGTGATTCTGAAATAGGGACCGAGTTCTTAAATAGGAACTGAATGGTACCACATGCATTGAGTCAAGTTGTTAGTCTTAATGTATTGCATCCTGATTGTATTTGTTGTTGTGTTTGGATTTTGGTTCTGTTGGTTATGTGGATGTATGTTATAGAATGGGTTATGTGTATGTAATAATCTAATGCTTGCTTATTATCATTTTTTCCTTTATCTAATTATGATATCTCACCCCTTGTGTTTGAATGTTGCCTTTATATGGGCATCATGCAGATAACTCGCAGTAGAGGAGTTGATGTGAGTGGAAGATGAAGTCTTCCATTTTATCTTTAATGTCAACATCTTCTCTGATGTGTAACACCGGGGTTATGGAACGTTGTGTCTTTGATGTTTCAATAGATATTTTTGGATATCTCTAGATTTATTGTTGTTTATGTTTATTTTGAAAACATAGGTATGTCATGAATAATGTCATACCCCAATTTTGCCCCCGAATCTTTGAATCGATACACTTATCATAGCATCTGCATCATCTGCATAGCATGGCATGCATTTCATCCTGCATAATGCTCAAATTATCAGCCAGAATAAAATTTCGGATTTACAGGAAAATTTGTTAAACTAAAAGTCAGTTGTGCGTAAAATCAAGGGGCAAAAAGTTTCAAAATTGAACTTGCAATCATCAGTTTTATTAATCTATGTTTCACGTAGTTTAACTTGGCGTGTTTGTTTTAATTTTTTATGACTTTTCGACAACATTTTGGTCAGTCTGAGCATTTTTACCGGTCTGAATTTATTTCGAAATTTGACCAAACGATGTATTTTTCTGAGTCGTTTATTTTGCGCTAATTATTTTGGTGCATTCATTTTATTTTTTCGAGCACTTTGATATCAGTCTGATTATTCATGTTTAACCGGTTCATTTTAATTTTTTTAGTTAATAATCATTTATTTTAATTTTTATTTAATCAAATTTTTAATTTAGTTTTATTTAAATAGTTTATTTTATTTTTATTCCATTTATCATTTTTCTTTTTAAAATAATATGAAATTTTGTTTTTATTTTGTTTTTAGAAACACTTAATACTTATGTTTTAAAAAGGTTGTTTTGTTTTTGCTCCATTTTTTGTGAAAGTACCTAGTATTATACTGCATGGCACAGAGAGATAAGAGAGGAAGGACAGCTTGTATCAAGGACTCTTTCATTTTTTACTTTCAAGAAAACAATAGAATAATAGACAAAGGGGAGGACCACCTACCACTACACAATATAGCAGTACTCTTTTCACAAGAAAAAGACATTATTTATTTAGAAACAAACCCAGTAATCCTCTCCACATACTCCCATGCGCCACTTTTCTTTCTTCAAAAATTTGTAGATTTTTTCCACCATATATCATACCTTTGAACAACACAACATGATACACTTCCTCCATCTCTATTAAACCGAGGGACCCATCACGATAAAAAGACTGAGAGATGTTGGAGTGGGGGCTCTCACATAGGAAGCACACAAATTTCTCTCCTCATATAAACCTACCACTAACTTCATTTTTTTTCTGCAAGTTGAAAACTAACAACAATAAAATTGCCTCACATTAATTTCTACTCAATGTAACCATCATTTTCTTTACTCGAGATATTTCCTCCATCTTCCTTCCTTAAAAAAAGTCATCTTCACTCACACCTTATTCCTATGTTTAACTCAGTGAACATGTTCATCTTCTTCACTTCAACAAAACAAACACCACCTTTCATACACTTTGTTTCTTCTTTCTAACACAACCACATTATTCACCTTCTTTCATTTTAAAAACAACCAAAAAACCACAACATATTCTATCGACCTACATCAACCTACATACCTCACATTACTCACCTTCCATATTCTTTTTCCTGCACGTGAACCCCCTCACATATACACCACATGTATAACGTCCAATGATACACATCTCGATTAAAAAAACACATAATATCATTTTTCTTCCTTCTTGAACCTGCATAACATACTTCCACCATCTTCACTTCAACCACCTTTTGTTCCACATGACAACTACACCAGCCACCGTAACTCACGGCATGCACCGCCGAGGCCGATAACGCAAAAACACTCATATGTTCTGTAGCTGGTAAAGCAAAGTACTCAAAGCTGCATTGAGTGAAGTTGCTGATAGAAAACAACCATCTTGCACCAGAAATTTCCGCGTACAACACAATACCTGATATGTAACAGTTTCAACGAGAACAACAACAACACACGTGCAATCTCATCACAACCACGACTCCTTCGACTTCACGCTGCTACTTTACGCTGCTACACCACCACGAGAGATGGAGAGGTTAACGAAATCCACGCGAGAGGGAGAGAGATCACGAGACTGAGGGACTGCCGTTAACGCGTTTGAGTTGTCATTGTTGTTTTTTCCCTCTGTTGTTCGTGTTGATCTGCATTTGAATTGCCGCAAGAACAGAGTTAGAGCGAGAGAGATCATGGGATCAAGAGAGAAACATGGAGGAGAGTGAGAACGAGAGAGTATCGTGTGAGAGTGAGGGAGGCGAGATCGTGAGAGATATAGAGAGGTCAAAAGGTTTGTTTATTTATTTTGTTTTTTGACTTTGAACCTTGCCGTTTGATTATCACGTGTAAAGTAAGAGAAAGGTTTTTGGTCTTTAATGTTTTTTTTAATTAGGAAATTCTTAGTGATTTTTGACTTTTTATAAAACTTTGATTTTCATTAAATATTGTTCTAATCACATTTTGTTTTTTAAAGGAAAGATTGGGAGGTTGCCCATACAAGATTTTTCTTTATTATTATTTATTTTACCTTTTCTATTATTTTGTTTTTCTCTATTATTATTATAGTGATGTTTAGAAAATAAACAATCTAGTTGGACCCATGTAATATGTTTATCTTAGGCCCAATCCTATTTGCACCCCTTCTATTCTTTTTTAAATTTTATTATTATTTAGTTACTAAATAGGTTTGTTAATTTATTAAATTCCTTTTTATTTTTATTCATTTAGATTGATTTTTAGTTTAGTTAATCGTTCGTAGTTTGCTAATTGTTTCGTTTATTTATTTGTGTAATTGTTGTGTTTAGTCGGTTAATTAGTTAATATCTCTACCCATGTCCGTACTCATACATGTAAATAATCATACCCAACATTTCACTACCATTCTATTCAATTCAAAATTTATTTCACCACAACTTATTGTCATGCCATTTTCAAAATAACAAATCAGACACAAGTTGAAACCCTTTTCTTAATTACATACGAAAAAAGATTACTGTTGGAATCTAACATTCTAGCAGAACCCTCGAATGATTGGTCTCGAGCCTCGCGCATTAGGATAACCGTTCATTCTTTTCTTTCATTTCTTAAAACAGTTAAATATTAACTTGGACAAATAAGTGTCGTTAGTGTAAGTTCTGTGTTTTTTGGATTGGCTGCATTTTGGTAAAACAACATGCTGTTAGCAAGATGTTAAACCAGATGTTTTGCCATGACAGTCAGACATCATGTTCTGCATGATGTTGTGACATGTTCCAGGACATGTTATACCAGAAAGTTAGGGTATGTATATTTTGGTATTTTTAGTGTGATTTTTAAGTGTGTTCTGATGCACACGTGGGTGATATTCATGGGAGTATATTGTGGGAATTTCTGTTATGACAGATTCTGTTAGTTTTCATTAAAAAGGTTCCATGAGCCTTTTGGGAAAGTTTGTATTTTTTTCCTATTATTGTGCAGGATGATTTGCAGTGAGATAAAACTGATTGTTGTTATTTGTGCGCCTCAAGAAGCCCAAGTACATTAGGTCTGAAAGCTATTTAAAGTGAAAACCAAACCCTGTTGATGTAGAGATCACAACATGAAGATTTTTGGAAATAAGGATTAGCCGTATTTTGGTTGGTCTTTAGGGTTTAGTGATTGTTAATTGTATGTCACTCATGTATCTTCTGATGCATTAAGGTTGACTGATTGTTCATTGTACACTCTAAAGCTTTTAAGCAAGAGTGTATTGTTCTTGATAGAAGCTTTTAAGCAAAATCAAGTATTTTCTTAGAAGTGTGCTACTTCTATTGTTTGTGTAATTGTTGAACTGTCACTGGGATTGTGACTGATTAGAAAGTGAGAGGGTGTGTAGGTAGAAGTTGCACAAAGTATGGATTAGGCGAGAAGTTGTAAACGGGGGAGTTTAGCTTTGAACTAATACTATCATAGTGAATTTCCTTCCTAGATTGGTAGCCCCCAGACGTAGCTGAGTTGCACCAAACTAGGTTAACAATTCCCGTGTTAATTTAACTTTTCTGTCATTTGATTTTCTACATCTTTTACTTGTGTGATCAAGCCGTTGTTGATCCTGGTGTTGCGACATTTGTCTTGACATCTGGTATCTGTATGCCAGAATTTCAATTAGCATTAGAGCAGGTCACCCTGTTCTGTTTTTGGGTGAGCTCTAGTGAGTTTGTATTCTGGTACTATGGATAAGGAAGGAGGAGGAAATGTCAATAGGCCTCCAGCCTTGGATAGCATAAATTATGACTATTGGAAGGCACGTATGGTGGCTTTCTTAAAATCTATGGATAGCAAAACTTGGAAGGATATCATCAAGGGTTGGGAACACCTTGTGGTTAAGGATAATGATGGAAAAGAAACCTTGAAGCCAGAAGAAGATTGGACCAAGGAGGAAGATGAGACAGCTCTTGGTAACTCCAAAGCCTTGATTGCTTTATTCAATGGAGTTGACAAGAACATGTTTAGGTTGATCAACACTTGTACTGTGGCTAAGGATGCTTGGAAATTTCTCAAGACAACTCATGAAGGAACATCCAGGGTGAAGATGTTGAGACTTCAGCTTCACACTACCAAATTTGAGAATCTAAAGATGAGAGAAGATGAAAGTATTCATGACTTTCACATGAATGTGCTTAAAATAGCTAATGCCTTTAGTGCCTTGGGAGAAAAGATATTAGAGGAGATGTTGGTGAGGAAGATTCTTAGGTCTCTTCCTAAGAAATTTGACATGAAGGTCGCAGCCATTGAAAAAGCCCAAAACATCAGTTGTATGAGAGTTGATGAGCTAATGGGATCACTTCAAACATTTGAATTGACCTTGAATGATAGAATTGAAAATAAGAACAAAAGCATTGCTTTTGTGTCCAATGCTGAAGATAAAGAGGGGCCAGCTAACCTGGATATTGATGAGGGACTGTCAAATACAATTGTTTTACTTGGGAAGCAGTTCAATAGAATTCTAAAGAGAATGGATAGAAGAGGAAGACCAAGTGTCAAGGACATCACCTCTGACATCAGAAATAACTATGATTCTAAAAAAAAAATACCAGAACTGAAGAAAAGACAGGTCAAAGTAAAGGGATTCAATGTTATAAGTGTGAAGGTTTTGGTCACATTAGGCCAGAATGTCCAAACTATCTCAGGAAGCAGAAAAAGGGGTTGACTGTTTCTTGGTCTGATGATGATGAGTCTGAAGATGAACCCAAAAAAGAGACTACTGAATCTGTTATTGCTCTCTGGCAGATGGGTTGATGAAGTAGAAGCTTGTGATGAAAACGATCTCTATGAATATTTGGATGTGGATTTCTAGGAAACCTGCAACATGTGTGAGGAATATTCGAAGACAGAGGAAAATCAGAGAAAGGCCATAGCTGAATTGGAGAATAAGAAGAAGGAACTCTTAGGTGTTATCTCTCATCTTCAAAGTGAGATAACTCTCCTAAATTCCAAGCTCAATAATGGTACTGATTCCTTAAGAAGGATGAAAAATAGGGCTGATCAAATAGAAGATACAAAAGTCCATCATCATTATGATAACAGACAAAGAAGAATGTCTGAATAAAATTTTTTTCCGTCTGAAAGAAAGAAGATGACCACAATGACTAACCACATGTTACAACAGTCTAGAAGACATAATGAACCTCCAAATAATTTCTAATCTTGTTAAAGATGTCATTACTATGGAGAGTATGATCACATAAAGCCATTCTGTTATAAATTGTATGGAAATCAAATATCCTCAGTTAAGTCCAAGGATAAGCCAGTTAGCAAAAAGAGAAGTGTCGAAGATAGGAGTGTTAACCTTATAGCTCACACATCCTTGAGAGCCTCAACTATAGAAGACTAGTACTTTGATAGTGGATGTTCTAGACATATGACAGAGGTTCAGAAGTAGTTGATGGATATTAGGTCCCTGCCCACAGGTGCTTTCAGATTTGGTGAAGGTGTTAAAGGAGAATTAAAGGAGTTGGTAAATTGATGGATGTTGGTTCACCTAGGTTGGAAGATGTTCTTCTTGTGAAGGGACAATTTGTTAACCTCGTCAGCATTAGTCAGCTGTGTAATCAAGTTTTGTTAGTCATTTTCTCCAAGTCTGAATGTCTAGTCAAAGATGAGAAAAATGATGTTCTAATGAAGGGTATAAGGTCTAAAGATAACTGCTATCTTTGGGAACCTCAGATAACTGCTTACTCTTCCACATGTTCAAAAACTCGAGAGGATGAAGTGAAGCTGTGGCACCAGAAACTTGGACACCTTCATCCCAAAAGAATGAAGGAAATCACATTTTTAGGAGCAATTAAAGGAATGCGAGATCTAAAGGTTGAAGAAGGGGAAGTCAGTGGTGAGTGTGAAGTTAGGAAGCAGATGTTGATGTCACAACTAATGTTGCATCATCAGACTACTTCAAGAATACTGTAACTTCTCCACATGGGGGTTATGGGACCTATGGAGACTGAAAGTCTGGGTGGAAAGAAGTATGTGTATGTGGTTATGGATGATTTCTCTAGGTGTACATGGGTAAACTTTCTTAAAGAAAAATTAGACGTCTTTGAAGTTCTTAAAGTTTTATATCAAAGTATTCAAAAGGAGCAAAAGAGTAGGATTGTCAAGATCAGAAGCTATCATGACAAGGAGTTTGAGAATTCAAAATTCACTGAATTATGTGAGTCTCAAGACATCAGTTATAAATTTTCTTCTCAGCTAGATGAAATTTTTTAGCAAAAAACCTTGGATATACAAGAATCAGCTAAAGTCATGCTTCATGCTAAGGGCTTGCCATATTATTTCTGGGCTGAAACTATGAATATAGCTTGTTATATTCATAGTAGGGTCACTATGAGAGAGGGCAGTTTAATCACTCTCTATGAGCTATGGAAAGGAAGAAAGCCTACAGTGAAATACTTCCATGTTTTTGGAAGCAAATGCCATGTCCTGACCAATAAAGATCAAAAGGGTAAGATGGATCCCAGAAGAGTTGAAGGGATATTTCTGGGTTATTCTTCAAGCAGCTGAGGTTTTAGAATCTTTAACTCCAGAATTGAGATGATAATGGAATCTGTCAATGTGGTATTTGATGATTCAGAACAGAGGATTGATGTTAACTACAATTTTGGAACGTCCATTGTGCAGACTAGTCAGACAAAAGAGGAAAGCTGTAATTTCTCTAGCATTATGTCAGGTAACTCTCAAGATATTTCAGATCTCTCTGGAAAGGGTCATTCATGTCAATCCAAGAATCTTGTTGCAAGACACTCTATAGAAAGAAACATTACTAAGTCTACAAAGAATGTATAAAACTCATGTTTTGTCTCCAAGCCAGACTCTAAAAGAAGTCCTATTGTCTAAGAAAAGAAGATCTTGTATTGGTTCATTGGAACACGAGGTTGTGATATGGAGTACTTCTACAGGACAAATGCTATGATGGAAGAATTATGCAAGGTAGAATGTGAGAGTGATATGACAAATAGTCTAACTACCTTGATTAACAAGAAGTAGACATATGTGTCTTGGTGTACTACTGAAGCTGAGTATGATGAAATTAGAAGGGGTTGCCTTCAATCAGTGTGGATAAAACAGATACTAAAGAAACATGATGACAAGGCTGATGTTTTCACATTATACTGTAAGGATATGAATGTTATCAGCTACTTCATCTGGAACAAAATCCCTGACAAGTACAATCAACTGATCAGGAGTCATGATAAAGGAAAGGTTGCTATTTTGAAGAATGTAGACACTAAGGACCAGCTTACGAATATGTGTACTAATGCTGCATATGGAAATGACCTTAAGGACATAAGCTGTGAAGTATTGTAGCAATTACAAAAATGGAGGAATGCAACGCATATTGCATCTTTCCTCTATTCTCTGATGCTTGAGCAAGTGAAGACTGTTAATGAATGGAATAGGAGACCTCTGCAATAAAGAATGACTGGTTTGAAGAAGATGTACTTAAAAGTTGTGGTGAGGAAGTTTACTACCAACACTCCTAAATCAGGTGATAGCTTCAAGGAGTTCAGAAGGATCTTTGATAGAGGCAAGAGTTAGAAGATCATCTAAAAGGGATCTGTTACATTTTTGTGTTTCCATCAGTACTTATGCTTTAAGCATTTTGTTTTTGTGCTTCCATATGTGTGTATTTCCATGTACATTTACTCTATTTTCTTTTTGTCAATTTTTGACTAAAAAGGGGGAGTAAAGTGTTGATTTGTTTGTTGTTTCTGATGTTAGATCAGATGTAATGACTTTATGTCATGTTTATACTACTGCATAGGAAGAGTAGTTTTTTATTGTTGTTGCCTGGCTGTATGCAACATTTAGGGGAGCATAATAAACTGTTGTGTGTCTGTGTTGAAAGGTTAGATTCTCTGCTGTTGGTATACAAGATCAGAATGCTTGTTTGTTGGATTATGTTATGTTGTGTCTGGGAGAATGCATTATTCTCTGTAGTTGGTTGTGGTGTTCAGGGGGAGTGTGTTTGTGCTTGTGTTTTTGAAGTGTGGTTCCATTGTATGAACTTGCATGTGAGTTCATGTGTTTTTTCTGGTGATTTTGGTTTTCCTCTTCAGGGGGAGTACTGGTTATGTATGACAGGCGGATCTGTGTACCTGTCTGATCTATAGCTGCAAGGTTGCAGTTTGTACAAATCTTACATGTTCTCATGTAGCTTGTGTTGGATTGTGATATCAGACCTGATGTCTTGACATTATGTTGTCAGGTGTTCTTTATTAGTTTGACAACATTGTGCTTGGGTTTCTTTGTTTCTGCTTTGTTTCCTCTGTGTGTGCCTCTGATGTGTGCTAAGGTTGTTTTAGCCAAGATTTTCCAAATGGGGAGATTGTAAGTTCTGTATTTTTTGAATTGGCTACATTTTGGTAAGTCCATTTTTTCCTCATATCAACCTACCACTAACTTTATTTTTTTCTGCAAGTTGAAAACTAACAACAATAACATTGCCTCAAACTAATTTCTACTCAATGTAACCATCATTTCCTTTTACTCAATACATTTCCCCCATCTTCCTTCCTTAAAAAAAGCCATCTTCACTCACACCTTATTCCTATTTTTAACTCAGTAAACATGTTCATCTTCTTCACTTCAACAAAACAAACACCACCTACCATACACTTTCTTTCTTCTTTCTAACACAACTACATTATTCACCTTCTTTCATTTTAAAAACAACCAAAAAACTATAACACATTCTATCCACCTATATCAACCTACAGACCTCACATTACTCACCCTTTATATTCTTTTTCCTGCACGTGAACCCCCTCACATATACACCACATGTATAACTTCAAATGATACACATCTCACTTAAAACAAACCACATAATATCATTTTTCTTCCTTATTGAACCTGCATAACGTACTCCCACCATCTTCACTTCAACCACCTTTTGTTTCACATGACAACTACACCAGCCACCGCAACTCGCGGCATGCACCACTGACGTCGATAACGCGAAAACACTCATATGTTATGTAGCCGGTAAAGTAAATTACTCAAAGTTGCATTTAAGTGAAGTTGCTAATAGCAAACAACCATCTTGCACCGGCAATTTCTGCTTGCAACACTATACCCGATCTGTAACAGTCTCGGCGAGAACAACAATAACACGCGTGCAGTCTCATCACCACCATAACTCCTTCAACTTCACGCTGCTACACCGCCGCGAGAGAGGGAGAGGTTAACAAAATCCACGCGGGAGGGAGAGAGATCACGAGACAGAGGGATTGTCATTAACGCGTTTGAGTTGTGGTTGCTATTTTTTCCCTCTGCTGATCATGTTGATCTGCATTTGAATTGTCACAAGAACAGAGGTAGAGTGAGAGAGATCATGGGATCAAGAGAGAAACATGGAGGAGAGTGAGAACGAGATAGTATTATGTGAGAGTGAGGAAGACGAGATCGAGAGAGATATAGAGAGGTCAAAAGGTTTTTTTATGTTTTGTTTTTTTGACTCTATGTTTGTTTTTTTTTTTTTTTTGTGTTTAGGAACATAAACATAGAGAGGGATAGGAGATATGAATTTGATTTGATGTTATGGCTCCCTTTTCATGTCTTTGATTGAAGTTTGGGTTTCTGAATCTTGGCTTTTGATTATCACGTGTGAAGTAAGAGAAAAGTTTTTGGTCTTTAATGTTTTTTTTAATTAGGAAATTCTTAGTGATTTTTGAATTTTTATAAAACTTTGATTTTCATTAAATATTTTTTTAATCACATTTTGTTTTTTAAAGGAAAGATGGGGCGGTTCCCCATACAGTATTTTTCTTTATTATTATTTATTTTACCTTTTCTATTATTTTGTTTTTGTCTATTATTATTATAGTGATGTTTAGAAAATAAACAATCTAGTTGGACCCATGTAATATGTTTATCTTAGGCCCAATCCTGTTTACACCCCTTCTATTATTTTTAAATTTTATTATTATTTAGTTACTAAATAGGTTTGTTAATTTATTAAATTCCCTTTTATTTTTATTCATTTAGATTGATTTTTAGTTTAGTTAATCCTTCGCAGTTTGCTAATTGTTTCGTTTATTTATTTGTGTAATTCTTGTGTTTAGTCGGTTAATTAGTTAATATCTCTACCCATGTCCGTACTCATACATGTAAACAATCATACCCAACATTTCACTAACATTCTATTCGATTCAAAATTTATTTCACCACAACTTATTGTCATGCCATTTTCAAAATAACAAATTAGACACAAGGATCTGTCCTGAGCCTCGCACATTGGGATAACCGTTCATTCTTTTCCTTCGTTTCTTAAAACACTTAATTATTAACTTGGACAAATAAGGGCCGTTAGGATCTAGCATCTTGGCATAACTCTTTGAACAATTGATTATTTTCAGGCGTTCGTTATCCATCAAACAATTTTCAAAATAATCTCGAATGGAAAAGGGCCGTTGGAATCTAGCATTCTGGCGTAACTCTTTGAACCATTGAGTCTCATCAAATGTTCGTCATTCACTTAAAATACATTCAACCAATCAAACAAATTTTCTCGCCGTCGTGCGACCCTAAAACTTTTTCATAAACGTGAGATATTGTGTCTTGAGACGACGCAAAACATTGCTTCGTTCACAAACTATTTGAGTTGAGATAAGAGGAGTTTCCCGCGAATGTTGATTTGTAAATCCATTATGTTGTGATGTAAATGTCTGCTCCTCACTTGTTTTAGGTAAAGCAATGTTTTCGGTCGTATGCGACTAAATATGTTTCGCTAAAATTGACCAACAAACAAACCTTTTTACCCAGAACTACAAACGCTCTGATTTCTTGTTTCACAACGAGGATACGTAGGCACAAGGGCCCTACTCCTTGGCGAGCAACCTTTTTCTTTTTTAGCCCTAATCCTTGGTGAGCCACCTTTTCCCTTTTTTCACCGTAGTCCCCGAACTACGAAGGCTCTGAATTCCTCATTGCACTATAAGGATACGTAGGCACGAGATTGAGAAGTCTTGTCGAGCCCCCTAGTAATAAAAACCCTTAGGTCCCTTTTCTCTTTAATAAAAATCTAAAAAAAACATTTCTCTTCTCTCTCTTTTCTATCCCGAATAAATAGAAGATTATAAACTAACATAAGCTAACATACATTCGACCCTAATTAAATGGTTCCCGTTGAGTACAACGGACGTATGAAGTTACTAATACCTTCCCCTTGCGTAACTGACTCCCAAACTCAAATATTGGTTGTGATAACCATATCCTTATCTTTCTTTTAGGGATTTTATTTGATTTTTTCCCCTTCCCTTTATGGGAATAAATAAAGATCGGTGGCGACTCTGTTAAGTCCATTCTGTAAGCATGCAATTGCGCTTCGTGAGGTCATTCTCATTTTCCGAGGTACGACAAATAGTTACTTGATTTTGATGCTTATGTTGTTTCAATAAAGTTTGATGTTTTCATACATGCTTGGTTGTTATAGTCATTATAAATAGTTTTAAAAGGTTGTATGTGTTGCATATCATGTTATATAAGCAGCTGACCGTGGTTTTGTGTGACATCCTAAATATGATTGCTTAAAACTTACTCTAATTTATATTTAAATTACGCGGGATATATTTGGGGTGTTACAATCAACACTACCTCTAATGTATACAAATTAAAGTTATTGAACAGTCTCAATTGAATTTGGTTATTTGCTTTTATGGTTATGAAATTTAATTATTTATTTAGTAAGGTTTTATGAATCATTATGGTTTATCTTTTTATTTTGATTGTATATAGATGTCTGCAAAACTAGTAGCATATAAAAAGGACATAAAATATTTGGATACGCTATTACTTATTTTATAGTGTGTTAAGGCATGGTTATCAAACTGAGAAAATTCCCTCTCACCCCATTTGTCTCATGGTGTCTTTGATTCCATTTATGCTAACTTGTATGTTTTGAATTTTTGTTTTCCATATGTTTGATCACTATGTTTTTTCTCCTATAATAAGCCTATATATTTCTTTTTTCTTATTTCTTGTATCCATATTTCGTTTTATTCTTTGGATTCCACTCACTAATTCAAATAAGTGTCCATATAAGTGTCGATGTATTTTAAATTTCTAAATGTAGTTTAGATCACAGTTTAATACAAAAAAATTGCTTGAGTAAGTAGTATAAAAAAGGAATGTTGGAGTTATAATCCTGACAACGTTGATCTAAGAAACTACTTTGACATTCATGGATAAATATAATAATTGAAGTTGCACGTCTCTTTTCTCTTATCTGTCTAAGCCAGGGTTTTATGTATTGGATTTAGGGAGTCATGGCTCGTGTTATAATGTTGGTATTAACATCAACTTCATTTTTTATGTTTCATTTTAATGGTTATCATTGCTCTCATATTCACAATTATCACTGCTCTAAATTGTCGTAACCCGAAATTTGACCTTCCTCTTTTGCCTGTTGCATAAGCATGCGCATTCGCATCGTTAGCATACACATTCGCACTTTTCTTTGTGTGTTTCTTGTTGCAGGATATTCAGGTTTTCCAAACCCGATTAATTGAATCCTCACAAGATCATCACATCATCAAAACAAGCTCAAAATAAAGGTTTCCATGTTTATTTATCAAGACAAGAGATGGGAAATCGGAATCAGGACTTCAGCATCATTTTTTTGCAAATTTGTGGAAATTTGACTGAAGTAACCGGTTAGCACATATGCTGTAACCGGTTACTCAGTGTATTTTTCTCTAGAAACGCAGTTTTTCAAGCAAGTAACCGGTTAGCAGATATGCTGTAACCAGTTACTCTGTACAAAGTTGCAGATTCTGCTGCATTTTTGGGACAGCAGCTATGCACTCTCTTTGGTCTTTGTTTCTACATTATTCTAGTAGCATGTGGAACATTCTAGACATCTCTAGACATTTCAAGACCATTCAAGACATTTCCCTTACATTTATTCAATGCATCACTTTAAATTAAGAGCACCATGTTACTTAATTTACAAGCATGTCAACCTTTGGATGTGGAAGCTTGCATTGGGATTGTTACCAAGTTGATCCTAACTAACCGAGTTAACCTCCTTGACTCAGTGAGTCAGGTGTAACCAACTCCAACCCTAACTCCAAGCCTCCCAAAGCTAAGTTCAAACCAAAGTCCAAAGCTCTCACACTCCATACCTAAACTCTATATAAGCCAAGCTTCACCATTTTGCAGCTCCTCCACAACCATTCGCACAATTTCACACTTTCTTCACTCTCTATTCTCTCACATTCTCTCTGAATTCTTCTACTACTTCTTCATCTTCATCACAATTTTCTTCCAAAACCTCACCAAAGCTCAATTTCTACATTAAAGGATAATCACTTTTGCATCAAAAGTGATTATTTTTTGGAGCTTAACCTTCATCATCTTTCCATTCAACTGAATTTTGTGGAGCTTCAGTAGCTTTTGGATTCATCTCAAGTGATCACTTCAAGCTTCCTCGGTGATAATTCTCATTTCGGAGTTTTCGTCGCAATTTGCTCGGTTTCGATACGTTTCAGCTATAATTGGAGATTCCTCTGGTTTTCTTTGATTATCTTCATCATCTTTCATTTTATACTTGAGTTTCTGGAGTTCTATTAACTTTTGGATTCATCTCAAGTGTTTTCTTCAAGATTCTACGGTTCGAATTCGCATTCCGGAGCTTCGTCGCAATTTGCTCGGTTTCGATACGATTCTGCTACGATTGAAGATTCCTCTGGTTTTCTTTGATTATCTTCATCAAGAATCCTTTGCAACAATTACCAAGGCACATCTCAGCCTTGTAGGTTGGTGGATCTCACTTTACTCATTGTTTCGATCGATTCTGCACGTTTACGATGTAATTGCGATTGTTTTTTGGTTTAATTTATCATGCAATTGCTTGATCTATAATATCCATGATTAATGCTTGTAATTTGTGTTTAATTACCCATACATTATGCAATTTTAGTGCACAAATTCATATCCTAGCATGTGGTGCTTGGCATAAGTTATTAAGTGTTGAAAACCACTTTTGAAAAGCTGTTATTGCAATTATTTTTGCCACTGTCTCAGTGGTAACCGGTTAGCAGATATGCTGTAACCAGTTACACAGTTCAATTTTCACTAAAAACGCAAGTTTTCAAGCATGTAACCGGTTAGCAGATATGCTGTAACCGGTTACTGCTGTACAGAATGGCCAATTTTGAGTTTTTTCAAGCTTGTTTGGTATTCTTTCTTCTTCTAACTTCCATGGATTAACATGCTTGATATTTATGGATGTTTTAAGTGATGTTAACCTCTGGTTAGAGCATATTTACATTAATTCAATGATTGATTTATCAATTCTTGCAATTATGTGTGTTCTTGATTTTTGTTTGAACATGCTAATTCTTGCACAATCCTTGATCACTTGATACTTGATTTGTGATACATGTTATTATTTGTTTGACACTGTTTTGCATTTCCAATTCTTGATCACATTAAGTTTGTTCTTTATTGAGCAAATTTAATCATGCATAATCAATAACTTGCACCTTTTGCTTTAATGATTTTCCATTCTCTTTGGAAAGTTGTTAGCATAGCATTTCCCTTTGATTAGTTAATCGAAACCATGTTTCGATTAATTGATCCTTCCCCTTCCCTCTCTTTAGGCTTCCTTTAGAGCTGTTTCTCTCTTCCCCCCCCCCCCCCCCCACGGAATTGAAGATTCATACGACGACCGATGCACGACACTGGAGCATTGTACAACTTGGAGCTGTTATGCTGTCAGTTTCAACTTCTGCACTACACCCTGTGTGTTAGAGAAGGAATGAGAAGGGAGAATTCCTACTCTCATTCTGACTACTTCAGGTAGGGGACGAATGACCCTGTGCTTGGCTTAGTCACCTCTATCTCCAGGCGGTAGTGTGCTTTCTTTCCCCAGTCGAGTCGATCCTTGATCACTCTTTTCCCTTTGCAATCTCTCTCGATCATTCTTATCTCTTTTGATCTCTCTCTTGATCAATCACCTTCTTGGTTACGATCCTTTGTTCATTGGGGTAGCAAGCCTTCTTCGTTTCAATACCCTATTCTTTTCTTGCGGTCAATCATTGTTCTTTTGATTCCCCTGGAGAGTCTTTTTTCTCTTTCTTCGGTTAAATACAGTATTCCTGTTAAAAACCTCGCAACCTTCTTTTGGTTCTTCTCCCTTTTGATTGGTTAACCATTGTTTGTCAATTAAAACACCAATTTGCACTCTCTTCAGTTAAACACAGTCCTTCTGTTAAAACACTGAGTTCCTCTTGGGTTAATCACCTATTCTTGGTTAATCACCCTTTTGCTCAGTTAACCACAGTCCATATGTTAAAACACTGAGTTCCTCTTGGGTTAATCACCTATTCTTGGTTAATCACCCTTTTCTTCAGTTAACCACAGTCCGTCTGTTAAAATACTGAACCTTTTTCGAGTTAATCACCTTCTCTTGGTTAATCACTCACTCCTTTCGGTTAATCATAGTCCGTCTGTAAACACTGAATCCCCAGCAGTTGGCAACCTCCTCTTGGTTCGAATACTTGCATCTTTGGGTTAGTAACCTGTCTTTGGTTCGAATACCCTTTTCTTCGGTCAGATACTGCTTGTTCAGTCAGTGTACCGAACGTCCTTTTGGGTCACGACCTTTGCTTGGTCCTACACCCATCCTTTGGATCACGATCTTTGCTTGGTCCCACACCCGTCCTTTGGGTCACGACCTTTGCTCGGTCCTACACCTGTCCTTTGGGTCGCGATCTTTGCTTGGTCCCACACCCGTCCTTTGGGTCACGATTTTTGCTTGGTCCCACACCCGTCCTTTGGGTCACGATCTTTACTGGGTCCCACACTCGTTCTTTGGGTCACGACCCTTGCTCGGTCCTACACCCGTCCTTTGGGTCACGACCTTTGTTCGGTCCTACACCCGTCCTTTGGGTCACGACCTTCGCTCGGTCCTACACCCGTCCTTTGGGTCACGACCTTTGCTCGGTCCTACACCCGCTCTTTGGTTGATCATAATTCTTATCTGTTAAAACTTCTTTTCCCCACAGAGTCTTAATCCCTCCCTTCAGTTAACTACTGCCAGACAGTTAACATACCGAGTCCTCTTTTCTCTTGGTTTTAACACCATTCTTTTGTTTGTTTCCTCAGTAGGGTCGCCACCTTCTGATTCTCAGCCACGGTTTCTTTGTTATCTTACTCCCCAGCGGAGTCTCTTTATTCCTTTTGCTCTCTTAGTTTCGACACCACTATTGCACTTTAATCTTAGCACATTTATTATCTTTCCTTTGCACTTCTTTCTTGGTTATGACACCATCTTTTTTGCATCCCCAAAGGATCTTTCTCTATCTCTTTTTCTCTCGGTTTTGACACCGTTTCTCTTTTGTTCCTTGCACAACCACTTTAGTCTCTTACTCCTTAGTGGAGTACTCTTTTTTGCCTTTTGCTCTTCTTTCTTGGTTTTGACACCATTTCTTTGGAATCCCCAGTGGAATTTACTTCTTTCTTTTGCTCTTGGTTTTGACGCCACTTTCCTTTCTTTTCCGTCTTAGTTCCCCGAACTACGGAAGCTCTGATTCTACATTCTTTTGGGTGTCAGATACGTAGGAATGAGACGCGATGTCTTGGCGAGCACACTTCCACCCTTCTTTCCTTCTCCCCTTCTTCCTTCCTTTTTGTCCCCTGGTTCCATGAACTACGACGCTCAGATTTCCTCATTGCACTATGAGGGTACGTAGGCACGAGGGCCCCAATCCTCTGCGAGCACTTTCTTTCTTTTCCTTTTTCCCCTTCTTTTCTCTCTCTCCTATTTCTTTTAGCTAGAAGCCTTTAGATAGATAACCCATCCATGCCTAGAAGCAAGCGAAATGGTTCCCGTCGAGTACGACGGATGCGTAAGGTACTAGTACCTTCCTTTCGCATAACCGACCCCCATTCCCGTTTCTCTTTCCCTTGGGTTTTATCGATATTTTCCCTGTCCTTTGGGACTAAATAAAGTTCGGTGGCGACTCTGTGTTATCTTTGAGTGTGCGATTCACTCAGGATGTAAACCAGCCATCTTCAGCTGGCGAATCTACTGGGGATTTCTTGCTCTTGAGCTTCGCCTCGCTTTGCTCTTGCGAGTTGGGGTCTCGCCTAGTTTTGCTTGCTTTCTTGCTTGTTTGGGTGTTTATCTTTTGTGCTTTACTCGCTTTATTTACGCATTACTTGCTTTATGTTTATTTATTGCATTTCTTTACTTCTTTAAATATTCTTATACTGTATACTCTGGATATCTGTTATATTTTCTGCTGTTGTTGGGATGGGTAGATATTATTGGAGAGAAAGGTCCTAACATCGAGACTAGCATACACATAGGCTAGAATGTGGATAGTCGTGAGGCATGCGTTTTGCACGTTGGGTTATCACGAGAGCCACATCCCAGATCGTGATTCGCTTGAGAATATTTCCGTCCTGTGAGAATTCACTACGGCGGGGGGTTTTCATTCTGAGTCCTATGGTTTGGGCGACCTTTTCTAGGGACCACCTTGTTGTGTCTAGATCACACCTGTGAGGGGGATATGGGGTTTTTGCAGGAAAACAAGCCTCTTCATACCTTTGTTCTCTCACGCACTTCAGATCTTCGCACCGATGCAGAAGCTGTATATGCAGATTATCCAGAAGAAATTGCATCCCTAACTTACATTATTGCATAATGCTATTGCATCATCATGTATGCCGAACTTTTGAACTTGAGTTATTGCATCACCATGTGTATACTGTTGCATCATCTACCCTTTGCATCATTGGCTGTTACATATCTCATTTGCATTCCGTCTGCATAAACAACACGTGCATACATACATTTGCATTGCATTGCATACAAACCAGAAAAAGCTCACTTTCTTCCCTTCATCAGCCCAAAAACAACTATTCTCCGACGCCGAAAGCCAAAGAATCATGGAACATGTTGGGTATGAGAGCACGATGCACAAGGAAGGCAAGGTTGACATGGTTGTGGAGCCACTTCTGGCCAGTATGACAATGAACCCCTCTGATCAGGTTGTGATTGATGAGCAAGCCCAGAATGGACCAAAAGTGGATAAGGTCATGAATTTGGATGTAAGAAATCTGCCAGTTCACCCCTCATCTAATCAGAAGACCGCTAAAGGCAATCAGAAACAAAAGGGTAAGCAAATCAGCAAAGGAACAACAATAAAGGGAGGAGACGTCCTCGTCATGATCTAATTCTTGTGACTTACACACATCTCCTGCCTGTTCTGATTCATGTTGGGGCAATTATTCCTAAAGAAATCAAGCCGGCCAAGTTTCCTTATTATCCTAAGCATGATCCTAATGCCACATGTGGATACCATGCTGGATATGTGGGGCATTCTACAGAAGCTTGTGTTGTCTTTAAGGACAAAGCCTAAGAGCTCCTCGATCAGAAGTTGCTTTGCTTTACAGAGAAGCCTTGTCAGAAGTCTGCACCTATGATTGCTAAAACATTTGCCGAAGCTGAGAATAGAGGTCCTCCTATTCATGTGCAGATTCCTCCAGCTGTTCAACATGTTGGGTAACACCCCTACCAAAGTTTTCAGTCTGCTAACTCTGGAACACATTTAACCTATCCTGGGGTACCCTCTACTGTTGCACCTTCAGCACCCTACAATCCGTATAGGATCCATTTTGGTCAGACTGTTAATCGGATGGGTAATCCTGGTTTGATGCACCCTGCTCAAGTGTTCCCGCAATATGCTACTCGTCAGGTTCATCCTCAAGTACATCTGGCTCCTACGCCATACTATTCATTTTTGCATGTTGCCGCAGCCCAATATCAACAGCTTTCTCAGACTCATAATCAGCAAGCCCTAGGCCGAAAGCGCCAGAACCAGTGCAAGCCCCGGAACAATCTAGAACGAAGGAATGTTCCTCTAGATCTGATTCCTGTGACATACAGTCAACTTCTCCCTCATCTGGTTCAAAACTCGCCCGTGGTTCCCAAAGCTCTGAAGACCCCTCCAAAACCATCCCACCTGGGTATGATCCCAATGTGCGGTGCGAATATTATGTTGGGTCGGTTGGACATTCGACTGAGGAGTGTAACGCTTTCAAAGCTAAAGTCCAACAATTGATTGACAAGAAGCACTTAACCATTCGAAGTGAGAAACTGTGGGTGAACGAAAATCCCTTGTCCGTGTAAGAGCCAAGATCGCAAAATAATCCCTTGAATAAGCCTGTGAGCACTTCCTCAACATCGACAATCATCTTGTCATTCCATCTTTTCCATTTGTAATCTTTTTGTTTGTCAAGCATTGTTCACTTGTAAAACTTGTTTGTTTTTAGATGATAATAATAATGAAATGAATATGCATGTTTTGAATAAATCCATTCGTGTTCACTCATATTTTTTATCAATATCACACATTTGATCAAGCAAAATCAAAAAGAGAATGATGAAATCAAAAAGACATGAGATCACTGTCTGTATGCTTCGAATAAAACCTTACTGACGATGTAAGGCATTTGTTCAAATCCCCAAACACTGGAGTCATAAGGAAGATAATCCCTAGTCAACCCCTTTGGGCCTTGAAGTAGGAGTTTCTTTCTATGCACAAAAAACCCTCAATCTTAACCAGGAGCAGGGTAGTCTTCAACTAGTTTGACCATGCGTTCAAATTTCAAAAGAGAGTACCCCATTCTGAGGATCAACCACATCATATCCCTCACAAGAGGTCGGAAAAATCACGAATCCACAATGGTTATCCCTCACCGACCAAAGGAATGAGGCATTCACAACTCACCCTACAAATCAAACACATGTCACACGATTTTGTTCGAGAAAAAAAAATCAAAATCACAAGAAAAAAAAGCAAAAAACAAAAAGCCCGCTAAGTCATAAGCAAATGACTTAGGCAAAAATTAAGGCATCCCGGTAGACTGCAAATTCAAAATAATCAGTCTACGCAAAAATTAGGGAAAACAAAAAGAACAAAACAGAGAATCAAGAGAGAAATCCTCAATAAGAACAAGTTCGTGTGATCACATGTGACAAAAAACAAAAGGTGAGTGACTGCCGCTCCAAAACCCTCGCCGGTTCCCTTACCATCACATTTACTATTCAAAGCTCTTTTGAAAGGTGAACGCTTGTGTCAAACTAATTGAACGTAGGACTGGAGAACATCAAAGAGAATGGGTGGGGTTAAAATAAATTTTTAGCCTTATATCCTTTCTTTCTTAAACCGTGAACCATGCCACGTTACAACCTGCAAAAGACCTAATTGAAGCAGGGTTTATTTCGAAAGCATACGACAGTAAAATCGTATCAAAGCTGACTCCTAGCAATTTGCTTATCATTTGTGCCGATACTGACATGTCATTCTAATTAGTGATCCATTCACTATATGTCATAATCTTAGTGAACATACTTGGATTTCAAAACTGACATATGCATAGCGTTAACATTATCATTTTCAAAGCCAACACTTTTTACTTGCGAACAAGCACTTGACATCAAGAAGGTTTCCACAATGGAAAGTGTGATCACCTCAAGGGGCAAAACACATGAAAACTCCATTGAGCAAAAAGGGCCTAGCCACCTCAGGATTCAGTCGGTCTGAGCCAATCACGTCGAGATTCAGCAAATCTCTCGAAGATCAATTGGTCAGGGGCATTCCTCCAAAGATCGATCAGACAGAGGCAAAATCACTTTAGAGCTCCTACCAAGGCAGACCACCTCAAGAGCACAAGAAGTCAACCTCTCCAAGAGACGGTTAATCAGGGGCATATTATTCTGATACTCTGGGGCAAGTTAAATCAGGATTATCATATGGCACAACTGCTTCTCAGCTCATGACTGGGGCATTTCATGCAGATACCCAACAAATTGGGGCAGAGACAGGCTACCAAGGTACAAGTTTTCTCCCTGTTTTGAGGCAAGAGCAATGCTGCATCAACAACTGCTGATCATGAAGTAGGTGTCGGGGACTCACGTCTTTGTGGCTTACACCCTAACCTTAACTCTTTCACCTTCCACAACAAAAGCATTAGAACCATTGCATAGACCTCTCTCATGCATTGATCATGTCGCTTCACTCATGCATATCGTTCATTTGGCATAGCATGAAGCCTTAGCTTAAGCATATTTGACATTTCTTCAAAATCTGATCACTGGCATTCTGCATATAGTAATCACCATCGCATATCACTACATCCTAACTTTCATCCTTGCATTGCATGATACCAAGCATCATATAGAACAGCACGTAGCATATCATATGCATCAAGCATACTCCCTTTCTTTCGGCCTGAGTTATCTTTCTAGCAGATATTCAGCCAAACTTCTTTTCAGACTCTCTACACTCGCGCTTTTCTTTCGCATCCGTCGGCCAAATTTTTGAGATACTCTTTTATTTAATCCCCTTTTACCTTGAATCATCGAAAAGCTGGTGCGATTCGAACATTCAGGTCCAAGAGGATTAAATAGGGGCAGCTGTCGTAACTCAAAATTTGACCTCCCTCTTTTGCCTGTTGCATAAGTATGCGTATTCGCATCGTTAGCATACGCATTCACACTTTTCTTTGTGTGTTTCTTGTTGCAGGATATTCAGGCTTTCCAAGCCCGATTAATTGAATCCTCACAAGATCATCACATCATCAAAACAAGCTCAAAATAAAGGTTTCCATGTTTATTTATCAAGATAAGAGATGGGAAATCGGAATCAGGACTTCAACATCATCTTTTTGCAAATTTGTGGAAATTTGGCTGAAGTAACCGGTTAGCACATATGCTGTAACCGGTTACTCAGTGTATTTTTCTCTAGAAACGCAGTTTTTCAAGCAAGTAACCGGTTAGCAGATATGCTGTAACCGTTACTCTGTACAAAGTTGCAGATTCTGCTGCATTTTTGGGACAGCAGCTATGCACTCTCTTTGGTCTTTGTTTCTACATTATTCTAGTAGCATGTGGAACAATCTAGACATCTCTAGACATTTCAAGACCATTCAAGACATTTCCCTTACATTTATTCAATGCATCACTTTAAATTAAGAGCACCATGTTACTTAATTTACAAGCATGTCAACCTTTGGATGTGGAAGCTTGCATTGGGATTGTTACCGAGTTGATCCTAACTAACCGAGTTAACCGCCTTGACTCAGTGAGTCAGGTGTAACTAACTCCAACCCTAACTCCAAGCCTCCCAAAGCTAAGTCCAAACCAAAGTCCAAAGCTCTCACACTCCATACCTAAACTCTATATAAGCCAAGCTTCACCATTTTGCAGCTCCTCCACAACCATTCACACAATTTCACACTTTCTTCACTCTTTATTCTCTCACATTCTCTCTGAATTCTTCTACTACTTCTTCATCTTCATCACAATTCTCTTCCAAAACCTCACCAAAGCTCAATTTCTACATTAAAGGATAATCACTTTTACATCAAAAGTGATTATTTTTTGGAGCTTAACCTTCATCATCTTTCCATTCTACTGAATTTTGTGGAGCTTCAGTAGCTTTTGGATTCATCTCAAGTGATCACTTCAAGCTTCTTCGGTGATAATTCTCATTTCGGAGTTTTCGTCGCAATTTGCTCGGTTTCGATACGTTTCGGCTATAATTGGAGATTCCTCTGGTTTTCTTTGATTATCTTCATCATCTTGCTATTATACTTGAGTTTCTGGAGTTCTATTAACTTTTGGATTCATCTCAAGTGTTTGCTTCAAGATTCTACGGTTCGAATTCGCATTCCGGAGCTTCGTCGTAATTTGCTCGGTTTCGATACGATTCGGCTACGATTGAAGATTCCTTTGGTTTTCTTTGATTATCTTCATAAGAATCCTTTGCAACAATTACCAAGGCACATCTCAGCCTTGTAGGTTGGTGGATCTCACTTTACTCATTGTTTCGATCGATTCCGCACGTTTACGATGTAATTGCGATTGTTTTTCGATTTAATTTATCATGCAATTTCTTGATCTATAATCTCCATGATTAATGCTTGTAATTTGTGTTTAATTGCCCTTACATGATGCAATTATAGTGCACAAATTCATATCCTAGCATGTGTGTCGCTCCCAGGATTTTCATCCAGGTACAAACGCGAAAGTGGCGCGAAACACAGAGTCGCTAGCCGTGTAAATTTATCCTAGGAGAGGGAAAGGGAACACCAAATAAACCTGAGGAAGAGGGAAAGGAATGGTCATCACAACCATAGCATGGGTTCAGGAGTCGGTTACGCGAGGGGAAGGTGCTAGCACCCCACGCGTCCATCTTACTCGATGGGATCCACGCTTGTTGTCTATTCTAAGGGTGAGTTATCCTATCATCTATGGTTGTACTAAGACGGAAGGGGAAGACAAAGACAGACTCGGTAGGACGTCAACATCCTAGGCCTACGTACCCCCCTTGTGCAATGGGGAATTCAGAGTCAACGTAGTTCGGACCAAGTTCTTTTGGTGTTTTTTATGAGCGACGTTAAGTTCGCGTCCGGCAGTTAGGGTCGATGCTTGTTTGTGACTCAGACGGAAAGTAACGTGCCCTTTTTGAAAATAGCCTTTAGGTTGACGATCCCGAAGGACAAAAATGATTGGAGTTGGTTTGTATTTTTTAGGACAGAAGTGACTTGAGTTAGTCCATAAGTTGCATTGCACCAAAGTCTAGGGCACAGGGGCGAATACTTAGCGCATCGTCCCAAGACAGGACGCTCGCTAAGCACTCTAGAAAGATGAGAGGAAGCCCCTCATTTCTCATTCCCCATACTTAAGGCTCGTGCGCAATACACTTTATTCTTATTAAGTGTTTTAAAGAAATTTGAGATGAGAAGAGAGAAGACACAAAGGTAACTCTAAGGGGGACTATAGATCCTAAAGTCATCATGCATGGATGACCTACGGTTAATGAGGTTTGACGACAACCTAAATCCTAAAGGAAGAAGATGAGGGAAGGACAAAGTAAGGGTGACCATGGATACTTGTCCATACCCTTAAAGAACTTACCTTAGTCTCTGCATAAAAGATTAGTACAGAATAGACACAAGTAAGAGAATGGAGGTGAATGAAAATCACACAATGGCAAACAATGATGATAATAATCCAAACATGAACTCAAAGATCAAAGAAGCAACCCCAAAGCAAATGGCACAAGTGCCTTTCAAACAAGGACCTAGGCATGATCAGAAACACACATATAAGCAGATCTCAAGTGAAAATAAATCAAACAATTGGAGAAATAACTCCTAAAATTCTCAAATTTAATACCAAGGTTTCTCAACCAGAGACAAACAACATACCAAAAATCCCTGCAAAAATTCAAAGTGTTAGTCATCCAAACAATTAGGCAAAGCTCAGGTGAAAAGTAGGGTTCAATGTACCAAAGGGAGGGACCAAAATGAAATATGCAATAATTTTAAAAATGAAACAAAAATATTTTAATGTATTTTAGAATGTTAGTGAACAAATGCAAAAGGAACGGATTAAAAATATTTTATGGTTGCAGAGAAATAAAATAAAGAAATTAAGTATGCATTATATGAGTAATGCAAAAAGAAAATAAGCAAATATTTAATTTAGATGATAAAAAATAAAATAAAAATAAAAATAAAATTTGGCATGATGACAGCCACACGATGAATGGGATCAACGGTCCTGGTTCATCTTCTTCCTCCCAAACCCTAGTCTGGCCGGCCACCACCCACGACTGCCTGCGACAAATTTTTTTTCCAGAAACTGCAAACAACTATACCATTCTGTCCAGAATTTCATGAGGATTACGAATATCCAATCCAAATTTGCAAACAATTAATGCATAATAAAAAACGAAAGGAAAAAGGTTAGGGCTCCAAACTTAAAATTCATAAAACAACCAACATACACAACCATATTCAAAACAAATTATATCAGCATGATCCATGGACATCACACAACATTATGCACGTTTAAAATTTAAGTTTTATGATCACGAAAAAATCCACCAACCTGAGATGGTACAACTCTAATCTTTGCTTTTGGCTGCGAATGGTGGTTGATTTCTACTCTGTGGATCACCAGGAAGAGGTTTGTGGAAGAACTTTTGGGAGAGCTCCTCTTGGCCGTGAGTTTTGAATGAGAAATCCTTTTTTAAGGTTCACTTAAAAACTCCTCCAACTTCACGTGTTCTCCAATGAGTGTATGAGCTTTTGGTTTTTGTGAGAATGAGTGAAGTTTTTGAGAGTTGAGAGATAATTTGAATATATAGTGTGGTCTAAAATGAAAGGCAAAAGGTAGAATTTTGGCTTAAGTGAAAATAACACCGTCTTCGGCAAGAAATTTCGACTCTGAGCCTTCCCCAACATCGTCCGCCTCTGAATCACGGTTGCAACGCAAAAAGAACGGACATCATACAATCAAAATCGAGTGCGATCGATATGTTTAAGCTGCAAGACATCACTGAATAAGTCGTTTTTTCAGCTTATTTGGTGTCCGCTACTCGAAAACATGACGAGGTCAACCTCTTCGGAGCATAATCTAGACTCGACTTTGTCAGAAAAGTTGTAGATCTATGAGTCAGTGACCTCGTGTCAAAAGATGAGCGCGATCGGACAAAAAACGAGTGAGATATGAATTTTCCCGTGAAACAACTTCCAGCCTTTTTCTTCGGTTCAGCACTTCCGTTTTGCGAAATAAACCAAAACGATGATCTTCGGAGCATCGTTCGAACTCGAGCTTGTCTTGGAACTTGAAGATGATAAAATTTGTGAACTAAAGCTTCGAGAACAGACGCAGTCTGATGAAAATTGACCGAGTTATGAATTTTACAAAATCTGACAGTCAGTGCACTGCATCAAAGAACCCCACTGGTAATTCACATCTTCGGGGTCCTTCCGCTCGGACCTGACCCAAACTGAATTCACAGCACAAAGATAACATCTAAACGGAATTTTAGGCACTGGAACGGCATCAATCCGATAAACGAGCTGAGAGTTATGAATTTTTTAGTGTCCGAAATACACCGGTTCAGCACTATTTTTCACTATTTTTTGCACTGTATCGACTCTGAAAACTCGCGCGTTCGGAGATCTTCCTCAAAGAATCAACCCTCGGTCCAAACATAAAAGTTGCAGATAATTTCAATATGGAACTTTTTGGCATAGGAATAGCTCATAAATGATGATCCAATCAGAAGTTAAGCCCTTTTGAATACCACTGACGCAATTACCCAGCGAAACCGAAATTCTAGAAACAAATAATTCCCACCACTTTCCTTGATGAATTGACTTCCGAGCCGAACATAAAAGTTGTAGAGAATACCAAGACGGTTCTAACTGTTGAATATCCAGCCAAAACGAGTTCCAGAGCAAGAGTTGTGAATTTTGCAAATTTGCACAGCAAGCTGATTTTCTGCTCAAACTGTTCTGAATCGACTGAAAACTTCGACTTTCTCTGAGATTCTTGACATGAAAAATTATGTTTGATAAGAGCTTTGCTGACCCATTGATTACGTAACCCGGAGAAATACTTTGCGCATATGTCGAGTGACAAAATAAATGTCTGTTGCAACCTGACGATGCTTGAACAGAGAACCTTGATCCCATAACCACAGAGCCAAATGATATGCATGTATGTACCCGATGACCTAGCTAAAATGCAAATGAAGCATAAGTCAGTTAGTACTAAAGTAAGGAGGACAAATTTTGGGGTGCTACAATGTGGTGGTTGGAATAAGTGATTAAGTGTTAAAAACCACTTTTGAAAAGCTGTTATTGCAGTTATTTTTGCCACTGTCTCAGTGGTAACCGGTTAGCAGATATGCTGTAACTGGTTACGCAGTGCAATTTTCACTAAAAACGTAAGTTTTCAAGCATGTAACCGGTTAGCAGATATGATGTAACCGGTTACCACTGTACAAAATGGCCAATTTTGAGTTTTTTCAAGCTTGTTTGGTATTCTTTCTTCTTCTAACTTCCATGGATTAACATGCTTGATATTTATGGATGTTTTAAGTGCTGTTAACCTCTGTTCAGAGCATATTTACATTAATTCAATGATTGATTTATCAATTCTTGCAATTATGTGTGTTCTTGATTTTTGTTTGAACATGCTAATTCTTGCACAATCCTTGATCACTTGATACATGATTTGTGATACATGTTAATATTTGTTTGGCACTGTTTTGCATTTCCAATTCTTGATCACATTAAGTTTGTTCTTTATTGAGCAAATTTAATCATGCATAATCAATAATTTACACCTTTTGCCTTAATGATTTTCCATTCTCTTTGGAAAGTTGTTAGCATAACATTTCCCTTTGATTAGTTAAACGAAACCATGTTTCGATTAATTGATCCTTCCCCTTCCCTCTCTTTAGGCTTCCTTTAGAGCTATTTCTCTCTTTTCCCCCCGCGGAGTTGAAGATTCATATGACGACTGATGCACGACACTGGAGCACTGTACAACTTGGAGCTGTTACGCTGTCAGTTTCAACTTCTGCACTACACCCTGTGTGTTAGAGAAGGAATGAGAAGGGAGAATTCCTACTCTCATTCTGACTACTTCAGGTAGGGGACGAATGACCCTGTGCTTGGCTTAGTCACCTCTATCTCCAGGCGGTAGTGTGCTTTCTTTCCCCAGTCGAGTCGATTCTTGATCACTCTTTTCCCTTTGCAATCTCTCTCGATCATTCTTATCTCTTTCGATCTCTCTCTTGATCAAACACCTTCTTGGTTACGATCCTTTGTTCATTGGGGTAGCCAGCCTTCTTCGTTTCAATACCCTATTCTTTTCTTGCGGTCAATCATTGTTATTTTGATTCCCCTGGAGAGTCTATTTTCTCTTTCTTCTGTTAAATACAGTATTCCTGTTAAAAACCGAATCCCTTGCGGAGTTCGCAACCTTCTTTTGGTTCTTCTTCATTTTGATTGGTTAACCATTGCATGTCAATTAAAACACCAATTAGCACTCTCTTCAGTTAAACACAGTTCGTCTGTTAAAACACTGAGTTCCTCTTGGTTAATCACCTATTCTTGGTTAATCACCCTTTTCCTTAGTTAACCACAATCCGTCTGTTAAAACACTGAGTTCCTCTTGGGTTAATCACCTATTCTTGGTTAATCACCCTTTTCTTCAGTTAACCACAATCCATCTGTTAAAATACCGAACCTTTTTCGAGTTAATCACCTTCTCTTGGTTAATCACTTGCTCCTTTCGGTTAATCACAGTCCGTCTGTAAACACCGAATCCCCAACAGTTGGCAACCTCCTCTTGGTTCGAATACTTGCATCTTTGGGTTAGTAACCTATCTTTGGTTCGAATACCCTTTTCTTCGGTCAGGTACTGCTTGTTCAGTCAGTGTACCGAACGTCCTTTTGGGTCACGACCTTTGCTTGGTCCTACACCCGTCCTTTGGGTCACGATCTTTGCTTGGTCCCACACCCGTCCTTTGGGTCACGACCTTTGCTCGGTCCTACACCCGTCCTTTGGGTCGTGATCTTTGCTTGGTCCCACACCCGTCCTTTGGGTCACGATCTTTGCTGGGTCCCACACCCGTTCTTTGGGTCACGACCTTTGCTCGGTCCTACACCTGTCCTTTGGGTCATGACCTTTGCTCGGTCCTACACTCGTCCTTTGGGTCACGACCTTCGCTCGGTCCTACACCCGTCCTTTGGGTCACGACCTTTGCTCGGTCCTACACCCACTCTTTGGTTGATCATAATTCTTATCTGTTAAAACTTCTTTTCCCCACAGAGTCTTAATCCCTCCCTTCGGTTAACTACTGCCAGACAGTTAACATACCGAGTCCTCTTTTCTCTTGGTTTTAACACCATTCCTTTGTTCATTTCCTCAGTAGGGTCCCTACCTTCTGATTCTCAGTCACGGTTTCTTTGTTATCTTACTCCCCAGCGGAGTCTCTTTATTCCTTTTGCTCTCTTGGTTTCGACACCACTATTGCACTTTACTCTTAGCACATTTATTATCTTTCCTTTGCACTTCTTTCTTGGTTATGACACCATCTCTTTTGCATCCCCAGCAGATCTTTCTCTATCTCTTTTTCTCTCAGTTTTGACACCGTTTCTCTTTTGTTCCTTGCACAGCCACTTTAGTCTCTTACTCCTCAGTGGAGTACTCTTTTTTGCCTTTTGCTATCCTTTCTTGGTTTTGACACAATTTCTTTGGAATCCCCAGTGGAATTTACTTCTTTCTTTTCCTCTTGGTTTTGACACCACTTTCCTTTCTTTTCCGTCTTAGTTCCCCGAACTACGGAAGCTCTGATTCTGCATTCTTTTGGGTGTCAGATACGTAGGCACGAGACGCGATGTCTTGGCGAGCACACTTCCACCCTTCTTTCCTTCTCCCCTTCTTCCTTCCTTTTTGTCCCCTGGTTCCATGAACTACGACGCTCTGATTTCCTCATTGCACTATGAGGGTACGTAGGCACGAGGGCCCCAATCCTCCGCGAGCACTTTCTTTCTTTTCCTTTTTCCCCTTCCTTTCTCTCTCTCCTATTTCTTTTAGCTAGAAGCCTTTAGATAGATAACCCATACAAGCCTAGAAGCAAGCGAAATGGTTCCCGTCGAGTACGACAGATCCGTAAGGTGCTAGTACCTTCCTTTCGCATAACCGACCCCCGTTCCCGTTTCTCTTTCCCTTGGGTTTTATCGATATTTTCTCTGTCCTTTGGGACTAAATAAAGTTCGGTGGCGACTCTGTGTTATCTTTGAGTGTGTGATTCACTCAGGATGTAAATCAGCCATCATCATAAATAAATTTTGAGTTAGACATGCACCTATCATTTCATCTTAATCTTGTATCATGTTTTGCTTCCTTGTATTTTGTCTTATGCCATATAAATTGTTTAAGTAATGCTAGTGTTTAACTTATGCAACTGATTCATTCACATTTAAACTTTGTGGTGTTTGAGCAAGTATGCACACTCCACGGAAGAGTATATGCAAAGTGGCATATCTTACATATGGTATAAGGTTGGAGATCACTCATAAACTTGATGAGAAATTAAGACACAATAATAGACCATTACGTAGCAGATATAAAATTCCCTACACTTGTAGTAACCTTGAGGATCAACAACAAATATAAGATGGCAAATCAAACAAATAAAGGCACAAAAGAATAGTGATATTTTAACGTGGAAACCCCCTCAATATGAGAGTAAAAACCACGAGTCATCCAGACTAAATAAATAGCTCCATTATAATCAATTAATGGCACAAGAGAGTCTTAAAGTGATTCACAAACTAGTGCTAACAACCACAAATCACAAAGCAAACTAGCTTACAAATAAGAATCAAAAAACTGAAAACTACCCAAATTTACAGCTTCAATGCAAAACTGGTATCTCTCGAATCAGGCCTTGTTTTGAAATTCTGAACAGTCAAAACTTAGATACAGGTGTTGCAAACCTGCCCTCCAAATTTGAGCTCGATCTAACAGTTAACAAATTCGGGATCGTCTATTTAATGGGACTGGTTGTAGAAAAATAGGAATAGGTTTCTATTCTCTTTTCTCTCTTTTGAATCCTTATTTTCTCTTTATCTTTCCCAACCTAAATAGACCCCATTCGTTTAAACAAGTGAAACAAATGGGCTAATCATATTTAGGTCTTTCTCCACATAGAAAGGGAGCCCAAACCCAACAAATCTCCCCCTCACAACTATATGGAGGAAATATCCAAACCGACGATATCATAACAAGCTTCAAATTTTCCTCTTGTTAATGCTTTAATCATCATATCAAAACCATTATCATCTGTATGAATTGTAGCTAACTGCAACAACTTAGCATCCAAAACATCATATATCCAATGATATCTCACATCAATGTGTTTGGACCTATTATGAAGAGTCGGATTCTTACCAAGATGAATAACGCTTTGACTATCAAGGAATAATTCATATTTGTCTTGAAGAAAACCAAGCTCTTACAAAAATTTCTTCAACCACAATAACTCTTTTCATGCTTCGATAATGGCAATGAACTTAACCTCTATAGTAGACAATGCTACACACTTTTGTAATCTAGACTGCCAAGCCACAACTCCCCTGCAAATTTAATCATTTAGCCCCAAGCTATATCAAAGTCAGAGTACCCCACTAGAGTAGGATTATCTCCTCCAAAACAGAACCTCGCAGAAGTAGTAATGCGAAGATACCTTAAAATCCATTTTACAAGCTCTGAACTTTCTGAAGACATCATTTCTAAAGACCAAGTGTTGAAGACTCTTAAGACAGGTTCTACTAAACGAAGATGTGAGATTCTTAAGGCTTAGGTTCTGAAGTTACAAGTATTGATCTCTCTAAACATGCTTCATCAAATACACATCTGAAGCCTCTGAAGAAGTTAGAAGATAGAAGATCAAGAATGGTTGGATAAGGGGCTGAATATAAAAGTACAAAAGTACTATGTGACCTATACCTAGAATAGGTGGCGCAAGGACGACTATTTTGTATTATGATGTTGACCATTCCTTCTAGTGACCGTTGGGATATTACAGTTTGAATATATTTCCTATTATACCGTCCAACGGATTTATTCTCAAGCTCTATATATTGAAGATCTGAATGCTTAAAGTAGTGTCGTAGTGCCATAGTGCCGAAGAGCCAAAGCAATGAAGAGAATAGATAGAGTGAAAATAATGAAAAAGAAGAAAAGAAAGAGCTAAAGAAAGCACAAGAGTATGTGTGCAAAATGGAAGCAAAACACCAAGTTGTAAGCTCAAAAAGAAGATGATTGATGCTCAACCAAAATAGAGTGCGGCTTTACAAGAAAAAGAGATAAGCATTAAAAGAAGCTTTTAAGCTCAACAATACTCATGCTGATACGCTGCAAATCTTTTAAAGATTATTCTTAAGATAATTTTGTAAATTAGCAAGGAGTTGTTGTTAATATCTTGCTAAAAAACACTTTTGTGTTATTGTACTTAAACTTGTATAATCTACTTATTTAGAAGCATTTCCGTATACACACAATTGTAACACTTTTTAAAGTGGTGATTCCTCAAGTGACTAAGTCGTTAGTCTGTATACTTGAGAGGGCTAAGTTGTTTTCTAACACTTAGAGGTTATAATCTTTATATATTATTGGCTTAATTCCTTGTCTAAGGCGAAATCACCTTGGTGGGTGGACTGAAGTAACTTTGTTAATAGTGAATCAGGATAAAAATAATTGTGTCTATTTATTTTTATTCTCTTGTTAGCATTGAAGTTTGAATTTCTAGAAAACTATCATATTTGGTGAAACCCAATTCAAACCCCCTTACTTGTGTTTCTCACCCCTTCAATTGGTATATGAGCTCCGGTTCTTGTATTGATGTTTATCAAACACTTAATCGTGTCAGATAAATATCCAGTCGAGCTTTAAGAAACACCTTAATGGTTTCCACTCCACCACCTGTTGTTCCAGTCTCAAATGTTCTTGGTTCTATCTTCCATCATTGTTGGTGAAAAGGTTGAGTCCTGGAAAGCTGAACTAGAAAGTTCTTCCTAGACAGTTGTTTTGATCTTTAGAATATGGTAGTTGATAACTACATATTTACCTCAGGTGAAGTTGGTAAAAGGCTGAAAGAAAATTTGAATGATCGGTTGAAAAAGATGACAAGAATCATCAGAAAGCAAGAAGTTCCTTGTTTGCTGAAAGTCAATTCTTACTGAGTATGAGATGTTTTCAAAGCAAGACTGTTAAGTCTACATTTTTCTTTCTCAGAATAACTCATTAAGAACTTTTTTAAGTCAAGGAAACAAATGCTCGTGTTTTGATTCAGAAGCATGAAGACTTCAAGATGAAAAACGCTGAATCTGTTTGAGATGTTATTCTTAAATTTTTAAGACTTTGGTTGCAGAAATCTGAGTTCTAAACTAAGGCTACTCTTCGTCAGATCACTTGAAGAATAAGCTCGCTGTCCAGAAGAAGACTTTTGGTAATTACTCATAAGTTTGCAGAAGATCTGAACAACACCTATGTCAGAAGAGCCGAAGAAGACCAAAGCGGCTTCAAGTCTAAGTGATCGAGAACTAACAGAAGAAGATTCAGTTAAAGATAAAGACAAAGTGTCACTTCTGTCCAGAAGGACTAATCGTCTCTAGAAGAAGAACCATTACAACAGACTCAAAGGAACTAGATGCTCTGATAGTTGTATCGAGTTTACCTTAAGCAAAGTAAAAGGCATTGATAAGCAAGAAGAAAAGGCTGAAGGTAACACGGGATGATTCTGAGTTCTCAGAAGATGACGAAGATGAAGAATAAGTTAACGTAGCACTGTTGGCTAGCGTTGGAATCTCAGATGAAGAAGATCTCTCTAGAAGATGAAGTAATTTCTAATTCAGCAGAAACTATCTCTGTGCAGAAATTCTCAGTACTACCGTTAAAGCACTAGCCTTATTACCAGGATTCTGACTACTTGCATAGAATAAAGGTACATGTTCCAAATCCTGGAACTTAAGCCTACAGGAAATAGTTCTCGAAGATGACCAGAAGAAAAAGAATCATTGGCTTCATAACAATAACCCTTTGCAGTTTCTGTACACTGACATATCTGAACCAGTGAAATACCACGGTGTTGCAATGCGAAAAACAACCAGCGAAAAAATAGAGTCACCACCGAATGTTATTTATCCCGACGGGGGAAAGGAAACGATCGAAGAAACCTCAAAAGGGAGAAGACATGGTCATCGCAACCATAGTCTGGGTTTGGGAGTCGATTATGCGAGAGAAAGGTATTAGCACCTCCTCGCATCCGTTGTACTCAACGGGATCCACACTTGTTGTCTAATCAAAGGGTGTGTTATCTAAAGCCTGTTGTTAAACAGAAACGAAAAGGGAAAACAAAAAAAGAAAACAAAGGATGACTCACAAGGATCATCGCAATTTTATGCCTACGTATCTTCATGGACGAATGAAGAATCAGAGTCGACGTAGTTTCAAGGACTACGGGTGAAAGGGGGAAGGTTGCTCGCCAAGACATCGCCGTATTGTGCCTACGTATCCTTAATCGGACAAGAAAGAGGAAATCAGAGCAGTCGTAGTTCGTGGTTATGACCACGGAAAAGAGAGAAGGGTGCTCGCCGAGACATCGCCGTCTTGTGCCTACGTATCCCCATTCGGACGAGAAAAAGGAAATTAGAGTGATCGTAGTTTGACATACGAATCGATAAGTGTTTTTTTTAGCGACGCTAAGTTCGTGTTCCAGGAGTTAGGGTCGATGTCTGTTTGCGGTAGAACGGAAATGACGTACTCTTTTCTGAAAATGATTTGACACCAATCCCGAAGGATAAAGGATTTGCATTTTGTTTGTGAGTTTTAGACAAAAGTGAATTGACTTTATTTGGAACTCGTATCGCACTAAAGTCTATGGCATAGGATCGAATGCTTTGCAAGATCGACCCAAGACGGGACGTATGCAAAACACCCTAGACAAGGTAAGGAGAGACTTCTGCTTATCACTTCCTATGTACTTAAGGCTCGTGGCGTACAATACTCGTTGTATTTATTAAATGTTTTTAATTTTTTTTAAGATGAGAAGAAAGAGGACTCAAAGGTTGAAAAGAAAATAACTAAGGGAAGCTGACTCCTAATGTTGTCATACACAATGGTCCTAAAGTTGGGATAGAAAGATAACTCTACCTAATGTTAGCATGCAAAGAGATAGACCTAAGGTTAAGGTTTAAAAGAGACTATCCTAATTGTTATCATGAAAAAGATTGAAAGCCTAATGTCTCTCGTACCTCGAGCTTAATCAGAAATTAAGTCGAGCTAGAAATCCAAAGGGATCATGTGAACAAACACAAGTAAACATTATACTAATCAATCACAAAAAGAACGTTGTCGTGATCTCAGTTAAGAAACAAAACTGAGTGACTCCTCGTCCTCAATCAAATGAACGATGTTGTGATCTCAGCTAAAAGGCAAGACTGAGTGACTCATTGCTCACCACAAAGTATGACAAAATGGTAACAAATGGAACCAAAGTATCTACTGAATTGGCACACAAGCCAAACATACAACTAGGAGTGAAGACTCCTCAATCAACAACAAGTTGTAAGCAAAAATGCTAAAACCTAAGCATGCTTCATATCATCAACAACATAGCAAAGGATATGTCAAAGTAAACACTCATCAAGAAATAAGCAGAGAGAAATAACAAGTGCGCAGGTGTTCAATCATCAACATGTTCTCGAACTTGACACAAAAGAGAGATTCAAAGCATCAAACATGTTTCTCAGCATCAAGGTAACCACCAAAGTACTACGATGCGCAAACAGAGCCTACTTCGAGGCAGGACTTCAAATGTACTCAGTATGCTTCTAACATGGATAAAATCCTAGAATGAGGCATGAAAGAGAGATAACATTGAGATTCAAGTGGTGCCTAACGGGAAAGGTTCGTTGCCTCTTCAACGCGCACAAAAAGCTCAGGAACACTTTTAGAAGCTTCAAATGATCAATCGAATCAGCAATCAATATCAACAAACTCAAATAGACAAGGCACAAATAGAAAGAAGAAGATTCCAAGGTGGAAGAGAATCAGGCCATCAAGAATTGGTCAAAACGATATCAGAGACTAAGCACAATTTGCATCAAGAGATTTCATCAATCCAAACAAGGTTATGAAAATAAATCTAAGAGAAACATGAAGATCAACACAAGGTTATAATTAATCACACGTTCTAAAATCAAAAGGTAATCATAAATCTAAACCAAGAAATTAAATATAAACCTTAATCGAAATTCTATTCTAATTAATACCAAAACTCAACGTGAAAAATTAATCAAGAATTAAACAAGATTATTAACCAAAATCTAGTTAACAGAAATTCTAATTAAAGATTATCGAGATAGTTAATCAATATTTAAGCAAAGCCATTATTAACAAAATTAATCAAAGAAAATAAACAAATATTAATTTTCAAAATTAACTAAGAACAAATATAAAGATCTAATTAATCAAAATCAAATTAACATTAAAATCAAGATCTAAATACTATTAACATCAAGATTAAATCATAACAGTTAACAAAAATCTACTTAAGTCAAAATTTAACAAAAACAACCTCTAACAAAGAAAAAGGTGCGGAGGTGTAATATTGAAACAGATGGGCTGACAAGCCCAAAATCCAAGTTCCAAAAAAAAGGGTAATATGATTTAGGATCAAAAAGGGCTTTAGGCCCATCATGGCGCGGGTCACGCTTCAGCAATAACAACACCAGGTCATCACCTTAACACATTAAAGGTAGGAAATCCATCAACTAGAAACAGAGCAAAAGCCACATGACATAAAAGCTTGACTAAAAATCATAGAGAAAGGTCCAAGAAAAGCGGCTTCGCATCATGGCGATAGAAGGAGTAATCCACATCAAAGTTTCACTCAACACAATCAGAAAAAAAAACAAATCGAACAAGATCAACAAGACGACATCCCTCCAACCTTCTCGCAACTCCAATCTCGCACCATAGTCGAAGCTTTCACAATCTCCGATTCAGGTTCGCCTTCGTGTACTCGGATCGCTTCAGGTTTGTTCGTTTGAGGTTCTTGTTTGGCTCAATCTCATTTTCTTCTTCTTCTTATTCTGCTTCTGATCTGGATTTGGGAGTGGGTCTTGAATTGGGTGATGATGGGTTTTGAAGGTTGAACGAAAAGGGTAATGAGAAGGAGGATGAAGGGTGTTGTGTTGTCGCTGATGAAAAATGAAATGGGTTTTAGGTTGAATTGAGGTTGGGGTAGTTTATGGTTGTTAAAAGGTTTTAAGATGGATCTTAAGGTTTTGTGAGGTTTTGGAGAAAAATGGAGGAATTTAAGATGAGAATAATAGAGGTTTAGAGGAGAAGCTTTTTTTAGGGATAGAGTGGAGTTGAAGGTGAAGGGTATTGATGGAGAGTGTTTATGGTTCGCTTCTTTTTTCTTTTCAAATGAGGAGCAGCAAGCTTGTTTTTATACGTGGTTTACGTCTCAGCCTTTTGTTGCATCACGTTTCTAGTTGGGCAGGAATTATGGAATTGGTATGCATATACTAGGGCCGTCTTTGAGGGCGTGCAAGACGGGCTACCGCACATGGCCTCAAATTTTTCACTATTAACTTGTGACTAAATAGGCCCTCATAAAATGTTTATATTGGTTAAATAATGGCCGGATAGGGCCGTTATTTATTTTTCCATTATTAAACTATGAGTAATCTATACAGGGCCTCCGTAAAAATTGAGACGGCCCTGATATACCACGTTGCTGCAGCGTCTTACGGGTGAGTTGCAATTTGTTTTTTTCTTTTATGCGTGAGGTTGTGATATGCATTGTATGCTGCAGCTGCTCACCAAAAGTTGTTTTGCAGCCTTTTATTTGAGTTTTACGTAGTTTTTTTGTGAAGGTTTGCGCAAGATGTGGGCTGCGGTTTTGTGACCTGATCGTACCAATCAGTTTGTTGTGTGAAAATGAGGAGGTACGGTTTTGTGTGCTGTGAATGAGGCTGGTGTGAATTTTGTTCTTTTTGCAGGTTGGTTTTTGGATGATGTTGCAAATACAAGTTGGTTTTTTTTCCTCTTATAGTGAAGGATTTTTGTGAATTGTGTGATGCAGGTACAAATGTGTGGAATTGATGTTGCAAAAAAAATGGAAAAAGAAGTGACTTGGTGTATGCAGGGTTTCGTGCGTGGTGGTGATAATTGCAAATCATGGGATGCTTTGTATATTGGTGTGGTGTGTTGAAAGTTGGCACTTGTGAATGTGAGTCACCTTGTAGCTACGTTGGCAAAAAGTTGGTGGGTGGGGCGTGATACTGATGGTTGGTTTTGTGTTGCTTTTTTCTTTTTGGTTCATTTTTATTATAAAGGGACTCTTGGTAGTGTATAATGGGCTTTTATGTTTTTTTGTAATGGTATGAGATGGACTTAATTGGAAAAACTTGATGTATTTGGACTTTTGAATTGGGCTTGTATTCTAACTTTATGCACCATGTTGATTTTTTTGACTTAATTTGACTGATAGCCTTCACCAAATTATATCCAAATAATATCTCAACAATATATGAAATCGGTCCTGATGAAATCCTTTGAATCTTGAACAGTGATGATTGAATCGAACCCACAAGAATCGCATTTGAAACCAAACTGGATCAATCCTTGAGAAATAATACTAATCATGAGTCAATTTTGAATTGAATTTACAAATCACACTAAAACCAATTTCCAGCAAATCTTTGAACTAATCCTGAGAAAATGACCATGAAGCAACCTGGATCTTCGGATGAATTAGAGCCTTGACACAATGAAACTACTGATGCACCAATTTTTGAATTTAGCCACTTGAGTACCCAAGCTTTCTTATTGGACAAGAAGACCTTGAAATCAGAGAATCGTGACTTGAATGGACTGCAATACACTGCATAAAACCTTAACTGAAAGATGAACTGGATCCTGATGATTATCGTCCATCACCGCACACACACTTGCCTTGATAGCCTTGACTTCCTCACAAGAGAAATTAACCTTGGACACACACTGTTGTGGAAATAAACCACTGGTACAGATAACTTGCAATTGGAACAAACTCTTTGATAGTTTGACCAAGAGTAGGTCAAACATCCATCTGAACTGGATCATGAATGAACAACCAGGCTTGACTTGAAGCTATACCCTTATCTTTGAATGCACACTGATACTCCTCTGTATACGAAAGACTCGAACCACAGGAGAATGTCTTGATCCCATGTCTTAGAAGACTAATGCGATGTATGATTATGAGTTATGACCTAATGATGATGCAAATGAAAGCGAAGCGAAAGCCAGTTAGAGTTAGAGAAAGAAAGGGAAATTTTTGGGGTGCTACACACGGTATGAAGTATTGGGTCAGTTACTGTTAGTAACTACAGGATAGACAATGGCTGAAGGATCCTGACACAAGGATGAATCCTTTTGTGCTCTCTACTCTCTAAGTGCAAAAGTGATTGTCTAAGAATGTTCATGGTTAGAAATAATCTTGGTCAACAGACTAAGAACAAACAGTTTGAGAAGCTATTTGATGAGCATGAGTTTTTCATGTTCTAGTTCTTTACAACTAGATGCAGTTGTAAAAGGAAGAACATGATCTTGGAAAGAAATGGATAGAATCATGGTATATGAGTTTATCATGACAAAGCATTTCTAAGGAGTTCTAGCATGCTATTCAGAACAGAATTCTTTTCAGATCTATTATGATGCATCATGATTAGAATGCTCAAAAGGCTACAACGTACTTGGAGTTGAAGTACTTCTGTAGATGAATCAAATTGATGTCAGATTTGATGATGAGATTGGTAGTTAAAGGATGAAGCTTATTGGAAGATTGCAAATCTAGAGATTACCTTTTCAGATGTTGAATGTAATGGAGCTGCTGAAGAAGTACAAGATGAAGAAATCAGAAAATGCTCAATCAGAAGCGGTCGCAGTTCTTACCCCTTTGCAAAAGCTTAGACGGAAATCTTTACTTTCTGAAGTATTGATGTTGGGTGATAAGACTAAGCTAGTAAGAACAATATCAACATTCAAACCCTCTGAAGATATGTTTCATGGTTTGATATTTGCATTTATTGAAGAATAGCGTTTTGTCAAAGACTAAACTCTGGTGAAGCAAGATGAATTCAACTAGTTCTCTCAACATATGGCATCTAGTATTCTATATCCGGATTTTGGAATTAGTTGATTGAATTAAGTGGCTTTATGGAAACAAGTCATAGTAAATACATAAGCGATTGATCAAAAGCAGAAGACTAAAGGGATAACTCAGTTCCCTCTGATGATCTAGATACAACAAACATCAGGAAAGATGTTTCATCCATTAGAATGAGAAGACCAAAGAAGTTATGAAGATGGTCTTGTCTCAATATAAGATTCAAGGACTCCTATGCATATCATTCAAAATCTGAAGAAAGGAAGAAGTTATTGTGTGTTAGTTTCTGAGGAGAATTTGATCTAGCGGTCCAGCTAGAGACAATCATAAACAACGTCCTCAACTGCAGAAGCTAATTGCATGGTGATTTTAAAGAAGCATCTACATCTTCAAAGCAAGATGGAAGTCTACCAAATAATTGAGAGTAACGCTTTTCTAACTTTTACTATTTTTTGCTTATTTGTCTAAAAATCTATTTTTATATTCTAGGATTAAAATTTTGAGATTATGTTCAGAAAAGAACTATTCTTTTAGAAACCTTTTGATACAGTCCTTTCTTATGGTTGTTATCCATTTCAAAATTCCTTGCTGAAAATAAACTTGTTCTCATTCCAACATGTGAACTATGTTCTATGTCCGTAATGAAAAGGAGTATCTCAGAATATATGTCCTCTAGAATAGAAAAATATGTTTCTAATGCTTGATTTGTAGTGTTTTACTTCTGAGACGTGAGGCTTCTGAAAAATGAAGTTCTCATGTATCTGAAGTATCAAAGGTCAAAATGCTTTGTTGAGTTTGTTTTTTACCGTTGGAAACTAAAGAGTTTACTTCATTAACACATTGTCAGGAAAGTGAAAAGTTTTCATCATTATAAGACAACTATCTTTTAATAAACGTCGCATTGTGCTTAACGTGACACATTGGGTGACGAGACTCTTGAATTTAGGCTGATAAATCTTCACGCTTTATCTCTTGTCATAATTAATTTCCTTTACTGCTACCTATTTCCTATATCTTTGTCAGTTACCTAATACCTTTTAGGTATCCTTTTGTCTATTCCTTTATTGTAATAACTAAAATCTTAGTACAACCTTTCCTATTCCGATTTTTTTGTCTCATGTGTTTAGGTTTCCTATGTGATATTTTTTTCTCTTTGGAAATGATGGTAGTCAATTTTCTTGGTTAAGCATTAATTGCTTTGCGTGTCTCGAGCTTGTATGTCTTAAATTGTTTTGCCTTTATTGCCTTGATTCGTCTCATCATTTCCTCTATTTATATCCTTCCTTTCATTTTCAAACAATCATTCCTTACTTTTTCATCCTCATAAAACCTTCTTTATCTTTTATCTTCATCTCCTTCCTTTTCAACCAACTATGTCTGTCAAAACCTTTTGTGGAAATGAAGACCTACTGGAAATCATTTGTGAAAAACGACCTAATTTTCCTCGTCTTGAAGGAACAGATCGCGACATTGTCACGAGTATGCAATTACATAATTGGACCAAATACTATGCATTATTGCATGGACCTATTTATCCAAACCTTGTGAAAGCCTTCTGGAAATATGCCTTAATAAGTGTGGATGGTGACTCCATCTGCTCCTATGTTTATGGCACTCTCATCACTATCACTCCTACCTCCATTGCTGAAGCTATTGGCTATCCTCAAACCGGTATCACTGTGAACGAGTTTCGATTTACCTACACCTTTGTTGATAAGATCATTAACATCCATAACACCTCCTTCCTCAGATATGAACCCGCCAATCCCGAAAAGCTTCTTCCCACAGCTAAAGCTTAGTTTAACCTCCTTTTAACTAACTTTCGTCCTCGGGGAGTAGAGCAAAATGTTCTATCCCATGTTGATAGACTTTTCATCTACTTTGTAATGAATAATATTCGTGTCAACCTGCCCTAAACCATCTTCAATCATCTGAAAGAATCAGTCATTATCTCAAGAGGTCAGTATAAATCCTTCATACCTTATGGAAGGATTTTATCTGAATTGTTTTATAAGGCAGAAATCATTGGTTTGGCTAAGAGGCTTGGACCAGATGTTGCTGCTGCTGAAGAAAGATGTGAAGTAGTTACAAGCTTGCTGGATTGGTAGTCTTTTCTGCTGGATGGATATGTGGTGTTTGGGCGCTTTTGGGTCTTGTGGCTTCTGTAGGGTGTCTGTGGTCGTTTGGTTTTTCTGATGTTTTGTTTCATGTGGTCTTGTTGTTATCTAGTTATGGTTGTATTGCTTTTTCCCTTGTTGTTCCTCTACCATGTTTTGGTTGTATTCCCTCTATAATTTTAATGAAGTTTCTGTTTTCGGTTCTTTTCTTTATTCTGCTATCATTTGGTCTTTTATCTTTTATGAAAGCTCCAAGGATTTGACTAAATTTTGGTAAAACATAATGTTGGGAAGGATGTTCCAACATGAAGGTTTCTGCCCCAGACCAAAGATGTCAAATGAAATGTCCCAGCATGAAGACTCGACATCATGACTATCACAGCAGGTTGTTTCTAAATCAGTTCCAAGATTCAAGGCGCGATTGACAGTGGATCAAGGAAAAATATTTGAAGCCCAAAACACCAGAAGGTTATAAAAGAAGACCAAGACCTAGGACTGTATAACAAAACCTATTGTAACACTTTTGTAAAGTAGAAAATAAGGTTTAGGGTTTTGAAAGTCGCAGGCTTTCTTGTAAGTCTCCCTCTGTATCGATTTGATACATTGTGGAAGACATAGATACTTGTACAGATTCAGAAACCCGTAGGTAATGAATCTTATATTGTTCTTGGATGAAGCTTTTAAGAAAATCTGAGTTAGCTTGTTAGTCAAGAATGCTTAACTGGACTTTGTATTGAAATGGGTGTCTTTCAAGTAGGATGATACAGTTGTTGTCGATTGTAACTGTTAGATAATCACAGGTTGTGATTTAGCTAGTGAGATGGGTTTCTCTTATCTAGGATGGAGTTCTTAGATAAAGTTTTCATTGGGTAGTGATAGGTAAACCAGAGGTTGTTTACTGTAAACCACCGGTTGTTTACATAAAACTATACTACTGAAAGTGGATTCTTCTTCCTGGCTTGGTATGGCCCCAGATGTAGGTGATTTGCACCGAACTGGGTTATCATATTCTGTGTTGTTTATCATTCTGCAATTTACAGTTTAGTTTTGATTAACATGTTGTAACAAATGTCGAAACATCTGTCTTGCTGATGTTGCTGATATTCAAGAATATCAGTCTGTGTATTGTGCTCTTGTTTAATAATTATGCAGAACAATGTCTTGATATGTGTTAGGACATCTGCTATCTGCTATGCCAGAATTTCAATTGGTATCAGAGCAGGCATTCTGGATGAGATCTTTGGAGATACTTTCTGGTGCTTTAAACAAGGAGGAGTTTTGGAGATCAGATCATTCACTCGGACATACCCAAGGGTATTAATGGATGAATGGATGTTCTGGATCGAAGATAACATCTACTAGTGGTTGTTCATATTTTCTAAGGAGTTTCTACGACAACTGTAGGAGGAGTGGCTAGTTCTCTTGTGTGGTGTCTTATAAGATGTTCTAACGTCTTATTAGGGCATGTTGAAGATGTTCCTTGGTGGTTCCGCTGCATATGTTTCTGACGGAAGAACTCTGGTATTTATGGGATTCTGGAGTTGTGACAGAAGAAAGATGGTGGAAGATCTTGATTGTTAGATTCTTTTCTTGAAGATATCAACATCTGTGAAAGCTCTAGTCGTTCCAAAGTCGGGAGCAATGGAATGGAGAAAGTTGTTGGTTGATTTCTGTCTAGTTCACTTGATACTTGGTGGTTTGGTTCCAACTTGTATCTTGAAGTCAATTTGAAGAGAAGGTCAGTTAAGATCGTGTTTATCAAATTCTTGATATGTGAATTTGGTAAATGTTATTTTCGACAAAGTTGCCAAAGATACTTGAGTTTTCACTCAAGTCCACTCATAAAGGCATCTCTGGTCGTGGTTAAAGAGATTTTCAGAAGGATAATTTGTTCTCATTTTGAAGATGGATTTCTAAAGATCTCTGGTGCTAATGGATGTTATTCAACTTGGAGATAATGGGAGATGCTTTATTTTCACCATTCATGATTTACAAGGATTCTATTAGCAAAGAAAAGTCATAGGCAGGTTGAGTCAAGGGTGGCAGACTTGATGTCTCAACATGTTGTTTGACTAAGAAAGATGCTGACACAGTTGTGTTGATATCTGGTAGATCATATATCCTACAGGATGTATGGTTTGAGGACAAGGATTTAAGATCAATTTGTATTTGTGGAATTTACAAATATTTAATTGATTATCCTTGTATGTTGGAGTACAAGATCACTGGTGACAAGTTGATACATCAGGAAGTACAACATCTCTTGTTGCATCTGCTCAAGGATCTGTTCTTTGGAGAATGGGTACAGTTAAGATAAGAAACTGATGTTTTATCAGATGTTGAAACATCTTGACAGTGGAGTATGTGCAGAAGCCTATTGATTCAAGGAGTGAATCTCTAGAGCAAAGGAGTTGTAGCTGATGATCTTGGTACCATACACGTGTGTGTGGTAAGATCAGTCTTTATTACAAGGCATGTATTCAGACTAGGAAGTTTCATGGCAGGAAGCTTGACTAGATTGTAGTGATATTGGAAGTGAAGATGAAGACAATTCTCTTGATTCAGTTTATTTTTGACCTAGGAGTATTGGAGTGTAGTAGGTGTGTTCCAGTTTTATTAGAAGCATCTGATTTTTTTTTATCTGGAAATTTTCCTGGCAAGAGACTAGTCTAGAATATGGTGTTGGTGGTAGCACTGCTTGGGCCGGTTTATTTCTGATCTAGGTGCGTAGGAGCATGTGATTTTGCTCATCTTGGAGGTCAAGGATAAGTGGCAGTTATCCCTGACTTTCTGAAGAAGTCTCTACTCAAGGAAAGCGGGATTCCTGTGTAAAGATCTTGTGTTACTAATCTCTTCTGAAGCATCAAGCTTTGGCATGCTTGGTTTCTCTGGAGATGATGTGAGTGTTGCAGTACAACAAACTAGGATGGAGGTTATCTACTATAACTTGATATCATTGATCAAGTCTATAAGAACATGGAACTCTTGTTCTGTTATAGGGAGGAGGTTCTTCTAACTGGCAGAAGGAAGAGCTGAATTCTTCAGCTGGATGTCTGATCAGATGTTGTGACATCAAGCAGAAACTTCATGATCTTGGTTGATGTTGTTGTGCATCATCGTAAGATAAGTTGATATTCTCAGATATAAATGGGATTAAGGCTTAAATAATGTCTATATCATGCAGTTTACGAGAGCTGCAAGAAGGAGTAGATGTTACATGTCTGAATCTTGGTGTATCTAAGATGGCTTGCTATGGAGTAAGTGGATTATGTAACTTGAAGATTAGGTTTCATTGGTGGATAAGAAGATTTTCTAGAACTCTAAAGAAAGCTGAGATTAATCAAACAGTGGCATTTGGTTGATCTCTATCGTGCATCCAAGCAGGGTGCTTGGAACTAATTACTCTTGTGCAGAAGGGTAGTTGGCTGAAAATTAAAGAAGGTTCTAGTTCTGTTCATATCTTGAAGCTTGTGGTAGAAGCTCCAAGGTGCTTATGGAAGATTACCTTCTTTTGGGAGTTAAATGAGAGTTTATTTCTCTCGATGGTTGTCTGGAGTTCTTATTGATCAAGCTAGATAAGATGTGTTCTCTGAAGATCTTCAATTGGATTACTATGCAGATAGTAAGTCCAGTGGTAAGTGTATCAAGAACCATAGTGCGTGGTGTCTGTGATATGATCAGGATGTCCTAACTGATGTTAAAACATCATCATGGTTTCTGAACTTGGAGTTCAGATTGTGAAAGCTGATATTCACGAGTTGAATCAGAAGTGTTATATCTTATCATATGGGAGAATGATAAATTGAAGACTATCTTGGATCATGGGGTGTTTATCTGGAAGACTAACTCTTGCTGAGGTCAGAATACTTGTGGAGAGGTGGTTTCTTCTGCTACAAGTCATGCTAGACAGAAGTGGATCAGTTTGGTGTTTGTGAAGCAAGTAAGCTGAGGACCTCTGGGGCATGTGGTTGATGTCCTTCAAGTGTGATGAACATCTGCGCGAGCTAGCAAACTAAGGGGCTCTGTATGTCTCTTTGAGGAATGTGAAGCATTCCATATTTAATTGGATTGTATCTCAAGGAAAAAGGATATCTATGGCTGTAAAATTCAAGGTGGATTTGTACAGGGTATGGATGGTTTCTGGATGAGAGAGATCAATGGTGATTTTGGTCTCAATCCAAGAGTTTGCTGGTTGTGGTACAAGGATTTGGTCCTGGTACTTTCTCACTATATGATCATGAAGCTGTCATGGGATATCATGTGATGATTTTGAGGTGTTTCTTGTTGAAGGAGCATCATTTGTGAAAGATATGGGGAGAACTTCTGTCTGTTAAATGTACTAGTGTGGTACATAGATTGGTTGAGGATCAAGCATTAGGTGAATGCGTTCAGCAGGTGTGTTGAATAGAGGGTGCTCTCTTGAAGACATGAAGATGTGTCTTATGTTTTCCATTCATTTAATGTGTTCTTCTTGCAAAGGAGCACTGGTTATCTTAGACAGGGGGAGTTGAACTTCTATTTTGGATATATTGCTGCAGTAGTGTAGTTGTTTATCAAGATTGTTTGTGGTTTCAAGCAGTTTGTGATAGAATTCCTTTGGTGAGGATGTAATGTCAGACAAGATGTCGTGACATTGCCCTACTGGTATAAGTTCTAGGTAGACTTAACAGGTTGTTTTGATTCTGTCATTGAGTGTAGAATCAGAAGTGATACAAGTATCTTGGGAGTCTTTGTTTCTGTCTGGAAGAATTTATTTTTCTCTGCAGATTAAAAGATCAATGGAAGCATTCTGTTGATATGTTAAAAATGTAGTGATCAAGTCTGCTAATTCTGGATTAAGGATTTGATTTAGAATAAAGAGAAGAAGGTGAAGTTTATCTGTGAAAACTTGTTCTGTCTGTGCTAAATGAAACAATGATGTGGGGTCTACAAATCATTCATGAGAAAACTGACAAAGTCAGATTAGGTATCAGGACTTTACTCAGAATCTGTTTCAGACAAAGACAATCCAAGGGAATGTGGTTTCAAGGACAAGTCAGAAAAGTGGAATCTTTCGAAACTAACTTGACCAGTGGTTATTACATTCATTGACTAGTCTTTTGTCTCTTCCAAGTGGAATGTCATTGCCTTTGTAGCTTCTTCAATATTTGAGGAGGGTCGTGTTGCTTGTGTTACAGAACATTTTTCTTGTTAAATTGAGAGGAAATGGGTTTTATCCATGTTTGGGTAAGCACAATTTGGGTATGGGCTTGTTTGGGTCACTTTTGCCAACTTTTGGCTAAAAGGGGGGAGAGTGGCTACCTTGTTACTGATGAGAGTTACTTGTGTGTAGTTGTGCAGCTGATCAGAGTTATGAAACAAGTTGTGTTTTGTGATCTGAGTTACATTCTCTATGTACTCTGAATCACAAGGTGAATGAAGAAGGGGCCTTGGAATCTTTTCCCTCTTCCATGACTCTTGCTTCAGGATTTTCCACTGCATGCACCATCAAACTGAAGAATGTTTAAGCCAAAATTTGTCAAAAGGGGGAGATTGAAAGCTCCAAGGATTTGACTAAATTTTGGTAAAACATAACGTTGGGAAGGATGTTCCAACATGAAGGTTTCTGCCCCAGACCAAAGATGTCGAATGAAATATCCCAGCATGAAGACTCGACATCATGACTATCACAGCAGGTTGTTTCTAAATCTATTCCAAGATTCAAGGCGCGATTGGCAGTGGATCAAGGAAAAATATTTGAAGCCCAAAACAACAGAAGGCTATAAAAGAAGACCAAAACCTAGGACTGTATGACAAAACCTATTGTAACACTTTTGTAAAGTAGAAAATAGGGTTTAGGGTTTTGAGAGTCGTAGGCTTTCTTGTAAGTCTCCCTCTGTATCGATTTGATACATTGTGGAAGACATATATACTTGTACAGAATCAGAAACCCGTAGGTAATTAATCTTGTATTGTTCTTGGATGAAGCTTTTAAGCAAATCCAAGTTAGCTTGTTAGTTAAGAATGCTTGACTGAACTTTGTATTGAAAGGGGTGATTTTCAAGTAGGATGATGCAGTTGCTATCGATTGTAACTGTTAGCAAATCACAGGTTGTTATTTAGGGAGTGAGATGGGTTTCTCTTATCTAGGATGGAGTTCTTAGATAAAGTTTTCATTGGGTAGTGATAGGTAAACCATAGGCTATTTACTGTAAACCAGCGGTTGTTTACATAAAACTATACTACTGATAATGGATTCTTCTTCCTGGCTTTGTATGCCCCCAGATGGAGGTGATTTGCACCGAAATGGGTTATCATATTCTGTGTTGTTTATCATTATGCAATTTACAGTTCAGTTTTGATTAACATGTTGTAACAGATGTCGAAACATCTGTCTTGCTGATGTTGCTGATATTCAAGAATATCAGTCTATGTATTTTGCTCTTGACACGCGTTAGGACATCTGCTATCTAATATACCATAATTTCACTTTATCAGTATTTATGTTAATAATCTCATCGTACTTATAATTTTTTATACCTTTTTTATTTCTGACAAAGGGGGAGAAAGTTAAATGATTTTGATATACCTATTCTTAGAATTTTGATCCCAAATACTGTTTTAATATGTTTTTACTTCTAACTTATGTTTAATATTTGATCAGGAACTTTGTAAAAGTTCACTGCTTTTTAGAACAGGTTATCAGAAGAAACGTTCAAGGAATAAGAAGTGTACTTTGATGAGTTTTCTCGGATGCAATACATTATTCAATGAAAAATTGGTTTTGCCCACTCATTAATCAAAGAGCAAAGAACAATCTAAAAGAACATCAATGAGTGCTCTGATACCTAAGGCTTGTCAAAAGTTGTGAACTTTCTGAAAGCATGGTAGCTAGACACTAGTACTTCAAAGGTTGTGAACCTTATGGATATCCGATCAAGACATGGTCATTCAGGAAATGTTCAAGTTCTGTACCTCCTAATGACATGATATTTGTGCACCTTCTGGTGACATGTTTAAGATATTGAAAGAACCTAGCTCTAATACATGATGCGAGGCATCAAGTCAGTTACTAATTAGGTTTTGATTACGTCAATCGTGTTCTGATAGCAAGCCAGGTTCTGAGACGAAGACCAGGCAGTTCTAGTCAGACTCTGATGAGACGTCTCTGACAAGTATTCCTTCTCTATTCTTATGCTATGTACTTCAAAATTATTTTGTGAGTATTGCGATCAGGGGGAGACTTTGAACAAGCATAAATGAAATTTGAGAGTAACAGATTCAGGGGGAGCTGGTTATCTTAACTCTGATTATGTGGTTTATGGTTATTACCTGGTACGAATTGCTTTATCAAAATACATGGTTTGTCGTCATAAAAAAGGGGGAGATTGTAAGAACAAGATTGGTTTTGCATCTGGCCTTAAATTTTGATGACAACTGTACATGTTATCTTAGAGAACAATCCGGTACTCTATGGTTTCTGTCTAGTATGTAGCTTTTGCTAAACAGGATCTGACTCTGATAGAAAGGTGTGTGACGTCATCAGACTCTGATCTAAACACTCTGGAAGAAAACATATATTGTGTACAAGATGAAGTCAAAGTTCATGAATGTTTTTAATGTAACGGTTCTAAAGAACGTTTGTACTAAAGCTTCTGTTTGTGACTTTGTAAGTAAGCCTTGAAGTTTTTCTAAAAGATGTGCTTCTATCGCTTCAAGTTCTGAAGATTCTGAAGACAAGGTTCTATTGAACAAAGTTCTGAAGATTCTGAAGACATCATTTCTGAAGTTCAAGTTCTGAAGTTTCTGAAGACAAGGTTCTGTTGACCAAAGTTCTGAAGATTCTGAAGACATCATTTCTGAAGTTCAAGTTCTGAAGATTCTAAAGACAAGGTTATGTTGAACAAAGTTCTGAAGACTGTGAAGAAAAGAATATGTTGAACAAGTTTTGAAGATTCTGAAGACAAGGTTCTGTTGAATGAAGTTCTAAAGGCTCTGAAGACAAATATATGCTGAACAAGTTCTGAAGATTCTAAAGACGAGGTTCTGCTGAACATGCTCTGAAGTTTCTGAAGACATCATTTCTAAAGACCAAGTGCTGAAGACTCTTAAGATAGGTTTTGCTGAACGAATATCTGAGATTTTGAAGACATAGGTTCTGAAGTTACAAGTATTGATCTCTCTACACATGCTTTATCAAATACACATCTGAATCCTCTGAAGAAGTTAGAAGACAGAAGATCAAGAATGGTTGGATAAAGTGTTGAATATAAAAGTCACTACAAAATATGTTGCTATTAGTGACGTGTTTTCCACGCCGCAACAGCTAAAATCATGTCACTACATGTTTTTTGCGACGTGCCCATTTACGTCGCAGGAGAGCGCGTGGCAAATTGTTGTGACGTTATTTTCATGTCACTAATTTGCCACGTGATTTTCACGTCGCAAATAGTTTGATGGAAAACATTGCAGACAAAGTCAGAGCAGGTGTGCAGAAAGTGCGCAGAAATTGCAGTAAATTATTTGCGACGTGATATTCACGTCACTAATTAGTGACATGTTTTTCACGTCGCTAAAATTGTGACATGCATTTCACGTGGCTAACTTATATTATTTTTAATATTTACGTTGTATTTTGCGGCGTGATTTTCACGTCACTAATTTGTGACAGGAATTTCACGTCGCTAAAGTTGGTGTTTTAATTGTTTAAAATTTCTGATTATTATATATAATTCAATATTAATAAATATATAAATTAAATTTAAATTTAATATTAATAAAATTTAGTAAATTCAATATTATAAATCAAATTTATAAAATTAATAATTCAATATTACTAAATATATAAATTAATAAACTTAATATAATGAAATTAATAAACTAAAATTTAAATTAAATATGTCTAAATATAATGCATAAGTATAAATTCAGTACACAAATTAAAAACTAAAAAGAAAATAAAAACAAGACTAAATATTTGGTTCATCCGGGTCGAAATAGTAGGCATCATCATCTTGGTTGTCATTATTCTCGATTGACCACCACCTTTACGATTTCCACCAAATGCTTGCATAAATTGCCGCATTTGCTCCTCCATATCAGCCTGCCTCTTCGCCATTGTCTCCATTATTGCGTCCGTTTGGGCCTTCAATGTCGCCTCCATTTGGGCCTTCAATGCCGCCTCACGTTCCTCTGACTCGCGTCTAGCCAATTGTCTTATCGTTTCTACCTGCTGCGGTGTCAAATTTGTTTGACGTGACCCTCCTTCACCGTCCATAGCTCTTTGATACAGATTTCTATCCCCACTCCTCAAGGTGCCCGCCAAATTTCCACCACCAAAAAAGCACCTGTTATCCCCCTTTCCCCCAATAGTTTGGCGGCCAATAATCTCACACACATTGATAGCTTTGAGTCTGACGACCCCTCAAACAACGGAGTATTCATCTCATTCAACAACTGATAAAATCTCTGCGCTTCCTCATTCGGCAACTCTTCCCCATCAAAATCTTCTGGTTGATCATAGGTCACGTTAACACCAAAAGCATCATCAACCATGTCACCGATCAAATTAAAGTTTTCCTCAAATTCCATAGGCGGTTCCATAGGCGGTCGACTACTTGAAGCATGCGTGTTGCTAGTCTCTGGTACGTTACTCGGCAGTGTTTCACCATTATACGTCCAAACCCAATAATTTTCAATGAAGCCTCTTCTATGCAAATGACGTGTTATTTCCTCTGGGTCACTAATTATATATCTACATCCACATTTAAGACAATGACACCTAACTCCTCCTTCGCTTCGACAACATTCATGAGCAAACGTCCACGTGATAAAACCATTAACTCCTTCTATAAAATTGGGTTTAAGTGCGCGCCTCCCTGGATATAGTCTATCGTACATCCAACTACGATAATACCGATAATATTCCA